>CM053771.1:125291367-125430825 GCA_028658325.1 Potorous gilbertii | reverse complement strand
CCTATTTTTCAAGGTGTTATTTTCTTCAGCATTTTTTTGGGTCTCCTTTATCAAGGTTTTGACCCATTTTTCATGCTTTTCTTGCATCTCTCTCATTTCTTTTCCCAGTTTTTCCTCCACCTGTCTGACTTGATTTTCAAAATCCTTTTCGAGCTCTTCCATGGTCTGAGCCCATGGGGTATCTATTTCAGATGTTTGGGATACAGAGGCCTTGACTCCTATGTCTTTCCCTGATAGTAAGCATTGTTCTTCCTCATCAGAAAGGAAAGGAGGAAACATCTGTTCACCAAGAAAATAACCTTCCACGGTCTTACTTTTTTTTCCCCTTTTCTGGGCATTTTCCCAGCCAGTTACTTGACTTCTGAGATTCCTTTCCACCTGTGTCTCACCTCTAGATCTGCCCAGCTAGTGTTTGGGGTCTGAGATTCAAATGCTGCTCCCTAGCCTCAAGGCTTTCAGTGGAGGGCATGGCTGCTATTCAATGTAAGCTTAAGTACTAGTGCTCAGGTGGGGGCAGGGCTGCCTCCCAGGCTCAGTTCCCTCAGGGGGTTTACGCGGAGACCTTCAGCAATGGACTCGAGCTCCTGCCTGCTCTGGGAGTCTCCGGCTGCCCGCTGCCTCTGCAGCTGCCTCCTGAGGGGGCCTGAGTCATGGAGACACCCCGCTCCCCTCTCGGCCAGCCCATAAATCTCTCTCACTGACCTGTGCGCCTGTGGGTGGAGGGACCTTTGCAGACACCAGAGATTCCATCCCTGAAGCCCGCTCAGAACTGCTCCTCTTGGTGCCATGCGGCCAGGGAAGGGCTGGGCTCCGCTCCTGTCTGGTGCGTGATGGACCTTTGGGGTTGGTTCTTCAGGGCTCTCTGGAATGGAAATCTCCTTCACTCCATTGCTGCATGGCTTTCACTACTCCAGAATTTGTTGAGAGTTGTTTTTACAGGAAATTCATGGGCTGTGGGTTCGGAGTTAGCATATGTGAATCTTTCTACTCCACCATCTTTTAACTTTCTCGGGCATGCTAATTTTGGAGTACACCTTTCAAGTGACATTCATAATGACCCCAAGTCATCAAGAAAAGGTTTAATATTATGCATCAGTATATTTTGTTTAGGGTGGCAAGGGAGTATATATTTACATTTTGGAAATATTTCTGACAAAGTTGGATGAAATAAAATTAGGGGCATTTAATTTTAGAAAGAAATTTTAACTCTATGGAAATATTTTATTCCCCTAACAATTCAGGATAAATTAGGTATTAATATACCTAATGGCAAGTAAAGTACTAATACACTAACCAGATCAAGTTTCTAGCATTACTTTTCTTTCTAAAAACTGTCCTTCAACTCCAAAAGACTCCTGATGGAAAGTGCTATATCCACATTCAGAGAAAGAACTATGGAGTCTGAATGCAGATCTAAGTATATCATTTGTTCTCTCTTTTGTTTTTTTTTTCTTTCTTGTGGTTCCTCCAATTAGTTCTAATTCTTCTTTACAACCTGACTAATGTGAAAAGGTTTAATAAGAATGTATATGTAGGGCCTATATCAGATTGCACACCATCTCAGAGAGGGATAAGGGAAGTCAGGTGAAGAAAATTTAAAACTCAAAAGCTTATGGAAGTGAATGTTGAAAACTAAAAATTAATTAATTTTAAAAACTGTCTTTTTCATGTTTTTGGAACTCTTTTGTTTTTACATGGCACTAACTTCCAAATATACCCCTTTCTCATCCTGTTTTACTTTTCATTTGCCAGATATTACTCATTTACCAAGTATAAGGTATATGTACTTGGTCTATGACTATAAATAAGACCTTGTCCCTGCCTCAAGGAACTTCTAGTAGGAATTGATTTAAACAAAAACAGAATCATAGATGTATACACAGATCCTGAAATTAAAATATTCACGTGTACTAGATAAGTAAAAAGTTTGTTAGATCAGATTAAAGAGATAATTAACCTTGCTTTGAGAAAGAAGGTGAAATCAGTTAATAATTTACAGACCCCAAAAATGGAAAGATGACTAGGCAGAAAGGTGGTTGAGAAAGTTCAATAAACTACTGGTCAAAGTACTTGAGGATTTTGAGAAACAATGAGATTGTGATGTAAGAAGAGATATTAACATGAATATTAGAGAGAATGGGTTTTTAAAATTTGCTGAAGATGAACAGTGGAGATACAGTGAAAAGCCAGGTGAGTCAGGTACTGAAATCATTAAAGTAGATAGGAGCGATGGAAAAATGGATTTAAAAATTAAGTACCTTTGTGCCAGACACTGTACCAAGCACTGGGAATACAATACAAAATAGTCCCTGACCTCATGGAGTTTACATTCCTAATGTAATGAAGAATGACATTGCATAAAAGGAGGACTGGAAAATTGACTGATGGGGTACTTTTTTTGAGAGGGCAATAGGTTTAGAGTCCTGGACTTCAGCAAAATAAGCAAAAAAGCTGATTTATAGAGCCAAGGCAACTAGGGATGCCATCCAGGTTACTAAAGCGGGGAAGGAGGGGGTGGAAGGAGAGGAAGGACGAAAGCATACATTTTATTCCTCACAAATCTTTCCTACCAACCTGAAGGAGTGAGCAGAGGAATAAAGGAAAATATTTTCCCAATGTAATTAATGCTTCCTCACTGTTTTCTACTTTGAAATAGCAACCACTCTTCTAGGAGAAGCTCCTTTAAACAAAACACACCTTGCTAAGGTCTGATAAAGGATTAATTCAAGGAACAGCTGGCTTCTTGACCAACACTGAGGTGGGGGTAGATAATGAAGAGTCAACCAGCACTTATCCTCTATTCCTATAAAACCAAAAGCCAAAAACAAATCCAAAAGAACAAAATAAAACATCCTAGCCTATAATGTTAGAATAGTGTTCTAAGTTTGAGTCTCAAATTGCAACTTCTCTTGTAAATTTATATCACTAATCTGTTAGCCTCTAAACCCTGGTTCTTGAACAAAATGATCTGTTAAATTTATTTATTCATTTATTTGCCTGTTAAATTAAATTTATACATTTCTCTGAAAAAATATATTTAGACATTTCTCTGAAAAAAAAGAGAAAAAGGGCAGCAGAATTTACCTTGGGGCATGCAGATGGAGGTGAAGGTGATCAGTTTAGGATTCCTGTTTTAAGGGAAACTAACAAAGAAATGTTCACTGATCACAACTGTATTTAACTTTGGAAGTGAAAAAGGAGTGAGCTCTCTAGAGAATAATGGAACTTGCTAGGGGTTGATGCACACTAAAGCTCAGATGCTCACACATTCCTCTATTATTTCCATCCATTTCCTGTATCTGGAGGCAAAACTGTCAGGAAAAAAAGCCCTTCGAGTTAATATGATTTGGAGTTGTGTTTTACTTAATGTTTCCATCAATAAAATGGGATAATAAACCTAGAAACCAAGTTAATCACATTTGTAGATGACATAAGGAGGAACAGAGAGATACTTTAGAAAAAAGGAAAATGAAAAACAATCCTGATAAATTAGAGAACTGATCTGAAATGAAAAAATTAAGTTCATGATCTAACTGTTCTGGAGTACTATTTGGAACTATGCCCAAAGGGCCATAAAATGGTGCATATCTTTTAATTCAGCAATACCACTGCTAAGTCTATATCCCAAAGACACAAAAAAGGGAAAAGGACCTATCTGTCCAAAAATATTATAGCAGCTCTTTCATGGTGGTTAAGAACTGGAAAGCAAAGCGATGTCCATCAACTAAGGAATGGCTAAACAAGCTGTGGTATATGATTGTGATGTCATATTATTGTGCTATAAGAAATGATGAGCAGGATGACTTTCAGAAAAACCTGATGTAAATTGAAGTGAACAGAACCAGGAAAACATTGTACACAGTAACAGCAATATCATACGATGAAGAACTGTGAATGACGTATCCATTCTCAGCTATACAATGATCCAAAACTATTCCCAAGGACAAATGATAAAGCATACTACCTACCTCCATAGAAAGAACTTATATTGTCTGAATACAAACTGAGGCATGCTATTTTTCATTTTCTTTCTTTCTTTCTTTCTTTCATTCTTTTTCCTTTATTTGAGTCTTCTGGTACAAAATGACTAATATGGAAATGTTTTACATGATTGAATATATATAACCTCTATCCGGTTGCTTATCATTTTAGGGAAGAGAAAGGGGAGAGAGAGAATTTGAACTCAAAATGAAAAAAAAAAACAAACACAAATGTTAAAAAATTATTTTGACATTTAATTAGGGAGGGAAGTAAAATATATTAAATTTGAAAAATACATATGTAATTAAAATTATCCAGCTTTAAAAAAAATGTTCAATATGAACAAAAATAAAGCCATAGAGTAAGGGAAATCATTCTTTCACAAATACAAGGGAAGGGATCTATGCTGATGTGGTTTCAAAATTATTTTAAATTTAACAGAAGCATGAGAGTTAAAGGCAAAGAATTTCAGGAAAAGGAAGGAAGGGTAAGCTTTGGCCTCTCCTCAGTGCCTACCATGACTCTTCTCAAAAAGTCAGCAAGTGAACTTTTCCTCACTGAACAACTCCAGGCATGTTTATGAAAGATCAGAAGCTCCTCCGCTCAAACAAAACCTGTATTTCAAAGCTATTTTGTGACTCATGCTTCCTAAATTTTCGGAAGAGAACACTATGTTGATTAGGTGGTAGCAGGGGTGGGGGGGAAGAGGATGTAGTTTAAGAAGATAAGCAAAACTCTTTCCACGGGCCTCTGACCTGATAATCTGATAGCAGAGCCCTCTGCATGTGGACTCATTCACCTAAAAAAAATAATGGATGAAGCATCTTTTGGTTATTTCAAGTCAAAAGACATGGGTTTAAATTCCAGCTCTGCCACTGGCCACCAGTATGCCACATTCCCCTTTATGGGCCTCAGGTAGGGGAAGAATAGAATGATTGGATAGATGGATGGTCTATAATGTCTCTAATCAGGGATGTGCTGGGACCAGCTTGCACTACTTGTTCCCAATTTCAGGATGAGCACTGAAATCAGCAAAGGTTACAAATCAGGGCTTGATTTCTTGTTTTATTAATTGTCTAAACTCGAGAAAGTAATGATGAAAATAAAATTAAAATGACTGATATACATTTACCAGCATACCCCTGCCTGTCTTCTACAAATGTATAATTTATATGCTAAGAACATTATCCTAGGCAAGGCAGGAGGCTGGTGGGGTGGATGTTCTATTTTCTTTTTGCCAAGTCCCATGATTTCTTCAGTGTAAAGAGCTCCCTGGGTAGGAAAACTCCCTTTATAAAGGCAAATGGGTATCTGTTCTGAAATTTAAGAGTTACCTGAGTACTGAGACGTTAAGTTGAGATACAATGGGCTAGACTTGAATCTAGATCGTCTTGACTCAAAGTCAAGTCAACAAGCATTTAAATTCCTATCATGTGCCAAGAATTGTACTAAGTGCTGGGGATACAAAAAAGAGGCAAAAGATAATCCCTGCTGTCAAAGATCTTACAGTCTAATGGGGCTCACAACCATCCTTTTTAGAAATATACTTTGGAAGTGGAGGTTCTTATTATGCCTAGAACCATCTGGCCCCTGGGGGTCAGTCCACAAAAAGCTAATGAAGAGTTGAATGAGCTGGAGAAAGATATAAGATAAAAGAGGCTTCAATACCCTTCTGTCATTCCCATGTGAATCTTCCTTAGGGCTACCAGAATCAAAACTTAAAAAAAAGCTGTAATATGACCATAGCTGAGAATGGCCCAATGGATAGAGGACTAGACTAGAAGCAAGCAAGGCCTACTGGCTGCATGGCACTGGGGAATCACTTAACATCTCAGTGCTCTAGGTACATTTCTAGAATAAGAAGAACCTTTATGGGCAGAAATTTTCTTATTTAAGAGTTTTGTATACCAATGAAATCACAGAACCAGCTCCTATACCTATAATTGAGGATAACCCTGACAGTGTTAGAATATCCTGAGCTCTTGTGATAAACTACTGGCTGAGCTAACCAGCTATTAGTCAGTTGGCATCTCAAGTCTCCATCCCTCTTTCATCCTCTTTTTTTATGCTCTTCTCTCTCTCCTTCCCTCTTTCTCCTCCTCAAATCCCTCTTTCTTCCCTGTCTTTTCCTCTTCTTTGTAGTCTCCTCCCTCCCTTATTCTCCCAAACCTATCAATTCTTTCTTCTCACTTACCTGCATTCTTTTCTTTTCTCTTTTTCCTTCTGCCTATGCCTCTTTTCTTGTCTCCTTTCTGTTTTCTACATTCCTCTCCCATTGTTCTCTATACCCCCTCTTCTTTTTCTCCTTTCCTTCCTTTACTTTTTCTATTTTATCTTTGTTTTCTATCATCTTCATTTCCCAACACACCCTTTTCTCTTCTCCAGACATCCATCTCTTTTAACAAAGAATAAAAAAGAAATAGGGGGGAAAAAGCAGTTCACCAAAACTATTCACCACACCATTCTCTCCTATTTTTTGTGGATGTCCTCCAGCAGTGAACACTTTTCTTCTCATGCATCTTCAATCTCTCCCTCACCTCTGGCTCTTTCCCATCATGTTCACATATCCTCAATCCTAAAAAACCCTTTCCTTTTATATTCTTGAGAACTACTGCCCCATAAACACCTCCTCACTGCTAACCTTTTTAAAATTTTGTCAACATTTTAGACTAGGAGGTGAGGGGAAGGCAAGAAAACTAACTAAAGCAATTCCACCACTGGGTACTGGGTACATATGCCAAAGATACCAATGACCTAAAGAGAGACCCCAAGTATACTGAAATATTTATAGCAGTACTTTATGCAGTAGCAGGAAAAAGGAAACCAAGTAGATGTCCATCAAGTGGGAAATAGCTGAACAAACTGATATATATAAATGTCATTTTTACCACATGGTAAGAAGCCATGAATATTGGAAACACGGGAATATATGAACTAATAAAAAAGAATCATATACAAAACTACAATAATGTGGGTAGAGGAGACAACATGGAGAAACAAGAGAACCTCAGTCAAAAGCAGGGATCAGCACTGGCTGCAGATGACTGATGCTGAAACACACTAACTCAAAGTGGTCAGCCATGAGTAAGGCATGCTACCTAATCTTTAGTGGTGACTTTCTCAGGCAGTTTTGCTCAACTTTCACTGTATGTAGTTGTGGTATCTGATGCCATACTGCCCAGACCCCAAACCAACCTCTGATGAACTTAATCTCTTCATGCCAAGAGCTCTTACCTACAGCCCCCTAGTTGGTAGTTGCCTCGGCAGCTCCCTCTCTACCCAGGCCATCTCCTCATCAGCCTCCATACCCTTCCCCCTTTTCCAGTTCTGGAACCATAATCAAATCAATTCTCTCACTGTCCTCACAAGGTGTATCACTTTACATCCCTATTAGCTCACTCACCATCTGTGTACCTTGCCACATCAAAACATCATTCTCTGGAGACCACTCTAATATGTCTCTCCCTTACTCGCCACTTGAGATCAAAAACTATCTTTCCTTTTTATTTTGTATTCCCCTAGCGGTTAACACAGTGCTTGGCACATAGTAACAAATGCTTTTTCATTCATTCATTCAAAAACAAAATAAAAATGTCTAACTTAAAAATCGTCTGTATTCCATGTCTCAGCTTTTTTAGTGTTCACTCTTTCTTCAATCCCTTGTGATTGGACCCCTTTTCCCATTACTTAGATTAAAATGATTTTGCCAATCTAGACACAGTATACATAAATAATACTGTTTAAAACTCTGAAAGCAAAGTATATAACATGCAAAGCAAAAATGTTGGCTGTTGTTAAATTAGTATGGCTGCAGATTAAATTTCAAATAAAAACCTGAAATTACAGTTCTTTACTAATGCCTACTCTTATTTTCTTCTTTTCAAAATTATCCTTATAGTTTCTCAAAATATGATTTTTTTCAAACTAGGACAAGAGATAACACAGTAGAATAAAGCAACACTCAACATAGACAATGGCAAGCTTAAAAGAATTTTATTTACCGAGAAGTTTATGTTGATGCTTTTATAAGCTTCCCAAACTGGACTATCCAAAGTCTCAAGAGATCTCTCTCATTCCTCTCTGAAATTTAAATACTTGCCCTGGAAAATTTTATTTTAGTTAGTAAACATGAAAATATAAATGCTATGGCTAATTTTAATTTAAAATAAAATGCTATAATAACACGCTAGCATTTTTTCCCTTCTTATGTGTAATAGCATGTTCTATGTAAATGTTATTAGACTCCCATTCAAAGACAGCCTGGCTCAAACTACCAGGGCCTCATCTACTACTAACCCAATGGTAGAAAAGACATTTATATAGGAATTAAATAGTATATTTGGGTTAAACAGTACTGGAGCCTGAAGTTAAAAAGAACCTGTTTTCTTTCAAATTGACTCTTATTCCTTGAACTGTATTCTCAAGTCTTTCAAAGAAAGAATAGTAAGTACAATCTACTTTAAAAAATTATGGGCTTTGTTTTTTTGGGGGATGGGGGCTAACCTGTGATTTCATTAGTATAGAGAACTCTAAGAGAGAAAATTCTACCAATTATGATGGGCAACTTTTTGTATTTTATGATTGTAGACTTTTGCCTTGGGCTCTGAGAGCATTAAGTGACTTGCCCAGGGTTACACAGCCTAGAACCCTGGCTTAGACTGTGCCTGAGGGAGGGAGGATTTAAAACCTAGGTATTCTGGGCTCAGTCAGGCCTTTGATTATCGTTGGCTATTTATTTGATAAAAAAACAGAAGTGGTGATTTCCCAACAACTCCAGAGAACTAGAGTGCCAGGAATAAATGAATAAAATGAAGGCAAAACTTGATTCTAGCATTAAGTCCCATTGACAAGATTAATAGTCTGCCCACTTTGGTCAAGTTCCATTACAATAAAAGCCAGAATGAAAGATGTTGTAAGCAGAAGAGAGAAGGAAAAAGCTCAAGATAACTCTTCTCTGATAAGCCCTTTGTTGAGCTGAGTCTAAGTGCTGCTTTAGAAAATTAAGTATCTCTGAGAAAAATAAAAAGTTTCCAAGCTCTAGTATTCCTTCAAATACTGGCCAAAACAAAATTAATATATAATCCAAGATTCCTAGAATCTATTAGAATCAGAACTGGTTCATATTTCTTATTAATACATTGATCTAGTTATAGATAGCTCTATTTTCTCCAAATTTGGCTTATACTAAACCTAAGTGTGGCTTATAATCACATTCCAGTTGGGTTTATTTTATTTTTTTAATCTGCTTGCTTCTCTTTGACTTTATGTCTTAAAAAACAAAAGGGGTTGAGTGTGAAATATGTGGTTGTCTCAGCTAGATCTCTTTTTCCCCTCCCCTTTTCCTTCTCTCCTACTAAAGGTCTGTGAATTTCCTGTCAATGCCTACCAGACCCTTCCCCAGGTCCTGGGGCACCTCAACCATGCAAGCATCAAATTTTATGGTAATTGTGTCTGCATTTTACTGAACAAATTGTATAAAGAGAGGCAATATGGATTAGTAGAGGGCCAGGCTCAAAGTCAGGAAGATGTGGTTTAAGTACTCCATCTACTATCCACTTTGACCACTGAAAACATGCTCATTAACCTTCCAGTGTCCTATGCAACTAAAGGTGATATACTGCAGATGAGAAGGGAATTTCCACAATCTGGTTTCCCAAATTGAGAAAATTACAGATCCAGAGCTTGTTTATACACACCCACATCCACACACAGTTATTTTTCAATGTATAAATATACCTCTCAAGGAGGTCTCATAATAGTGATTTCTTATATTTGGGTCAATATGGTATTTTCTTAATGGTGTTACTCAACACACGCCTCAGAGTAGTCAAAGACAGAAATAAAGGCTTTACATAACGCTAAAATATTCATAACATCAGTGATTGTGGACACACAAAAAATTGGAAATCAAGCAGGTGCCTTTTAATTAGAGAATGACAATGAATTCTGGTCCATGAATGTAAAGGGCTATAATTGTGCCAAAAGAAATGATGACTCTGAATAAGTCAGAGAAACAGAGGAAGACCTGTGTGAAATGATGCAGAAGGAAGTAAGCAGAATCATGAAAGACACATGAAAATACACATAATGACTGCAATAAACTAACATTAAAAAAAGAATAAGTATAAATGATTTTAACCACCAGTCTAGACCCTGTGGACTCCATGATCTTATTAAATATACCTTCTGGGTACAAAACACTGTATACTGTGTCAGATGCCATCACTGCTTCATTTGGTTTTGCTTAACTTTTCTTCTTTTAATAAGGGAGGGTCTCAATGGTCATGGAGTAATTGTTAAAAAGGAAAGGAATCAATAAAAGATTATTATTTTTATATAATAAAGACAAGGTAATTAATTTTTTCTGAAAATGAAATCATTCCAGCACATCCTTGACAGAAAGTAAAAATTTTTTAAAAGGTAGTAAACAGGAAAGATTCAGTAGGACACAGCAAACTTCCTCTCACAACCTCTCTCCCCCTCCCCCAACTCCTGCAAGTGGTGCCTTCATTAACTGGGTTAGGCAGGAAAGGTGTAGCCTGCCTAACTTCAGTGCTTTATTTCCTGGCTGTGTATATGACCCCATTCCCTCAACCTTCATTTCCCTCGTGTTTTCTTTATTATTTCTTTGCCTTTCCCTTCTTTATCAAAAGTAGGTAAACAGATACGGAAAAAAAGGTGTCTTTCTTTCTCCTTCTCTGTTTTTGTTTCTCTTGCCTCTACTTGCCTTTCCTGATCACTTTTACTATTTTCCTCCAATTTGCTATCATATATTTTTTCTTTCTTAGCTGTTTTCTTAACATCTTTCTCCTTCTAGGATCCTAAGAGTCTTAAAATCCTGCTGTGATAACCTTTCTTGCCATTAACTCTTGCCAAAGGACAATATCCACATCCTCTGGATACCCTTAGATTTCTTTGGAAATCTTTCACTGTTATTTATACAGCATCAATATAGTTCTTGCACATTGTATTAGAAAACTTGGCCCTTCAAAAGATGTGAATTTAAGATAATCCAAAGGTTTTATGCGAACCTCCAAAAATATTAAATTTGTTTTAAAAAATCCAACAACCATCTAGCATGATACCATGGAAAAAGCAATCCATTTCTTTAGAGTAAGAAGACCTGAGGATCCCAGGACCTCAGTGGAGAGACCAAGAAGCTCTTCTTAGGGATAAATTAAAACACCTAGTGGGGACTTGTTTCTATGTAATGAAAAATGCACGTGCTACAAGTTGAAGAATCAGAGAATCCAGGGGCTGGACAGGACACGAGAAGTCATCCTGTACAACCTCTCACTTTGATAATAAGTCTTTCAGCATGCAACCTGGGGTCTAGTCTTGACTTTGCACTTGCTAAGCTATGAGGTGTTTGGCAAGTCACCTCATCTCTCTCAGCCTTAGTTTCCATTTCTGTAAAACGAGGGGGTTGAATCAGATTAACTTTAAGCATTCTGCTCCAAGTTTCCCATCTTACTTGCAACAGAGGGCAAATTTCCTATATGGTTAAACAAAGAAGCTGTCTAGCAACTGGGGAGAAGAATAAACCATAACTGTCTCCGTAGGAAAAGTCTAGCATTCAAACAACCAAAAAAAAAAAAAGATATCCAACTTGTCTGATGTTTCAGCTCATAATGGGTGAGTTCTGACTTGCCAACTGACATAATAAGGCTGGTATGCCAAGGGCACCAGGTTGCCCACACTTTGGCACAGCTATAGAAACAATAACGAGGCCATTAAATAGAGGAGGCCACAACACTCCTCTGAGATCGCTCATATCCTTCCTGTCTTTTACATCAAACAGAGTCAGCTGTCTTAACATCTTGTCACCAAAGGGCACAGAAGGAGCAGGTGACAACCCAGACATACAATTGTGGTCACAATGCCCTGAATGCAGGAACAGGGTAGGCTCCAGGTAAAATGGTGAAGAAAGGAAAAGATTCTGTGGTTTGCAGCCTCCCCACCCCCTTTCTACTCCCATTTCTTCTTAACAGAACCCACCCCTTTTTTCCATTTCCTTCTGGGTCAGTTCTTACAATTTCTCTAACCCCTTTCCCCCAATTTATATCTAAAACAGAAGGGTCAAAAGGGGGCCTGGAGGGTGTGTGATACCTCTGTTCTGGAGCCCTGAACACAGTTGACCATCGCTGCTACTACTGTGGAAGCTGTCTCCCCAGACTGCTGGCACCTTTTAACTTGAACATTTCCATTGCAATGGTTTACAAGATTCTGTGCCATCCAAGGCTTTTTTCTGACTCATTCATTGGTTCCTTTTCTTGCTCCTTTCACCTTAGGGATTTTAAACTTTTTTTGAGGGTGTGTGTGTCACAGATCCTTTGGCAATCTAGTAAAGCCTATGGACCACCTCCTCAAAATAATGTTTTGAAATGCACAGAATATATAAGATTACAAAGAAAACCAATCATACTGAAATAACGATGTAATTTTTCCCCTACAAGTTCACAGACTCCCCCAAAATCCATCAATGGATTTCTCTTAACATCTGTGGATCCCAGGTTAAAAACTCCTGATTGAACATACAAGCTCCTTCAAGATTCTGTCCTAGAATCTCAGGTTCTGAGTTGGACAGGACCCATTTTTTTTTTTACAAGACTAAGTATCAAGAAGCTCCTGCCCCCCTTTCAGATTAGGCTTAAATCTTCCTTTTAGTAGATTTTTTCTTGGTCTTTTCCCCTTCTCTCTGTACTTTCTCCCCAGGAAATCTCATCTACTTTCAAATTAAACTATAGCCTCTAAGCAGATCACTCTCAATACAAATAAACGACCAACTCATTGCTCAGATTCTTTTCCCAGTTGGTACCAGACCCATTTTCCCAACCACCAATGGACATTTTCGCTTGGATATCCCGCTGGCACCTCAAACTAAATATACACCTAACACTAAATTCATCACCTTTCTCAAAAACTACCTTCTCTTAATTTCCTTCTTTCTGTTGAAGGTCCTATTCTTTTAATCTAAAAATCTTTTAACTCCTTCCTCCTTCTTCAACCTTCATATTCAAATGGTTGCTAGGTACTACGATTACGCCTCTGTACACGGTCGCATCTGTCTCTTCCCACTGCCATCACTCTAGCTAAAGTTCTTATTACCACTTAACCTAAATTACTGCAACAGCCTCCTAACTGATCTCCCATCCTGGAGCTTTAGGAGTTTTATTAACGTGCTAAGTAGACAGTAGGCACTCAATAAATAGCTGATATCCTTAGCAGAAAGAATGCTAGATTTGGAAGGTGGTGACTTGGGCTTTACTCTTTCTTCTGACACTTAGTAAGTAAATCATCCTAAACTAGTCATTTGGCCTGTCAGCCTCAGTTTCTTCAAATGAAAAAAGGAAATAATAACTAATACACTGCCTACTTCACAGATTATATGCAGATATAATTGTTGTATTGTTAGGTAGGGCATGGAAATGAGAGCTGTCCAAACATGATGAACCTCCAAGATAATGACAGAATAAGTCTCAGTTTAATCTACATTAAGACCTAGGAACTCTAACATTATCATTCATACTGAATAGTTTATGTAAAAATAATACAAGGCACATCTGAATCCATCAGGAAACAGCATTAGAGTTGCCATCTCCCATCATACTGCCTACTCTTTTTTTTCTCTAACCCCTTTAATATTTCATTTTTTAACAGCTTGAGGCACAAGCAACATTAAAAGATTCAGCTTCTATAAGACTGAAAGTTCTGCATAGTGCTTGTGTAATAAATCAACATTCTTGGAATTTCCATGACATTTTATATTCTGAGCAATACTCTAGTCCACAAGTTAAACTAACAACATGCTGCCTAAACTCCTGCCTTCATCAAAAATTTGGGCTCCAGGACTCCCACTCCCATAGGTGAACTTTCATTTATTTTCCTCAGAAATAGGTTTCCATACCAAGTCCCAGACATCTCCACACCATATTCCTCCTTGTGTGGTCTTCTCCCACTAGAATTAGAAAGGGACAGCTAAGATGGGACGGTGGATAAAGTATTTTGCCTGAAGTCAGAAAGCCCAGAGTTCAAATTCAGATACTTACCAACTGGGTGACCTTAGACAAGTCACTTAACTGCTATCTGCCTCAGTTTCCTCAAATGTAAAACAGGGAATATAACAGGATCTACCTCTTGGGGTTACTGTGAGGATCAAATGAGATAGGATTTTTAAAGTAGTTAGCACAGTGCCTGACATAGTAGGTACTTCATAAATGCTAGCAATGATGATGATGATGATGATGATGATGTAGTAAGCTCCTTGAGGGCAAGGACTGGCAATGGCCAGTTTGTGTGTGTAACTCCAGCTCGAAGCACAATGATTTGCACATAATTGCTTAATAAATACTCTACTGAGAGCCTATATCAGATTCCATGCCTTCTTGGGGAGAAGGGGAAGAAGGGAGGAGAAAACTAAAAATAAATCAACTTAAAAAACTGCTCTAACTATAAGTCAATTGATCCAAGAACTCTTGCCAATGACATGACCATGTGAATACTAAGATTCACTTGGCCTTTTCTTAGATTAAACATTTACTTCAATATTTCAATCATTTCACAAAGTATTCTTTCTATTAATGTTGATGACAAATCTTCCACATTGTGGGTCCTGATGAGTTGCCTGATGGCCAACCTCTGTACTGAGGTGGGCTTTGAAGCCTTTCCAGACAAGTAGGACTTGCTCACAGCTTTCACTCTGCTGGCTTGGTCTTTCTATTGGGTCACCTCGTAAACTAATCAGATTAAATGGAGGATAACTAAAACTCAACTCCTCCAGACTGTCTTTCAGGACTGGAAGGTGTCTGCCCTTATAACATTCAGCTAATTCATCTATGGTGAACTAATCTTGCTAATACATTGCTTTGTAAAAGACTAACATTTTCAGCAGCTTCTCCTATGTTACAGTTCCCAGTTAAATTTTAAGATCCTTGAGGTCAAGGGTTATCTTAAAAAAGTTTTAATGCTCACTTTTGTTCTTACATAATTGTCATTTTTGAATGTAGTTCTCACACTCCTCTGCCCAGGCTCCCAACTGAATCTGCTCTTTAAACAAAGAAAATCAAGTGAACAAGAACAACTCTAACATGGTGACCACAGTCTGTCAGAGTATTCAACATTCTGAAAGGCAAGAACTATTCCATTTTTTGCCTCTTTCCATAGGGCCTGGTAAAGGCAGTGTTCTATTATTCCCCTACTTGAAGACAGACTCCTTTTCCAGACCCCCGTTCTGAGTGGTGACCTTTCATTTAATGCAGCCCATCCCCTGGGTCTGTAGTTTCCTTTTCCACCTGTGGCTCTCCTTTATATTCAATCTTTCCTTTTCAGAATGCAAACTCCTTGATGCTCCTGGGCTGTCTTTCTTTGCCTGCTTGTTTTTGTATCCTTGGAGCTTAGTACAGTCCCTGGCACATGGTTTTTAATAAATGCCTTTCATTCATTCCTTTATCCATCCATCCATCCACCCATCTGTCATGATACATTGTGAAAGAAGGTTTTTTTAAATCAGTTATTAGAAACTGGAACTGGACTGTACTAAACTAAAATATCAGTCTGTATAATAACGTTTCTATTGGAGAATAAATATTCAGAATTCCAATTGGAATTTTCAAAAGCTATCTCTCCTCCCTTGAAGTAGAATCTATGGCTACCCTGACCTCCCACTTACTGACCAATGGGAATAAAACTCTCTACAACACTCCCTATCCCATTGCCAATGACAAACCAATAGGGATGGCTTCCTTGGCTTGGAAAAAGCGCTTCTGCAAGGATTAAGGGGAAAGCAGAGAGAAAGACAGGGGTGGGCCCTTAACTCCCACTGCCTGTTCTCTCCATTCCAATCCACATCATCCATGAACCACTGGCCCTGATGTGTCTAGGGATAGAGATTACAGGGGATGGGGAAGAAGAGCTTCCTGCTGATAGAAACATCTGTGAACAATATTTAATTCCATCTGACTTTCAGTCAGCTCTCCCTACCTTTTCTCTCCCTAGGTCCTGGGTCTTGCCTTGTTTTCCTTTTCATTGCTACCACCTGTTGTTTCTAATCTGCATTTTTATCCTCCTCTCCTTCAACCCAAATTAGAATGGAACAAAAGCTCTCCGATTTTCCTTTTGATCTTTCCTGGAAGGGGGCATGCATACAGTATGTTTGCATTTCTGATAGGTTTTAATTGCTAATGGAAATAAATTTATAAGTTGCAGTTATCCAGCATGAAAATGAGAAGGGTATAGATAGGCTTTCATAAATGATTCCCTATAGCAGATCATATCTTTATAGTCACACAGCTGAAAGGTAAAGATAAGCTCCCACAGCTTTTGACTCAGTAGAGCAAAGCAGTAGCTCATAAAATTTGTTAAGATTATACAAAATTCTTAAAAAAAGACAAAGTGATCCCTCTATGCAAAGATCCTTTGATTTTTAACCTGAAGTGAAGCATAAAACAGGGAAATGTATGCACACCAAGGGTGTTTGCCACTAACATGGATGATATCTTAATTCAAGTCCAAAGGGAAGAATTTCCCATTGACCAGAGATTCTTAACAATGTATTGTAGATTTTTATGTCAGAGATAAGATACCTATGGATCCCTTCTGAGAATATATTTTTAAATGCATAAAATATATAACATTACTAAGGAAATAAATTGTATTGAAATATGGTTATTAAATAAAAAGTTCATGGAATGCAGGCTTCTAGAACTCTTGCTAGAGAAGATGAGTTCTCCCAAGTGCTGTGGTTGATATTGTACTGTACTATGTCAGAATAAGATTTATGAGATCCACAACCAGTCAAAATGGTGGGGTCTAACAATCCACACAGGAAAAAAGGAATAAAAAAATGACTATGATAAGCAGTTGGATGAACAACTTATGGGTTATTCTATCAGTACAGTTGGGACACATACTACAGATAGACATTGGGATTGGCCCAAAGGTGAATGGAGGAAGACAGGAAGGTACACTGCTTTTGGGAAACTGCTGTGATCCCAGAGCTGCTCCCTAGGCACAAAGACCATTCTTTTCAACATAAATGTTTATGTGGTAATGATCTATGGTAGTGAATATTAGGACACTACAATCTTTGAGAAATTAAAACTGCATAAAGTCCAAAAAGCAATAGTGGGGCACAAGTAAGCTCCAGCATATTTCAAATCAATGATGAGGAAATGTATGATCAGAAAAGGGGGTGGGTCAGCCATGTTCTTCAGAGTGGGGGTTAACAAAAAAGATAGCCTGGGGGCTTCCTTGGTACCCTAAAAAAGTTTTTAAAAAAAGACCTAGAGAGAGGAAAATTTTCAGCACGTTGGGTGGTTTCTTCTTCTATGGAAGACCTAAGAAAGGACAAGAATAAGAATCATCTGAATGAGAAGGGATAGATGGGTTGTAATAGGTACAAATGAGGTATGGGTTCTTTACCTTTTTTGTGTCACTGACCTCTTTGGAAGTCTAGTGAAGCCTGCAGATCTCTTCTTAGAATCATGTTTTTAAATGAATAAAATACATAGAATTACAAAGGAAACAAAACATACTGAAATAGTTATCAAAACACACTCTGCTTATACTGCACTTTTTATAAATTTAAGGTTTGGGGTAACCCTGCCTTGAGCAAGTCTATCAGCGCCATTTTTCCAACAGCATGTGTTCACATTGTGTCTCTGGGTAACATTTTGATAATTCTTGAAATATTTCACATTTTTCATTATTATTATATCTGTTATGGTAATCCGTGATCAGTGATCAATGATTTTGTTATTGCAACTGTTTTGGGGTGCTACTAACCATGCCCATACAAAATGGAAAATTTAATCTATAAATATTGTGTGTTCTGACCATTCCACCAATCAGCCGTTCCAATCTTTCTCCTTTTCTTCAGGCCTCCCTATTTCCTGAAACACAACAATATTGAAATTAGGCCAATTAATAACCCTAAAATGGAAGTCAATAGACGCGGTAAATTCTATTGCTGTCGTATTTTAGGAAATTGGCTCAGCCACCTCACCTTCAGCAACCACCATCTTGATCAACAATGAGCCAAAGTACCCACCAGTGAAAAGATCATGACTTGCTGGAAGCTCAGATGGTAGTTAGCATTTTTAGCAAGAAAGTATTTTTAATTATTGTATGCATATTGTTTTTTTGACATAATATTATTGCATGTTTAATAGACTACAATATAGTGTAACTATACTTTTATATATGCACTGAGAAACCAAAAAATTAGGGTGACTCACTATTTCTCATTATTTACTTTATTGCGGAGGTCTGAGCCTGAATCCACAATAACGCTGAGATATGCCTATATATACGTATATTTAAAAGCAAGGCCACACACCCTAGGAAGAATTCTTTCTAGAAGGAACAGATCAAATTAAATAGTTTTTGCAAAACAAATTTAGTGAAGCTAAGATCAAAAGGAAAACAACTAGAAAAATATATGCAACCATTTGCTCTGATAAAGGTCTCATTTCCAAGATAGATAAGAAGAAAATGATTTAATTGGGAAAAAAAAGAGTTACTTCTTAAATGACAACTAGTCTAAGGATACGAACAAGTTCTCAACAGAAAGAAACCCAGGCTATAGGATTCAATTCAATAAAAATGTTTATTTGGTCCCTCTCATATCAGACACTATGCAAGTTTTTTAAGGCCAAGAAGGTATAAAGATACAACAAAAGCAAAAGATCACTTCCCCTCCTCTCAAGGTGCTTATATTCCACAAGGGGAATACAATTTATACACAAGAAAGCAAATTTAGAGCATCTCCAAAGTAATGCAAAGTCATTTCAAATGGAAGAGATTGTCAGTTATGGAAGCAGTAAGCTAGGAGTAAGAGGTGGTATAGAGATATATTAGTGAATGTTTAACAGTGGGGGCAAGACACATATTTAAGTTTAATCTTTATTATTAACATTTTCTCCATCACTTTCTTTGGGCTAGATAATCAACAAAACAAGCTCTGATCTGTAACGATGATTTCTGAGGTGTGAATGTTCACACTTAAAATTTAACAGCTTGATTCTTCCAGGTAGTTGGAATTGCTCTAGCATCCCTAAAGAGGTGGCACCTAAACTGTAATTAAGAGTGTTAAAGAAATTACAGATGCATTGACTCATTTAACTATAACAAGGCAAATGGCAACAGAAAAGAAAAAAAGAATTCTCCCTCTCATGACTTCTCTTTGCCCATTCCCTTTTTTCACTTAATTTTTACAAGACAAACCTAAGTGATAGGTGCTAATGGGGGATCGTGGTACACAGATAAAATGCATCTACATTTCAGAAGAAAACCAGACTCAGGCTATTCCAGGCATTTGAGGGTGGGGCAATGCCAATGCTCAGGGCTCAGTAACAAAATGAGCCCTCTGAGTGGGAAATGAGAGGCAATGACACGGAACAGGGGCCTTCCAAAGCAGTTCTGAAGTGGGGTAGCCATCATCAGCAGTTAAGAAACCCTCTGCTCCTTTCCTTTCTCCACTGCTCTAAGATGAAGGGAGAAACAGGATGAGGCTGGGACATGTGGAGAGTCTCAGGCATTAGCTAAAGGAGGGAGAGGGATAATAGTCCCAAGCGGCTGCAAAAAAGGGAAAAGGGAGTTTGAGTTTCTATGGCCAGAGAGGGCAGTGGCTGCAAGAAGCCTGGAGTATTTTGGTAGGAACCACCCGTAAGGGATGGGGGTGGTGCTGAACCTTCCCCTGCCAGTCACTCTATGGTAGGACCAGTAACAAACACAGGATCCGGCAGCCCTTGTTTTCTGGATCCTGATACAGGCCTATAGCATTTGATTTTGTTACAGATTAGCCAGGACAGATGTTAGCTCATAGAACATTTGTTGACTAAAACACCCATTTAAGGTCAGATTAGTTAAGAAGCTAGTTTAAGATTAAGACTAGATCCTCATTAATGTTAATATCCAGAGTCAACGAGGTCCATTCTTATCTCAAGGTCTCTGAGCCTTTGGGGATGGTAGAAAATAACTTGGGGTAATATTTTGAGATCCCTGCTTTAGTCTGAAGATTTATGTTTCCAAGGCCAGAGCTGTAAATTTCTGTGAAAACAGAACTAACTTTAGTAATTTCTGGTAAAACAAGAAAGATTTTCACACTGAAATGACCGGAACTGTGATTCAGATGACGCGCATTCTGGTGAACTAGAGAGACAGGCAGAATAGACTTTGATTTTACCCCTGCCTGCTGGCATAATTTTTTTCTACACAAGCTTTTCATTCAAAAAAATTTATTAAGTGCCTACTATGTGCCAGGCACTGTGCTTAACATTTTCCTCTTACATTGCTTTTAACTTGGTATTACCGTGTTTGAAAGATTCCTCTACAGAATTCCAATTTTCTGTTTTTCTACTTTCATATTTCTTCCTTTAATCTGTTTTCACCCCTTTGTTTTCCTGGATGTTCAATACCACCATGTTTATCTCTTCCTTTGCTTCCGTGCTAACTTTCTGGTAATTAATTCTTCCCTTTGTGACCCCATCCCATCTCCAATTTCCCTTTCCCTTCCACTCAGGGAGTTCTCCATCGCTAGAACCTTACTTACACAATTCTTCCACTTCCTCTAGATATCTTACTTGAAGACAACATAATTCGCAGATTAACAGCAGCAACCTCTACAACACACAAAAGAGGAACTTAGAAACTTCTCTTTTTAAATGCTAAACCAGGGATAAGAATTACTCCTGTGGTATGCAGCTTTGTACTTCCTTGTTTTTTGGAAAACAAAACTAATAAAAGACTGAAAGAATTGAGTCTAATTATTAATCTGGAAAAACAGAATAAGTAAGGAATTAATAAGATGCCTGAAAAAAGGAAGGGCCTCTTTTGCACAGTTGTCTGTGTTTGTGGACTTACCAACTGCTTATAATACCTCTTCCAACATCTCTCCTTAAGTCAAATGTCAAGAATAAAAGTAGATAGAGTGTGAGACCTGGAGTCAGGAAGACTCCTCTTCCTGAGTTCAAACCTAGCCTCAGATATTTACCAGTTGTGGGACCCCAGGCAAGTCACTTAACCCTCTTTGCCTCATTTTACTCATTTGTAAAATGAGTTGGAGAGAGAAATGGCAAACCAGTATCTTTGCCAAGAAAATCCCAAATGACATTGGAGCCAGACATTCCTGAAAAACTACTAAACAACAAGGAAGACGCTAAGAATTGCCCTACCTCAAATGCCTAGAATCAGAAGCCCTTTAGGACTCTAGAGCTATGATTTTGGAATTTAAAGGGGGAATGGGAGTTGAATTTTGTATGTAAACCAAGAAAAACCTTCTGAGTCAGCCAAGTACACCATAGCTGTCCACAATTCTCTGGCTTCGAATGCCCTGCCCTGCCACCTTTTGGAAAAGATAAAACTTTAACAAGCATGGACATCTCACCTAGTTGGACAAGTGTTCACCATTTTAGGCACAAAAATACGTAAAAAAAGCAAAACCCCCCCCAAATCCCAAAACTGGCTGGCATAAAAGTATTTCATTTTTTTTTATTTTGGTTTTAATATATTCTAAATTGTTCATATCTCTCCTACTTTTAGAAAGAGTATTAATTAGGTCAATATACTGGTTTAGCTTGCTTATATTTCCCCAGAGTATGGCTTTAACACAGAGTGACTATAATTATTTTTAACTGTACCAAGAATATCAGTCTCCCTGGGAATTTTTTAATTTACCTATGGAGGTGGCATCAAAGGATCACACCTGAACAGAGAGGTGTTGCTGAAAAATAGCCCTTACCAAAAATAAAAAAAAAGAAAAGAAATCTCCAATTACGACAATCATAGGCAAAGAGGGGTATTAAATAATTAACTCATACTGCTTTGCTAACAGGATGATCCTTCCATGGACTAGTGACCCTATCTTAATAGAAACTCAACTAAATACTGGGATACTGTGGAAGTCACCTACAGAAAGTTCCCCATGGGACCAAGTGGAGCACAAATAAGTTTTTTCAAGTTGGTGACCATGTGACCACAGCATGCAAGTCACTTACCTTTTTGGGGGCTCAATTCCAAATCTGCCACATGAGGGGGGCTGGGTCAAATGACCTCAAGATACCCTACAACTCTAAAGCTATGAACCTATGTGCCTGTTTTCAGTGACATTCTCTAATGTCCACAGAGTTCTAATTCTGCTTAGTACTTTGCCTTTAAGAGTCAAGCTGTGAATTTAGTATCAAAGAGTCCAAAACTGACATTTTAATCTAGGTCCTCACAGCTCAATCAAGGCAAAAACCACAGAATTAGCTAATTAATCTGAGACAGTTCATTCAAATAATTCAGGAAAAAAAGGTAATGGGGTGGGCTGACTACCTTTTTCTGTAACATTTTGTGATCCTGGACACTTTGGCAAGGTGGGGGTAGGGCACTGATTTGTAATCAGAGGACTTGAAAGTTCAAATTCTGCCTTTGCTATTTAGCATCTATGTAATTCTGGAAGAAATACAACTTTCCTGAACCTGAGTTTTCTCATCTGTAAAATGAGACAATGGACTAGATTAGAGGTGTCAAACATGAGGCCCGTCATCCCAAGAGGGGACCAAACCAGACTGAATGGAATTGGGAAATATTAAAAATAAATAAAAAATACAATAGAACTAAGATAATGTTCATATGTAGTTTTCTAAGTCAATATTTGTCTACAAGTATCCTTATGTACAGTTCAGTGGCCCTGTTTCTGTTTGTGTTTGATGCCACTTGACTAGATGAACTTTGAGGTCCCTTCTAGCCCTAAAATTAATGGTCCTATGATTCATGTTGGCCATACAAACTAGTTCCTGAAATGTAATTGCTTTTTCTTGTTAGTGCTATCCTTGGCGAACATAACAAACTCAACTCAGTTATTCTGAATTGTAACTGTCCTCAAGCAAGGCAGAAAATGAAAATTTTAAAGCCTTCTGTTTTAGAATTCATCAGAGAAAACTCGCTTTAGACCTTAAAAACATTACCGAACATCTTTGCCAGTTAATATCACTTATTAAATATCTACTGCATCATGACCAAAAGGAAGATATAAAAAGGAACTGACCTCAAAGAGTTTGTATATCGGCAAATACATCGATGAGTGAAGAATATAATGACCTTCTGTGGCCGTGATAGGGACTAACGGTCATACAGATCTAGCTTAACTTTTGTGGCAATGTTCCATACTAATAGAACACTTTCGATTAGCCTCCATCTTTCCTTTTTGGTTCTAGAAACTTTGCCAAGGAAGCTAAGTTATTAAGAGCATAAAAATGATAATTCACAAAGCCCCTTGAGGCTTACATAATACCTTTTTCACAGGATCCTTCTAGTGCAGGGTGTGCATATTTTATCATCCTAGGGTCCTAGTCTATACCACACTCCCTCTAGCCTCCTTCTTCACCTTTGTGGAGTGTTTGGAGAGGTTACAAAAGGATGTTTCCTAAATAAGGAGTGGACAGAAAGTGCTCTCCTTACCAAGAAGAAAGTATCTTTCTAGACACTTTCTTTGGATTCCTCCTATTGCAACTTACACCATACAGGGCTTGTTGTTTTTAACTGTTTAGCTGTTGTTCCAGTTGTGTCCAATTCTTCATGACCTTGTTTGGCGTTTTCTTGGAAAAGACAGTGGAGTGGTTTTCCATTTCTCATTTTACAGATGAGGAAATTGAGGCAAACAGGGTTAAGTGACTTGCCCAGGGTAACACAGCTAGGAAATGTCTGAGGACTGATTTGAACTTCGGTCTTTCTGACTCTAAACTTGGTGCTGTATCTACTGGGCCACCTAGTTGCCCTATACAAGGCTTACTAGGCGCCTATACAGTTTAAGCCTGAGTGAAAGTCTTAGACAGGAGCATCCGTGAAGGAAACCTACAGTCCATGAGTTCTACCCTATGCATTTGCCTAATTTAAAGCAAAATAAAAGTCCAACAATTGTAGGAGCATCATTTTTCTATCTTGGTCAGCCTATCTGCTGACAGTAGTCCTCTTAGATCTGTAGTACTGCTGAATTTTATTCTTGTTCCAAGTTAATCTTTTGAACTGTTACTATGTTAGTAAATTAAAATAAAACTGAATTTAGCAAAAAATAATAATATGTTCATGATAATATATTAAACCACAAGATATCCCTGATGTATGCGCATTTAACAACTCATCTTTATCCGCCAATGGCTCCTTGGAAATTTTGGGTTTGCAAAGACACTCAGAGAAACATCTAGTACCTTTGAGGAACTGACATTTGTAATTTCTCTTCCCCATTTGCTACTGCAGGTCAGAGGAGAATGGAAAGAGGTAGCTTTCAGAACAATGGTCAAGGGCACAAGTTCAATAAGTGCTATCATTTACATAGCTCTTTGAGGTGTGGGAAGATATCTCATTTGAGTCACGTAACAATGCTTTAAGGTAAGCACTATTAGTATCCTGATTTTATAAAAGAAGAAACTGAGGCAGGGAGAAATTCATTGACTTGCTCAAGGCCACATATTTAGCACATAAGGCAGGGTTCAAATTCAGGTCTTTCTTCCTAACTCCAAGTTCAGTACTCTGTCCATTATGCTATCTAGCTCAAACAAGTGATAGGGAAATTAACAAAGAATTATAAAAAAAATATTTAATACAAAAAAGTAAAACATCTTGTTGGACAAAGCAGCATGACTAGAAGAAGAGAACAATTTGAGGGGCAAAAATCTTTACACCAAGCTTCTTTGATAAAATTCTGATAACCAAGATTTAGGAAACTGAGATAGACATATGAACAGGTTCAACCTCTTCCATGGACACAGACAGATTTGAACAATATTTCAAAAGATGAAATTCCAACTATCATTAATCCTAAGGGGGAAATGTTCTAAATCACAAATAATAAGTGAAATGCAAATTAAAATAATGTTGAGATTTATCTCACCTATCAAACTGGCAAAGATGACAACAGACTAAAAGTCAATGACGGGAAGACAGACACTTAAAGAACTGAAAGACTTCTGAATTGGTCAGACTTCTAGAAAACAAAATTATTAAGCTGTTCATACCCTTTGACCCAGAGGGCTACTATTAGGCAATATCCCATGAATGTCAGCAACAGAAAGAAAAGGTCCAAATATACTAATATCTTCATTCATCTCAGGTCTTTGTATAGCGGCAAAAAACTGGAAGGAATTTATTTTAGTTGCTAAGACTCTCACCCCTCTTCTTGGTATCGTGGATAATGGCTGTAGAAAATTACATAAACTGTCAGATTTGTTAGCTATATTGAGTTGTTTCCTTTAATTTTTTTACTTGTCATAATAGAATGTTTTATGGAGGAGGTGTGTATTGGGATATGACTGTGGTGTAATAGATTTTTTTTTAAATAACAAAATAGGATAGGGAGTTGATCAAAAGTGTATTGATCAGTTGAGGGCTCACAGCACATTTGATAAAATTACACAACACAAGGGGTAAACAAGAGAGAAAATGAAGTATTAAGAATATATTCATCCTGTCCAATTTTGGGGGGATTATTTTGTATCCTATAACGGATGTGACACCTAAAGAAGCTCAAACCTTTAGTGGGTTATTCAGAAAACTGTACAGCAGGTATAAAAAAGAGGTTACACTTCATTGCTCCCTTAGGAAGAATGAAAAAGTTCTTACATTAATTTGATAAACTTATGGGGAAGATAGCATTAGTTAGCTGAAAGAATCACATCCATATGGTCTTTTATGGAAAGCTAGCTAGATCCGCTCTCACGCTTTCTAAGGTATCATCTCTTCTAGCTGAGAGATGTTTCTGGAAGTTGAGAAGTGTGACCCAACCTTGCAGAATTAGAGTCCAGCTCTTGAGAAAGAATTGCCTTTTAACTTTTTCCTTTGACCCTCTCCCAGAGTAAAGGAGATAGGGCTAGGAGGATGGAGGGGGTTCTCATTCATCCTCAACCCCCATTTCAAATGGTGTCTTGCAGTAACGCAACTCACCTCCTAGGATATACCTCATCCAATGGAGAGCAGGACCTAGAGATACTATAAATAGAGATACTATGCCTGGTAAGGAGAAGAGCCAGGGAGCCCAGTGGAGTGATCTGCCCAGCACAGACCAGAAGGAAAATCATGAGGACACTATGAGAAAAGCTATCAGTTCCTGTAGCTCCAGAGGTATGTGTTTACTTGGCCACATAGATGCCCCACGTGTGCGTCTCTGCTACTGTATTCTACGTAAGTGTCCACTGTTCTTCCTGATATTACTTTTTTTTTGAAATGTGTGCTACAGGTTTATGGGAAGAATATTTTGTAGCTTCTGTTGTTACTATGCCATTTACAGGAAATACCTTTGCCTTTGTATCAACTGGCTGACTATTATAAATAAACACACCAGTAAGGGCTTGTATGCTATAGTTATAGGAATATCTGGGATAGTTATCCCCAAGGAACCCAATCTGAGAATGAGTTGGGAGTGAGAGAAGTCACCCAGAGACAATACTACACAAAAATTTTTTTAAAAAAATCTAAAAGTGATTTCCAGGACTGTTAACAAAACAAAAATGAATTTTTTTATTTTTAATTTTATTTTTAGGACCATAAAGCTTTCCAACTACCAGAAAGAAGCTTTTCAGAGCTCACATTTCATCTATGGTATTACAATCCATTATATTAACTCAGGGTTAACACAAGTATGAAACCTAATGCAAGAAAACTCAAGAACTACAATGTCATATCATCCATTCAAGTACTAGGCTTATTTTTCTCAAGAGTATTAAAACTGGACCATCTTTAAGTCTGTAGCAAATTAAAAAATAACTACCAAATCCACAAGTTGGCTCTGCTATAGAAATATACACAGTACAAACCCACACTTTGCTTAACTATTTAAAAAAAGAAAAGAAAAGAAAAGCTTGTTAGGGTAATTTTAATCACCCTTCCTAGGAACATTAGATTAGCTGAACAGCCCAGTCAACACCTAGAAACACTGAGATGTCAGAGCTTTCTGAAATTTCAAAAGGAAATGTAAAATAGTGAATATTTACCAAGCTCAGTTACTAAGGTGACCTTTTTTTTCATTTTTTAAAAAGTAAAATCTTATTTTTAGAACTCTCAGGAAAGACACCAACAGATTTTTCTTAAACTTTTTTTTAAAGGAGTTTATTTACTTTCCAATTGAACAGAATAAACCTGAGCTAGAAGAGTTCTTCTGGCATAGGGGATTGTATAAACAAAAGCATGTCACTTCCCCAAAACATGAAATTTTTGAGAAATGATATTGCAACATGAAATGCATTCACCAATGTTTTTCTTATTCTGGAAAGGAAATTTCAGAAATGAAAACCATCCAAATGCCATTCTTAGCCTACCTTTCTGACCCTATCTCCTAACTACTCCCTGGCTTTAGGAACATTTATGTTTTCCCGAGATGTCAAATGACCCTGACTCTAAATATCTGCTCCTGCTTAGAATATCTCCCCTCCCACCATCTCCATCTGTTGAAATCTATTCATCCTCAAAGGCCTAGATCAAATATGACATCTTCTTTGAACCCCTCAGAACTAAATTATCTCCTGCTAGTACTTACTAGGTTTCTATCCTCTATCAGTGATATGTACAGGTCAGATGGGAATGTTAGACTTGGGTTTGAATTGTCACCTACACTCCCTATTTGTAAAACCATGGGCAAATCACAACTTCTCTGAGCCTCGGTTTCCTGATATGTAAAATGGGAGTCAAGGGATCACAGACTTAGAGCTGGAAGGCACTAGAAATAGGGAGCACTCTGACACTAACCCTAACTCTAAGTTCACCATACCAGTGTCTGGGATCTTCACTGTATGGCGGAAATGTGGTGTGGGAGGAGGGTGGTGTTGCTCAGGCTATTAGTCTGTACTCCTGACTCAGATTTCATCTTCTACTAGGAAGGCCGAGCACCTCAGGGTGATCTCAAATTACAGGACAAACTGCCCAAAGTGCAAATGTCCCCTACAAGAACTCCAGACATGGTGCCCTAGAAGTGAGAGGAGAAAACAGAGAGAGAATCAGGGAGAAACTATAAGGCTGGGACAGCGACATTCAAGCTGGATGGTTAAGTGTTTTTTGAGAGAAAAGAGTCCCATAGTGTAAAGTAATTAAAAATATCAAACAATTCTTTCCTAGTTTATTCCTAATCAGGCTTGTTTCCTGGGGAGATGCCCAACAACTCCTGTAAGACTCATGCCCCTGCCCTTACCTGGCTCACCTGTGTATAAAACCCTCACCCTCACCCTCTAGCCCCCTTATCCTTGTGGAGTTGAGGAGTGAAATCTGGGACCACTTAGGTGACAAGACAAACACCATGCCTCACTGAAATGAGAGCAAAGAGCTTTGCAAATCTGTAAAGAGATTAGATGACTGGATCTATCCATCTAAAAGAGACAGATAAGATCCATCTGTTTTGCAAATTTTAAAGAGATGATAGATCTTATCTATCTATCTATCTATCTATCTATCTATCTATCTATCTATCTATCTAAGTTATTACCTGATTGTAACCTAACAGTGGACAGAGACCAGGTTTTATTCATCTAGGATCTCTCTCCTCCTCCCACAATCTTCAAGTTCTCACCATACCATCTAGAACATAGAAACAATGAATCAATATGTACGTATTACATACATACTGTATAGCAGGCACTAGAGGGTGAATAACAAGTATCAAAAGTCTCTACCCTCAGAGAGTGAGTCTATGACATTTGTGCAATGGCACAAATAAATATAAAACATATACAAAGTAAATACAAAAGCAGTAGGACAATGGATAGAAAGCTTGCCCTGAACCCAGCTCTTTCTGACTTCAAGTCACTCCTCTGACACAACAATCACTAAGGACCCTGGAAAAGTGCCTTAAGTCCTTACGCCCCAATCATAAACTGAAGAGCATTTCCTCATGTGCATTGGGGGAGGGAAGTTCCTCTTCAGAAATGTCAGAAGAAATCAAAGGTTTAGATTTTAAAATTATAACAACTAAGCCCAAATGGGAGAAGAGCTGAGCTCTAGCAAATGGACTGACCCAGGAAGGCCTCCTGGAAGAGGCAGCAACTGAACTGTGTTTTAAAAGAGACTAGACTAGGAGCAGCTAGGTGGCACAGTGGATGGAGAACTGGTCCTAGATTCAGGAGGACCTGAGTACAAAACATTACTCAAACAAGTATTAGCTGTATGACATGGGTGAGAAAGAGAGAGAGAGAGAGAGAGAGAGAGAGAGAGAGAGAGAGAGAGAGAGAGAGAGAGAGAGAGAGAGAGATGGAAAGGGAGAGGAAGAGAGAGAGGGAAGGAGAAAGGAAGAGGGGGAGAGAGAGAGAGGGAGGGAGAGAGAGAGAGAGAGAGAGAACGAGAACTCTATATCCAAGATCTGTAAAAAGCCTAGCTAGAGCCTAGGGGCAGAAGAAAACCAATGGGGTTTATTGTACAGGAAGTGACATGTTCAGACCTATGCTTTAGAATATCAATTTAGCAGCTGTTTGGAGAGATTCTGAGACACACCAATTAGGTTACTGAAATCAGATGGGAATTAATAGCAGTTGAACTAGAGTACTGGCTGTATGAGTAGAAAGAAGAGAAGGAATTTAAGAGATGTGAAGGTTGACTTTATGAATCTTAAAGCCTGGTATGAAGTTTGAGAGTAAGCTAAGTGGTGCAGTAGATAAGAACATTGGGTTTGGAATCAGGAAGACTTTATCTTCCTAAGTTCAAATTCAGCCTCAGGCATAGCCTAGCTGTGTGACCCTGGGCAAGTCCCTTCACCCCATTTGCCTCAGTTTCTTTATCTACAAAATAATCTGGAGAAGGAAATGGCAAACCACTCCAGTATCTTTGCTAAGAAAACCCCAAATGGGTTCACAAAGAATTGGACATGGTTGAAACAAGTAAACCACAGTTGAGGGTGATTGAGGTAAACTTGGGTTACTAGAAGGATAGTGTTGCCCTCAACAGAAATAGGAAAGTTAAATAAAGAAGTGAGTTTGGGTATGTGGGGAAGTGGTAGAGTATGAAGATGGACATGCTGAATAGGAGGTATCTATAAGGCATCCAGTTAAAAATGTACAATAGACAGTTGGTAACGTGGAACTAGAGTTCAGGAACGAGACTAGAGAGGGCTGGAACGTAGCTCTGGGAATCATCTGTCTAGGGGTGAAATTGTAGAGAAAGAGGAGAAGGTGGGCAGGACGGAACCTAGGGGAAAACCTCAAAGGCAAAGGACATAGATAATGATCCAACAAAAGAGACTGAGAAAGACTGTCAGAAGGAAGGAGAATAAAGAGAGTAATGTCATGAAAACCCAGAGAAAAGGCAGTATGCTGGAAAAGAGGGTGGTCAACAGTGTCAAAAAACATACGTTAAAAAAAAAAGGATGCGGACTTAGCAAAGACCATGAAATATGGCAATCAAGAGATCACAGATTGCAGAGATTTAGAACTGGGAGGAATCTTGGAGGTCACTGAATCCAATTCCCTCATTTTACAGATGAAGAAATCAAGGCACTGAGAGGTTAAGTAAAATAGAATTGGAATACAGGTCTTTCTGATCACAAGTCCAGAGTCCTATCCATTACACCATGCTACATCGTAGGTGCCAAATGTTTGCTGAATGTTAGATAAACTGTTAATTTAATTAAAAATCCTCATAGAAATGTACTTATTCCTCTTATCCTAGAACACGTGAATCATGGCACTCACACCTCTTGTGACTTCCCTTTAATGCAGGATGTAACATCCTGAGAGAAACCCATGTAACCCACCTTTCCGCTGCCCCTCTATTCCATTAAAGTTTTGCAAAACAGATACTTTGACTTCAGATTTTAGGGAGAAGCTCAGGCATAAGGAAGCAGAGGATGATCTGATGTGATAGGCTTTCAATTTTCTTTACAATCTTTGGCAGTCTGTGCTCCTCTTTGTTCTTGTAAAATGATACCATGTAAGAAAGTTAGCTCCAAAAGATGAGTAGTTTCTGAGGGAGAGTGACTTACTCAATTGGTAATGGAACTCTTATTTAATGCAAAATTTAAACTTATGTAAATTGTGTAGGAAAAGAACTACCAATATGCTGTTTTTTACTTTGGGAAAAGTTTAAATAGAATCGTCAAAAATGCAAAAATTAGGGACAAGACCATTACAGGAATTGTCTATGTTAATTTCTCCCAGAGAAAATTGTAATTTGCTCACTGGATGGGGATATGGTGAAGTTACAGTCTAAAGCCATAATGTTGACTGGCTATACAATTATGGTTGATCATCAATCAAAATAAATGGATTTTATATATCAAAATGACACACCCTCAAACCTCCAATCACATCCACCAACAGGCTTGGAAATGGTAGAAAGAGGGGAAGTATGTAACTTACTAAGAAAAGATTCCATACAAATTCTGTTTAGATAATTGTCAGAACAATCCTTCTCATATTTAGCCTATATTCTTTCATTGCGGAAATTTTAAACACTTCTATGATGTTATAATTTTTATAGTTAATTCTGGTATGGCTTAAAGTTTACAAAGTGCTTTCCTCACAATAACCCCATGAGGTAGATATTATATTATCATACACATTTTACAAATGAGAAAATCAAGTTAGGGAAATTAACTGATTTGTCCAGAATCATAATAGCACTGACACACAGGTAAGGTGTAGATCTTTATGTTTGCTAAATTTTGCAAACTCTTTCAGTTTAGAAGAGAAAAGGAGCATTGCCTGAAGGATATCTACCAGTATCTTGCACACAATGGGCACTTGAAGGTTATTTGCTTTATTAAATGTGTTAAATATGACATATATCCACAAAGAGGTATTATCTATCTGCATGTCACTCTTGGAAGCTATATACAAATTCTGATGCTTCTGCCATTCCCCCAAACATTTATGGAACTCCCCTTTTGGAAGTGCCATCAGAGATATCATATGGGCCACAGGAGAATGCTGGTCTTGTAATCTTACACATAATTACCTAATACAATGTTTTTGATCAGAGACACTTATGCAGCTTATTCATCAAACCTGGAGTTGAATAACTGGAATGTTTCCAAAAACTAAATCCACCCTCAAAAAAAAAAAAAGGTTTGCTCCTTTGATGTCATGGGAGAACCACAGAATTAGAGCAGATGATCTAATTCAGCACCTTTATTTTACAGGTGAAGAAACTAAGGCCCAGAGACATAAAGCCTAGGGGTCACTTAGTTTTACAGGAGGGTCTGGATTTGAATCTAAGTTTTCTGATCTCAAATCTACTGAGATTTCAAAAGAATGTATTAGCAACTCTGTAGGTAATTCTAGAAGAATAAAAAAAAATATGAATCAATAAGCTTTTATTAACCACCTACTATGTTCTGGGCACTCCACTGATTATTAGAGCAGAAAGGGACCTTAGGGATCCCTTTATCCCAATCTCGTTGTTTTTTGTAATTAATTCTCAAGGAGGACCATAACATCAGGAGGACGGTGCCATGACTTGAAATGAATTGGATTTAAGTAAAGGAGGGCTACTCAAGTAAGGCACCAGTCTTACTTTCTCCTCTGGAGCCATCTGAGGGTCCAGTGGCAAGATATAGATCATGACATTGGAAATGACCTCCCAACTTCATTGCATGGATGAGGACAGATGAGGTGCAGAGAAAAGGGCTCTGCTCAAGGTCACACAGTGAGTCACTGCCAAAACTCATTTACTTAACCAAGTCTCCTGATCTTAAGTCCAGGTGTCTTTCTTTTATACAAAAAAATTATGATCACTACTCACTCATCTCATTGCTGTTAACAGAAAGAGATCATTCATTTTATGGAGGATAAATACGAGGCCCAGAAAGAACCTACCCAATCCTACTCATCTGCCAGTGACAATCTCTGGATAAAGTCAAACAACATGATGCAATCCACTACAAATCTGTTCTACATAATCTCATTGGGTCCTCACTTCTACACAGAATTCCAAAATTCTTTTAAAATCATGGTTTATCCCTTATGAAGTTCTCTACAATGACCATTCCAAAACCTCTCAATCCAGTCCCACCATCCATTCCTAGACGCCTCTCAGCAGAGAGACCTCCTACTTCACCACAAAAACTGAGGCATGCATCGTGGAGTAAGGAAGGAAAGAGAAGACTGGAAGAGTGTGACTACTTCTACAAGTGTTGCATTCAGATGTCAAAGGCTTCAGTGTCCCAGCAAAAGGGAAAGCATGAAACTTTTACAGCCTGTCTCATACTTGTACAGGTAGGGTATCCAGGGCCAAGTCCTACCATCTTCTAACTGGTTATGCTGGAGAAACCAATCAAAAGCTTCAGATCAAGAAACTGCAACTCTCACAAACCTTCTGCTACCTTTCCAAGCTGTCCTGGTATGAAGGAAGCAAAGGACTCAAATGTCCTACACATCCACTATAGCAATAGCTTGGTGCAACCTCCATGTGCCAAATTCAAGGGCAGCCTTTTAGAGAGACCATAAATGACCACTATCTCTCTTCCTGATATGACCTAAAGCCTGGATGCCCCAAGGACTGAGTCTTCTGAGTTTCCTTTGCCTTGAATCCTTCTTATCTTGCTTACCCTGTTTCCTCAAGTCCCAGGGGCTTATATGAGCTAAAATGTGAAGACCTTACATGAGTTAAAATATGAAATGATAAAGTCCCCTTATCTTAAAAATTACCCTGTGTGGTATTTTTGTGAAAACTCATCTAAGTCCCCAAACTCATTATCACATGCTAGGATTGGGTCTTACATTCCTCATCTGGAGAATGACAGGATTAGAACAGATGATTTCTAAGATTCCTTTCACCTGTAAAGTATTTATGACTCCTAAGCTTGGCTATGGGTCCAACTGCTCTTCAGAAAGGGAACTCCACAGACCTATTCTCTGCTAAGTTTATAGTTTAGAACAAATCCATTGATACAAATACAACTATACACAAATGCAGCAAAATAAAAGCATGGAAGGAAGGGAGGGAGGAAAGGAGAGAAGACGAAAGGAAGGAGAAATGAAGGAAGAAAACAGTAGCACCTGAATCTGGAAGGAAAAGAAGGATTTTTGCAGTCACAGCTATGAAAGCAGGTCATGTCAGACACTGGAGGGGGTGTAGAATAGACAAATGTAAAGAAACAGTAGTTAGATAAGATTAGGACCCATAACTCAGATGAGCTGAAATGTATAGTGTGTAAAGGGTAATAATGTAAAATAAGTTTGGAAGAATAGACCTGGGAGCACCCTGATGCCAGAGTTAGCTTCTGCTTATCAATTAGAACAAATTTATGTAAAATCTTAGAAGAAAACTCCCCAAATAACTACTTTGAAGGAGGCAGCACTTCTCTGGATGTGTGGGTTCTGTTGTATTTGTCAAATCAGCCAAACCATTTAGCCTTCTACCATGAATCCATAGACATACATAAAACTGCTAAAGGAGAATTAAAAAAAAATAAATTAAAAAAATAAATTTATAATGGGGCTGAGAGATGACTACTCTGTATGATATCACTTTACAATTCTTACATGGACTCTATATATTCAGGAGTGACTACTGTGGCAGTGCCACTGGAACTATAGCATCTTACTTTGGAATTAGCCCTAACTGTAAGTTAATGTTGATTAGTGGTGGAACATGACTGCCAGTCTTTGGAAAGAACAACAAATATATGCTATGAGGCCAAACAAATGGAGAGAAGAACCCCTTATTTTGATGAGTAAGAACAGGACGGCAGAAATGGTACAAAAGTTTACTTGTACACCAAAACGACAGAGTTCTTGAGTATTCAGAAGTCTTGATTCTAGGCAAAGTAACACAACAGATGTAGCAATTTTCTTTTATGATTAAGTGCTTGATGAATTAAATCAAAGTATGAAGGGCTCTACCTGGGATGATAAAAACCCCATCCCTACTTTAAACGATCCAGGTCTACCAACTCACAGTTAACTGCCAAATTCAGACAAAACGTCCATTTTGTCTGATTCACTGAGATAATTTGAGCAAAGGCAGGTGTTTTGCCTAAACGTCTTGGCAATTGTGCAAACTCTCTCCACTTAACTTTGGCTGGGTACAACTAACATGAAATGTAAACAAAAAAAATTTTTTTTTTTAAATGCCTAGGAGAACTAATATTTTTATTTTAAAGTAATTTTTGTTAGTTTGCTGATCAGTTGCTACTGCATTTGGGTTAGATGACTCATTCCCCAGTAACCCAAAGTCCTATAGTGATTGGCAAAGAGCAGACAGAATTTGCACGCAGTATTGGATTGCAGTAGCCCCCAAACACTAAACAGGAAACCGATAAAAATCTTCAGAGACCTACAGTACAAACACCACCACAAAGAGTGGAAAGTATAAAAAATGAATTGAGTTTTAATTGGTGCCGGACCCAGGGATATTTTTCATTATCTCACGGTCATAGGAGGAAAAGAATTCAGAACAGCCAATGCTCCGTAAGACAAGATGTCTGTGTTGTACATAGGAGCAGGAAGCAACTTACTTTTACTTGATGAAAAGGTGTCTGTCTGGGCATATTTTTGAACAGAACAGCAGTTTCCCAGAGACCCCTAAAATCTCACTTTTAAGCTGGATTATTTTTCTTAACACTTAGCCTTACGATTCCTTAAAACTGTAAATGGCTTGGCTCATTATTACTCACTGAGAAAAATAAAAAGTGTGGAGATGGAGAGCCTAATCCCTCCTGGCACATCATAAAACTGGGCAAGCAACACGTTTAGCTCTTCCAGCCTACTTCATCTCGTTTCCAAATGTGCGCCTCAGACAAATCCTTCAGCAAACACTAACCAGGATCAAACGCTACAAAGCTTTCTTTTCCTTCTCATCTGCAGTCATAACTTTGATCCCATACATCTGTTCCCCAAACCTCGCATTTCATCGGTGAAAACCCCCACCACCCAGGCACGACTGGGCAGGGTAAGTCATGCAGCCGCGTTCGGCACAGTTCATCACCAGCTGGCTACGGGGGCAGGTTGCACCGGTTCTTTCGGACCCCCAGTTTCCATCCTCTCCTCCAACTCTCCCTCTCGGAGTTCGGGCACCCAGGAACACTGCCAGACGCCGAACCTGCTGGAGTAACTGAGGCCCCAAGTTTAGAGTAGGGAGATGGAGCCCCTCCCCAGGGCTCCAGCTGTCTGGGGGTCCCCGGAGCGCCCCGCTTTCAGGGCTGCTCTACTTACCCTGCGCTAGGCTGGACGCAGCTTCCAAGAGTAACAGCACCTGCAGCGCAGCCACCAGCCAGGGAGCCGAAGTCGCTACGGCGGAGAGCCTCATGGTTCCAGGGAGACAGGCCGGCCGGCCGGTGGGACAGAGCGGCGCGGGAGCTGCGGCGGCCGCGGCCAACGCCAGTCCTCGCTCCCCGGGCGTTGAGCGAGCTCGCAACGTGGACTTTCCGTCCCTCGGCGCGCTGGCCCCAGCTCGTGGGCAGGCTCCGCGCTGGCTGCCGGGCTCGCTCGCTCGCTCGATCCGCGCTCTCTCCGGATGACCAAATAGGGTCCGGGAGCCCCAGAGCTGGGAAGGGGGCGGGCCCCGAGACCAGTCAAGAAGCTGGCGAGGGCGGGAGGGGCGGGCCGGGAGGGCGAGCTGGGCGCGGGGCGGGGCGGGGCGGGGCGGGGCGCGGCGGGGGCCGGCGCAGGGCTGGGCGTGGTGAGGCAGGCTCCTCCGCTTCCCGGCGAGGCCGGCTTGGAGCTCGGAGCGGGAGCGAGGGGCCCTGCGCTGGCGCGGCTGGCTGCCTGCCTGCCTGCATGGGGACGGTTTCCTTTCCTTTCCGGAACGGCAGTTTTCTCTACTTTAGATAAAATCGACCTAGATTTCTTGCTCGTGCCCAAAGCCGGCCGCCTGGCAGCGCCCGGAGGAAGAGGAAGTCTTTGAAAAGTAGTTTTCCCCAGGGCTGACTTTGGGGTGGGTTTGTGTTGGGTGCCACAGAAAGAGAGAGGGCCAAAGTCGCTGGAGGGGTCGGGACAAGGAAATAATAGGAGCTGGTGCCGGGAGGGGCGTGGGTGCGTCCAGGTGACGTACGGCGCTTCAGGTGTTACAGAAAGAACTTAAACTTTTGTTTAAAGACATTCATTGTTCTAGGTTTGCATGGTGACCCTTAAATTGAAAGTCCCCATAGGGGTTGGGGAATGCCCTCAACTTTCTCTAACCCTTTAGGGTTCCCTGACCTCCCTGACCAGGAAAAGCACACTTGTTCCTTTTTCTTCGGATAAGGAGCAAGCAGTCTATTGCTTACCGTACTAGCCAATGTGGAATACTGTGGTGGTCTAATTTAGGGGTAGGGTAATACAGAGCAAAACAAAGGAGCCTGGATGTTCTTAGGCAGAGTTAATCTCAGCCCCTTCGTGTCCTTTCTTCATCTGTTTCTGGGGGACAGTATAGAACTGGTTCTGTTGGACTAGATATAGGAAACTTACCTACTACTAATCCTTACTTTTCTAGAGTACTTTCCACATACAAAAACTCCTCCAAAACTGTAATATATATTATTTCATTTGAACGTATCTCAAAGCAACCTTATGAAGCAGAAAGCACATGTATTGTTGGCACAGGCAGCAGACAATTGATCCCATACTTTGCTGCATCTTCTGAGCTACATTGAGTGCAGATTCATTGTAAACAGAAAATCGTGCACCAACACTCCCTCCACTTTGGTCTTGGCTTGTAGCCTTTTCAAATTGAAGAACTTACCACTATTACGGTAGCTGATCTTGATGCCTTGTTCATCCCCATTGGAAGCATTTGTTTCTTTTGATTTTTTTGTATGTATTTATTTATTTTTAGATTTCGACATTCATTTCCACAAAATTTTGAGTTCCAATCTTTCTCCCCATCTCTCCCCTCCCCCATTCCATAATACCTTGCATTCTGATTACCCCTTCCCTCAATGTACCCTCCCTTCTATCACATCCCATCCTCTTATCCCCATTTTCTCTCTTTTCTTGTAGGGCAAGATAAATTTCTATACCCCATTACCTGTGTTTCTTATTTTCCAGTTATATGCAATAATAATTCTTAACATTCATTTCTTAAGCTTTGAATTCCAACTTCTCTCCCTCCCTCCCTACCCAGCCCCACTGAAAGGCAAGCAGTTCACTACAGGCTATATATGTGTCATTTTGCAAAAGACTTCCATAATAATCATGTTGTGTAATACTAACTCTATTGCCCTCTATCCTACCCTGTCCCCCCCTTTTTTCTCATTTGACCTTGTCCCTTCTCAAAAGTGTTTACTTCTAGTTAACTCCCCTCTCCCATTTGCCCTCCCTTCTATCATCCCCCTCACCCCACTTGTCCCTTCCTCTTCTACTTTCCTGTAGTGTAAGATTTTCATATAGAATGTAGTGAGTGTGTTATTCCCTCCTTAAGCCATATGTGGAGAGAGTAAACTTCACTTTTCCCCTCTCACCTTCTCCCTTTTCTCCTCCATTGAACAAGATTTTTCTTATCTCTTTTATGAGTTATAGCCTGCCCCATTCCATTTCTCCCTTTATCCTCCCAGTATTTTCCTCCCTCACCCTTTAATTTTTATTTTATTTTTTTATGAATATCATCTCTTCTGATTCAACTCAAACTGTACTGTATGTGTGTGTGTGTGTGTGTGTGTGTGTGTGTGTGTAATCCCTCTATGTACCCAAATAATGAGAAAAATCTCAAGAGTTACAAATATTATCTTACCATGTAGGAATGTAAATAGTTCAGCTTTAGAAAGTCTTTTATGATTTTTCTTTCCTGTTTACCTTTTCATGCTTCTCTTGATCCTTGTGTTTGAAAGTCAACTTTTCTATTCAGTTCTGGTCTTTTCATCGTGAATGTTTGAAAGTCCTCTATATCACTGAATGACTATTTATTGCCTTGAAGTATTATATTCAGTTTTGCTGTGTAGGTGATTCTTGGTTTTAATCCCAGTTCCTTTGACTTCTGGAATATCCTATTCAAGCCCTTTGATCCCTTAATGTAGAAACTGCCAGATCCTGTGTTATCTCGATTATATTTCCACAATACTTGAATTGTTTCTTTCTAACAGCTTGCAATATTTTCCCCTTGACTTGGAAACTCTGAAATTTGGCCACAATATTGCTAACACTTTCTCTTTTCGGGTCTCTTTCAGGAGATGATCAGTGGATTTTTTCAATATTTATTTTGCCCTCTGGTTCTAGAATCTCAGGCCAGTTTTCCTTGATAATTTCATAGAAGATAATATCTAGGCTCTTTTTTTTGATCATGGCATTCAAGTAGTCCCATAATTTTTAAATTGTCTCTTCTGGATCTATTTTCCAGGTCAGTTGTTTTTCCAAAGAAATGTTTCACGTTATCTTCAATTTTTTCAAACTTTTGGTTTTATTTTCTAACTTCTTGGTTTATCTCATAGTCTTTAGCTTCTCTGAACTCTATTCTCTCTATTAAAAAAATGTTTTATTCAGTGACCTTTTGAACCTTCTCTTCCATTTGGCTGATTCTGCTTTTTAAAACCTCCTTTTCCTCATTGGCTTTTTGGACCTCTTTTTTCCAGTTGAGTTAGCCTCTTTTTAAAGGTGTTATTTTCCTCAGGATTTTTTTTGGTTCTCCTTTAGCAGGCTGCTGACATGCTTTTCAAGATCTTTTATGGCTTGAGCCCATTTCATTTTGGAGGTACTGGAGGCAGAGGCCTTGACTTCCTCTGACAGTATGCCTTGTTCTTCCTCATCTAAAAGGATGCAAGGAGACACCTGTTCACCAAGAAGTAACCTTCTATGGTCTTATTTTTTTCCCTTTTTTGGGCATTTCCTCAGCCAGTTATTTGATTTCTGAATCCTTTGTCAAGAGGAGGGTCCTAGTACTTGTCCTCTCCCCAGTACCTGTTCAAGGCTGAGATTCAGATCAGCTGCTCAATTCCTTCAGAGGCTTTAAGCTGAGCTGCCTGGACAACTGACCCAGGCTGCTTCTGTATAGCTGCTTCTGCCTGTTGCTGCTGCCTGGGGCCAGTGCTAGGGGAACTCTATTCCCCTCTCTCCCATCTGGGAAAACCCACCCACACTGACCTTTGGAGTTTTCTTTGTTGCTTGTGGGTTGAGGGTTCTGGCACCCTCCTTGCTGGTAATTCTGCCCTCGAGGTCTGTTCAGGTCCTGTTCCTCCTAGTGCTCCATGGCTGGGGCTGGGTTCTGGTCTGCTCAGAGTCCCATGACATAGACCTTTCCTGTCAGCCTTCCAGGTTCCCTTTGGCTGGAAACTGTTTTCACTCTGTTGTTCTGTAGCTTTTACTGCTCTAGAATTTGTTGAGAATCATTTTTTACAAGAATTTTGTGGGCGAAGCTCAGAAAATATATGTCTTTTTACTCTGCCATTTTGGCTCTGCCTCTCATTGAAAGCATTTGACAACATGGATGAAAACATCATGCTAAAAAGCATGGGAGCAAGCACACAGCCCTGTTTCATTCCATTTGTGAATGGGAAGGCATGAGAGCATTGTCCACACTCCAAAACCCAGGCAAACCTGCCATCACGATAAACTTCTCTGGGCAGCCAAATTTTGGCATAATTTTCCATAAGCCCCCATGACTAACAGTGTCAAAGGTCTTGGTCAGATCTACAGACATTGTGTACAGACCTCTGTTCTGCTCCTGACATTTCTCCTGGAGTTGTTGGGCAGCAAACACCATATAGACTGTTCCTTGGCCCTTTCTGAAGTAACACTGGCTCTCAGATATATGACCACCTTCCAGGTGAAGGATCAGCCTATTAAGGAGGGCTAATAATTAACACCAAGAAAACACAGGTGCTCCATCAGCCACCACCACATCATCCATACATGGAACCACTGATTACAAGAAATGGAGAAGTTTTGAATGCTGTAGATAAGTTTACTTACCTTGGTTTCCAGGGATGTACACATTGACAATGGGGCTAATGCATGCATTGCCAGAGCTAGCTCAGTGTTTTGGAGGCTCCAAAAAAAGTTTGAGAGAGAAGAGGTATTAGATTGACTACCAAACTGAATGTTTCTGTTGTGCTGACCTCATTGTTGTATGCCTGTGAAACATGGACAATCTACCAGCATCATGCCAGGAAACCGAATCGCTTCCATTTGAACTGTCTTAGGAAGACTCTGAGGATCATCTGGCAGGATAAGTTACCAGACATTGAAGTCCTTGTGCCAGCTGAACTGTCAAGCATTCAAACTATGCTTCATAGAGCACAACTCTGATGGGCTGGCCATGTTGTTCATATGCAAAATATATGCTTGCCAAAAAGACTATTTTGGGGAGAACTCTAATGGGGCAGGCCATCACATGGTGATCAGAAGAAGCCATACAAGGACCCTCTCAAAGTCTCTCTCAAGAACTTTGGATTTGACTGTGCAACATGGGAGAAACTGGCATAGGACTGCTCATCATGGTGTGCCCACATCAGAGAGGGTGCTGTGCTTTATGAGCAAAGCAGAATTGATTCAGCACAAAGTAAATGTAGGATGTGCAAATTTGGAGTACCCACCCCCAAAAATTCATATGGGCTACCTATGCCCAACCTGTGGTAGAGCATTCGGAGCTTGTATTGGTCTGATCAGCCACAGTCAGACACACTGAATCTTCACTTTATCATGTGATGTCATGTTGGTCCTTTTCGAAAGTGAAGGACAACAACCCCCCCCCCAACCCCCATATGTATTATTACTATTATACCCACTTTACAGATGAAAAAATAGGCTCAAGAGATTGAGAGACTTGGCCACCGTTGTACAACGGACGTCAGGTCTTCCGACTCCAAGTGCTTCTAATGCATTGCCCTACCTAGGCAATTCATCTACCCTACATTCATTTTTTCCCCCCAAAATCTGCATTTTATTTCCACATGCAGAAAGCTGACATGATCTATGGTGACTTCTACCCAAAGCTGGACAGGATCCCAGATACAGTTCCAATTTTGGGTTGGCAAGGGAAAAAAAGATATGAAAACATGCATACATCTGCAGCTGGCGTAGAGACGGGGCAGGGAGGAGAGGAGCCAGTGTCTTTATAATTATTAAGCCCCTCAAATGTGTAAATTAGCAATCTGGAATGCTATTTTGTTACCATAACAGACAGAGATGAGGAGTACAACACTATGCTATGGGAGACATGGGAAAATATTTCCTAGACCTGAATGAAAGCAGTCTTGATCTGGCAATGTAATCAGGATCCAGTGTCAATTCTCAGGCAGAATTTGGTTGGACTTTCTCAAGCAACAAACCTATTTATTGCTGCTCACTGTGCAGTCCTTGTTTTAAAACCTGTGTGTGATGATATTTTTGATGTGACCTATGTTTCATCAGTGCAGGGAGCTCACCCAGAGAAACTTTCTCTAACAATGAAAATCACCACCTTTTCTGATTTTCTGCAATTTAGAGTGGAGCATGAGAGATTTAAAAACTTGCTCAGGAACACATAGGTTGTGTCAAAAGGCCTCAGTCCATGATCCCTGGTCTTCTTTTAGACTCTAAGGTCATTCTTTATATACTATATGTCATTCTGCCTTTCTTTAAACCCTGGTGATTAATAAATTATCCTCTCTAAAGTCATCAGATACCTCCTGGTGCAGGTGACCCTGGGAGCGAGAAGACTATGTCAGCAGAAGACAAGCTCTGGCAGGTTCTCTCAAACAGGTTTTCCTTTCAGGTGTAGGTTGGGAGATGGAATGTATTGTGAGTGAAACGACAAGGAGGCCAGTGTAGCTGCATCACAGATGACTTCATGTGGAAGGGAATAAGGTATAAGAAGACTGGAAAGGTAAGAGGGGGCTAGGTTAGGAGGGCTTTAAAATCCAAACAGAGGATTTTCCATTTTATCCTAAAAGTGATAGGGATTCACTGGAGTTTATTGATCGAGGGATGATATGATCAGACTTGTGTTTTAAGATCAATTTGACAGCTTAGCAGAAGATGAATTGGAACGGGGAGAAACCAGCAGCAAAGAGACTAACCAGCAAGCTGCTACAAGTAATTCATGGTGGTAACAATGTCAAAGGGGAGACATGAAATGAGTGTATACCAGAGATGTTAGGAAGGTAGAAATGACAACCAACAACTAATTGGCTGTGGTTGTAGGGGGTGGGGTGAGAGAAGGTAGGAGTCTTGGAGATGACATGTTTGAAACTTGGGTGTCTGGAGTACCTGGTCTTCATTACTCTGCAGGATGCATTCCTGCTTCTCCAGACTTTCCCAACTATGTCATGAAAACCTGTGCAATTTCAGCCCTGGATTTCCACACTGGAAGTACCTTCCATCATTACAGCTTCTTTGTCTGATTGGTCAGTTCCTCCCAGAGCCTTCATTTTAAGAAGTTCTTGACCAGCCAGGTGTGTAATTCTCTCTAGGCAGCACTCCTAACTGTTCTGTTATTCTTTATCATGTCCCCAGAAAAATACTCCTCCTTTTCCTCTCACCTATCCCTTTTCAGCTCCCTTTTTAAAAACCCCTTTTCCCATTGGAATTTAAGCTCCTTCAGGGCTGGGGCTGCATTTCTTTCTGTTTGTGCTTGTATTTCTAGTGCATAGCATTGTGCCTTGCACATTGTAAGCACTTAATAAACATTTGTGGGTTTGACTCAGTAGATGTGTGTACCCTTGAAAAAAAATTAGGTAAATTAGGAGGAGGAAAATATTTGATAGGAAAGATAATGAATTCAGTGGTGAACATGTTGAGTTTAATCCAGTTCGAGGTATCTAACAGTTGGAGATGTGAGACTGGGAGTTGAGAAAGTTGTTAGGGCTGGACAAAGGGATATGAAAGTCATCTGCAGAGAGATGACAACTGGTGAAGAAGCAGAGCTCATTTTTTTGGGCAAATAGTTAATAGTTGCAGAGAATTGTTCCTTCCTAGGATTTCCATAGATGTTGAGCAATATATGGTACCTTAGGTTCTATGGAATGCAGACTCTCCTGTTGGAAAAAGCAACCTGAATGGGTAAAGGGGGTTGGAAGGAGAGAATGGGTCAGTAGCCTTAGAGGCACAGGGTATTGCTTTGTTACTTGTTTGTCATTTCCTATGGAATCTCTACTTTCTATACCTTTTTCTTCAGAAGTCCCCCCACTTATTCCAACTGAATGTTTTCTGCTCAGTTTGCCCAAGCAGTTGTTCACACAAGAGCTTGGAATCAGGAGCATGCACAAGAGAAGACCTATTAGAAGTATAGTTTAGATCTCAGTTTTCTCATCTATCAAATGATCTGGAGAAGGAAATGGTGAACTACTCCAGTATCTTTGCCAAGAAAAACCCAAATGATGTCAAAAGGAGTCAGACATGACTAATTGACTAAGCAATAATAAAATAGATCTCAAAGACTGTCATATGGAAGAGGGATTAGATTTCCTTTGGATCTAGTTGACAAAATTAGAAAATGAGTGGAAGTTCAAAAGAGGTATATTTAAACTTAATTTTGAGAAAAACTTGTTAACGGAGCTATACAAAAGTAGATTTCAAGGTAGTTGATTTTTCCCCTGAGTGTAATCAAGCAAAAATTAGGTAACTATTTGTCCTATATGTTATAGCATGAAGAGATTCTTGCTTAGGGATTGGTTGGACCAGATAGCTGAAGTCAGTGTGATAAATTTAGAGATAGAAGTGACCTCCTCCTACCTTCTACCTACTGAATAGGAAGGAAAAAAGAAGGAAGGAAGGAAGAAAACAAGAAAGGAACCCTTATATTAGATATACATGTATTATGTAAACATATTACATATATTACATAAACATAGTTAAACAAAACATTCCTACAGTGGTCACATCTAAAAATGAATTTCTTGCATATTAATCCATTTTTTCTCTGCCAGGAGATAGGTAGCATTCTTTTCCATAAGTCTTTTAAAATTATGGTTGATCACTTAGTTGATCAGTTATTAAGTCTTTCAAAAGGATTTATTTAAAAATATTTCTGTAGAATATAAATTATTCTGGTTTGGTTCATTTCATTCTGCACATTCATAAGTCTTTCTAGATCTCTTTGAAATCATCTCCCCCCTTTCTTACAGAACAATAGTATTCTGCAATATGCCTTTACCACAGTTTGTTGACTCATTTCCTAATTGATGGACATCCCCTTATTTCCAACTTTTTTCTGTCACAAAAAGAGCTTCTATAAATATTTTTTGTCCATGTAGGACCTTTTCCTCTTTCTTTGATCTCTTTGGGGTATAGGCCTAGAAATGGCACAGCTGGGTCAAAGGACATGTAATGTTTAGTGACTTTTGTGACATTCCAAATTGCTTTACAGAACAATTTGACCCTTTCACAATTCCACCAGTAATGGAAATTTTGATAGATTTCTTTCTATCATTTGATAGAAGAAGAAACAAGTCCCAAAGAAGTGACTTGCTTGGTGCCATACAGGTCACTTCCAACTCTAAAGTTCTGTGACTCTTTGACATGATTTGAAAGTGAATCAGTTTTCAGACAATGATGTGGTAGAAGCCTGTCTTATGTGTTTATTTGAGGTTAGAGGTTAAAAAAAATGGAGGTCTAGAACCTTCAGATTGTAGTACTGCATGCCATTTAGAGTCCATAGTAATTTCACACACATTTTATATGAATGGGGGCAGGGAGGAGAGGAATGGGCCCTTTTATTGTTCACAGATAATTATACCTCAGCTGTTATAAATCAGTCTATGGGATATTTTCATGAGTAAAAATTCAAAATCAATTCAGTCATAGAGGTTTTAAGCAGCAAATGGCCTGAGGCAGCTGAAAGATATAAGAATGTATGCTTGGCATGGGGCCATTTATTTCCCCATTTGTGCCAAATTTTAGACAGAATCTTATTACAACAGGTTGAGAACATGTTATAAGTGCTGTTAGGATCTTTCCAGGAAAAACAGATTACTGACAAAGTACTGTTTACAGATATCTTTTGTTCTTGGAATGTTTGAGAGAGAATGGAATTTTTTCCTTCCTTGGGGGAAACTTTTGTAGTTTTGCCTATATAAGTTCAAGTGTATTCACAGCCTGCCTTTCTCCTGATGACTTCCATTCTATTCCTTCATTATTTTTTTCTTTTGTAAACTATCGTAATTTTTTTCCAAATTAAAATTAACAAGCTTTTGTTTTCTCTTTTCCCCATCCACTCCACTCTCAATTTAAAATAAAAGGAGAAAAACAAAACTCTCATAATAAAATACGTATTTCAAGCAAAACTAATTCTGATATTGGCTATGTCTAAAAATGTTTGTCATTCTCTATCTTGAGTTTATCACCTCTCTGTCAGGAGTTTGTTTCAGTTTCTCTCCTCTGAACTCCTGGTTGTTTGTTGCATTGATCAGATATCCTAAGTTTGTCAAAGTTTTTTGTTTTTACAATGTTGTTTTCACAGCATAAGTTGTTTTGGTTCTGCGCACTCCATTCTGTCTGCATCAGTTCATTAAGACTTCTCAGGTTTTTCTGAAACGATGCCTTTCATCATTTCTCATAGACAGTATTATTCTGTTACATTCACATATCACATTTTGTTCAACCATTCCTCCATTGATATCTAATACCTTAGTCTCCAGTTATTTCCCACTACAAAAAGGTCTGTTGTAAATATTTTTGTATAGTTGAATCCTTTTTTCTTTCTGCAATCATTTTAGAATATAGGTTTTGAGGTGGCATTGCTATATCAAAGGGTATTCACAGCTTAGTAACTCTTTGGTCATAGTTCCAAATTGCTTTCCATAATGGTTAGACCAATTCATGGCTTTACCCTTCCTATATTTATCATTTTAATTTTTGTCACTATTGCCAATCTGATGAAAGTGAGGTGGAACCTCATAGCAACTTTAATTTGCACTTCTCTAATTAGTAATTTGGAGCATTTTTTTCATATCATCCTTAATAGCCCAGATTTCCTCCTCTGAAAATTACATGTTTGTATCCTTTGACCATTTATCAGTTGAGGAATGGCTTGTATTCTTATAAATTTGAATCAATTCCTTACAAATTTGGAAATGAAACTTTCATAAGAAAAAGTTACTTGTAAAGGTTTCCACCCCCACACACTTATCTGCTTCCCTTCTAAGTTTAGCTGAATTGTTTTTATTTGTAAAAAAAATAATTCATATAATCAAAAGCATCTGTTTTATCTTCTATGATCCTCTCAATCCCTTATTTGGTCACAAACTCTTTCCCTACCCACATATCTGAAAGTAAATTTCTTCATTTTTCCTCTAATTTCTTTATGATGTAACCTTTTATGTCTAGATCACATATCCATTTGGAGCTTATCTTGAATATATTATTTAAAGTGTTGGTCTGCATCTAATTCCTTGCTATCTTTTTCCTAGCAGTTTTTGTCAAGTAGTGAGTTCTTACCCTAGTAGCTGGGGTCTTTGGGTTTATCAAACCCCTACTTTGCTAAAGTCATTGTTTCAATAAATTTTTAATCAGCTTCCTAAGGTTTTCTAAGTAAACCATCATATCATATACAAAACTACTTCCTCATTCTTGAGCCTTTGAATATAGTTCTTTAGCAGTCCTTTAGTGTTTAGGGATTTTTCTCCTCCTTTTCTTATTTCTTCTTTTATGTTCCTTCCTCTTTCTCACTTCTCTCCAAAGTCCTAAATATGGTTTCCAGGCTCAGACTCTTGTAATTTTCCTTCAGTCTTCTCTTTACCAAATCTTCTACATTCAATCAATAGCCAAGTTCTATAATTTTCAGCTCTGAAATATATATAGTATCCTGCCTTTCTTCTCACATTGCAATTGTCTAATTCTGGCACTTAGCTCTTTTTCCAGTAGGATATAAAATCCTTATGGGCAGGGACTGCTCTGTCTATCTATCTATCTAGCTAGCTAGCTAGTTAGCTAGCTATTTTGGTCTTTATTTGTTGAGTACCTTGTATGAAATAGGTGTTTAATTTATTTCAAATGAATTCTTGCCTGCGTCATTGTAAAAGATTCCTAAGATCTTCCTGTCTTCTAGTTCTCTCCTTTTCAGTCTTTCCTCCATAGTACTTTTAGTATATTTTCCTAATGTATTACTATGAGTTTGTTGCTCCTTTATTAAAAAAAGCATCAAGGGTTTTCCTCTGAATTAAGAATGAGTATAGATCAGAAGGAAAAAAAAATGGATTTGAACAAGTCAGATAAACTCTCTGGTTTCTTTCAGTCTTCTAATCTGTAAAATGAGGAAGTTAGACTAGATGACCTCAAGTTCTCTCCTAGGTCTAAATTCTATTAAAGTATACATTTGTAGTACTGGCATATAAAATATCCTACAATGTGACTCTGATCTACCTGTTCAGCCTTGCTCCTCCCTTTGATATTTCATATTCTCCACTTCTCCCTTTGGCATTTTACCTTCCAGGCAAACTGCGTTATCCATCTCCTGTTCTCATGTCATTCCTTGGCTCATACCATTCCCTATCCCTACCTAATTTTCTGTCTGAATTCCTTTCTAATTCAATTAATAAACATTTATCAAGCATCTACTATGTGCCAGGCACTGTGTTAAGTGTAGAAGTCACCTCTATGAAGTCACACACAAGTGGTCTTTTTCCCCTAAAACTTCTTAGGAGCATTATACCTAAACCTGTCTCTCTTGTTTCATATTTCTGTGTTCTTTTCCTCCTCATTTCCCCATTAGATTGTAAGCATCTTAAGGGCCTGTGTCATATTAATATTTTTATCCCCAGTACCTAACATAGTGTTTTATACATAGTAGTAGATAACCTTTGTTAGTGAAATTAAATGTAATGGCTTAATAGATATTTATTGTACATCTACTATGTGCTCCCAAACTAGACCAGGTACTAGAAACAATAAAAAGAGGCCTAAGACTTATTCCAGTTAGAGTGACCAAACTGACATGCATGATGTGAACAAATGCCTAACTGTGATGTTACTGACTTTACCTGAAGCAGGAATTCAAGGGAAAAAGAAATCATAGTAGGCCTAGTACTCAGGGAAGGTTGTCTGGAGGAGGTGAGAGTTAAGCTAAGCCTTGGAAGATGGGTACAATTTGGAAAGATCCAGAGATGGCATAACATCATTCTAAAAAAGGAGAACATTACGAGTTGAGGTTGGAGGCAAGAACAAGTGTCGTGAAATACTGGAAACAGTGAAAAAACTGTCACTACCTGTGTGATGATGAGCACTTAGGCTCCTTGGGCCTCAGTTTGCTCATCTGTAAAATAAGGAGGTTGGACTAGATGGCTCCTGAGGTTCCTTTCAACGCTGGCCTATGACCCTACCTTTCTGGAGTAGATCACAGGATTCAAGTTTGGAGAATACCGAGAAGTAAATTTGGATAAAAGTGGTCTTTCCTTTCTTGCATTTCTTATAGCACTGTGCTATAAGAATATAAATAGAAATTATATTTATATAATATAAATATAAATAATATATAAATATAATATATTATACAAATACTATAATATAATAAAAAATATAATATATAATATAATTATATAATATATAATATAGTATAATTATAATATGATAAAATAAATATATTATATAAATATAATAAAATAAAATAAATAATATATTATATAGATATAATACAAATAAATATAAATATAGCCTATTCTTTGCATACATATGTATGTATATATGTGTGTGTGTATAGGTGTATATATAGCATACCTACTATTTATATAATATTATTATTATTTGGTGTGCTTCTTCCCCAGAAGCTCAGTTTATAGGGTAAGTGTTTCACTTTAATGCTAGTTCTTTATTTTCAGTTTCTTTTTCTTCATCCAACAAAAAATAACCTACTGATAAGATGAGAATTTCCTGTTTTCTTCTCTTGAGAGACTCTTAAAAGTTTTTTTAACAGCTTGTTTTTAAGTAGTCAATTCTAGAAATATTTCTCCTCTCCCACTCCCCCATTCCTTAGGTTCTTGATGATGCTAATATTTTAATAATGATACTGAAATGATTTTTATTCATTTAATAACATTACATTTATTGAGTGTCTACTATGGTCTATCACATCAGTCCTTGTCCTGAAGGAACTACACATGAAAAGTTAAATAATAATACAAGAACACAGTAGAACAGATGACAACGTGCCACTGTCTGCCAGCAGTAGGAATCATTGAAATCAAGAGGTTTCAGAACAGGATAGAACCTCAAAGATCCATAACTGTATATAATAATGGTAAATATTGAGTTGTATAGACTATACCCAGTAGGAATTAATAGGATAGATTATTGTGAGTGAGAGAAGATTTCATGGAAATTAAACTGACTTCTGCCTCCAGACAGGTGGTAAGCAGAATAAAGCATACATTTATTTTCAGACATGGTCAATGTGTTGATTTGTTTTGCTTGACTGCTTGATTGTTTCAAGATAGCTTTATTGGGTGAAAAGAGGAATTAGAAAGTGAAGGTAATTTTAAAAAAGAGAATGTTGTTGTTCAGTGACCTTTGTGACCCCATTTGGAGTTTTCTTGGAAAAGATATTATAGTGAGCTACCATTTCCTTCTCCAGCTCATTTTACACATGAGGAACTGAGATAAACAGGCTTAAGTGACGTGCTCAGTCACACAGGTAGTAAGCATATGAGACTACATTTGAAGTTAAGGTGAGTCTTCTTCTTAACTCCTGACCCAGCATCCACTCGGCCATCTAGCTGCCCCCTAAAAAAAGAATAAAATATGTAAAAAAAGAAAACAAAAGAAACTGAGCTGAATCTTGGAAAAACAAGCAAATTTATTACTGTTTAACATTTTTCAATGTGCTATTGTATGCACAGTTTTATCCTACTGTTAGCTTGAGGAATAAAAATTCCAACAAACAAACATCATGCTGACAAAATTATAAAAGCAATTACTAATTATTCTGGACTAAAAATTGGCATAATAAACATTTCCAAGTCAGAGATTAGACAGTAGATGATTAAGAAAAAACCCTTAGGGAAACTCTCACATTAGGAGGTAAGAAATAATGTCTACAAAAGAGACAAGATAAACTGATCAGAAGAGAACCAAGAAACTGGGAAGTCTCTGAAGCTAAAGGAAGAGAAAGTATCCAGCAGGAGGAAGAAGTCAGATGTATGAAAAGTAGCAAAAAAAATCAGACTCAAAAAAGTATCATTTGATTTAGCAATCAGGAGGTGAACCTTTGACAATACATTAGTAGTAGTATGGTAGAGACCAAAGCCTGATTTTAAGGTGTTGAGAGAGTGGATGACAAGGAATTAAAAGCAACAAACATTAAAAATGTAATCAAGAAATTTAATAGTGAATATAAAAATGGGAAGAAAGAAATAAGGAACTGAGTATGGCTAGAAAATATAAGGAGGGAATTGTAACATAGTACAAGTAGCTACGAAGAAAAATTATCAAGATACCCCAGTTCTAATTGGATAGGATTATTCACCTACCACAAGTGAACAGAGAAAAAGATATAATGGTTCAAAATGCTTCAAAGATTTGTTCTTATCTCAGTTTAATGTTCTTTGTGATTACCATTTATTAATGATTTGGATAAAAGCATAAATGACATGCTTATCAAGCTTGCAGATAATACAAAGTGAGGAGTGATAACAAACACGCTGAATAATCAAGTCAAGATCCAGCAATTCCTACCAGGCTAGAATATCCAGCTAAATCTAGTAAGACTGAATTTAAAAGGGATAAATAAAAAGTCTTATACTTGAGTTGAAAAAAGTAAACTTTTTAGGTTCAAGTTTGGGAGTCTCAGTTAGATCAGTATTCATCTCAAAAAGATATTCTAGTGGATTGAAAAATCCGTATGAGGAGAAGCAGTGTGGTATCGTAGATAGAGAGCCAGCCTCAGTGTTAGGAAGACTTGGGTACAAGTCCTTAAATCCATACTGGCCATTTGACCCTAGATAAATCATTTATCTTTTCAACTCTCTAAGACTCTAAATAGCAGAGCAGGTATCAATTGTCACTGGAAAATAATTTCCTCACCAGATTTCCCTCCACCAAAGAAATAACATCAAGTCCAGAGTAGGGGGGAGAAAAGGGGGAAAGTTGATAGGAATTTAGGAATGTGATATGGTGGAATATAGACCTAATGAAATTTAGTTTTCATTAAAGAGGCATTCTGTTTGAGGATAGGGAGGTGATGATCCCACTGTCTTCTGTGCTAGCCAGTTCTGCAGATCTGGAGTACTGTGTTCCATTCTGGCCATCATCTTGAGATAGGCTATTGGTATATTGTAGAGGGACATCCTTGTTCATACTTTATGAATGTCTTTTGAATCAATCAATGATGTTTAGCTTGAAGAAGAGAAATTTTAGGAGAGAAATATTAGCTGTCTTCAAGACTTTGAAGGGTAGTCATATGGGGTTCTGCTTAGTCACATAGAACAGAAATAAGTTCAGTTGAGGCGGGGTGTATTGTATAGAGGAAAATTTAGTCATGCTTTCGGGAAAGTTATTCAAAGATGGTATGGGCTGCTCCTCACTAATTGTCTTCAAACCTTCTTTGGGCATGTTGCAGAAGAGACTCTCTTTCAACAATGAGACTATGTGATTTTTTAAAAGTAGAGATAAAGTAAACACACAATTGATCACCTTTTTAAAAGTAAGGAAAAAATAGGTAAATATACCAAAAAATTCTGTAGACCACACATAGAATATAAATAATACTTTATATAAAATGAGGTCCATGTGGAAACTAAAAAATAATTTATTAAATCACATCTGAGTAAATGAAGAGATTTTTAATACTATTTTTTCTTAATAGTATTTTATTTTTCCCAACCACATGTAGTTTTCAACACTCACTTTTATAAGATTTAGAGTTCCAATTTTTTTCTCCCTCCCTCCCTACTCCCCAAGATGGCAGCAATCTGATATAGGCTATACATGTATAATCATATTAAACATATTTCCTCATTAATCATGTTGTGAAAGAAGAATCAGAACAAAAGGGAACAACCACAAGAAAGAAAAAAAAAGAGAAAATAATGTGCTTTGATCTGCATTCAGACTCCATAGTGATTTCTCTGGATGTGGATAGCATATTCCATCTTGAATCTTTTGGAATTGTCTGAGATCATTTTATTGATGAGAAGAGCTAAGCCTATCAGAGTTGTTCATTGTGCAATGTTGCTGTTACTGTGCAATGTTTTGTACTGTACAATGTTCTCCTGGTTCTGCTTACTTCCTTCAGCATCAGTTCATGTAAGTCTTTCCAGGTTTTTCTGAAATCTGCCTGCTCATCATTTCTTATAGAACAATGATATTCCAATGCATCCATATACCAAAACTTGTTCAGCCATTCCCCAATTGATGAACATCCCTTTTATTTCCAATTCTTTGCCACCAGAAAAAGAGCTGCTATAAATATTTTTGTACATGTGTACATTTCTCTTTTTAATGATCTCTTTGGGATACAGACAGTGGTATTGCTGGATTAAAGGGCATGCATGCACTGTTCTACAACCCTTTGGGCATAGTTCCAAATTGCTCTCCAGAATGATTAAATCAGTTCACAATTCCATCAACAATTCTAAATTTCGTTTTCTTTTTATCATATTAGCCAATCTGGTAAGTGTGAGGTGGTACCTCAGAGTTGTTTTAATTTGCATTTCTCTCATCAATAATTATTTAGAACATTTTTTCATATGACTAGATGGCTTTAATTTTGAAGAGATTATTTCAAAAAGCATATTAAATCAAAGTAATAGGACAGATCTCGTTAACAAGGTGAAAATCGAAACGGTAGTAGTGGTTGTTGTTGTTTAGTCATTTCATCTGTGTCCAACTCTTCATGACCCCTTTTGGGATTTTCTTAGCAAAGACACTGGAGTGATTTGCCATTTCTTTCTCCAACTGATTTTACAGGTAAGGAAACAGGCAAACAGGTGACTTGCCCAGGGTCACACAGCTAGTAAGTGTCTGAGGCTAGACTTGAATTCAGGAAGATGAGTCTTCCTGACTCCAGGCGCAGAATTCTATCTACTGTCTACCACATAACTACGCTTGAAACCCAAAATACAAAATTATAAATACAAAAACTTTAGATTTCCCACAAAAAGGTTAGTTTTTTTGAAAGTTCAGTAAATCAAGAGTGTTGAATTAGAAGAAACACTTAGGTTCAAATTCTAAGTTATTTAAGACCTCCATGACTGTGGACAGGTCTCCCTCAGTCTCAGTTTCTTCATCTGTGAAAGAGGAGGACAGGAATACATGATTTTTTTTTTCAATCTTAACTTCAAAATTTATGATCCTATGATACTATCAAAGCAAGCATATAGCAAAGGTGCCTACTCTTGCCACTTCTAAATGATGTAATATTGCGAATGTCACATATGAGGCATGAAAATCAAATTAGAAGAATATGTGTTGGCAATGAGGAAGTTAGTGTCACTATTTGCAGTTGATATGATTGTATAGATCTAGAAAACCCAAGTACCTAGGTTACTTCCTCCTCATTTCTGCTTAATAGAACTCTTGGCTTCCTTCCAGACTCAACTCAAGTAACACTTTTTGTGGGAAGTCTTCCCCTGTTTCCTAGAGTGGTCTCCTCTATAGTTACCTTGTACTTTGTATAGTTCTTGTTTGTATCTATGCACGTGCATGTTGTCTTCTCTCCTAGAATGTAAACTCCTTGAAGCAAGAACTGGTTTTTGCTTAGCATAGTACCTGACCCATAATAACATTTACAAAATGCTTTTACTTGTTTAACAAAAGAAATATATGGAAATAATTTCTACCCTCTAGGAGTTTGCATTCTATTGAGGAGATACTGGGCATGTGCAGATAATTAAGTACAATATAATTTGTTGAAGAAAAGAACACTGAAAGCTAGGGGGGTCAGGAAAGTCTTTATGAAGGAGGTGGAATTGAACTGAGCCTTGAAGAAAGGTCACAATCTTAAGAATTTGTGGTGGTATCTTTTCTTTGTATCTATTTTTATTTTCAATGCTTGTGACTTGGTAAGAACTTAATAAGTACTGTTTTATTCATTCATCAGGTATGGGTCACAGCTTGTGCAAAGACATGTAGGTGGGAAATGGAACCTCCCTTTTGAAGAACAGCCTGTTGGACAATTTGGGAGTAACATAGAGGAGGAGTGTGTTGCGGGGAATAATATGAAAGAAATCTGAAAAGGAGAGCTACAGTCAAACTGTAGAGGCTTTTAAATGCCAGTCTAGTAAGTTTATATTTTATTCTAAAGGCAATAGGAAGGCTCTGAAGACCAACTCTCTGTGACTCTATTTGGGATCTTGGCAGAGATACCACAATGATTTGCCATATCCTTGTCCAGCTCATTTTACAGATGAAGAACTAAGGCAAACAGGGCTAAATGACTTGCCTAGCATTACACAGCTAGTAAATGTCTAAGGCTGGATTTTAACTCATGATGATGAATCTTTCTTTTTCCAAGTCCTTTGTGCCCAATTACCCAAGATATCACATGAAAAAAGAATAGCCAAAACTAGGAACTTTTTTTTAGGGGGTGGGGAACTGGATCTCCCTACCCTACTCACGCTAAACAGGTAGTATTCAGTCAGGTCAATCATGGATTTGATTGCATACTAATCAACATGGGGATTTGACCTGCTCTGTTTCCAATCTGAACTGCCCTCCTTGAGCAGTTTCCCTTTTCCTGAGAGCTCACTTATTGGAGTTGGATCTAGTATGGACACTGGATTAACTTTAACCCAATGTAGCTCACAATTCCTTAGCTCAATCATTCCACCACCCCCAACCTCCCTAGCAGCAGAGATTGCAGGTATGTGCCACTATAGCTGGCTAAACATACTTATCCTTGAAAGGCAAGACACTCAATGATTTGCTCAAACTTGCTTTTACTTACTTCAAACAATGCATTCAATCTTATTTACTTGGTTCAATTTTCTCAGTAGAGGGTAGAAAAGCCATATTCCCATACCTCACAATGAAAATCACCTAAATTTCCCAAGATCTATAATAGAGAAGACACAGTCCAACATCACAGTCAAACTGTTCTAAGCAATAGTACTACTATCAGGACAGTGGAAGACATGACTGTAGGTACAAGTTTGAGGGTGAAGGGTACAGAGAGCTTAATCCAGTCAGGAGAAGATATTCTGGGAGTGAGGATACTGAGACCCACCTGTTTCCATTTCTGGTGATGCTGCAGTTAATCTTATTCAGATTTTAGGAAACTAGAAATTCACAGTGTGGTTTCTTCTCAAATCTTGGCCCATTGCCTTTAATGGCTTTTCTCATTCTACTTAACTTCAGTTTAGACCTATTTTTCACCCATCCTATAATGGTTGGAAGTGATAGCTTGGGCTCAGAGTGACTTATTTTTAAGGAAAACTTGATCAAAGTGGTGTGTGCTGATATAATTTGTGGTCAAGGTTGTTTGTGCCAGTATATGATTTACAGTACCCTTTGAGATAACTGTCAAGTGATTAGTAAATAGCTTATGATACTACACTGATGTCATACATCAAGGTGATGGCACTTGGTTAAAAACTTCAGATTATCTCACCTACACAATCCAGCTGTTTACCTAGAAGAGAGTTGGAGTAAGCAGGCCTATTTGAAATTAAAAATGGAGTCATTCATGTCAAGAGACTTATGTCATTCATAGTAAGAATGTATTGCAATAGTGCAAGGAGCAAAAGGTACTTGAAATTTATGTGAATGAAGAGAAGGGATCTGTCATAAGAGACATTGAGAAAGCAGAACAAACAAGATGTGGCAACTGATTGACTGTGGGAGTGATTGGAGAAAGAAAACAATGAAAGATAATTCCAAATTTTGAATGTAGGTGAAAGGATGATGGTGCCCTCAACAGAAATAAGGAAGTTTAGAGGAAGGATGAGTTCTCTGGGAAATACAATGTTTTGGACATATTTAGTTTGAGATTCTGATAGAACAGTCAATTAAAAATGTATATCAGACAGTTGGTTATGTAGTAATGGAGTTCAAGAGCTAGATTAGGGCTTGGAGTCATCTTCAAAGACTTATTAATTGAACCCAAGGGACTTCATAAGATTACCAAGAGAAATAAGATAGAGCTAGAAGGCCCCAGATAGAGTCTTTGGGGATCAACATTTGATTGGTGTAGAAGATGGGATAATGATCCAGCAAGGAAAAAAGAGAGATACCATTGACAACAATTAGAAAAATTCATCAAATATTTGTTCCTTAACCTATTACTTCATGTGAGAGGAGTTACAGACAATTTTGAAATGATTTTGGGAGAAATTAAGGAAGAATTAATTATATAAGAAAGTATTATCGACACTTGATTTGGTTAAACAACAAAAATGCCAGTATTTCTTAAGTAAGTTCCTAGATTTAATGTGATACCAATAAAAATATCAATAGGCCATATCACATAGTTAAATGGTGTCATTCATATGAGAAACATCATGATGTAGTGGAAAGAACATTGGTCTTGGAATCAGAGACCTGATTCCAAGTGAATCTAGCCCTTGACTATTATGTGATTAAGCAAGTATCTTAAGTAGTCTGACTCTCAGTTTCCTTGTCTGTAAATGATGTGTAGTAATACCTTACCTCATAGGAGGGTTGTTTAGAAGCTTAAATGAGATAATATATATGCAGCATTTTTCAAACGTTAAAGCATTACAAAGGCCAGTTTTATGAAAAAGACAGATTTACAAGGATATCAAGAAAGGTTATAAAAAAGAGAATAGTTGAATGGGATCTTGCTTACCAGGTTTCAAAATGCATTATGAAGCAATAGTTATAAATATCTCTCTGGCATTGGGGGAAAAAAGAGAAAACAGATCAATAGAACGAAATAGAAAAAGCAGAACTGGAACTTAATGTATATAAAACATTAGCATTCGATAACCTCGTGACTAAAAACATTGGGGAATCGTTATTCCGTGAAAACTATTGGGAAGATTGTGCAGTGAAAAATTAGTTTAGAGCCATACCTCATGACATCTGCTACAATAAATTCCAACTGGATCAATGGCCTAAATACAAAAACAATCATACAAAACTAGAAGAAAAAGGAGTAGCATATTTGCATCTGTTGCATCTGTTTATCATTCAAACAAATGGAAAAATAACCATTGGAAAAGTCAGTGGGCTTGATTACATAAAGATAAAAGAATTTTATAGATAAAAGAATAGACAGAAAACAGATGTATTAAGAAATATATTTATAGTAAATGTATCAGAAAAAGGACTGGCTTTTATAATCTATTAGGAACTAATAAATGTGCAAAATGCATTTCCCAATGGAAAAACTGTCAAAGTTTGCAAAGGTGATTTTTGAAGAAGGAAATACAAATTGTTCATAACGACATGAAGAATATTCACATTTCCTAAAAAGACAACTTCGCATTCCCTTACACCTACTAAATTGGTTAAAAATAGCAAAAATTAGAAAAAAATTCAATGTTGGAATGCCTGCTGGGAAAAGGCATTTTATTATGCTGATGGTGGGCTTGGAGAATTGTGCAAGTTTTTTGGCGTGTAATTTAGCAATATCTAATAAATCACAAAACTGATCATTCCCTTTTATCAAGTGATTTCATTATTGGTTCTATATCTAAAAATAAATCAATAAACATTTATTAAGCACCTATCATGTGCCAGGCACTCTGATAAGGTCTGGGTATAAAGAATAAAAAAAGGACCTATATGCACAAAAAATATTTATAGGTGTTTTATTTATAATACTATATTTTATTTATTTCTAATTACTAATATTATTGCTACTTTATTACTGATACCACCATTGTCACTATAAATGAAACCAGAAGATATAGGGAAGTTGCAGCTAAATGGAATGATGCTCACATTCTCTCTGTAGAGTGACAAAGTTATTTCATCATGTGCAAAAAGGGAAAAAAGAGATCCTATTATGGAGCACATGGTTATCTTGCCTTGCAGTGCTTGTAATGACCATAAGCATCATTAAAGCTTATATGTATCTGCTGCAGTGAATGAAGGGGGTAGAGAAATTCTACAAAAAACTTGACCAAGTCTGTCAAACCAATTGATACTAGATGCCTTTAATGTAAAGGTGTGAATGAGGGGAGATAGTGGAAAATATATTGGAAAATATGGTTTGGGACTATATAATGAAAGGGACTAAAGGTTTTTAGATTGTTCAGAAGCCTCTTGCCTATATATCTTTCTGGTATTAAACGGGGCAAATATCCACTCACATCCCAAAGGGACCATTCCTTGGCTAATTTTTTTTACCTAGCTTTAATACTGAATGGGTGTTGCCTCAGTCAAAGTGAGAACTAGATAGACCTTAGCTTAAAAAGGCCAAGGTCCCATTGCATCCAGAGCTGTCTCTAGTCATCCTGATCTACATCTTGCCACTGGACCCAGACGACTCCTGAAGAGAGAGTGAGGCTGGTGACTTTGCACAGCCCTCCCTCACTTAAATCTAATTCAATTGGAAATCATGACATCACCTTTCTGATGTCATTGTCCACTTTGAGAAGTAAGGACAAACAACAACCATCATTGTCTAGTTGGGGCAAAGGTCAGAGCCAATACCAGATTGGAAGAAGGAATAAAAAAAATTAAGCATTGTTAGATGGACTGTGGGAAGACCGGCACCCTAGCATACTGTTGTTCAAACTGTGGATTAGTCTTACCACTCTGGTTGGACAAAAATAATTTGGAATTTTGCAAGGAAAAAAAGTTATTATCTTATTCATACTCTAACCCAGAGGGGATTGACAAAGTGGAAGTCCCTACATAACAAATATTGATTACTTAATATGTTAAACATACTAAAATATTGATAGAACTTTTTGTGTTGGAAAAGTACTGGAAACAAATTATATGCCCGCTGATAGGGGAATGGCTAAGCAAATTGTGGTCTGTGGATGTAATGGAACATTATTGTGCTATATAAATGATGAATATAAGGAATCCAGAGGAACATGGGAAGACTAGTATGAACTGATACAGAGTGAGTGAAGAAAGCATAAACCAGAGAAAAGATACACAATGGCTAAAACAGTGTAAGCAAAAGCAATACTCAAGCATAACTGAACTTTGACGGATTGCAGTGACCATTATTGGTATACAGGACAACAGATAATGAAATCAATTTTCCTTCTCTCAATGGAAAGATGCAGAGATCATTGGTGTGGAATGTATTCATATATAAGTGCTTGGTTGATTGGTTTTGTGTTAACTATTTTGCTTTGTTAGAGTTCAATGGGAGGATTATATATATATGTAAAATTATATAATACTACATGTAATTATAAAGGTTCCCGATTGACCAATTCCCAAAATGGACAAAGGAAAAGAAGACAAGATTATTGATTTTTTCCAAAGAGATTGTGGCAATCATTGCAAGTTCAAAAGAATATCAGAAATTCTTTAGTCAGCAAGCACTTGATTTCCTAGTAAAATGGAGAGACGTGGAAGTCAAGGGTGATACCAATTTAGAACATAAACTCATTTGCAAAATGAATTGTCCTGAGGAACCCCTGATCTTGTTAACACACCTTCCTTATCCTGTAGCTTTTAACTTCACATTTTGTCTTTGTAGGGTATTGGAAAACTGGGTGCTCCCAGAAGACACTTCACCTTAGTCATTCTCGTCAGCCCAAGGTTCTCCTTCTCTCACTGCCCTCTGAATCCTGGACCAGGAGAAGAAGGAGGCATAGTCATGGTCCTTGTTCATCACTCCCACTTTCAGACCATTCTTTTGCCATTTTCACTCCAGTATTCCATTCTCCATGATTGCCCCCAGATACTGCCATCTACACAACTCCAAGTCTTTCTCCCTTCTTTTTTCAAGGAGTTGACTTGGCTCAGTCTTCCTCTTATACTTACTGATATCCTCTCAAACGTCCTGAATTCCTAGTTCATCAACCTCTTCAATTCCCATGGCCCAAATCTTCCAGTGATCTTTTTCCATCCTCATTTTACTTGATATTTCTTCAACTTCTGACACAGCTGATCACCCACTTCTCCTATTCACCAGCCCTCCCTTGAAATTACTGAGTATATACTTTGTATTTGTCTGTGAATATATTCTTCCTCTGTAGTAAAATGTAAATTTCTTCACAGTCGGAACTTTAAAATGTAATCTTTGTGTTCCCAGAACCTAGCCCAATGCCTTGTATATCATGAATACTTGATAAATGTTTGTTGAGCTGAATGTTACATAGGAGACTGGTGAAAGATTATGAGTAGCAGGACCTCACAAAACCAGTGAGATGAAGTGAAGAGGAAAATGAATTTGCAGAAAACTCTATTTGAGACCTAGTTAAACCAGACAATCCCCAAAACATTTTATATGAAATTGGAAGGTCAATAGATATATTATTAACAGAGATTGAGAGAAATTGATAGAAACAAAAATGACATTTATAAAAACAACAAAATGAATCAAATTCTTGAGGAATTAAATGACCAAGAACTGAATAAATACCAACATAAAGAGAATTAAATGACCAAGAACTGAATAAATACCAACATAAAGAGAATTCTAGGATTTTTTAAAACATAAGTAATCATTCAATCAAATAGTTAGATATTCAATGTATAAAACTAGATTGGGTCAATATATTTTTTAAACAGTTTATATTATGCAAATTAATTTTTAGACTGAATGCAGTACTGGTTAAAATGCCAATGTGCTACTTCATAATAGATGAATTGATTGTTTATATGAGAGAACAGTCAAGAATCTCAAATAGAATTATAAACAAAAAAAATTAGTAAGGGAGAATTGCACTGACAGATTTAAAATTATACTGTGAAAGGGATAATTATGAAAACTATCTCACACTGAATAAAAATTAGCAAAATAGATCAATGGAACAGAATAGATAATTCACAATTACTAGCAGAGGCAAACACATAACTATGGAATTCAGAGTGAGAAGGGATATCAGAGGCCACTTAATCCAACTTTTATACCTGCAAGATAATTCCCTCTATGATATACCTAACAAGTACTCACCAAGTCTTTGCTTAAAGACCTTCAGTCAGGGGAAACACATTTGACGGATGCCATTTCACCTTTTTGATAGCTTCCATTGTTAGAAAGTTTCTTGGCTTCAAGCCTAAATTCCCCTCCTCAAACTTCTACCCAATTTTCCAGGAGTGAACAGGAATTCTAAACTCTCTTTTACCTTCATATATGTGAAGACAGTTACCATGATCCCCCTGTGCTGCAATTCTCTTTCTCAGGTTAAATATGGAAGTACTTCAACTGAACTTTATCCTAGGTTTTTCATTATCCTAGTTGCCCTCGACCCTCTGAATACTTTGCTGGTTGTTATGTTTTTTCCTTATGTAACAGGAAAATGGCCAATAAGGGCCCAGTCCTAGAAACATGTAGATGTTTGATGAGTCAACTTCTTGGAATGTGTAATTGAGTGTGCTGCTCTGTAATTCAGAAAATGAACAATTACTCTTTTTAAGATAGGAAATATATATATTTACATTATATATAATATACATGTATGTTTGAATATATACACATATATTTTCAATTGCACAAAAAAGTAATTTTTAACCTTTTTTTTAAAGACAAATTTGAGTTTCAAATTCTCTCCTTTCCTCCCTTCCCTGCCTCCTCATTGAGAAAACAGGCGATTTGATAAAGGCTGTACGTGTGCAGTCATGCAAGGCATATTTCCATATTAGTCATGTTGTGAAAGAAAGCATAGACAAAAAAACCAAGAAAAATGAGGGAAGTTAAAAAAAACCCCTCAAACCAGTATTCTTTCATCTGCATTTGGATTCCATCACTTCTTTCTCTGGAGGTGGATAGCATTTCTCATCATAGGTCCTTCAGAATTGTCTTGAATCTTTATATTGCTAAGAAGAGATCAGTTATTCACAGTGGTTCATCATATAATATTGCTGTTTCTGTGCTCAATGCTCTCCTGGTTCTGTTCACTTTAATTTTCACCAGTTCATATAAATCTTTCCATGTTTTTCTGAAATCATCCTGTGTGTCATTTCTTATAGCACAATAGTATTTCATCACAATCATGTGCTACTGCTTGTTTAGGCATTCTCCAATTGATGAGCATCCCCTCAGCTTCTATTCATTGTCACCACAAAAAGAACTGCTATATATATATTTTTGTACATATGGGTCCCTTTCCTTTTTTTTCTAATCTCTTTGGGATATAGATCTAGTAATAGTATTGCTGGATCAAAGGGTATGCACAGTTTTATAACCCATTGGGCATAGCTCCAAATTGCTCTCCAGAATGGTAGGATCAGTTCACAGCTCTACCAACAGTGCATTAGTGTCGCAGTTTTCCTAGTCCCCTCCAACAGTTGTCATTTTCCTTTTCTGTCATGTCAGCCAGTCTCTTATGTGTAAGCTGGTACTTCAGAGTTGTTTTCATTTGCATTTCTCTAGTCAATAGTGCTATAGAGCATTTTTTTCACATGACTATAGATAGCTTTGGTTTCATCACCTGAAAACCTACTTCATATCCTTTGACCATTTACCCACCAGGGAATGACTTATAATCTGTTACATTTGACTCACTTATCTATATATTTAAGAAATGAGGCCCTTATCAGAGAAACTTGCTGTCAATTTGGCCCCCCCACCCAGTTTTCTGCTTTCCTTCTAATCTTGACCATATTGGGTTTTCTTTGTGCAAATCATTTTTAATTTAATGTAATTGAAATTATCTGCTTTATGTGCTATAATCTCTATCTCTTGTTTGATAGTAAATTTCCCCCTTATTTGTAGGTATGATATGTAAACTAAGTCCTTTGATTTGCATATGTTATCACCCTTTATGTCTAAATCTTGTACCCATTTTGACCTTATCTTGGAAGTGTCAGTCTATACCTTATTTCTGCCAAGCACTGCAGTTTGGTTTTCCCTTCAATTTTTGTCAAAAGTTCTTTTTCCAAAAGCTTGGATTTTTGTGTTTATCAAACATAAGACTACTATGGTCCTGTCCTAGTGTGTTATGTACGTAATCTATTCCACTGATCTACCACTCTATTTTCTTAGACATACCATGTTTTAATGATTATCACTTTGTGATAGAGTTTGAGATCTGGTGTGACTAGTTCACTTTCCTTTACATTTTTGTTCTTTATTCATTTCCTTCATATTCTTGACCTTTTGTTCTTTTAGATGCATTTTTAAAATTATTTTTTCTAACTCTATAAAATAATTTTTTGTTAGTCTGATTAGTAAATCAGTGAATAAGTAAATTAATTTAGGTAGAATTATCATTTTTATTGTATTGGCTTGGCCTACCCATGAGCAATTAATATTTTTCCAATTATTTAGATGTGACTTTATTTGTGTGAAAAGTGTTTTTTAATTGGTTCATATGGTTTCTGGGTTTGTCTTGGCAGGTAGACTTCTAAGTATTTTATATTGTCTACAGTTATTTTAAGTGTAATTTCTCTATCTCTTGCTTCTGAGAATGCACAGCTATTGAATGACTTTCCTATCCACTTCCTATATGATTGAGGAGAGGTTTTCTAATTGCCTTCTGAGCCAGACACCTTGACTTTGTTCCCTTTCCTGCTGGCTACATTTGAGTGAGGAAGGCAAAAATTGCTGTAAGACTTTGGGCAGGGAGAATACCAATCCACTAATTTTCATTCTTCCTATTGGGGAAACATGAAGGCATGAGCTCATGACCCTGCTGTCTCTGTGGGGGTATCTACACTTTCCCTGGGATATCTACACTTTCCAGCCTTAGGTGAAGGAATATTCAAGACAGAATGGACTAGGCTGCAATCTTATGAGCTTCAAAAGGTTGGAAGAGGACCAAGTGTTGAGGAACCAGAATGCATCAGAATTTCTGGACAGTCAAGATCAGTGGGGAGTGAACACTCTGGTGACCTGCTTGACCTGGCCTGGCAGTGAATTAACACTAAGAACAAACAAAGCTTTCTGTAAACAAGGGAATGGCTTAGTTCAAAGGATATGCTGCATTTGAACGTGAGCTTAGTGGGATGAATTCTTTGTAGCAACCATTTTAGTTTTAGCCCCTTATCTTGGACTGAGATGGTAAAAGAAAGAATATGCCTTCAGGTATTGAGGGGAATGCTATGTATTTCTATCTTTATTATATCTTTCATCTCAGTAATTAACTTTTAGGAAAGCTAATTGATATGAATGGTTAAATGATACTAGGTGCTAATCAAAAGTATTGATGACATTGAAGAAATATTAATTATCACCAATTAAATGATATTGAAGAGATAACTGATGACTGCTATTGAGGGGCACACTGTAGTATGGCTTGAGCTGATAACACTAGAAAGATACCATCATCTCCACAGGGTTACCCCTAGAGCCCTGAGGGGAAGATGTCTTGCTCAACCCAAAATATTATTGTGAGTGGGAGTTGGGAAAAAGACCTTCTTACTCTATTTTCCAGTGAGATTAGTAGTTGGAATAAGGATTGGAAAAGTCTATTTTTGGTCTTTCTCTGGGACTTGACTTGCAAGTGGTAGTAAGAGTTTGGGTAAGAGTCCTCAGAGCTAATAAACATTATGTTTACATGTGGCACCCAGAATTGACAAGAACACTATTAGATTCTGACAAGAACACTATTACCTCTTTGTTCCTGGTAGATACACCTCTCTTCAAGTACCTAACATCATGTTCACTTTTCTCGGTTGCTATATCACTCCATGGACTCATATTGAGCTAGTAATCCCTCAAAACATCTGGCTCATTTTCAGATGATCTTCTGTCTAGCCATAGCCATAGCCATGTTTCTCCCAGCTTGTACTACTGAAGTTGATTTTTTAAAAACTTAAATGCAAGACTTTAAATTTAACTCATTAACTCATATTTTTTAGATGAAGCCCAATGATCTTGTTCGTCAAAATCTTCTTGAGTCCTGGTTCTATTATCCAGTGTGTTATCTCTTTCAGCTTTGTGCCAGCTGAAAATTTGGTAAGTATTCTATGTTTTACTTCAAGTTATTGACAAAATTGTATTAGATAGCTGAGGACCAAGTGCAGAACTATGGGGCACCCAGTTGGAGACCTTTCCATCTGATCAGTGCTGATTCCATCTAATTGTATTCTTGCCTGGTTCCCATTTCTGCATTTTTCCACCAGAATAGTATGAAATACTTTAACAAGTCCTTTATTAATCTCCAAGTAAACTGGATTAAAATCCAGAGCATTATTTTGCTCTCCAAATTTAATAGCACTGTCCCTAAAGGAAAATATATGGTTAGTCTGGCATAGGCTTTGCACAACACGCAATCAATTCATGGGCTGCTTGTGACTCGCCAAAGGATTTCAGGTGACCTGTGAAAAATGTAGAGAATGTAAAAGAAAGTAAAGATGTAACAAATGTTTAGTCAATGCTCTGCTTCACCTGTCTTCCACAAGTCACTATCGTACTCATTATGTAGCTTGGCGGGTGGGTTGCCACTGCATACTCTCTCCTGTTTGTCACATGATCCATGGTAACCAGCCATTGTCAATTTGTCTCTAGCTGGAGAGGAGCAAGAGTTGTATCTTTTTGTTGCATTTTTCAGTCATTATTGGTGTTAAACAGGGACAAAGTGAATGCAGTCACACACCAAGGCATCTGATGCCTTCTAGGTGATGAGAGGTGACAATGAGGGCTTCCTCCCCTCCCTCGCTGCGCAGCTGCTCTCCAAGTGACATGAGTGTCTGGCTCTCTCTCCAAGGTCAGACACTCAGTTCAATATTTCTTTGTACATGAGCAGGTTGTTGTGGAGATTTTTTGGTTCTAATATTAAAGTCTTTGGGATGACTTTGTAAAATGAGTGATAAAAAGAAATGGAAGATTGAATCAGAACCAGGTGTTTAATCCTGAGTAGACAAATAGATACTTGTTTACTTACATGGAGACAAAATAGTGTGCCTTGTTTGCCAAAAATTAATAGCCGTTCTGAAGGAAAGCAATCCTTGTCACCATTTGTAATCCAAACATCCTGACATAAGCAAATTGTATACTAATGAAAAACAAATTAAAGCATCCAAATTGTTGAAAAAATCTCAGTAGGGAATAACAGTTTTTCAAAAAAGTAAATTCAGAAAGTGAGATGGCTACTAAGATTAGTTTTCAGATTTCTAAAGAAATGATTTAAACCTGATTTTGGGGCACAATAAACTGCTGACAAGAAGTATAATATGTTCCATTAACTAAATGTAAATGGTAAGAAAACTGGAAAAAATGTATTAAAACTTGTACCACTTAGCAAAGTAATTTTTAAAAACATTAATGTGATTTCATGATAAAAATCTTAAGTAATAAGTATAATTAATTGCTATTAATTGAAATTCCTTTTTTTAAAAAAAAATACAGTTCATTTGCAAAATAGTTTAATCATTAATTATACATTTACTTGGAAAGTGAGCTGCTAAAAAGCTATCTGTAGCCTGAAGAACTTTAGCCTGGTTTAATATTGATCCCTACCTGCTGCTAGGTTGTGCAGGTCTGGTCTGGTATGACATTCTTAAAGTCATATTGACCCTTGCTGATCATGACTTTATTTTCTAAATGTTCGCAAACCATTCCTTTAATAACCCACTTAGAATTTTGCCAGAAATCCAAGTCAAGTTCATCATCCTACAATTTACAGGCTCCACTATCTTCTATTTTTGAAAATTAGTAACATTTTCTCCTCCTCCAATCTCAAGGTTCCCTTTCTGTTCTTCATGATTTTTCAAAAATCACTGATAATAACTCAACAATCTTATCCGCCATTCCATGTCTAAATATATAGTTCATCTGAACCGAGCAATTTAAACTCAATCACCTTTCCAACCTTATGTAGCCAAATAGTTTTTATTTTTTAGGAACATAGTCACATTTATTTTGCCCTGGTGGACCAAGAAAGATAAATCATAATATTTTATAAAGAAAGATAAACCATAATATGTAACATTTAAAAAGTAATCTACCATATACATGTGTTCCTTCACAAATCTATTCTGGAATTCTCTCTGCTTTGATTCCCAGGTGGATTCTTGAAGAGAAATGTTGCCTATTTCTGAAGTGATTTTAATACCTTTTCAAATGTAGAGTCTTCACATAATAAAAAAAAGTCTCTGTGTATGATTGTCATGAAGTTGCACATTTTGGAGAATTATTGGAGCTATAAAATTGATGTGAGTAGGAAATTGAGTGACAGCAAGACAATTATTTTGTGGTGTATTTGTCATTTGTAATTCTAACTCCCTCTAATAGGGTCCTGAAGTGCATCATAAAATACAACAAAAGTAAAGCCTGAACTACATTCTGGCTATAATGTGAGCTAAAAAAAATTGAATATATTGTTTTGATCACCGAGATTTATCCTTTTCATTTTGTTTTAATGGAAGTTTTAACTTTAATACATGCAACACCTTTAGCTAATAACTGTGAATTGTTTTGAAGAATGATGATATAAACCAACGTGCAAAGTGATGAACCACCATCATGTTTGATATTTGCTGCATTTTTTCCATTTTTCTAGAATAAAGTATCTTAGTGGCCAAAGTATGGACTTTAACAGCATCATGGTGGCCACATTGTCTATAGACAAAGACTTACTGGAACACAGACTTCATTTCTCCCATTGTAGAAGTTGAAATTTACTACTCCTCAAATCTCTACCTTCCTCAGATCAGGTTGCCCCCTGGTGGACATCAGTGTCAGCAGCTGCCTGCTTGTTCTTATCGCCTTATATGTAGATATTGTTAGCTATATTTGATTTGTCCCTTTCAATCTAAAGATACTTCCCCCTGGTTGAGAAAACAGAAGCAAAATAAAAATTAACCATCTCCATTATCTCTGTTTTCAGCATTAGTGTTCTTATCTTGTTCAATTTTTCTTTTTCCTTCTTTGATCATTCCTTTCCCCCCCCCCCCCAAGATAGATAAAACATTCTCTGGTTTGTGGCTGAGTGCTTTGGAACTGACTGAAAAAATCATCATGTTTGATGTGATGTCAGACAGCCAAAAAATAAACAGAGAAATGAAGACTCACAAGGAGACGTCACCAGTGCCAGAAGTAAATCTCAAATGTGGTTCCAATGTGGATATTTATACTTTTTACAGAAATGCATGTTCACTGTGAAAACACAACAAGCATGCATGTTCCTTTAACCTTGTTAACTTTTACAGTATCTATCTACATGGAAATGATGATAGCAACACAGTTTGGAAAAAAATTAACTAATAAAAATCAGAAATGACTGCAAAAACAAAAGATTTTCTTGTTATTATTTTCTTTATTTGAAAATATAAATTGTGAATAGGTTGAAATTTTGTGAGATTTCCATTTGAATAAATGAAACCGTATAAAATGTGTTGCAAATTTTAAAGATCTGTATAAATGAGTCTTATTGTTGTTATGAAATAATTTTTTATTCTGTTTCTTTATTTGCATATTTGGAGGAGACACAGTGGATAGAGAACTGACTCATACTTGTTTGACCCTGGGCAAATCACTTAAACCTCTGAGTATTCCAGATAGATTGTAAATTACAGAGCAATTTACCAATCTTCCTCGGTAGGAGGGGTTTCCTATATTGAGCTTTCTAGGACTATGAAATCATATACTGGTCCAAAAATATTTAATCGTTTATCTTTGTTAACAGTTACCAAATTTTGACTTACAAAATTATTTTTAAATACATTTAAAAAAAACTCCAAAGATTAAATAACTTTTTACCCAGAGATAAAAGAATGATCCCTCAGTTACTCAATGCTGAACAAATGGTATCTCAGAACCCCAGCTGCTGTTGACATAGTCAATCCTAGTAGCGTAACATAACAGCACTTGTTTGAGGGCTAGGAGGAATTCAGGATAACAGTGGTGGAACATCATATTTGCTCCATTATTTCATCCCTGTTTTATGTAAAAGAAATTGGGTTGTATATAACCTGATTAGAACAAATGTTATATTGTCTACTTATTATTGCATTTGATAGTACATCATCTATCTTATTCAGTTCATCATCCAGAATAAACATGTATTAAGCATTTACATGTACTATGTGTAAGATACTGTGTAACATTTGAGAGACCCAAAAATATACTACATAAACCCTGTTTTCAAGCAGTTTACAATCTAATGGCAGGTATGGTTGAACATACTTCTCTCTGCTTAGTTTTCTCTGTAAAATGAAAAACTACATAGTCCCTAAGATCTTTTTCATCTCTAAAATATAGGATCCCATGATTTCATATGTTTGTGGAATATAATACAGGCTAAGTGTGATAAATTCTATGGATGTTCAAAGAATTATGGGAAATTTTAGGGCAGAAATTGCTCTTAGTGAGGGTGGTAAGATGTGAGACAATCAATGGAAATTTCATGAAGGGAGATCACAAGATCATCGATTTAAAAATGGATGAACCTTCTCTGAGGGACTTTAGTTGATGTTGAGTCATTTCAGTCAGGTCTAACTCTTCATGACTATATTTAGGGTTTTCTTGGTAATGATGTTGGAGTAGTTTGCCATATCCTTCTCCAGATTATTTTACAGATGAAGAACTGAGACTAACAAGGTTAAGTGACTTGTGTAGGGTTACACAGCTGGTAAGTAAATGTCTGAGGTTAGATTTCAGCTCAGGAAGATGAGTCTTCTTGACTTCAGGCCCTGCACTCTATCTAATGCACCACCTAGCTGCTCCTATGAAGGACTAACCTCCTCATTTTATAGTTGAGGAAACAGATCTGAGAGGTGAATTAACTTGCCCGAATTCACACAGATATATAATGGATTTGCAGTTGAACGAGACAAGAGAGGTTTTTTGAGACAAGAGAGGTTTTCTAGTCCAACAGAATAGCTGACCCAAGGATACTTGAAGTTACTCTGGAGCATCTCCAAGCTCAGAACTGGGTCTCTAGGCCAACAGGTCTGAGGATGCTAAGGGTTTTGAGCTGACGAGTCATGGCAGAAGCATTAGCATCATTTGGCCAGTGACCAATTTATGAAACTAATGTTTTGGGGATAGCATTACACATTTGTGCAGATGAAGGAACTCATGGAATATGAACTTTGTATATAAGTATATAAGTACAATACATGTTCAGCAGCAAGGAACATAGCAGAACACTCCATTTCACTGGAGAAAATAGCTTGCTCTATGGTATCACTAGAGATGGCAACTCTTTGGAGGAATGAGGCACTACACTATGGATATACTTCCATGATTATGTGTGCCCTTCCATGAGTTTTCCTTGAGTATGTCTACACTATTAGCATGGCAATGTAGCCAGGAGTGTTCAAATGAATAAATGAAAAATACTTCTTGCCACATACTTTCAATCTATTGACACTGGTCTCCTTACTGTTTCACAAACTAGCTATTCCATCTCTCAGCTCTGGCCATTTTCTCTGGTTCCCTCATTCCTAGAATGCTTTCCTTCCTTATGTCTGTCTACTGACTTCCTTTGAGTTCCAACTTTGATCCCATTTTCTACAGGATGCTTTTCCAAGCTCCTCTTAATTCTATTGCCTTCCTCCTTTTAATTATTTCCTACTTATTTGGAGTATACTTTGCTTATGCATATTGGCTTGCTTGTTTTCTTCCCCATTAGATTGTGCACTCCTTGAAGACAAGAACTGTTTTTTTGCCTCTTTTTGTATTCCCAGTGCTGAGTGGCGTGTCTGGCATGTAGTAAGCACTTAGTAAATGTTAATTGACTTATTGACTGTTAAGAGTTTACTGTGTGCCACACACTATGCCAAGTACTGGGAATACAAAATAGCTAAAACAAGAAGCTCACACTCTAATTGGGGGAGGCAAAACATAAAATGAAAATTCAGCCACAGGGCACATAGGAAAGCCTGTAAACCTTAAGTGGTAAAGATGGAGTGGATGAGGTCCTTCAATTATAGAAGTAGTTAAGATGACAGAGCTGGAGGACTTTGGGGCACATAGGGCAGCTGATGAGGTTCTTAGGAGATAATAACAGAGCAGATGGTGAGACTTGATGGGCTTTGATTGTATTAGAAGGAAGGAAGTTATTGACTCTAATCTCAGCTAAGGATTCAAATGGCAAGCGTCAAGTGGGAAGACAAGTAGATAGGGAATCCCCAGTGGTAGAAGCTCTTCTCCATCTCTGCTTGTTCTAGACTATCTGCTGTCCTCCTGTCCTCCTTCTTGCCTTTACACAGCTCTGCTCTTTAATTGAATGCCTTTTATGTTGAATCAGTATGTTCTTTTGTTGGCCTATTAGACACAAGTATATCAGTGGTGTTTTGTAAACTATGGTTTGGAGTATGTGAGGATTCACAAAATGTTTCAAACCAGTAGTAGCTTTGAGGGACCAATGGATGAGGGCAGTTCTGGGTTCTAAACAGAGATGAAGAAAGTAAGACCCAAACACATTGTGACTTTCTCACAATCACACAAGCAATAAATGTAATGAATAAGAGAGTTGGGTTTTGCACTCAAGTCCCCTGACTCAAAATCTCATGCTTTTTTCCATTATAGAACAATAGTCCTGTATAATGTGTCAGATCCAGAATTCACACCCAATTTCTCCAACTCCAAATCCTGGGTACTCTGCAGTTCCATGTCTTGGGTGGTGCCCATGGTCTTGATTGAAAAGGAAGGACTTTAATAGACTGGGTGGTGAAGGGTAGATAGTCCATTCCAGTCATAAGGAATGATATTAACACATTTACAGAGAAAGGAAAGGAAGAACAAAAATAGGAATGGAGTGACTGGCTAGACGTAGAATAATAAATAGCTAGCATTTAAGGCTTGTTAGAAATATTATGTTATGATGTTCATAATAACCCTAAACGGTAGGTGCTATTATTTTCACTGTTTTGCAGATGAGGATACTCAGGTGGAGAGAGGTTAAGTGAACCCCCAATGTTACCTAGCTAGTACCTGAGGCAGAATTTGAACTCAGTTGAGGGAACCGAAGTACAGAGATATTAAGTGAATTGTCCCCTGTTACCTAGCTAGTACGTCGGGTAGGATTTGAACTTAGGTCTTCCTGACTCCAGGTCCAGTGTATTATGTACAGATCCACCTAAGTGCTTCATACACAAAAGGAATATGAAGAACATAGTCATTCAATATGCTAAATTCAACTGCTGTCCAAATATTTATTGAATAGTACGATGTGTGAAGTAGTACAGTAAGTACAATTTGGTTCTCCTGCCAAAGTAGTTATTTCATCTCTCTGTAGACAACTACTTCTGGCTTGGAGAAAGCTAACAATTGGCAATTGATTACTCTCTCCCCCTTCATCAGTACAAAATGGAATCTATCATATCAGAATTATGGTCTTCTATGCCTCAATTTCCTTGTCTGTAAAATTGGTTTGTACTTGTGATGGCAATCAAATTAGGGCCTTTTGGGGTTTTTGTTTTACTAAAACTGCTTCTGATTGAAAAATGTGGTTAAAGAAGATCTTTCCCACTCCTTGATGGGTCTGCCCATTGAGGGAAGCTTGATTAGGGGAGATGTTTTATAGGAGGGCCCCAAGTACCTTTTGTTTTTTCTTTCATGGCACTGGGTCAGAGGGTGATGCCCTCGAATTCTAAAAAGTGTGTTAATACTCTGAGGTTGGGGTTTTACTTTTGGGCTTAGTTTTTGTAAGGTTTGAAAGCCAGAAGAGGACCCTGGGAAGCTGCTGAAGGAGCCCCCAGCTTTGAAAACCCAGAGGTCAGTGCTTCCAGCTCTGGTAACTATGATTAGACAGTTGGACTGTCCGTTGAATTATGGTCAGGCAGAGAAAACCATGTCTGTTGATTTTGGGGCTTACTGAGTGGAAGTGTTTGTTTGGCCAGATGAGGACCCTGGGAAGCTACTGAAGGAGCCCTCCAGCTTTGACAACCCAGATGTCGGTGCATCCCTATCTGGTAATTATGGTCAGACAACTGGGGTCCAACTGTCCGTGGAATTCAGGCAGAGGAGGCCATGTCTGTTGATCTTTTGATTTCTTTGTATTTTCTTTGAAGTTCAAGCTACTGACTCCCTGAACTAATTGAATGATACATGTACTTTGTTAAATGAATGATACATGTGCTCAATTAAAGTGATTGTTAACCCCTTGAAAATTGCTTTCCTCTTGTGAACGCAGACCTAAGAACCTGTGATAGCAGGCTCCCCCTGTGTATCTTGGAGTGCTTACTAAATGTAAGTAAATGCCAAATGATTCTAAACTTCCTTTTAGTTCTAACAGTCTGTAATTTTATCATTCTAAACTTGAAGTTGTCTGTTTGAATTATGGTTATCTTCCCCCTCCCCCATAACTCCTCGGAAATATTATGATCAATTCTGGGTGCTCCATTTAGCAAGGACATTGGCAAACTCTCATACTGCTGTCAAGGGCGCTGCTGTCCCTTTAGAAATAATGATAAATAGCTAGCATTTATTTAGTGCCTACTGTTTACCAGGCCCCTTTGAATTTTACAAGAGCCCGGTGAAGTAAGGGCTATTATTTCTCTATTTTGCAGATCAAGAAACTGAGGAAGAAGAAGTTAAGTGACTTGTCCAAGCTACTTAGTGTGTGAGACCAAACCTGAACTTAGGTCTTCTTAACTTTAGGTCCAGCGTTCTATCTATTATACTACCTCTAGTCATTCAGGCTCTCAACCTTGATGTCCTCAGCTCCTCACTCTCAATCACCCCATGTACCCTACTCCTTACCAAGTCTTGTTGTTTCTAGCTTCCCCAAATCTCTCATCTATATCTCTCTTTCTCTTGACTCACATGGCCACAACCTTAGTTCAAGCCTTCATCTCCTTGACTATGGACTATTGAGGTAATCTTCTAATTGTTCTCTGTCTTAAGTTTGTCCCCCCCCTCTATTCTATCCTCTGCTGAGCTGTCAAGGTGATTTTTGTAAAGTGGAGGCATGACCATACTACCTGCTTAATGAACTCCAGGGGCACCTTATTATCTCCAGGATCAAATATGAACTCCTACTTGACATTTAAAATTCTACAAAGCCTTGTCCTTTCCTATCTTTTCAGGCTTCTTACACTTTCCTCTTCTTCCTCTGGAAAGTCAACCTGAAAATGCCTCAGAGATATGTGATTGGCACTGGGCCAGTCAGCCTTTTTTGTCAGTGGCTTGGAGAGAGGCATAGATGATGTGCTTGTCAAATTTGCAGGTGACACACAGCTGGGAGAAAATAGCTAATAACTTGACAATGGAGCCAGGATGCATTAAGGGCTTGACAAACTAAAATGGAACTGAGTGATTTAGTTAGAGGACCCAAGTTCAAATAATAACTGCTTAACCTTTCAGTCAGTCAGTCACTTAGGGTTTATTAAGCACTTACTATGTGCCAGGCACTGTGCTGGGTGCTGAGATATATTTACAAATAGAAAAAAGACAATTCCATACCTAAAAGATCCTACATTCTAAGAGAGAAAGGTAATGCATAAAAGGACGCTGAAAAGGGGAAGGGATGGCTCAGGAAGGGTGGGGTGAAGGTAGAAGAGTTCCTGAATATATCCTGGAGGATAAAGGCTCTTTTATGGGCCTTGGTTTCTTTTTATGTAAGTGAATTGTCTAACTAGATGATCTTAAAGGTCCCAGATCTACATATTAGATTGAGTTGAATAAGAATAAGTTTAAAAGAAATATTTGTAATGCCTTGTACAGGGCCATTGAGAGTGGGTTCAGGCCCCAGTGAAACTCTTCCCCCTCCTCTCATCCCAGCAAAGAAAAACAAGAGGGGTGAGGAGAAGAGAGGAGGAAGTGAATTAGATCAATTGGATCAGAGAGGAGGGGAGGATGGAACAGGAAGAGCCCTTTCCTTCTCATGGCCCTGCTAAAAAATTTTTACATGAGATTTGTGTTGATGAACAAAGAATTCCAAATATGCCCTGCTTGGCATACAAGTAAAACATGAAATAGAGCAAGAAAACATTTATTCTTTAAGAATATATACAAATTTAAAGAACAGTTAAGAGTTTTATTTCACAATCATATATGTCACATTCTTATAAGTTATATTATGGCATTCATAAAATGCAACTTTACAAATTGCAACTTTTCTTAAATTGTGATACTTGTATAATCCGATACTTAATTACTTGTAAAATGTAACAGATTGTTTTTCACTGTTATATTTTTTGGGTTTTGATATGTGATCTTATATATTTGAAAACTTTGGAAACACAATTGTTGTGTTTGTCCTTCGTTTTCGAAGAGGACCATGCCATCAGGGAAATGATGACATGATTTGTAGTTGACTTTGATCTGAGTGAGGGAGGGCTGTACAAAGTCACCAGCCTCACTTTCTCCTCCTGAGCCATCTGGATCCAGTGACCAGATATTCACAAATCAGAAATATTTAAAAAGTAAATTGTATTTTTATAGAATATATATGTAGGCCATTTAAATTTTTGTAATAAAGAATAACTAAATATTGAAAAAATGAACACTTTATCATAATTAGGTAAAATTGTATCTAAATTTCCCAAAATGCAACTCAATTTACACAAAACTCCCATGTTTAAAAAAATAATCAATTCAGGAAAGTTGAGAGTGTGCATAAGATGGGATGGCACTGTCACATTGTTAAAGTGCAGAAGGAAATACTCATATGAATTCAGAAAAAATTGGAAATGCTTGAATCATACCACAGACCATTATTTATATATACATGATACATATGTATATGTGTATGGATTTTATACATATTTCATATGTATATGAATCACATTAAACATTTCATTGTATTCTGTTCTTAGGATATATAATTAGTAGTTTTTTGGTTGAGTAGAATCTATATTAATATATGATAGAATTTTCTATATCATAATATTCTTTGAAATTCACTGACATCTATAATAGATGTCAAAGTCAATCAATATTATCAAGAAAACAAAAATATATGCAAAGTATTTTCTTAATCACAATACCCTGCTAGCATGGGAGAATCAAGATAGGTACTATTTACATTGGCATTTCTTTTGTAGTTACTGTTTGGTAGCACATTGCTTAGATTCCTTCAGTAATCCCTTTTTGCTTCCCCACATAGTACAAACTGAAATCTGGTACTAGTTTCAAGATCTATGATTTCATTAATGTGATTATATCCTTCACTAATGTGAATCATAGCATTTCACACCTTAGGAGAAAGTATTTATGATCTGCTGTAGCTAAAAAAATTTTATCAGCTGGTGGCCAACGTTGAGGAAAGGAACCTATCATCACCCAACCTACTGGTTCTCAGATGATAGCCATATGTATTCCCATCCCCAATTCCATATTCAAAGTCTTTCTGGCTATTCTAATTCTTCTGAAACTGCTTTCTCCGAAGTTACTAAGAGTCTTTTAGTTGCCAAATCCAATGGCCTTTTTTCAGTTCTCATCCTAGTTGACCTCTACAGCCTTTGACACTCTTGATCACTCTTTTCTCCTTGATACTAAGTTTTTGGAACATTATCCCCTCTGTCATGGTTTTCCTCCTACCTCTCTGATAGCTCCTACTCTGTCTGTCTTCCTGGATCCTCCTCTAGATCAAACCTTTGATTGTAGGTGTCCCTCAGGGTTCTCTTTTTTTCTCGCTACTTTATTGGTGATCTTATCTGTTCCCATAGTTTTAATTATCTTCTATGCTGATGATTCTCAAATCTACCTATTGTGCTCCAATGTTTCTGTTGACCTCTAGTCTTACATCTCCACTTGCCTTTTAGGCATCTAAAACTAGATGTCCAATGTGTATGTGTCTGTCAGTTGTTTAAGTTGTGTCCAACTTTTTGTGACCACATTTGGGGTTTTCTTGGCAAAGAGTGGTTTGCCATGTCCTCCTCTAGCTCATTTTACAAATAAGGAAACTGAGTCAAGCAGGGTTAAGTAACTTTCCCAGGGTCATACAGCTTGTAAGTATCTGAGGCTAAATTTGAACTCAGTTCTTCCTGACTCTAGACCTAGCGCTCTATCCACTGCACCACCTAGTTGCCCCTTGGAACATAGTAGGAACTTGATAAATGCTTGCCACCAGGCTGCTATCTCTGGACAGTGGAAAATAGACTAGATTTTGGTTGTGATATAATTACATCTACATCTACTTCTATATCTATATATATCTATTCATGCCTGCAGATACATATATGCATATATACACATATATATAATCAATTATATAAAGATGGGTGATTGAATTAAGCATCTTCAACAAACTACACTTTAGCCCAAGTATTTTTCTATCTTTTTCTGCTAAAGATGGTTATTGAAAAGATCTTCATCTATTTAAGAAAAAATTCATTGATTTCCAATGTACTTTTTGAGGTATACCTGAAAGATTTGTGGCTAGATCACAAATCTCAGACATATATTTTTCTACTTTTAGTCCCGTAAAAGCTACCATAGAGTATTACAAAGAACTAGAAGGGAAATGTTGGATTAGATTATTTTACTGATCCCTTCTAATCACAAGATTCAGTGATTCTGTACATTTCTATCATCTGGATGGATGGATCCCACTGCATACACAATTGACACAATATTGTGCAATGAAAAAATGAGACATGAGGGTAGTAGTTCTTAATATTTTAGGTGTAAGTCACAGATCCCCTTGACAGTTGGTGAAGCCTATGAAACATTTAGAATATTTGTAAATGAATAATGAAATACATTGAATTATAAAGGAAATTAAATATTGAAACATATGATCAAAATATTAAAAGATTTTCTTGTGATGGACTCCAGTTTAAGGACTTCTGCCTCAGGGGACTTGAAGAATTCTTCTTTTAAAAATACCATTAGAACGCAAGTTGAATTTTTTATAAGAAGAATTTATTATTTGCAATTTCCTCTTATCCTTAAACTACTCCCTCAATCACCATTGCCACACAAATGAAAAAGCATGTCTGTAAAAGAGTTCACTGAGACTATATATAAAGTAACATATTCAGAATTTTGCTAATAATAAGCTTAATTATCAATTATCCCAACAATAAAAATCCTAAGTGCCAGCTCTGACCTAAGCATTTGGGACAGGAGTTATACTTTCTGGGTAGAAAGAAAAAACAATTAAATGAATTCACTTTAGTCTATTGTTTAACCTTCAAATTTAAATGTGTCATGTTATACCACTAGGTGGAGGCACGATCCTTTTCCAGGTTCACATTTGCTTCCATTTAAAGGCTGTGATAAAAGCTGAAGACACAATTCATTGTTCCATCAGATGGTTGATTATTGGTTGAACCTTGGAAGAAGTGATAGTTCCAGCTCTACCTTTTTATAAGGATATTTCACAATGGATAGAGCCCTGGGCTGGGAATTAGGAAAACTCATCTTCCTGAGTTGAAATCTGACCTCAGACAGTACTAGCTGTGTGACCTTGGTTAAATCACTTAATTTGCCTCAGTTTCCTCATTTGTAAAATGAGCTGGAGAAGAAAATGGCAACTACTCCAGTATTGTTGTTAAGAGAAGCCCAAATGGGACTATGAAGAGCCAAACATGATGAACAATGAATTTTGAAAAATGTTTTGTTGATGACATTTTGGAAAATCATAGCTGTGTCCCAGTGTTGGCCCGGCTATCTCCCATCCTAGCACTAAAACTTCCCTTAAAACAAAGCAAAACAGTTACATAAAACCGACCAACAAAGCAGTCATATCTGATAGCAAGCATATAGAGTTCTTTACATCCATAGGTCTCTACCTTGCTAGCAAGGGAGATGTGTATTTCATCCAATTGGTTCTTCCTGAAACTAGGTTATTCATTATGATTAATTTGAGTTCAGCTGCCTTTTAATGTTGTTTTTGCTTATATAGTCATTCTGTGAATTGTATTCTTGGGTATGCTTTCTTTACTCCGTATCATCTTATACAAGTCTTCCATGTTTTTCTATATTTCTCATTTTCATATCTTTTTTCTTCAGTTCCACTGATTTGTTGTATTCATATCTTAAAGTCTTTGATGTCTCAGCCCAGCTCTGGAATTCTCAACATTCAGTATTCTCCATATTTCAATGAATGTTTAGAAGACATTGATTCTGTTAAATATCCTTCTCCTCCCTGTGCCCTCTCCCCATATAATTATGCTCACTTTTACAGGTGAGGTATTCTGGGATATGCCAAGAATATACCAAATCTTCTTTGTTTGGGGGCATACTATATTTCAATATTTTATTTCCTTTTTCATGGTTGATGTATGGTTCTGAATGTTTCTAACTGGAATTCCATGGCATATGATTTTTTTCCCTTGCCACTTGTAATATTTTTCTTTAATCTAGAAGCTCTGTATTTGTAAATCACGTTTCCACAAGAATCATGCCTGGCGTTTTCCTCTGGTTATGACATGAGGATTCTATCAATCTGTATTTTTCCCTTGACTATTATACTGCCAGACAATTTCTTTTATGATTTTATGATTTCCTGAAATATTATTTTTGGGTTGTTGGTTTTAAAATGCTCTTGTGGTAGTCCAGTCATTTTTAGAATATTTCTCTGCATCCTTTCCCTCAGTTTTATAGCAGATGTCTTAGGTATTATTCTAATTTTTCTTCCTTTACTTTTGTTCTTACATTTCTTGTTGTATCTTTGACATTTGTCAATTGTTTTTTTCCCTTTTAAAAGGTGTCTACTACTATGTTGTTCTAAGCTTTCTATCTTATTCCTTTCCTTTTTCTTTTGTTATTTTACTAAATTTTTCAACCACTTTCAGTCCCCATAGTCATTTCATATTATTTTTGGGGATTATATATAAAATTTTCTCTTTCTGGAATTTTATCCTGGAGTTTTCTTACCTGTTACAATTTCTTATTTATTTTATTACAAGATTTTCTTTCCTTGGTAATTTCCTCGGATTATTCCGTTTCCTATGCTGTCTTGGCTTTTGACTCTTGAATATATTCTCTTGGAGGCATTAAAATTTTTGACTGAATCACTGTTGAGGATAGATTACAACAGGATTGACTGGTGAAGGTTCTTGGTGGTTGTCCAACTCACTTACAGTTACAAACTTCCTTTGAGTAGCTACTTCAGTCACTGACTACACAGAGTCAATAGCACAGAAACAGAGATAGGAGGAACATGGGATTAATCGTGAAGTTTTTCATGTTGCTATTATTATTATTTTAAATTTTCTATGGGGATTGCCTTGGTGGAATTCTTTTCTTTTAGTGGTTATTTTTTTGCTCTTTGGCACATTTTTAGCTTGTTTTAAGATAAAAGTGGAAAGAAGTTTGGCCAGAAACTTTTACTCTTAACAAGACTACCTTCTTGTTAAGTCCTCCCTTAGGGAAAATTCCTAACATTTTGTCTGAATCAAGAAAGGCAAATCTGCCTTGTTTCAATATATGAGATTGCTGGATGGAGCAGTGGATAAAGCTCTGGACCTGGAGTCAGGAAGACCTGAGTTTAAATTTGACCACAGATACTTAACCAGCTGAGTGATCCTGGGTAAGTCACTTAACCTTTGTCAATCTCAGCTTTCTCATCAGTGAAATGGGAGGAATAATAATAATAGCTCCTGCTTTCCAAGGTTGTTGTGAGGATAAAATAAGCTAATATTTTAAAAAAGTACTTTGCAAAACTTAAAGCCCTATATAAATGATAGTTACATAATATAATCATATTTGTTATAACTTTGAGTGAATGGGATGACAACCATAGTATTCAGTATAGAAATTATTTTGACTTTATCCTCTTTCTGCTAATTTCTAACTGTCTGGCTATGGGAAAGTAGCAAACTTTTGGACTTCTATTTTACCATATGTAAAATGTGGAAAATAGTACCTGACTACCTTTCTCACAGGATAGTTGTGAAGCTCAAAGTGAGATAATGTATATGTTTTACAAAACAGAAAGTGCTGTACAAATCTCAGACAGCTAGATGGTGCAGTGCATAGAAGGTCAGTTCTAAAGTCAGGGAGATTCATCTTCCTGAATTCAAATCCAGCCTCAAACTCTCACTAGCTGTGTGACCCTGGGCAGGTCACATTCCTGTTTGCTTCAGTTCCTCATCCGTAATATGATCTGGAGAAGGAAATGGCAAAATACTTCAATATCTTTGCCAAGAAAACCCCAAATGGGGTCATGAAGAGTCAGATATGACTGGCCAACAGAAATGGGAATATCAGTTATTAACATTACGTTCAATTTTAGTTAGACTGAATTCATTAGAGTTTTCTAGTGTTTGAGGTAATCAGTGTGGTTGTCCACAAATAGGATTATCTGGAGGATCTCACTATCTATAGAGAATCCTTTTCCCACTTGGGATCTCTGCTGACCATTCTAAATAGTCATGCAAATACATTTGAAAGGAATTGTCTCTTTGTTTTATGGCTCATGTGATATTAATGATATTAATATATAATTAATAATAATATTAATCTTCAAGAAAACAAGTGCATCTGATATTATACCTTTTAAAGAATCATGTATGCCTTTTTTTTTTAAAGTCTCCCTACACTGCTCAGTCTGGAAGGGCAAGGGCTGCTCATAGGCCTAATCCCACTACTGATCAGCATAGAAACTTTGTCCTGCTCTACTTGCAGCATGAGCTGGTTTGCCCCTCCTTAGGCAACCTGGTGACCCCTTGATCTTGGGGGATTACTCTATTCGTGCCAAATTTACTTAAGATATCAGACTGAGCCCACCGCAGCTCAAAACCCTTAAGCTCAAAAGAATCTTAAGCTTCAGTGTCCTTGGTAGCAGGATTACAGCTCTGTACCATCATTCCATATCTGAATTTGACATACACATGGTAGAGACACTGTTGACAAAGAACTTTAAAATGGAATTTTAAGCATATCAAGACCTTTTATTATATAAACCTTTCTGTCAGGCAGGGGACAGTAAAGATATTCTTATTAGAGAAATTTGATACAAACAATTTCTGGCCATTTGATTGCTTCTCTTTTTATACTTAAGTGCATTAAATTTGTCAGTGCAGACACTTTAAGCTTCATGTAATCAAGGATATATATTTTATCTTTTATAATTTCCTCTTTCCCTTGTTTGGTTAAAGATATATCTCCTGTATGCCGTCATGAGAGGTTTCTCTTCTAAGTTTTTAATAGTATGATCAGTAATATTAAAGTCTTGTATCCACTTAGAATATATTATAGAATATGGTGTAAGATGTTGTTCCAAAACTAATTTCTTCTAGACTGCTTTGCAGTTTTTCCAGCAGTTTTTATCAAATAGATAAAATTTATAAATTTAATATCAGTATTATAATTATATTATATGAATATAATTAATTAGTATAATTTATTAGTAATTTATGTTCTCTGATTTTAAGCACTGGCTTTGAGTTTCATTGTTTCTGATTCTCCCTTCTTAATCTATTCCATTGAACTACCTCTGTTTTTTGCTATGGCTATCATTTTTCACACAGTATCCAAAAGTGACAGTCATAATTGATACAATTGCTTTGCTACTGATCTTAAATGGAAAATTTAACTCCATTCTGACTTTTGGTTTTAGACAGATACTACTATAATAACAAATGGTTTTGATGACTGATCTTTTTCTATAGTTTGATGTCTAGAAATTCTTTTTCTCTCCTCATAACCATCTCTCCTCTATTTCTCTTCATATTTAAGATATTACATTTTTGTAAATTTTTGATATTTTATTATATCTAGTTCTATAAATTATCCCTTTGAATATTTGATAAATATAACATTAAAAGTGTAAATTAACTTTGGTAGTATTGTCATTTTTGTTGTATTGGCATGGCCCAATCATGGACAGTGAATATTTCGGTTATTTAAGTTGTCATTTCTTTAAAGAGAGCTTTGTATTTGAATCTAGTCAAATATTTTGTGCCCTTTGGTAAATTGATCCTCCAACATTTTATGAATTTTGTAGTGACTCTTATTCTTATAAGCTTTTTTTTTTCTCTTATAAGCTTGAAATAGTTTCTTATATATTTTGGAAATAAGACTTCTATCAGGGAAATTTGCTGTAAATATTTTTCCTAGTTATCAATTCCCTTATAGCTTCATTGGTGTTTTTGTCAAAGTTTTAGCTTTAAATTTTAAAACTTAAAAAATTTAAAAAGCTTTAAAATTTTATGTAATTGTAGTCAAAATTGTCTTCTGTGATCTTTTCTGTGTTCTCTTTGGTCATGAGTTCTTCCCCTATGCATAGACTTAAAAGGTAATTCCTTCCTTGTTACTCTACTTTGTTTATGATGTCATCCTTTATGTTTAAGACAAATATATATTTGTTATTTATATTGGTTTAAAGCATTAGATGTTGGTCTAAATTTAATTTTTGCCAGACTGCTTTCCAATTTCTTCAGAAGCTTTTTGTTTTGAATAGTGAATTTTGAATGAAATAGCTGGGACCTTTGAGTTTACCAAATGTTAAACTACTGTATTTGTTATGATGTGTACCTAATCTGTTCTACTGATTGACTTCTTTAATTCTAAACCAGTATCAAATAATTTTAATGATTATTGCTTTGTGATATAGTTTGACATTTACTAGGTCCCTTTCTTTCCTCACTTTGTTTCATCATTTCCCTTTAGGTTCTTGACCTTTTGTTCCTCTGGATGAATTTTATGAACTCTATAAAGCAATCCTTTAGTAATTTAATTGGTATGGAATGGAATAAGTAAATTAATTTCAGTAGTATTGTCATTTTTATTATGTTGTCTCAGCTTGCCTGTAAGCAATAAATATTTCTCCAGTTATTTAGATCTGTTTTTATTTGTGTAAAGAATGTTTTGGGGCTGTGTTTATATAATTCCAGTGTGTGTTGCCAGGGTAATTTATGCATTTTGGAGTTACTTTAAATGCAATTGCTCTTTCTATCTTTTTCTGATGGATTTTGTTGGTAATATACAGAAATGCTGGTGACGTAGGAATATTCATTTTATATTTTTCAACTTTGGTGAAGTTATTTTGTTGCATCTTTTAATTGACTCCATTCTGACTTTTGGTTTTAGATAGATACTACAATAATAATACTATATTAAGGCAAGATCCATTTAATCCTATGTTTTTTAGTGTTTTAAATAGAAATTAATGTTATTTGTTAGAAATCTTTTCTGTATCTCTTGATTTAATATTGTGATTTTTGTTTTTCTTGTTATTAATAAAATCTATTATGTTGATAATCTCCCTAATATTGACCAATCCTACATTTATTGCTTAAATTTTTACTAAAAATCTTCTTTAAAACTTTTTTGGTCAATATTCATTAAGGACGTTCATTGATCTGTAGTTTTCTTTCTCTATTTTGACTGTTGCTAGTTTTGTTATATTTGTGTTATAGAAAGGATTTTGTAGGAACCCTTCTTTAGCTGTTTTTATAATTGCTTTGTATAATATTGGAATTCATTATTTTTGGAATACCTGATAGAGTTTCTTATAAATCCACCTAGTCCTCAAATTTTTATTATGATATTTCTATTTTTATGGTGCTATTAGCTTTTCTTTTCTGAACTAAATTGCTACTCATTTGGAGCATAGATATATGTATACATGTTATTATAATTTTATAATTCCTCATTTTTCAGTGCTTTATAGTTTTCTTAGCGCTTATAATATTTTGGGGGGTAAATTTGACTTTTTATGAAATCATAACTACTCTTTCTATATTTCTGAAAATAGCATATTATACCCTTTTCTAGTTTTTTGCTTGTAGCAAATTTCTATCTTTTTGTTATAAATATGGTTGTTTCAGTTAACACACTTCTGGGCTTTTAAAAAATTCAGAATATAACTTTTAATAGAAGAATTTAGCCCATTCACATTTACTATTGTAGTTACTTTATTTGAGTGATATAAAGAATATCCTCAGAAAATGTATGACCGACCAGAGATAAAGATGGGCCATCACATAGTGATAATAGGTTAACCAACCAACAGACAGCCTAGACAGCCTATATGCTCCATTTGTATCCAATGATATCAAGAATATAAAAAAAATGACTTTCACTAGTTTTGGTGGATAATTTGGTGGATTTATAGGATGCTGTGGATAGAAACCACATAGGATAGGTAATTATGAATGGGCTGTGATCTATTTTATTGAAGGGCATTGTGATAGCCTGTGTTTTCCTGATAGAGCTTCTTTTTTCATGCCTACATCATGAGGAGGCTTTACCTAAAAGAAGACAAAACTGTTCCTGGAATATGATTGGCTCCAGCTTCCCTGGTGCAGTTTTTTCCTCATTTAGGAGAATGAGTCTCAGCCACATGTAGATTTGATGGATACTGAAAACTACACTAGTTGCCATATCCCAGTGATCCAATGGATCAGATACATTTTTGTGAGGAGGTAAGGGAGGCTGCATGTACTAAAGCTGAAGATAAGTTTCATCATATCCCTGTTGCATATCATTTCTATGCTAGGGCAAAGAAAATTGCCATTTATTAAATGTTTAATGACTTACAAGTACTTCATTTTGTTCTTCAAATCAAATTTAATGTAGGAGTACTAGCATTAGAGTCACACCTTTAACAGGAATATAGTGATGGATCACAGAACTACTGAAATATTGAATTATTGGACTATATTTTACTTCTGCCATCATTTACTAGTGTTATATGACAACTGCTGCTGCTATTTTAGGAAGAGAATATAATTTTTATTGATCTACTTATCCTACCACCTTTCCTAAATCTATCATATTTAAAACAAATCACATTCCCATAACCGATCCTTTAAAATTACATATACTTGCCTTAAGTTTATGCTACCTTCTATTAGATTAGATCTGTTCTTTGAGATTTGTTTAATTCTTTCATTTTCTCACCATTTCTTTATTTCTGTATCTCACTTATCTGAAATATACTTTTGTTTTCCCACCTCCTGGTTCAACATAGTGCTTAGCTGTGTTAAGTACTTAACTTGTGAATTCATTGTATTTGAGAGATAGTACACATACATGCATGTTTACCTTATTCCTTTCTTCCCTTTTCCTTGTCTTTTTAATTAGATCTAAGGCCATTCTTTTACCCACAAATATTTTGGCTTCTTTTTCTATTCCTTGCTTCTGTCATGATTTTAATTAATGAATGTTAATATATAAATTTTCCTTTGTTTTTCATTGCTTAAAGAATCCTTCAGGTGGAGCCAAGATGGCAGATTAGAAAGACACACATACACAGGGTCTCCCCCCACAGCCCATAAAATACCTGTAGAGAGGGACTCTCAACAAATTTCGGAGTAGCAGAAGTGGAGAACAACAGAGTGGAGGAGATTTCCAGCCCAGGGTGATCTGAAAGGCCCATGAGAAATGTGGGTTGCACTGGATGTGGAGTGGAGTGTGGAGCCCAGTCCAGCTTTGGCCAAGCAGCACACAGCTCTCGAACAGCCCTTGGGGGTAGAATCTCCAGTCATGGAGTCCCTAGTCCCAGCAGTAGTGGGTTCCAAGATCCCTCAACCCACAGGTGCCACAGGTCAGTGATGGGGGTTTTTCCAGCTGGCCAGGAAGGGAGAAGGGCCTTCCTATAGCTTCAGCAGCAGGCAGCCACCTCAGAGGCTACATTGCAGGCAAAGTAGCCACATACATTTTTGGAGCATAAAAACTCTGGGGGCATTGAAGAGCTGATTCTTGCATCTGCCCTGTGTGGAGGTGAGCTGGTCTTTGTCTCACACTGAATGGCAGCCCTGCCCATCTAGCTCATCTGAAAATCAGCCCCCAGTGCTCACTTGGGAACTGGAGGCCAGGTGACTGTGGAGAGGTAACTGCTAAGATTCTGGGCACAAAAATCCCTCTCTGCATCCAGACCAGTACACGCTTGATTGTGCCATGTTGGAGGAACTGAAATCCCATAGGTTCCCAGAGTATACCCTACTCTTGACAAAGGATCCAAAAGTCAAGTAACTGGTTGGGAAAATGCCCAAAAAAGAGAAAAAAATAAGACTATAAAAGGTTACTTTTTTGGTGAACAGATATCTTCTCCCATCCTTTCGGATGAGGAAGAACAATGCTCACCATCAAGGAAAGATATAAAACTCAAGACTTCTGTATCCCAAACATCTAAAATAAATATTCAATGGGTTCAGGCCATGGAAGAGCTCAAAAAGGATTGGAAAATCAAGTAAGAGAGGTGGAGGAAAAATTGGGAAGAGAAATGAGAGAGATGCAAGAAAAACATGAAAAGCAAGTCAACACCTTGCTAAAGGAGACTCAAAAAAATGCTGAAGAAAATAACAGCTTGAAAAATAGGCTAACTCAATTGGCAAAAGAGGTTCAAAAAGCCAATGAGGAGAAGAATGCTTTAAAAAGTAGAATTAGCCAAATGGAAAAGGAGGTTCAAAAGCTCACTGAAGAAAATAGTTTAAAAAATTAGAATGGAAGAATCCTTCATTTATCTCTGTAGTTCAGGAGTATGACTCATATGCCTTGAGTTCTTGCATTGTAGATACTCTATGAATTCTTTCTGTCTGAAGATTATTACTTATTATTTTCAACTCTAAAAGATTTTCCTCACTATTTCTTCAAATATATTGTAGTAGTTGGTCTATTTCTTCTGGAAAACCTATTATTTTGTGGCTTGACCATCTTGGGCTATTTTCTGCTTGGTTGTGTCAATGCTATTTTTTGTTATTGTTGTAGCTTGGGTGATATTTTAAGTTATATCATGTTGTTTACCAGTCTCTTGATTTCTTCATTCATCTCTTTCAGTGTTTGTCTCCTTTTATTTCTTTGAAGTTACCTAGTATTCATTGTAATTTGTCCCTCAGAGTTTCTTTCATCTTAGTTTTTACGTCAGCACCTATTCTTCCTTAGTCTGGTTACCCAGTATTCTTAACCAGCAGACTTTTAAAAAATGTTTGGTTTTCTTCGATTTGCTTGATATTTTTAAGGTTTATTTACATTGTTTGTGCCGTGATTTTGAAAAATGTTCTTTTTCTGTATTATTTCTGGGATTCATGTTGTAGGGCTTGTTTGGAGTAGATTCCCAGGCTGTACCCATGTAGTCATCTCCCTAGAAGTTTTACACTACGGTCATTTTAAGGTATTGTGGAAGAGGCAAGTCTTAAGGAAAACTAAAACAAAAACACAGAAAGTATGAGATCTCTTAGCCATAGGGGTATATATAAATACAATTACATAGGAATGGGCAGAGAAAGACTGGTAAGGCAAGGTAGGATGAACCTATTGATTCAACCTGAGAGTATATTCAAGTAAATGTGTTTGAGGGATGGTGCATTCTGTTCAATTCAAAGACCTTTTCTAGGCATTCAATTAAGCACATAAAACAGATGTGAAATAGATTGCAGAAACTAACCAAACACAACTGGTAGAACCCCAGTATTCATTCCTTTTCTCCTCTCCCTTTCTCCTCCTTTTGTTCAATCTTTTCCTCTTTTTCCTTTCCCTCTTCTGGTATCCTTCTCATCTTCCCTCTTATCAATTAATCAGAAAGCATTTGTTAGGTTCTTACTAAGTGCCAGTCACTGTGCTAAGTGCTAGTGCTCCAAAAAAAGGAAAACCAAAACAATCTCTGCCTTCAATGAACTAACATTCTTATGGGGGAGACAAAATGCAAATAACTGGGTATGTACAAGATATATACAGAGTAAATGGGAGGTATTTTCAGAGTGAATGTCATTATAAAGGATTCATAACCTGGGGGCCATAAACTTATTTTATGATATTTTAATAATTATATTTCAATAAATTTTATTCACTTTGTAAGTAATGCATCCATGCATCTTATGTATTTAAAAACATTCTGAAATGGGATTAATAGGCTTTACCAGGTTGGAAGAGGGGTCCATGACATAAAAAAAGGTGAAAAGTCTTTTTCCTATTCGCTAGGAGTGGGTTTGGGGACCAGAGAAATTCTCATGCAGAAGGTAGAATTTAAGGTGAGACTTGAGGAGTCAGGGACATTAAGAGGTGAACATGAAGCAGGAGAACATGTCAGACCTGCAGGACAGTCAGTCAGTCAGTCAAGCATTTATTAAGCATCTACTATATGCCATGCTGAAAGATACAAAGAAAAGCAAAATATAGTTTCTTCTCTTAAGAAATTGACAGCCTAATGGGGAGACAATATGTAAATACATTATGTTATAAATTAGAGATAATCTGAAAGGAAAGATACTAGAATTAAAGAGGGGAAAAGACAAGAAAGGCTTCCTATAGAAGGTGAAACTTTAGCAAAGATTTGAAAGAATATAGGGAAACCAGAAGGCAGAGAAGAGGGAGGAGAGCATTCCAGGCCTGGGGACAGTCAGTGAAAATGTCTGGAGTCAGGAGATAAAGTGTCATATATAAGGAATGGCAAGAAGGTCAGTATCATTGGATCACAGAATAGAGGTAAGGGGGACAGGCTTGAAGGGATTAGAATGCCCAAAAGAGGATTTGATATTTGATCCTGGAAGTGATAGGAACTACTAGAGATTATTACACAATGATGTGGGGGGGAGGAGAGAAAGAGAGAGAGGGGAGTAGAGGGGGAGGAGAGAGAGAGAGAGAGAGAGAGAGAGAGAGAGAGAGAGAGAGAGAGAGACAGAGAGAGAGAGAGAGAGAGAGGGAGGGAGGGAGATGGTGTCTGTTCTGTGCTTCAGGTGTTCCTGTGCTTCAGGAAGATCTCTTTGCTGAGTGAAAGATGGATGAGGGTGGGGAAAAGCTTGTGTAAGGAAGGCCAGTTAGTAGGCTGAGGCAACAGGCCAGGCATGTGGTGATAATGGCCTGTGCCAGAGGGGTTGTGGTAGTGTGGGAAAAGTGTGTGTATGAAAGAAGTTATAAAAATAAAATGGATAGTCCTTGACAATAGGTTGGATATGGAAGCTGAGAAAAAGGTTGAGAAAGAAAGAACCAGGGACAATGCTGAAGTCATAATCATGAGTGATTGAGAGGATGGTGGAACGCCTCCCCACCCCTAAATAATAGGAAACTTAGGAAGAGGGACGGGTTCAAGGGAAAATACTGAATTTTGTAAATGTTAAGTTTAATATATTTATGGGAATCTGGTTTGAGGCAGTTGGAGATGACTGGAGGTCAGCAAAGGGGTTAAGACTGGATAAAAAGATTTGGCAATCATCAGCACAGAGATAATATTTGAGTCATGGTAATCACTTGACCACTAAGTAAGATGGTATTGAGAAAGAAGAGAAGAGCCTCGGGGACACCTCTAGACCACAAATATAACCTGGATGAAGATCCATAAAAGGACACTGAGAAGGAGCAGTCAGATTTGTGGGAGGAGAATCAGAAGAGAGAAATATCTGGAAAACCTAGAGAAAAGAGAACGTCAAGGAGAAGATGGTGAACAGCAGTGTCAAATCCTTCAGAAAGGTGAAGAAGTCAGAAGACTGAGAAAAATCCATTGGTTTTAGAAATTAAGAAACTTTTGGTAACTTTAAAGAGAACAATTTTGGGTGAAATTGGTCAGAGGCTAGACCAAGTTAAGAAGAGAGGGAAAGAAATTAGAGGCATCTATTATAGAGAGGTTTTTCAAGGAGTTTAGCCACAAAAGGAAAAATGTTAGGTAGAAGGGATGGATGATCACATGAGGCTTTTTTGAAGTGGAAGGAGACATGGATATGTTTGTAGGTAGTAGGAAGCAACCACGGGACCAAGAAAGATTGAAGGTAATCAAGAGAATTATGAAGGGTGCAATCTACTAGAGAAAGTGTGATGGAATGGATTACTTGTATATGTAGAGAGATTTATCTTAGCAAGGAGATGGGTCATGTCACAATATGAAGCAAGGATGAAGGAGGTGACAGTGGCAATCCATCCATGTGATGTGAGATAAGGAGAAGATAAGAAGAGAGAACTTGGAGAATGGCTTCATTTTTTTCAGTAAATTGGGAGTTAAACTTCTCAGTGGAGAGGATAGGAGAAAAGGGAGCCATATGTAAGTTAATGTACATATTCCCACTACATTCCATCTTCTGACTGTTGGCTTTTCCTACAGATGCATAGGATGATCTATAATTAAGATTGCAATAATTATGGAAACTCTCCATATAGAAATTTTAAATATGTTGTTTTTGTTAAATAAGATTAAAATAAACAGCATACACAAGCATTAAATACTACATTAAGCATTAAAACATCTTTAAATAAGTGCTTTGATGGACCACAGAAGTCTCCAATTTGTTTTTTTTTTCAAATTATCTAATGGTCACTTATGGCAAGTCTTTCTGAAGGCTAAGATTCTTTCCATGTATGAGATGTTGCATAGGTTTTTAACGCTCATTCCTTCTGATTCCCTGCAATTATTTGTCTAGAGACAAAAAAATGACTCATTTTGGTTCATTTTCACCTAATCTCTTCCTAATTTATGTGGCAATACTATTCTTAGTCTTCTGTCATCTTCTACGATGATTTTTGCAAATGAGCTTGTACTCTAAGCTGCGATTGCCTTTATTGGCTCTATTAAACACCTTCCAGCAAGTGATTAAAAAAGCTTGTTGGCTGAGTCAGTTTCTGATCTTTTACCCATCTTGTTGTGACAGATGTTTCCATCAGTTAGACTTCATTAAGGAAAAATGATGCCCAGAGTCAATATCCTTACGTTTGTCCATTTCTTTTTAGCTGACAGATTATTTAAGTAGATGGTGTGGGAGCCTCTGTAATTGAACTCTCACATTTTCCTTCTATTTTAGTATTCATTTTGAACTTAGCTTTAGCAGCTCCATGATTTGAGTAGGTATAGACATATGATTCCAGGAACGCTGCTTAACTGGTCTCTTCCTGTTTGTTAAGATGACCTGACATAGTGAGGAACTGGGTGAAGCAGTGGAAGCATTAATTAATACCACCAGAGGGAGTAGATTCCCCCTCAGGAAATGTCTTGAAGAAGAGTGATTGCATTCTGTTCTACTGTGGACAGCAGGTGGTGGCATAGGGAGGAAAGGACTGGAGTTCAGATCCTGCCTTAGACATTTATTAGTTGTGTGATGTTTGGCAAATAGCTTAAATTAACATCCTTCAATTTTCTCTTATGGAAAATGGGGAAGATAATGGTACTTCATAAGGTTGTTGTGACAATATATGTAAAGCACTTTGCAAACCTTAGGACATTATATAAATAGTAGCTATTGTTATCATTAGCTATTTATTATTCTGAAGCTCTTTCTCCAAAACCATACTACGTCTTTAGGTTTTATGTTCCCTGCCCTGAAAAAAAAACTCAGTTATTTGAAGCAGCACACAGAAGCCCCGAGACATACTTTTTCCTCAGACTATTGAAGTCTTTTCTCACAACATCAGTGCATAGATAAAGTTTGGGTCAACTGCTTAGAAAGGAACTAGGTATGTTAAGTTTGGAGAAGAGAAGGGTTGGAGGGAGGCATATACTTTCTATCTTTAAGTATTTGAAGTGTTTCACACGAAAGATGAATCAACCTTATTTTGTTTGGCCCCAGAAAACAGAATTAGGAGCCACTATGGAACTTAAAAATTTAGGTTTGCTATTAGAAAATCTTCCTGAAGCCATGAGTGATCTAGGAGTAGAATAGACTGACTCTATGGGTAAAGGAGTTTGTCATCAAGCAAGTTTGAGTCATTACACATTGGGCTATGGCCAAGGGCATCCTTGTTTGGGTGTAGACTGGACTAGATGGCCTCTGAGATCCCTTTCAACCCTGAGTGTTGGTCATTCTAAGCTGAGTAATTTTTGCCACAATGGAGTATTGAACACTGGCTCATCTTTTGCTTATTTAGTAAAAGTTAGCACCACCTAGACAAATAAAAGCTGATTGTGTTAACATTGATAAAAAGTTACCTTTTCACTTTACTCTTCAGAGAATGAATCTGTCTTCTCTTAAATATGTATATGTGTGTGTGTGCATTTTTGACTGACATATTACACTACTGATTCATGTACAGCAGGCAATCAATTCACTAAGATATCTCAAAAACTGAGCACCATGGAAGTACTTGCCCAAGTAGTAAACCTAAGAGTCAAGATTTGAACCCAGGTGCTTTGACACTTTTCACTCTCCCAAGAGATGATCAGTGACACAAAATGAAAACGAGTGCCTAACTCTTGCTTTGTTTTGTCCTCTTTACCAACATCAGCAACCAAGATTGCACCACTAATTTTTTTCTTTCATCCATTGATCAGCCACTTTATTTCTTATCCAGAGTATGTTAAAATTGTATCTTGTTCTGGTCCTCCTTACCATCCTTCCCCTCTTCTAGTCAGTATACTAGGTAAGTTGATAAGTAGTTAGTACAAGGTAACAAAGTCAAGAAGTAAGATTGCAAAGGAGAACTTAGAAGTCATGTACAGACTATCCCACTGATCAAAGAAGCATAATTTGCAACCAGAATCATATATTAACCAAAATTCACATCCTAGTATTTTATGTACTAAATCAGAGGAAATCATCTAGACTTTACTGTAAGGGCCTTATCATCCTATAAAAGGTAAATCTCAGATAAGTTCCAGATATCTGTGGTAAGATCAGTAGAATCCCAAATGTTACAGATAACTTTGAGATGATGTGGACATACTAACTTTAAAGTTTTCCTGATAACTTTGAAAGTTGTATTAATGAACTAACCACAAGGAGGCAGAGATAAAAGTTAGTCCGTCCTCTACCAAAATCCTTTAAAAATGAGACCCCAAACTTGTGCCCCTTGTGCGTTCTTTCACAGTCTTTATCTGGGTCCATGCTGCTGAGTACTCTTAATTCTAATCCCTTAGTTATGAGCTACTATCTGTGCTTCTCTTTCCCCATTTTCTTCCCCATTTTGTCTGCCTTCCTTTACCATCTTATTCTCATCCCCAAACCATTTGCCTCTGTACCCTGCCCTTTTTGCCACTTCCTGCACCCTCTCTTTGATTGAAGCATTATGCCTTACTGCCATCAGGATTTTTCTTGGCAAGTACCTAATGAACCAGATGTACCTGCCCCACTTCATAATTCCATAAATTAATTAGCAATTTACCATACAAAATTGGTTTTCTTTCTTTCTTTTTAGTTTTCAACATTCCTTTCCACAAGATTTTGATTTGCAAATTTTCTTCCCATCTCTCCTCTCCCTCCAGTCAAAGACACCGTACATTCTGATTACCCCTGTCCCCAATCAGCTCTCCCTTCTATCACACTCCTCCTTTCCTTATCCCCATCTTCTCTCTTTTCTTGTAGGGCAAGATAGATTTCCATACCCCATTATTTTCCAGTTGCATGCAAAAACAATTCTCAACATTTGTTCCTAAAACCTTGAGTTCCAACTTCTCTCCTTTCCTCCCTCCCCACTCATCCCTACTGAGAAGGCAAGCAATTCAATATAGGCTATACATGTGTAGTTATGCAAAAGACTTCCATAATGGTCATGTTGTGAAAGACTAACTATATTTACCTCCATCCTATCCTGCCCCCCCATTTATTCTATTCTCTCTTTTGACCCTGTCCCTCCCCAAAGGTGCTTACTTCTAATTACTCCCTTCTCCCATTTTCCCTTTCTTCTATCATCTCCCCACAGCCCACTTATCCCCTTCTCCCCTACTTTCCTGTAGTGTAAGATAGATTTTCATGCCAAATTGAGTGTGCATATTATCTCCTCCTTAAGCTAAATATGATGAGAGTAAGCTTCACTTTTTTCCCTCTCACCTCCCCACTTTCCCTCCGTTGAAAAAGCTTTTTATTGACTCTTTTATGAGAGATAATTTGCCCCATTCCATTTCTTCCTTTCTCCTTCCAATATATTCCTCTCTCACCTCTTAATTATATTTTTAAAAATATCATCCCTTCCTATTCAGCTCGCCTTGTGCCCTCTGTCTATATGTATGTAATTCCCTCCAACTACCCAAATACTGGGAAAAGCCTCAAGAGTTACAAATATTATTATTCAATGTAGGAAGGTAAACAGTTCAACTTTAGTATGTTCCTTATATTCTCTTTCATGTTTACCTTTTCATGCTTTTCTTGATTCTTGTGTTTGAAAGTCAAATTTTCTATTCAGCTCTGGTCTTTTCATCAAGAATGCTTGAAGGTGTTCTATTTCATTGAATGACCATTTTTTTCCCCTAAAGTATTATACTCAGTTTTGCTGAATATGTGATTCTTGGTTTTAATTCTAGTCTCTTTGACTTCTGGAATATCCTATTCCATGCCCTTCGATCCCTTAATGTCGAAACTGCTACATCTTGTGTTATCCTGATTTTATTTCCACAATACTGGAATTGTTTCCTTCTAGCTGCTTGCAATATTTTCTCCTTGACCTGGAAACTCTGGAATTTGGCTACAATATTTCTAGGAGTTTTTCTTTTTGGATCTCTTTCAATATTTATTTTACCCTCTGGTTCTAGAATATCAAGGCAGTTTTCTTTGACAATTTCATGAAAGATGCTGTCTAGGCTATTTTGTTGATCATGGTTTTCAAATAGCCCCATAACTTTTACCTTGTCTCTCCTGGATCTATTTTCCAGGTCAGTTATTTTTCCCTGAGATATTTCACATTGTCTTCTATTTTTTTCATTCTTTGTTTTTGTTTTGTAATTTCTTGGTTTCTCCTAATGTCATTAACTTGTCTGCTCCAGTCTAATTTTTAAAGAACTATTTTCTTCAGAAGCTTTTAACCCTCTTCCATTTGACTAATTCTGCTTTTTAAAACATTCTTCTCCTCATTGACTTTTGGTCCTCTTCTGCCATTTGGATTAGTCTATTTTTAAAGGTGATATTTTCTTCAGCATTTTTTTTGGGTCTCCTTTAGCAAGGTGTTGGCTTTTCATGATTTTCTTTCATTGCTCTCATTTCTCTTTCCAATTTTTCTTCCACCTCTCTTACTTGATTTTCAAAATCCTTTTTGAGCTCTTTCATGGCCTGAGATAATTGTATATTTATTTTAGAAGTTTTGGATACAGAAGCCTTGACTTTGGTGTCTTTGTCTGATGGTATCTTTTGTTCCTCCTCATCTGAAAGAATGGAGGAAAATACCAGTTCACCAAGAAAGTAACCTCCTATGAGCCCATTTTTTCCCCTTTTGGGAGCATTTTTCACAGCTTGTTACTTGATTTTTCAGTCCTTTGTCAAGTGGAGAATATATTTTAGAGACCTGTAAGTTCTCAGTTCCTCTAAGGTGGCACAATCAAGGGAGAGGAGTTTATTCCTTTCCTGGCCTGCATTCTGATCTGGGAGCTATGGCAAGCTTTTCTGCCAGGATCTGTGAGTAGAATTCCCTTTTCACAACCACGTCTAGCTCCACCATGCCAGTGCTCCTTCTCACCCCAGGATGGTCACTCAAGGCTGAGATCCAGATAAGCAGCTCAATTCCCCCAGGGGCTTTAGGCTGAGGGCTCCTAAGATGGATGCTGTTGCCACCCTGGGGTTGGGATCAAACTGTGTTACCTTCTCATCTGGGTGAAAGAGCTTTCTCACTGACCTTTGAAGCTATCTTTGGTGTTTGTGGGTTAAGGAATCTGGGAATCACAACTACTGTCTGGGATTCTGCCCCCTGAACCATACTCTAGTCCTGTTCATGCTGTGCCATGTGGTCAAGGCTGGGCTGTACTCTGCTCCGAGCCCAGTACAAGAGACCTTTCCTGTCAGCCTTCCAGGCTGCCTTGGACTGGAATTTTCTTTCACTCTGTCGTTTTGTACCTTCTGCTCCAGAATTTGTTTAGAATCATTTTTACAAGGATTTTCTGGACTTTGGAGGGGAGAGCTAGAGTAGGTCTGTCTTTCTACTCTGCCATCTTGGCTTCCTGGGCTGATTCTGTTTTTTAAAGAATTATTTTCTTCAATGAACTTTTGTACTCTTTTTCCATTTGGCAAATTTTGATTTTTAAAGAGTTATTTTCTTTGGTAATTTTTGTGCCTCTTTTACCAAGCTATTAATTTTCTTATAATTTTCTTGCATTGCTCTCAACAAAATTGTTGTATCAATAATAAAATGTTTTCAGGGAATTGGGATGTGAATCAACTGGGGTACTGGCAACTTTTTGGCTTGTCCTCAATGGCCATCCATTTTCTTCTCCAGTCATTAACAAGACAACTTAGGCAAAGAAGATTGGTTCAATGCAGTGAAATTCACATGTGCTACTGACTAAACTTTCAACTCTACTTAAGTCTATTTGTTATCTAGCCATTTGGGTTTTACATATAGATTTCACTTCTTCTGCAAGTACAGCCACAGTATCATTGTCATGAGAACTTCTGGACCAAATATCTGTATCTCTTTTTCCTTGACCAGTAATTTATGCTAAACTTATAACTGATTTATGCTGTCATTCATCTCTGGCAAATAGGAACTAACCAAGCACTGGTCTTAATGTGGCTCATCAGGAAGGTCAAATCTGAGAATATTACCTCTATTACATGAAAATAACCTCTACTATCTTGTAGTGATGACTATTTCATATTTAAAGCTTTTGAAAACCATTACTTCAATAATACATTCTGGGATTTTAGCAGGAATCAGATAAAGCTTACTAGGTTACAGTTAGAAAAATTTGTCTTCTTTACCTTTTGAAAAATCAGGACAACAATTACCACTCTCTAGCCTATTAGTACCCTTCCTATGGTCCATTACTTTTAGAGATACTTAGCAGTAGTTTTACAATACTACTGGTAGTTTCTTTCAGTACCCTGGGATGTATTTTGTTAGAGATTAGTAATTTGCACTCATTTTGTTCTTTGAGGTAATTTTATACTATTTTTTTCCCCACATTTCTTGGGTTTTAATTTCCTATTAACCATTTTTTATTCTATATTTCCTTGTTACTCTCTATTGTCACTAAGATCAAATATAAAATCCCTTGTTTGGCATTGAAAGTCTTCTCTACTTGTCCCCTTCCTATATTTCCAATCTTCTTAAACTTTACTCTCTTTTATTACTCTGTGATCCAATTATAGGGATCTTGCTATTTCTAGCACATGGTGTTCTGTGACCCAACTTTTCCTTAGATCTTGCCCATGCTGGAAATACTCCACCCCCTCACATCTGCCTCCAGAATCTCCTGGATTCTTTCAGAACTCAGATTAAACCTCCCCTTCTGCAGAAAGCTTTTCTTGTTCCATAGACCCCAAGTTAAAAACTTCTGTTCTAGAGCTTAAATTCCATGTTATGTAGCCCATGAGAATATAGGGACACAAAGACTGAGGAGGGAAGGAAGGAGGAAATGAGCATTTTTAAATCACTTTCTCTGCTCCAGACACTATTCCAGGTGCTTGGGAACATAAATATAAGTAAAAGGAGATATAGTTTCTGACCTCAAGGAGTTTAATTCTAACAGGAAGACAAAAACAAAAGGGAACTGATGGAGATGGAGGGGGGAATATGATTTCAAAATCTGGAAGCCAGGGACAGGGCTGGGAAAGGGAGAATGAAGGCTGGCCTTGGACTCTCCATAAAAGCTAAAGGGGGAAGTTCTGTAGTCTGGAAGCCCTGGCATCTAAAAGGAATAGGCTTCCTTCCTTTCAAAAGAGAGGTGATGAACTATAGGCGCAGAGTGAGGTTTATATGCTTCAGACCCATTTCCTCTACATTAGTTTGTTGGGAAATGATACTGTCATCACTAAATAGTGATGTTTTAAAAAAAGTCTCCATCAATAATGTAATACACACAAATATATATATTATGTTATATACATATGTTACATATACATATATGTATGTATGAGTGAAATTCAGATTTGCCTCCAAACCATAAAGCATTAAAATGGAACTTTAGTGGAAGCATTGAAAAGTATAAATTCTATTTTCAATAAAACACTGATATTATGTGCATGCCCAGTGTAAGAAGGAGCTCCATTTCAAAAGTTTATTTCTACTAACAAAGTGACTAAATACCTTTGCCAAAGCTTGATGGTAAAATGTAGGGAGCTCAGGGTGCTTGAAGGAGTATTAGATTGACTAGAGAAATGCAAATTAAAACAACTCTGAGGTATCATTCTATACCTATCAGGTTGACTGGAATGATAGAAAGGGAAAGTGACAGATGTTGGAGGGGATGTGAAAAAATTGGGGCACTGTTGGTGGAATTGTGAAATGATCTAGTCATTTTGGAGAACAATCTGGAATTATGCTTGGCAAGTTGTATGACTATGTGTACCCTTTGACCCAGAAATGCCACTATTAGATTTGTTTCCCAAGGTGATCAGGAAAAAAGGAAAAAGAACTGTAGGTTCTAAAATATTTATAGCAACTCTCTTTGTGGTAGTAAATAACTGGAAATTGAGGGTATATCCATCAAATATGGGACGGCTAAACAAGTTGTGTTGTATGATCATGATGGAATACTACTACTGTGCTATAAGAAGTGATGAACTGGTTTATTTAAAAAAACATGCAAAGATTTGTATGAAATAATGAAGAGTAATATGAATAGAGTCAAGAGAATGCTGTATATAGTAATAGCAATATTGTTTAAAGAACTGTGAACAACTAAGTTATTTTGAGTATTATAAATCCTCAAATCAACTTCAAAGGACCTATGAAGGACTGATAAGTTGAAGTATATACAGTATGATTTTACATATATATGTATATATGCATACATACAGATACATCTACACACATATGTATGTATAATATATATGTCTGTATACACACACACACATATATTTATATGCCTGTCTGTGCCAAATGATGGTCTTCTCTAGTGCGGAGTGGGGAGGGAGAGAGACAAAAAATAAAAAGTGCACTGCAGAGAACAAAAGAAAACTCAGAAGGAAGCACAGAAAAGCAGGGTGGTTTTAAAAACAATATATTTATTGCATAGATTTAAGAGAAGTTAACACTGAAATGGAGATTCATGGTTCCATATTGATTCTTTTTGTGTTATTCTGTGTAATGGAATTTTTTTGTTTTTTTGTATTTAAGTTCAAAATGAGTAAAAAAAAAATTTTAAAAATCTAGTGCTGATTGCTTATTGAAGAGTTATCAACTCATTAAATGACACTATGGTGATATTAACTGGCATTGACAAATGATGTTGGAACATTGATCACTGGTGATTGATGTTGGAGGATGAAACCAGAATCAAGAATGTAACCATCTAGTCTGAATAAATCTCCTTTCCCTCTTTTTCATTAAAAACTTATGTAGCACTTAGAATTCTGTTACTTTTAGTGCTCAAAGTGGATGCCCACTGTAATACCCCAACTTATTATAATCTTGGTACTCTATGGGCTTCCAATCATACTTCATCTGACGATGGCACTGGAAGCACAAAAGGACCTTAGAGATTATCTAATTGATCTCTGGCATGTTTCTGTGACAAACTAACAAAGAAGTCCCCAAACTGGTCAGTCCACCTAAAACTTTGTCAGGTTTCCAGGGACAATGGCTATAAAATGAAAGGAACTGAATTTCTTTTCTACTACTATTAACTTTTCTTTTCAAAAGCTGTCATAAGCCTATGGTGAATTGGTGACCACTTCCAAGGAGAATCTAGATTTTTCTGGGAAAAGTAGAAGAAAAATTTGGAATTCCTGCCCAGGCAGAGTTCAATATCAACACTTGGCAGATGCATATGTGGCAGAGAATCGGATGCCATTGTTCATTTAAGAAAGTGAGGTTGCAGAGTAGTGTGGTAGAAAGAGCATTTAGGCTAGGGTTTGGGACACCCAAGGTCTATTTCTAGTTCTGAAACCAGAATGCTACGTGATTTGGACCAAGTCACTTGTCTAGCTAGTGTCTCAGTTGTAAGGTTCTGTTCTAAGACAAACTTGCCCTTGTTCTGGGCTCAAGTCAACCAATTGTAGTTGTGTTGCTTCTGCTTCAGATATGACAATGATCTGAGGATCTGAAGTGCCGATGTTGATATCAATCACAGGACTGTGTGAACATGAATAAAAGTAATGAGACCAGTCATCCCTGATAATGTGTGCAGTCTGTGGATCAAGTTCTTAGTGTACTTTGTTCCTAGTAGGCTCTTTAATGAAAGTTTGCTGAATAAAATCAATGAATTAACTAAATAAATGTACTCTCATGTCTTAGTTCTTGATTTCCATATAAAGCCATTCATTTAAAAGTATTTCAGTGGTTATAGGACTTCATGATAAAATAAAAACATTTTGATAGAGCAGGAATATAGTAGAGTCTGTTGCATGTGTATTTTTCTGTTCAGTTTGTAATTGATCCAAAATTATTTTCTCACTCCTGTCGAGAGAACAGAAGAGAACATTATGACATTATATAAAACACAGAAAAAATCACAAAGATAAAAAGAAAGGATTTGTCAGACCAGATAGGGCTGTGGTTCATCCAGCCCAGTGTCGTGAATCTGGCAACAGAATCAAAGGTTTATCGACCCAGTCACCAATTTCAACACCAAACTCATCCTGTTTCTACACACTTAAGTCCCACCAGAAAATTGGCAATTTGGTCACTTCTAACAATTTAGAAAAGAATCCTTGGGAGTAGGTAGTAGAGCAAAAGGTCCTGGCTCAAAACTTAAATTCCAACTTAATTAAATTTATTATTTTGCTGATTTAGATGCTCTTTCTAAGGGCCAGAAGAGTTTTATTTAGACTAATCCCAGTCTTTTTTTTTGACAGAATAATCAGACAGGAACATCTAAAGAGGCAGCTTAGTGGATGAATGTTGGACCTGCAACCAGGAAGACCTGGGTTCAAATCCTGATTTATATATGGGCCTGGGCAAGTCTTATCCTCTGTCTGCCTCAATTTTCTCATCTACAAAATCCAAATAATAATCGCACCTACTTCCCAGGGTTATTGGGGAGGATCAATGAAATCGCGTTAGTAAAGTGTTTTATAGACTGTAAAGCATTATGTAATTGCTAGTTGTTCTTATATTATTATTATTGTATCAGAAGAATGTTGTACATATAGTATAATAATATTTCAGCAAACATTTGAAGAGATGTAGGGTAGGAGATAGTGTAGTCTGCTAAATTTGTAGATGGTTGAATCATTAAACCCAGTGATGGATGGATGTCAATTTGAAGGGAGTTGTCTAGTGGATGTCCTTATGCATCTTTTCTTATTTTGTTCTAACTATCAGTGACTTGGAGGTGAAGCCTAGATGGCATGCTTTTCACCTTACTAACGTCACAAAGCAGGGAGGGATAGCTAACAGTTTGGGCAACAGACAGTACCAGGATTAGAAGGATGTTGATAGGCAATGAGATTGAATCTCCTAGGATGAAATTTAATAGAGATACAAGTAGAATTCTTCATTTGGGTTAAAAAAATATCAATCTCTGCCTTCTGGATACACTGTTGAGGAAGTTAACTAAATGTACTAGAAGAAAGGGAGAATTCCACAAAGCTTGTCATAAATTTGATGGATCCAGATTTGGAGCCAAGGCTAGATGTGATGGCAGTTGACCAACTCTACTTTAGTCACTGTATAAATTCTGAGCATTCCCAATATGGGAATATGTGCACAGAGAGGAAAGAGGACTTTGCTTTTAATCAATAGAAACACAAATGTTGTTATGGAAAATTACATCTAATTAAATCAGCACCAACAAAGTGACTTCAAAAGCATAAAGAAGTTGGATGAGGCAAGGCTAATAGTTTGTGTGAAAAAGATCTGGGAGATTTAGTAGTTTATGTAAAGTCTATGGGGGAAGATGGTGGAGTAGAAGGAAGAACCTGTTCTAGCTTTCCCCGCCCCATAACCCATAAAATACCTGTAATAAATGACTCCACAAATTCTAGAGCAACAGAAGCCACAAAATAACAGAGTGAGAGATTTCCACCCCAAGATAGCCTGGAAGGCTGACAAGAGAGGCCTATTGCACCGCACCCAGAGGGGAACCCAGCCCAGTCTTGGCCATGTGGTGCTGCAGAGACTGGACTGGAGCAGGCTTCAGGGTATCACGGGTAGCAGCTGCGGTTCCCAGATTACTCAACCCACAAACCCCAAAGATAGTTTCAAAGATCAATGAGAAAGCTCTTTCACCTGGGTGAGAAGGGAGCAGAGTCCTACCCTAGCCCTGGCCTCAAGGCAATGGCAGCAATGTCCATTTTTGGAGCCCTCAGCCTAAAAATCCTGGGGGAATTAAGCAGCCAATCTGGGTCTCAGCTCTGAGTGACCATCCTGGGGTGAGGAGGTAGTGTGTTGGAGCTGGTGGAAGCTCTGGAGAGGAAACCCTACTCACAGATTCTGGGCAGAAAAACTTGTGAATAAAAAAAGAGCCTAGAAATCATCTTTCATGAAATTCTCAAGGAAAGCTGCCCTGATATTTTAGAAGCAGAGGTAAAATAAATTTTGAAAGAGTCCACTGATCACCTCCTGAAAGGGATCTGAAAAGAAAAACTTCTGGGAATATTGTAGCCAAATTTCAGAGTTCCTAAATCAAGGAGAAAATATTGCAAGCAGCTAGAAAGAAACAATTCGAGTATTGTGGAAATACAATCAGGATAACACAAGATCTAGCAGCTTCTACATTAAGGGACTGAAGGGCTTGGAATATGGTATTCCAAAAATCAAAGGAGTTAGGATTAAAACCAAAAATCACCTACCCAGCAAAACTGAGTATAATACTTCAGGAAAAAAAAGGGTCATTCAATGAAATAGAGGACCTTCAAGCATTCTTGATGAAAAGACAAGAACTGAGTTGAAAATTTGACTTTCAAACACAAGAATCAAGAGAAGCATAAAAAGGTAAACAGGAAAGAGAAATCATAGGGGACTTACTAAAGTTGAAATGTTTAAATTCCTACATGGAAAGATAATATTTATAACTTCTGAAACTTTTCTCAGTATTTGGGTAGTTGGAGGGGTTATATACATATAGACAGAGGGCACAGGGTGAATTGAGTAGGAAGGGAAGATATCTAAAAAAATAAAATCAAGGGATGAGAGAGAAATATATTGGGAAGAGAAAGGGAAAAATGGAATGGGCAAATTATCTCTCATAAAAGGGCAAGAAAAAGCTTTTTCAATGGAGGGGAAAAGGGAGGAGGTGAGAGGGAAAATGTGAAGCCTACTCATCACATTTGGTTTAAGGAGGAAATAACATGCACACTCAATTTGGCATGAAAATCTATCTTGTCGCACAGGAAAGTAGGGGAGTTGGGGATAAATGGGAGGAGGGAGTAATTAGAAATCAACACTTGAGGAGAGGCAAAGTCAAAAGAGAGAATAGAATAAATGAGGTCAGGATAGGATGGAGGGAAATATAGTTAGTCTTTCACAGCATGACTATTATGGAAGTCTTTTGCATAACTACACATATATAGCCTATATTAAATTGCTTGCCTGCTCAGTGAGGATGAATGGAGAGGAAGGAGGGGAGAGAAGTTGGAATTCAAAGTTTTAGGAACAAATGTTGAGAATTGGTTTTGCATGCAACTGGGAAATAAGAAATACAGGTAATGGGATGTAGAAATGTTTCTTGCCCTACACGAAAAGAGAAAAGATGAGATAAGGGAAGGGAGGAGTGTGATAGAAGGGAGGGAAAATCAGGGGAAGAGGTAATCAGAGTGCATGGTATTTTGAGGTAGGGGGAGGGGATAGATGAGAAAATTTTGAAATCAAAATCTTGTGGAAATGAATGTTGAAAACTAAAAATAAATAAATTGTAAAGTTGATGGGGGCTGCTTGGTCAGGTAGTGGAGAGAGTGTTGGGTCTGGACTCAGGAAGATCCATCTTTCTGAGTTAAAATCTGGCCTCAGACACTTACTGGTTATGCAACCCTGGGCAATTCACTTAACTTGCTTGCCTCTGTTTCCTCATATGTAAAATCAGCTGGAGAAAAAAATGACAAATGACTCCATAAAATCTGCTGATAAAACCCCAAATGGAGTCATGAAGAGTTAGACATAACTGAACAACAACAACGGAACACCACCACCAAAAACAATAACATCAATATGAGCTATTTTAGGTTAATTGAGAGGCACAACGTCTAGAATGAGGGAGGTTAAATTCTGCTGCATTCAGCTTTGCTTAGGACATATTGAAATTGTATTTAGTTTTGGATGTTACATTTTAGGGAGAACATTGACATGCTGAAGCATATCCAGAGAAGGGTGATCAGGATGATAAGTTACCTGTAAACCAAGCTATGTGATGATTGGTGGAAGGAACTGGGGATAGTTAACATGGGGAAAAGAAGAATTGATGGTTATGTTTGGAGGATTGTCAAGCTTGTTTAGCTTGGCTTCAGAGGGCCAAAGACCAGGAATAATGGGTAAAAGATTATAGAGTGGTAGATTTAAGTATGATGGAATGAAAACTTCCTAACAGTTAGAGCTATCCATAAATTGAATGGCCTGCCATGGGAGGTCTAGGAATGTGGAGGCTGGAAGAGCATTCCTTGGGGATTCCTCCTGCAGGCACAGGTGTGGCTAGGTGGCTTCCAGGTAACTTTGAACTGTCAATCAGTTGGCCAGCTACTATTTATTAAATGCCTACTATCTAGCAATGTACTAAATGCAGGGGATAAAAAAAACGGCAAAAAACTGCCTGCGCTCAAAGACCCCATAGTTTAAAGGGAGAGACAACATGCAAACAGTTATGTATCAACAACTTATACACAGGATAAATTAGAAATAACCTGCAAAGGAAAGTATTCAGGTTAAAGAAGACAGAGAAAAAAGGTGGAACTTTTACTGAGACTTGAATAAAGCCAGAAAACCTGGGAGATGAAGATGTGGAAGAAGAGCATGCTAGGGATGAAGAACAGCCAATGAAAGTGCCTGGAGTCAGCAAACAAGTGTTGTATGTGAGGAAGAACAATGAGGTCTTGTTTTTGGATCACAGAGTACAAAGACGAAAATATAGTGTAAGAGGACCGGAAAGGTGGGAAGTTTCCTTGAGTTTCTGTGAAAATTACATTACTTACAGTGTTTTGAGCACAATTCTATGTAAAGGTGAGCTATTATTGATTGATAAAACAGTGAGATGTTTTAATCTCATTAAAGGATCAAAACATTCATTTATTAAGCATTCTGAATCAGTTACTTGAGGTAAAAAAATGGCTGTGAGGTTATAAATATTTGTGGTCTCAACGGCTAAAAGAAAAAAAAAACCAGAGTATAGTGTTTACTTTCCAAGTAGATGCCCATTTCCCAGCTCTTTTCTTCAAGCCTCTCATGAGAATTGCTCTAAAATCCTGACAGATGTGAAATTTTGTATTGAAAATTCGGAACCTTACCATAAAGTTCCTGAATCCCTCTTATATCATCCTCTGACAGATTGAAGTCCGTTGGGTTTTTGTCGGTATAGGTAGGGTACATCACAGCGTCCGGGTCGGAAGAATGAGCTAGTCCCAAGGAATGACCAAATTCATGAGTAGCAACCCATAAAAAGTTAATTCCTACAATTAAAAGAAGAGACATTAAATTATTACAAACTCACTGTTATTACAATTACAGCATTGTGTTAAGTTATTATAATTCCAGAACTTCTCAAAATATAATTCTCAATTATTTGAAGTATAGATACATATTTTTAGCAGAGTTTGAAGGGAGAGTTGGAGAGGGAGTGGGGTGGAGTAGGAGCTGCAGCAAGCATTGTTTGGGTTTTTTGCCTTTTGTCACTAATCCTGCTTGCCCCAGTTTTCTCATCCGTAAAATGAACTAGAGAAGGAAATGACAAACTATTTCAGTATCTTCAACAAGAAAATCCCTAATGGGGTCACAGAGACTCTGAAACAACTGAAAAGTGACCAAAAAACAACAAATTTATTTATTGCTCCTATAGCCTTGTTTTAGGAAGCTAGAAATGAAAAGTTTAAGTAGGTTGAGCAATCCAGGACATTTAATTTAGTAACTGAACTGCCTGAATGAACTCCAGTCTGCTTCTAAGAAAGACATTTAAAGAAAACTAATGATTTACTTCTCTCCTTTTACGCTGTGGTAAGATGTGATCCAGTGAGAGCGCGAGGATAAAGGGAGGAATCAGCACTGGGACTGCTCTGCATTTGTCTGACAGTTGACTACTTGATACATGGGGACACCTGAGCAGGGGGCAGGTTGGGGAAAGTGAACAGCAGCTCTATATTTTCTCCTAGTCTGGGTTTTCATAATGAAGTTTTCCTGGCTTTCACTACTTTGAAGTGCTATGACTTCCTAGAACATGTCAAACCCCAAGTTCCTTCTACTAACTAAGCTCCCTTTTATTTGTTACATATTAGAGCCCACTTCCTCCCCTTGAGGGTAAGCACCTTGAGGACCAGAGATATACCATTTTTTTCTATCACCCAGCATGTTGCCCAATTCCTGACACATTGTAAGCACATAAATGACTTAGAATTGAATAGAATGTACAATACATTTCTCCCACCCCCTAATTAGTCATAATGTAAATGAGGAAGCTTAAAGTTATTAGTATCATAACTTTCCCATTTTCAGATTTAAATGGCACATTCTAAGTATCCAGTGAGACATTTTGCTTTCAGAAAAGAACATGCAAAACCATTACCTACTGTGCGGCCATCACTCCACACTTCTTCCTTATCAAAGTGAGCATCTCCTCCTAATCCTTCTCCTGGTGCAAATGCATGAGCCAGGGTTCCTCCTGGTCCATCAAATGGTTGGAAGTCCCAATGAGCTGAGGAAAAAAAAAACCCAGTAGTCATTGACCTGCCTAAGAGGAAATAAATTAGTATTAAACTACGTTTTTTTTTTGACCTGAGGAAATATTCTAATGATTGAATCTGTGTAGCTTGAGTGAAACATGGTATAGTGGAATGGGCATTGAGCTTAAAGCATGAAGACCAAAGATAGTCTGGTAAAATTGGATGATCTCTAGATTTGAGCCTCAGTTCCTTCAATTGTAAAATAGAACAGCTAAATCAGATGACTTTTAGGACCCTCTCCAGCTCTAAATCTATGATTCCCTAATTCTGTTGTCTGCATCTGATTCCTTGACTCTATCATTTACAAGTTATATGACCCTGAGCAAACCATCTCACATCTGGGAGCCTCTTATCTTCCCATTTGTGAAGTAAGAATATTACCTAGGTACCCTACCCCTTTCCAGAATGGTCTTTTGCTCCAGACTTGGGAATGTACTAGACAGGGAATGTCTTCTCTATACTGACCAGCAACCATTCTGTAATTAGACTTACTTTGGGCTCTCTGTAGAGGTTAAGTGGCTTGTCTAGTTCACATAGCCAATATATGTTGATCAATTAATCAATTAATAAGCCAATTAACAGACCCTCAGAAAGTCCTTTTTTTTGTGCCAGGCTCTGTGCTAAGTGCTAGCAAAACAAAGAAAAAGCAAGGGAGGACTTGAACTCAGGTCTTTCTGACTCTGAGGCTAACTCTCAACCCACTATACCACACTGCCTCTTCATGGATTAAATATATTTGTATCTCTATTCACACCTTTTTCTATATCTGTCTCCATATTTATTTATATCCATAGCTATATCCATAATCTCTATCTCTCTTCCTCTATGTCTATATCCACATCACTATATAGACCTATATTTTCCTATGTTTAATAATAATAGCCAACATGTATATAGTGCTTACTATGTTCCAGGAAATATGCTAAATACTTCATGATTATTAGCTCACTTGATCCTCACAGCAACCCTGGGAAGCAGGAGCTTTTATTATCTCCATTTTACTGATGAGGAAACTGAGGCAGACAAAAGTTAAGGGACTGGTCCAAGGTCATACAGTAACTGTTTGAGGCAGGATTTGAACTCAGGTTTTCCTGATTCCATCTAAGCACTCCATCCACTGTGCCACCTTGCTGCCATGCACACACACACACACACGTGTATGTATGTATATATGTGTATATACATACATATGAATGGGATGCATGTTGTCCATATCTATATATGTACATATATGAAAATGAGATACAAGATACCTCTGTGTGTCTATACATACCTACGTTATATGTACATGTATAATATGGGGCAGTTTGGTGGCACACACATATGTAGGTGTGTATAATTAGGTAAACATAGACAGTTATTACCATAGTTATTCGTTGGGTAGAGAAAGGCATCTTGTCTTAAGTACTTAGGGTTGTCCACAAATCAGATTTTACAATAAGCCATATGTGTTATCAGGGAGGGATGAAAGGAATAAATATTTATTAAACGTTGATTATGTGCCGGGCATTATACTAAGCACTTTACAAATTTATCACATTTGACCCTCACAGCATTTGATCCAGTCTTATGAGGTAGGTGCTATTATCACTCATATTTTACAGTGGAGGAAACTGAGGCAGAGAGATGTTGAGTGACTCGCCCAGGGTCATACACGTAGTCAGTGTCTGAGGCTAGTTTTGATCTCAGGTCTTCTTGACTCCAAGTTCAGTGTTCAATCTCCTGTGCCATGTAACGCATTAAGTGATAGTTTTCTTATCAAGTTGATCAACATAGAATATGGGAACTTTGTTATAGTCAGACATTTGCACAAGAGCAGTGGGGAAAGAACAATGGAAAATGAGTACAAGGTTGTTGTGATATCTTTTTTTTCCTCCGAAAGAAAATACAAAATGACCTTGTATGTAGTTTTATGTCCCTTTTAGTTCATTTCATATATGAACTTGGTGCTCCAAGTAGACTAATACTTTGCTATGAGCAGTTGTATTCTTTGGGAAGCATGTTGATACTTTTTGATTACTTGGGCATCATTTGGCACAAAGCTCACAGAATCACAAAATTTTAAAGCTCATCTGATCTAACCCTCTAATTTATGGTTAAGAGAACTAAGATTGGGGAAATGACTTGCCTGAGGACGTGAGTATTATAGTTGGGATTCCAGCACAGGTTTTGTTTCGCAGTCCAATGTTCCTGAAATGCCTTAGATGCTAATCTATTTCCCAGACTCATTGGGAGATAAAAAGACTATAAATTATCACTAATATTGAATGGAAGCATTTAGAGAATTGGTGACTTAGGACAAACATCTGGAGGATTTTTGATATTCATTACATTTATATTCCTGGAAGTATATATTTCGAGACTGGCAGGTAGGTAGAATGCTAGGTTTGAGTCAGAAGACTTGAGGTCACACCCTGTCCCAGACATTTTTACTAGCTGTGTGACTCTGACTAAATGATTCAAGTTCTGTCTACCTCAATTTCCTTATCTATAAAATGAGGATAGAAATAGAACCTCCCTCCCAGGGCTGTTGTGAGGATTTTATGACATCTTTGTAAATTACTTAACACAGCACCTGGCACATGATAGGCACTACATAAATGCTAGCTATTATTATATACTGTTTAATGCATTATATGTAATTATTGAGCATCTCTCTTATTTGTTGTTGTTCAGGCATTTTTTTGTCATGTCTGACTCTTTGTGACCCCATTTGGGGTTTTCTTGACAAAGATACTGAAGTGTTTACCATTTCTTTTTCTAGCTTATTTTATGGATGAACTGAGACAAACAGGATTAAGTGACTTGCTCAGGATCAAACAGCTACTAAGTGTCTGAAGCCAGATTTGAACTTAGGAAGGTTATCTTCTTGACTTCTTGACTCCAGGTTCAGCACTCTCTTCACCTAGTACTTATCATATATTATTACTTATTATAATCTTGTGTCATTGTTCTATTAAGCTATATGAGAAAAGAACCCTTGTCTTAGCTGTATCTTCATTTTCTAGTATAGTTCTCTGCAAACAGTAGGTAATTAGTAAATATATGCTTAATTAAATCTTGGTCATTGAGCATCACTAATATTATATCACTAATAGCTTTCTTTGTCTTTATGATACTGTAGCTAAAGTTCAAAGTGAACTAGTTAATGTTAGAGAATATAAACTTTAAAAATACTTTTTTTATGGCTTTGTGACTTTGTGATACGAGTTCTTGTTGAAGAATTTCTCTTAATTCATATCAGCACTTTTTCTTTAACCTGTAGTTATAGAAAAACAACCTCCAGCTCACCAAAGTTAAGTGACTTTCCTAGGGTCACACAAGTAGTATGTGAGAGAGATAAGATTTAAATCCAGCTCTCCTTGGCTGAGTGACATGCTTTCTCTCAATGTGTATATTGACTTTATTTACTAGACCATTCAATCTTGAATGATCTAGATCAACTTGTGTCATTTGAGATCAGCAAATATCAGCAATTCATATATATGGGTGACATCTTTCAATTCTGTTCATGTTAAAAATTCTTGTTATTAATTACATTTAATGCTGATACTAAAGATCCTGGAACCAATAAAGAGATAGAATGGTTTAGTGGATAATATAACGTAATATAATATAATACAATATAATAAATATAATGTAATATAATGTAACATAATATAACATAACACTTGACATTGACATACCATATTGTGGCAAAAATGTTTTACATAATCTTATTTGATAGATTTCTGGAATTGAAGTCACAAAAATCTGGATTCAAATTCTGCCTCTCCTACCTGTGTGACTCTGGGCAAATCACTTAATATTTATTAGCCTCAGTCAACTCTGTTAAATTTTATAATTGTAAGTTAGTTTATAACTGTAAGTGATGAATTTTGTAACTATGTTATAAAGTTACAACCCATAAATTGATTAAATTACCACACCTATTGAATGAGAATATTGGTGCATTAACCAAGCAATGTACTTTCTTTCCCTGTGGCCTGTCAAGATACAATATAATTGCTGATCAGAAGGGCTCCTATTGTAATTTAACAAAACAGAAGTTACAAATGTAATGTGGCTTGTAGAAATGTACATACATATACACATTCCTAGCTTGCTTTTGGGCAGCTGAGTGTGACTCAGCATTTGGGTGCATTGAATATGATGGAGACCTGGATGCTGCTGTTCCTGTCATGTATCCAACATGGAAAGGACTAGGCGTTTTGCTATAGCATGACAAACCCTGAGTGTCATCTTCATTTCCCCTTCCCGTGTGTGTGACAGGGATTGGGGAGTGATGGGTTACTGAGAGTTAAGAGAGGCGATGCTTTCTCTCCTCTCTCTTTCTCCCCCTTTGTCTCCCTCTTTCTATTTCCCCTTTGCTCTCTTCTCTCTTCCTTTTCCCTCTCTCTTTGACTTTCCATATAGCATCAAGTAATTCTTAGGCTTCCAGTCAGGGGTGAGAAAGGGTGGACCCTTCTTTATTCCAGCATCATGGGGACCTCAACCACATAGTAACTAATGCTGGGGGATTCAACTAGGTGAACTTGTGCCTGGGATCTTGTCCTTTTTTTTCTGCTTTTGTGTTTGTTGTTTCCTTCTTTCCTGGTTTTAGGTGAATTAATATTTATCTTCTAGATGATCATGTCCAGGTTTATAGGAGACCTTGTTAGCCTGAGGGATCTGAGTACTTTTTGTTAGAGTGAGTTAGAGGAATTCCCAGCAATTGCTTTAGTGTTCTTGGAGAAGAAGACCATTGATGAGATAATCAGTCCAAGTTTGTCCCATTTTGTCAGAAGTCATGTCCTGGGAGTTGTTTGGACAGTGCAGAGCCAAGGTAAAAGGTAGAAGCTTTAATCAGTAGTCTCACAAACTGCTTTAATTTTAGATGGTTTTTGAGTATCAACTTTTTGACTAAATATAGTAGTTAGCACTGCTTGTTGTCTAATTCAAGTTCTATTCTCAATGTGCATTTGGTTAGCATTACTTTTGTGTGAAGGAAATGAACACCTATTGAATATGTGATCCTTATTGTACATTGAATACCTTTCTACTTTCCTGTCATGGGAAAACCCCAGATCGAGGCTATCCCTAGGCCATATATAAATTATCTCCAGGACCTCAAGGTTGGGGTTAAAAAAACACACCAAAGAATGTGACAAATAAAAGGGAGCATAATCTCTTTCTCCTTTGAAATCAGACTCCTTCAGGACTGAAATTGGTTTTGACTCTGTTCCTGGGTTTGGGGCATAGGAATTCCTAGCCTGTGTTGAGCCAACAGTGGTTTCTCAATGTTATAATAGCATTTAGAAAAATAACATAGTTTCTAAAAATGTTTAAAATACTGATTTATTGCCTGTTTCAGTATGGTAAAAAATAAATTAAAAAATCTTAATGAAACATTGAGAAAATATACACAGTAGGATAAAGGGAAAGTTCAGTAAAAATTACAGACAAGCATGGCAATATTTTAGTTAGTGTTAAATTTATATGTTTAAAAATTAGCCAAATGTATTTGAAGTGCATAATTTCACATGCAATTCTCTTCTGTTCTTTATGTAGGGAAATTATTGTATTTGTTGATGTCTATCAAGTCCATTATAAAAATGGAGAAAAAATGGATGTGTTTAAAAGGATCATCCTTACCTCTTTTGGGAAAATCAATGACAATATCTGCATATCTTGTGTTCACTTTCTTGAAGGTCAGCTTTGAAACTTTGCTCCACTTATCAAAAGCCTTCTCTACTAACTTATCCACTGTTGAATGAGGCAGGTCCTCAGGATAAGAAGAGATCCTGGTAGACAGACAAGAAAGCAATATTTTATACCTTATAAAATGGTTTTTGTTGCTTTGCCAAAATGAACTAAAATAAAACTAACCTGTAGGTCACTACTTTGGAATGCCATTTAGGTCTCCCAGGAAAGAAACTGTATTCTCCAATGTCAGGTACCCCACATCTAGGTTTCTGAATTATTTCCATAGTATTGGTGTTTAAAATTCCTGTTTGTGTTAGGCCAAAGAATTTTTGCATTGCTTTTATTTTGTCTTCTAAATTGTTTATTTGTGTTTCAGGATCATATGAATAGAAGTTCTTGAGGTATTCCTGTTAGGGAGAATGAAAGTAATGTTTTTTTTACTGTTTCTTGTTCTTTGTAAGTCAGGCTGCCCACCTGGCCATTGCACCCAATCCTAGTTCACTAAAAGGATCAAGGAAAGCCTATTTGCTTTAAAACTCCAGGATTTGATCAAAATTGTTATGATTTTCCTTCCTATTGGGAGTTGTCTATTAGCCAATGAATAAATCATTGATTTAAAAACTAACTGACAAAATAGTTTATTTCACATCTTTGTTGTCCATGGGGCATAATCATAACGTGCCCTCCACACAAAAACCCCAAACCCAAACAACAAAAAAACTAAAACCCCCCAAACCCAAAAACTTTTCCTCAATCTGTTTTGAGATTTGTTCATTTCATTTGTGAAGCTATATAAATATAAAAAATACGACTTGAGGAGCTACATTTGTATATTTAGATAAATATATATTTGCAGAATTTGTTTTTGATTAATTTCTGTTTACAAGTGACTGAAGATTGTCTAGCTATTTTATGACTAATAGTACTAACAATAAAACTAGCATTAATTTAGCACCTTTCACTTACATTGGTAATCATACCTTTCATTTACATAGCAATTGACAATTAAAAAATATTCTCCCATCTATGCTCTTATTTGGTCCTCACAACAATCCTATGCAATCAGGCAAGTTTAATTGTCCTCGTTAAATCACAATAGTGATATTACTTTCTCAAGACCATACAGCAAATATATGATAGGGTCAGGACTTGAAGTCCAATCTTATGACTCCAGACCCATGATATGACTCCAGACTCTTTCCAAGATATAAGGAAAAGGAGGAATGATAGTTTTTGTTCATTAAATCAAAGACTAATAGTTTATTAGTAGTTCGGGGATAATGCATTCAACCTGGTGTCAGGAATAATGGAATTCAGATCTGGCCTCAGACACTTGTCAATTAGTAAGTCAGTCGATAAGCATTTATTAAGATAAAGCATCTACTATGTGCCAAGCATTGTGCTAAACACTGAGGTTACAAAGAAAGCTAAAAGACAGTCCCTGATCTCAAAGAGAGAGACAACATACAAACAACTACATACAAACAAATATATATATAGATTATATGTATATACATTATAGATAAATGTATATATGTAAATATACATATTTATTTGATTTATTAAAAATAATCAATAGAGGTAAGGTGCTAGTACCAAGAAGGATTGGTAACGGTTTTTGTATAAGTGAGATTTAATTTGGGACTTAAAGGAAGTCAGGGAAGCCGAGAATCAGAGATGAGAGAGGAGAGAGAGGGGGGAGGGAGGGAGGGAGCAAGAGAGAGAGACAGAGAGACAGAGAGGCAGAGAGAGAGAGAGAGAGACAGAGACAGAGAGAGAGACAGAGAGACAGAGAGAGACAGAGACAGAGAGAGAGACAGAGACAGAGAAAGAATTAGTTCGAGACATGGGGGAAATGAATCAGAAGATAGAATGCGGTGTTTGAGGAAAAACAAGGAAGCCCTTGTCACTGGATCTCATAGTAAAGATAGGGGAATTTAATTATTATTGAATAAGATATTTCCTGGACCTATGATTTCACTGGTATTGGGAGAGAACTCCTGGGTAAGGAAATTCCCTTTATCAAAACAAGTTGGCACCTTGTCTGCAGTCTGTATTCTTCCTTAGAACATTGGGAAATTAAGTGACTTTCCAAAGGTCACACAACTATTGTGTGTCAGATATGAGACTTGACTCAATATCTTCATAGTTCTGAGACTGATTCTTCACTTATTATATTATGCTGTCTCCAATGAATACTTTTTCTTTGACATCAAAATTTTCCTTAAATTAATATAGATTTTACTCTCTTGAACTACAATCCTGACTTCCCTTAACAGTTCTATGACAACTCAACTCCTGAGGCACAGGAGGATTCAAAGATGGGTCTGAACAACTTTCGATCCATTTTGGACAAGCTGTGCCAATCTATTTTCTAAGTAGAAAGCTACAATAAAATAAGTTTTGACCTATTTATCATTAAAATTATGGTTTCATGAACTGTAGTATTAAAGGAAACAATGCCTAACAGATCAGACACTATCTTCTATGCAAAGAAATGTAAAAGGCAAAAAGTACTGCTAAATGGACCCAGGGCATCTTGGCACAAATACACTTAAAGTATCTCCTTTGAGTTAATAGAGTCTCAGGAAAGAAAATGCAGGCACCTACCCGTGCTTTTCCCCATTCTTGTTTATTCATTTTTCCAGCTTCCCGGGGCAGTGGAAGAGCAAGGCAGCATGTCAAAAGACTCAATGTGCACAATGTGGAGTAGTGCATGATTTCTACCAAGAAACTCCCTTTCTCAGCCCTATGGTTGGTGCAATAATTGCTGATCCAGCCTAGAATGTTTATATAGTTTTTCATCCTGAATGTGTCAATAGGTGACTCATTTTTTAAAGTGCTTTCTTGCTCATCTGTTCCTTTAGATTTCTCAATTTTTTTTCCTAATGAAAATGAGGAAGCATTGGGTTTCGTCTATATTTGTTTTTCAAAAGATTTTTTTTCTCTTTCCTCCCTGTCACCTTTATAGCTTTAGCCAATCACCACATGAAATGTATCGGTTCAAGTTTGTTTTTCTTAATTAAACAAACACATACATTCTTTAGAGCAATCTTCTCTCCTCCTGCTCACATACATTTAGAAAGGGACGGTTAGGTTGGGGAAATTGGAATAGTATGAATTGATTCTTTTTGTCAATGAAAATTATTTATCATGAGCTAGACTTAATGTTTATCCCTTTTGGGTTTCCTTATTCAAAGCAAAGACAACTGTTTCCCTTAAGTATCACTGATTATGTTACTCCCTTTAATGCAATGGCTCCCAGGTGTCTCTGGAATTAAATGAACACTTATGGTCATGAACTTGAATACCCTTTTCCAACTGGTCCCCTTTTATGCAATAGAACTCTTCCAGGACATGAAGACTTTCTAAAACTCTTCCTCTTACCTGGTATAGCCCTTCTCCTTCTATTGGCAGAACATATATATCCTTCTCTTTCAAATCTATTTGAAGACCTTGCTTCTCAATAGAAACTTTCTGTCTAGCTTCGGTCAGTTTATTCCCTCCAGGTTTTATGGACTGTGGTACCTGGTGACATCTCTTGTTGTCATTTGGATCATGTTTTGTTTGTCCTCCCTCCTTCCCGGTCTGTAAATTCCTCTCTTTACTGGTCTATATATTTCACCCTTTTTCCTTGGTCTATAAATTCCTGTTGGGGGCAGCTAGGTGGTGTGGTGGATAGTGCAGTGGAGTGAGGAGGACCTGAGTTCAAATCTCACCTCAGACACTTGACACTCACTAGCTGTGTGACCTTGGGAAAGTCACTTAACCCCAATAGCCTCATCCTGTATCATCTCCAGTCATCCTGATGAATATCTGGTCACTAGATTCAGATGGCTCTGGAGGAGAAGTGAGCCTGGTGACCTGCACAGCCGTCCCTCACTCAAAACAAAATGAAGTGCAAGTCATGTCATTATTTCTCTGATGGCACGGTCTTCTTCGGCAATGAAGGATGAACACACATAAATTCCTGTTGCATCTATGACTATGTAAAGCCACAATCCACTAAAAATACAGCAAAATGGAAAGGTCACATCATTTATATGCCTCCAAATATCAGGATGCCGGTCCTTGTCATAGAGTTGATAGATGGATATGATCTTTTCATAGGAGTAGCAGCACAATACAGTGACTGAACTTTAGAAGGGGGAAGAAGAACAGAATAAGCATTTATACAGTATTTACTATATGCTTGGCCCTATGCTAAGTGCTTTATAAATGTTAACTCATCTGATCCTCAGAACCATATGAAGAGATGCTGTTACAATCTCCACTTTACAACTAAGAAAATGGAAGCTGACAGAGATTAAGTTATCTGCCCAGAGTCACACTTCTAGTAAATGTCTGAGACTAGATTTGAACTCAGAATCTGTATTCTATCTATTATGCTACCTAGGTGCTACCAGAAGACCTAGGCATTAGTCCCAGTTTAGAGCTGCATAACTTGGATAAGTCATTTCATCTTTCGGTTTCCTCAACAGTCAGCCCGGCATACTGGTACCCTGGATTTTACCTTATATAGAGCTGTTCTAAGGATATGTATGTTCTGGAAGGAGCATCTGCTCTGCAGTCAGAGGACCTGGGTTTAAATCTTGGCTTTGCTACTCTGTAAGCCCTAGCAAGTTATTTCTTTGAGCCTCCCTTTTTCATGAATGAAGAAAGGAAAGAAGGAAACAAGGATTTATTAAGAAACTACTATATGTCAGGCACCATCTTAAGCCCTTTGTATATTACCTCATTTGATCTTTACAGCCCTTGGAGAGAGGTGCTATTATTTTTCCCACTTCATAGTTGGGAAAACTGAAGTTAAGGGAGGTGTCCAGTGTCACACAGTGAGTGTTTGAGGCTGGTTTTGAACTCAGGTCTATCCTTATTTCAGTCTCAGCACTCTAGCTGGAGTCAATTCACTGCCTCAGTTAAATAGGAAGGGTTGAACTAGATCATTCTAAAGTGTTTTTTGTAAAGTTTATAATCATAAAACACTAGGTAAATATAAGTTGCTATTCAACAAACATTTATTGAGAGATGCCCTGAAGATATAATATAAACATTTACCTTCTTTCTGAAATTCTAATTTTTCCTTAGTGAATTGGTGTAAATGGTAGAGATAGAGATTTGACTGGAAGTGGATCTGCAATTGCATTGGTTTAGGACACTCTTGGGAGAGGAAACTCCTCTTAAAGCAGGTGGGCACCTTTTCTATTCTTTGTAGTCTTAAAGAGCGGTTAGTAACTTGTCCCATCGATAGTATGTATCAGATGTGGGACCAGAAACTCAGGTTTCACTGAGAGGGAGTCTCTCACTACACTGATGCAAAAAAAAAATCAATTTAATTTAACAAAGTGTCCTAAGTAGAAAATCTTGTGCCAGGTGCTGGAGATACAGAAACAAACAAAACAGTCTCCAAGAAACAACACAGAGATACAAAAGTACAAAATAATTCAAGAAGGAAGAGACCATTAACAACTGGGAGGATCAGGTAAAGCTTTAGAAAATTGAAACTTAGGCTAAATCATGAAGAAAACTGAGATTTCAAGAGTCATTCAGGAGGATCAAGTGTCTTCCAGGCCTGGGAAATGGCTTGGAGACAAGAAATTAAATGTCAAGTTCAGAGAACACTTAGTAATCCAGTTTCACAAAAGGAAGTATGTAAAATAAGTCTAAAAAGGAAGACTGGAGTTGCATTGTAGAGCAACTTACACATATGTCAGGTTGAGGAATCTGTAGTAGAGGCAATAGGCAGCCACTGAAGATTCTTGAACAAGGGAGTGGCATGATCAGATCTTTGTTTTAAGAAGACTATTTTGTCATCTCTCTGGTGAATGGATCGGGTGAGTATGATTAGAAAAATAAGTAGATAGCTACATAATAGATAAGCATTTATTAAGCACCATGTGCCAGGAACTGTGCAGGGAATAGAAATAAAATAATTAAGCAAGTAGGACCATACTTGCCTTCAAATAACTTACATTCTCTTTTTAAAAAATTCAATTTTATTTTACTTTTAGTTCTCCCATCTCCCCCTTCCCTCCCCTCCCCATGGAGAAAGCAAGAAAAACAAAACCTGTTACAAATATGTATAGCTGATCAAAACAAATTCCCCTTTTAGCCACATCCCCTTCTGCCTTTCCCCCATAAAAGGCTTGCCTCCACATTCTGAGTCATTCACCTTGCCATCAGAAGTTTTAACATGGTTCCTCTGAAATCATGGTGGGTCCCTGAGTGAATCAGACTTTCCTAGTCTTTTCAAAGTTGTTTGTTTGTCCTTACAATGTTGCTGTTAAAAATTGTTCTCCTGGTTCTGTTCGCCTCACTTTGCGTCAGTTCAGATTTTCTATAAATATTTTTGTATGCATAGATCTGTTTCCTCTTTGATCTTTTTGGAGTCTAAGCAGAGTGAATACTAGTTTTTATATTGGACAAGTGAAAAGAACTTAAAAACGCTATTACAGGGGTAAAGAGAACAGTTCCCAATTGTTGAGAGAAAAGCACTTCGCAACTCTCGTGCCTCCAGTCAAGGCTCTTAACCTTTTCAATACCCCCTCCAAATAGACTGAGCTGGAGAGAAAGTGCCAAGATATTGGGGGAGGGGTTTCTTCCCTGAAAGAGGAGAAGAAGGATGAAGAGGAGGAGGACAAGGAAGACAAGCCAAATAACATATTCTGGCAGAAGAAAACAAAAATAGGAGTGGGGAAAAATGGAGGATGTGGAAAGAACTGGAGTGAAGGCAGCATGATTTGGAACTGGTGGCCAGGAAGTGAGGTGGAGGCCTATGGTAATAATAGTTAGCATTTATATAATGCTTCCTATATGCGAGGTACTGCGCTAAGTACTTTATAAATATCATCTCATTGGATCCTCACAACAATCCTGAGTGGTAAGTGCTATGGTTACTCCCATTTTGCAGAGAGAGGTCGAGTGACTTGCCCAAGGTAACACAGCTAGTAAGTATTTGAGGCTAAATTTGACCTCAGATCTTCTTGGTCTTAGACCCAATGTTTTATCAATTGTACTACCTAGGTCACTCTAATTAGTGGTTCCTTGGGGCAGAGTTCATGCTTCCAATGGGGAGAACTTGGGCATAATGTCTGGAATGGAGGAAGCATGGACAATGGAAGAAGAAAGATTAATTAATAAGCCATTATAATAGTCCAGGTGAGAGAAATGGATGGCCAAGATTTTTGTAGAGGAAGAAACAATACTAGTAGGCATGGTGGAGAAGGGAGAGTCAAGATCAAGGACATGAACTTGTCCACTCTCTCCAACACTGTATTTATCTTCATTCCATTGGGCCAAGAAGAGGAGTCAGTATGCTTTTTTTTGCCCTCCTCACTTTCACTTCCAAACTCTCTTCCTATCCCCCTAAATATTCTCCTTGTACTATTTATCTCTACTCTCTATTTACTCTGCATCAGTTGATATTTCTCTCTAAAGAAGCAGTAATGTTCCATTACAATCATATACCACAATTTATTAATCTATTTCACAGTTGACAGTCATCTATTTTGTTTCTAGTTCTTTGCTACCACAATCAATGCTACTATAATTTTTAAAATTGTATATATATTTATTTCTATCTTTGACCTCCTTGGGGAATATATTTAGCATTTGGAAGGGTATGGATATTTTGGAAACTTTCTCTGCATAATTCCAAATTGCTATGCAAAACAGTAGGACCAATTCACAGCTCCATCAAAAGAATATTAATGCTCAAATCTTTCTTTCTCAGGGTTAACTGACTTGCCCATGGTCATATAGCTAGTAAGTGTCTAAGGTCAGATTTGAATTTAGATCCTCCAAGGCTAGTGCTCTATCCACTGCACCACTTAGGAACTATGCCTATTTTTCGACAGCCCTTCTAAAGTTAATTATCTATTTAATCATCATTACCAACTTGTTGGGGCTTCTTGACTGGGAAAAACTGCTTCTTGCTTTTTGCTATGTCTCACAACTAGATAAAACTAGGGCTGTGACATCTCTGCGCTTGTGCCATATATGGACATACATCAAGTTGTGTACACCAAAGTTGTGCCAACAAAAATCATTTCTAATCACCTGCCTTCATCAGCCAACTTCACTATTACTTTGTCTACTTATTCCCAAATGGTTAGACTATTCCCATCACCTCCCACTTATCCCATCTTTGTGAAATTGAATTCCTAGCTGCTGAAGAATAATTTTTCCTCCTGCACCTTTAGCTGCATAGTCCTTCATTCGCTTCCTCCTCAATCTTCCCAGATGTCCCACTCTAGATTTGCCATCTCCTACAGTGCCATATGGAGAGCCTGTTCCATAATTAACAATATCATATTTATTTTAAACCTCTGTTTTTTATTTCTTCCATCTTTTGGCATTTACTGAAGCTTTGTTCCCTCTTGATGACACTACTTTTATACCACTTCTCCACACTTTCCTAGACTGGTTGTACTTTCATTCATTCCCCCTGCATGTTGACTCCATGGTCATGGTGGTATTCAGAATGCACTTTCCTCTCACTTCCCATTTCAAGGCTATCCTTCTATCATAAATCACTCATAAAAGTCTCATTCTTCAATGATCACTTAATTTAAATTTATACTTAGTGAATATTCTGGTAGCTGTGATCTATCAACCTCAGAATATTCTCTGAGCTTTTTCCATGAATTCTTAGAGTCTTCTTCTTCACCCCAGTGCCTACCATTCCAGGGGACTTCAATATCTGTATCTATATGTATATTTTACAGTAACCTTTCTAAATCTTTTCTTTTCTCTTGAAGCCTCTCATAGCACCCTTTCCTCTCTCCAGAGGACTTGCGCACATACTTAACTGAAAAAACTGAGACCATTCTCTAAGAGCCCTATTTTATCTACTCCTCATCTCATATCTTGTTTGATCTCATCACCTACGTCAGTCTTGGTGATCCTTATGTTTGCCACAGTTAACATCCAAATGTACCTTTAATTCTATGCCCTCTTGACATATCTAACACAGATGGTCCTGCTAGACAGGGGAGATGGGGATGACTATCACCCCCTGCCAAATCTTCAGCCTTTCCCTTTCTACTAGTTCCTATTAGCTTCCTTTCCTCTCTCTACTAGCTCCTTCCCTGCTGCCTACAAACTTGTTTCCTCCATCTTAAAAAAACCCCATCTCATTGGATCCTACCATTTTTTCTACTCTTATCCTATATTCTTCCCCTGTTTTTGGCTAAATCCTTGAAAAAACTGTTTACAATCAGGGTCTCCCCTTTCTCTTCTAAACCCTCTATCCCCATACCACTAACTGCCTATTGGAAGTCTACAACTGGACATTCTGAAGGCTTCTCAAATTTAACATATCCAAAACAAAAATAGTTATCTATTCTCCTAAACCTTCCCCATCTTCACACATTCCTTATTTTTTTGAAGGACATTAACCATTTTTTTGTCATCTAAGTCTGCAGCCTTAGAGTAGTATTTATCTCTGTACTCTCCCTCATCCTTCATAATCTATCGTTGGGCAAGTCGTATTCATTTTATTTTCATATATCAAATCTATCATCTTCTTTACTCATATAGACATCTCCCTGGTTCAGTCTCACCTGGACCATATTATAATAGTCTCCTCAGTGGTCTCTCTTTCTTCAGGCACTCCCTTTACAATCAACCAAATTGATATTTCAAAAGCACAGGTCTAGCCATATCCCTCTCCTGCTCTAGAAACTCCAATACTCCCTCTTTTCCCTAGGACAAAAGAAACCTCTTTAGTTTTTCAAAGCTCTTGTAATGATGCCAACAAAACTTGGACATTCCATAATGTCTGACTTGTAATTACAACATCCCTCTTGATAGTACATACAATTCACTATGTCAGATTTTTGTGGCTGTGAATGCTATTCTTACTTTCAGTGAATGAGTAACTAGAAATGTGTGTGTGTGGGAAGCTGTAATTCCTTAAAACAAAGGTTAGGTTATCCTTTCATTAAAAGAACCTGTTTCAATGCAATTTCCATTAGAAATAGTCAATCTATTCAGAGATGAAAATAACTACAACAGTAAAATCTGGAATTCTGTTCCTACTAGTGATGATTTAATCTTTTTACCTCTACAATCTGTTGTCAGATATTATTTGTCCCTAAACTCCTCAGACAAGATCTCCAAATTTTCAAAATTAATATAATGCTTTTCTCAACTCAAATGAAGTAGTAGGGTTTTTTATCTTGTTTTATTTTGTTTTTGGTGGCAGCTAGATGGTACAGTGGATAGAGCACCAGCGCAGGAGTCAGGAGGATCTGAGTTCAAATCTTATCTCACACACTTGACACTCACTAGCTGTGTGACCTTGGGCAAGTCACTTAACCCCAATTACCTCATCCTGGGTCATCTCCAGTCATCCTGTTGAATATCTGGTCACTAGATTCAGATGGCTCTGGAGAAGTGAGGCTGGTGACCTGCACAGCCCTCCCTCACTCAAAACAAAGTTAAGTGCAAGTCATGTCATTATTTCTCTGATGGCATGGTCTTCTTTGGCAACGAAGGACGAACACACACATTTTGTTTTTGGTAGCACTCTAGTTCCTGGAACCCTAGAAACAGATTTTTGCATCCTAGGTTAAGATAAGTAAGATTTATCTTTTGAACTGACATGTACCAGCCCACCTAGAGAGTCACTGTCCTAGGAACTAGAAAATTAAAACATTACTGATGGGTCAGGGATGGGATCTTTTCTGCAACGAAAGCAAAATCATTTGAACCTTTCTTGGTGTTGACAGCTCATCTTTGGTGGTTCAGTCCCCATGAGCCACCTGGAAGTTATCATCCCTCTATATTCACTAGATGATAGGGCACTGCAGACCTCTGCATTGTCTAGGTAATTCTGGGACACCCAAATGGAAACCCAGACCTGGTGAGCATTCATTCTCACCTACAGTTCTCCCAAAATCTCTACTAGTTTTGGAACCTTCTTTTATAAACCCCATTAAGATAAATTAGTCCTACACAGAACTATATTGCCTATTTCTTTTCTCTCAGGGTGTGATAGTTTATAAAAAAATAACTCTTTTAGGGACAATAGGTACTAAATGTAGAAATTAATATATGAGCAGGAGAATTGGATCAATCCTCTCTTTTTAATTGTGTCATATGAACTTCAAAAGTAACACTTGAAAAACATAGTAGAGGTTTAAAACAGCTCTTTACAATTGCTTCTAGCTCACTTTCCAGGTTTATTGTACATTATTCTCTTTCACCAATTTATATTCCAGCTTTTTAAAAAATTAAATGGGTCATCCCTTGACTCCTTTCTTAAAGAAGCCAATTCACTGAATGGGCATTACCTCTTTCAAAGTGAGAGCCTGGAAAGACCTTAGCCTAAAAGGACCAGGGTCTCCTATTGCATCCTGGGCCATCTCCAGTTGTGCTGATGAGTATCTGCCTCTGGAGGAGAAAGTGAGGCTGGAAACTTTGCACAACCCTCCCTCACTCAAATCAGAGTCAACTGCAATTCATGTCATCATCTCCCTGATGTGGTGGTGGTCCTCTTCAAGAACGAAGGACAGACACACACACAACAATATTCCAGCCACACTGGCCTACTTGCTATTCCCTCCTGTTTGTGTCCAGAATGCATTCCCTCTTCATGGTTGCTTTGTTGAAACCCTGGTTTCCTCCAAGAATCATCTCAAAGACAACTTTCTACTGGAAGTCTATCTTCATCCCCCTAGTTGATATACCTCCCCATTCTAGCTAAAAATTACTTTAGATTTACTTTGTGTATATTTTGTATTTAATTTTCTGCTAATGTTATTTTTTCATTTTTGAGGGCAGGGATTATTTCATTTTTTTGTCTCTACCTAATATCCAGGGCAGTGCCTGATGTGCATCAAATGCTACTTCATAAATGTTTGTTTCATGTATGTATGTACATGAATTTTTCCCTCACTAGCTCTGTTTGATTTTAACTTCCTGGAACATTATGTCTCACCTAGAAGAAACAAATAAGCTGAAATCTTATCCTAATCCTGATGATCTCAGCTTTTGATACTCAATACCTCTTCAACGCCATCGATTGCCTCCCCCTCTAATTGAGAGTTGAGCACTAACACACCTACATTTCTCATTAGTGGCTCTTCTTGGTTTTGACTCTATGGAATAATATGCCCTCTGGTGCCTTCCCCTCCCTACTTTCCTGGAGACAGGGAGATTCCTCTTCCTGTGTTTACTTCTGACCTTAAATTCTTACTAGCTATGTGACCTGGGCAAGTCACTTACCCCTGTTTGCCTCAGTTCCTCATCTGTAAAGTGATCCAGACAAGGAAATGGCAAACTAGTCCAGTATTCTTGACAAGAAAACCCCAAATGGAGTCGTGAAGAGTAGGATATGACTGAGACGAATGGACAAGTCACTTTCTGGAATATCCACAAACAATCTTCAAAGCTACTGACTTTTTAAACAAAGGAAACATCTATGATTTTTAGCACTTCATAATCATTTTCATTTCTTAAATATCTCCCTGACTAGTTATCATATTGTTCCTAGTGCTGATCTCTGAGCAAAAAAGGCATTTAATAAATGCTTCTTGAGTGAAATTTCAACTTCATTGAATTGCAACTTATTTTAATCCTCATTCTGAGGACTTCAGAAGTAGCTTTATGGTTGATTTTAAAATGCTTCTTGAAATCTGAAGGATAATACAGATTGTAGAAACAAATCTTCATATGAGCACTGTGAATGGCAAAAAACCGCTGAATCTAAGAAAGGTTACCATGAATCAAAATAGAGATTCACAACTTTATAATTAGTAACATATTGTGTAGTTAATGATTAAACTTTAGCATTAAATATATGTAAATATTTGTTTTCCGAAGGCAGAACCAGGAGCAATGTGAAGAAATGCAAAGAGAAAGAAAGCACCTTTAAGTTTGATATCAGAAAAGAACTTCCTAATGAAAGTGGAAAAACCCCACAAACCAAGGGGGTGCTCATCAACTGGAAAATGTAATTTCAGGACAATGTTATGGGACATGTCCTCAGCTCAGATTTCCAGGAGCTGTGGATGATCACCCACATTTTCACACTGGTTCATACTCCACTTGATGTGGATTTTAAATCTGTGTGTGTGATGAGTTTCAGGGGTGGGAAACTTGCAGGCTGGAGACTGCATTTGGCTTTCTAGGTCCTTAAGTGCAGCCCTTTGACTGAATCCAAACTTTATAGAACAAATCCCTTTTATAAAAGGATTTGATCTGTGAAACTTGGACTCAGTCAAAAGGCTAGACCCAAGGACCTGGAAGGCTAACTGTGACCTAGAAGGCTCTATGTGGCCTTCAGGCCACAGGTTCCTCATCTCTGGTGTAAGCCAATGTAGGACTTCATTTTAACTGAGTGCATGTTTGTTATAAGGGCTATCCCACCTCCCCCTCCTCCCCACCTGCCATGGTGGGAGGCTGAGAAAATAGATTTTTGTTAAATAAAAAGAGAAAATTTAGTTTAATAATAATAACTGGCATTAATATAGTGCCTTAAAGTTTGCAGACCGCTAGACATATTTATCTCTTTTGATCCTCACAATATCCCTGTTAAATAGGGTTTATTAGCCCCATTTTACAGATAAAGAAACTGGAGCACAGACTGATTAAATGATCTTCCCAGAGTCACATGGCTACTAAGTGTGTGAAACAGAATTTGAACTCAGATCTGTCTGACTCCAAGCCCAGTACTTTATCCACTGCCTCATCATTTGAAATTTGAAAAAAAAATTAAATGAAGCTGATCCAATAGTTTGTTCCCCTTTCTAAAAAGAGATATGGCTACTTAGATTTCCCCCAACTCTGAGATTTTATTAATTTGCTATTAAAGCTCAGGAAAAAGTGCTTTTATAGAAAAGGAAAACTTTGGAGGGAACATTTATCCAATTGTAAGGAAGAGGAAACAAATAAGTTACCTCCTACTACAATCTGGGGCTCATAGCTTTGGAGTTAGAAGGGATCTCAGATACCATCTAGTTTGCTCCTTCATTTTACAATTATGAAAATTGAGGCATAGATGTTGGGAGTTTGCTTAAGGTAAAATAGGTTGTGAGTTGGCAAAAACAGAATTTAGACTCATATCCTCTACCTCCAAATTCAACTCTCTCATCCATATTTATGGCTACATGATTTTAGGTGACTTTATTAGTTGATTAAAAAGAAATACTACTTCTGTAATTCCTTGATGTGTAGCTGTCTCCACTGACATTGATAACAATGCCTCTTCAGTCTTCCACAGTTAATTTGGCCAAGAAATTCATTACCTTGTGACTAAGCATATGGTGGGCCTATTTGTAATTAGCTTGACTGGTCTTTAGACAGACCATCATGGGATCATCCTTGAAACTGATTCCATCCTTAGCACCTACCAGACTAATGTTCAGTAATCTAGGGTCCACTCCTTGCCAGGATGAGGCATCAGAGAAGGACCCTATGGGGGAATGAAAAAAATACAGAATTTAAAATATAGGAAGGAGTTGTTTAAAGTGCATCTAGATCTGCAGGGGTGAACAAGTGATCTACCTGGACATTTTGGTGAAAATGGTTTTTATATGAGCAGACTTAAGTTTCCAATAAGTGCAGTTCTTGTATTCAATTTCATTTGTCTTGTTAGTAAATAGATTCAAGCTATTTGCAAGGATAAACAATGGGTTATATCAGGGCTAGTCATATTTTAAAAATCTGAAACACTTATTTCTGTCTCCCTGGTGGATCCAGTACACCTGCAAAGACGTTCTGATTCTTGTAGCCCTAACTTTGCATGGTTGCAGTTGCTCTTCTCCGTGCCCCTCCCCACCCAAGCCAGGAGCAGGTTGGGGCTTGGAATTCTTGATTGAGTCTGCCTTGGATTCTCCAGCCTGGATCTAATTTCTGGGACTTCTGATATTGTGGAAAGAACCCTGAATCTGGAGTCAAATGGAATAGGTTCAAATCCTTGTTCTCATCCAAGTCACTGAACTTCTCTGTACCTCAGTTTCCTGACCTGTAAAATGAATGGGTTCAATAAGTTCCCTTCTAGATGTATTTTTTCCTGCCAGGAAGAATTATCTTTGGACTGGAAAGGACCGCAGAAACATTGTTAATAAGGAGGTGAAGCTCAAGGTAAGTGGGGAGATAAAATAGCAACACTTGATAAGTTCAAGTCTTTGAACCCAGAAGCAACAAAAACAGCAAGAATTGTATCCTAGGATACCAAAAAGGTCTGGAAGATATAATTGCTAAATTACTCTTAGTGAAAAACAAAGAATTGTAGAAGTGATGCAAGGCTGGAGAAGGACAAATAACGAAATTTTCAAAACAAGGAGAAGAAAAGTAGGATTGGCAAAATCTAGGTCAATGAGTTTGATCCTTGGCAAAATTCTAGAATGTAGTGGTTTTTTATTTTAATTTTTTTCATTTTGAATTTAAGCACAAAAAAGACCATTTTAATAGGTAGAGTAGAAAGTAAAAAGAAGATTCTATAGAAAACCATGAATCTCCCTTTCACACAGTTTGATCTTTTTTTTTTTAAAGTATTTTATTTCAAGACTGTCCTGCTCGTCTGTGCTTCTTTTGAAATTTCCTTTGGTTCGCCTGTGTGCATTTTAGAAACATTACAGTGGCCTTAGTTTTTGGAGCATCACTATTACAAATTCTTCTTTCCCCCAATAACTCTGCCCCCATAAATCCTGAATATTAAAGCAAAAAATAATCCTTGAAACAGATAGGCAGAGTCAAGCAAAATGAATCCATACAACAACCATGTCCCAAAATTTATGTTTCTATTTTTTGTGTCTATTTCTTCTCTGTCAGGAGATGAGTAATACGCTTCATCATAGGTCCTCTGGAGAGATGGTTGGCCTTTGTTCCAAGCAGAGTCCTTAAGCCTTTCAACATTTGTCTTTATAATATTGTTCTTATATAAATTTGTCTCCTAATTCTGCTTGTTGCACACTATTTCAGGTTATACTACCCAGAATTCTCTGAAACTGTTCTTTTTCTTCATTTTGTACCATGTAATAATATTTTATTACATTCATATATCAGAATTTGCTTAGTCATAGTTTAGTCATCTAAGAGACAATCTAAGTTATTTCAATTCTAGTTTCCTTTTTTGTCTTTTAATTCCCTATTCAAGATAAGGAAGTTTATGTTGCTTGTGACTATTCTGTTTCCAGTGTTAACCTCCTTTTTATCTTCCCTCCCAATCCCTTCTTGTTTCCTGATTAAACCTGATGTGTTTCTATACCAAAATTTCTCTCTCTCTTTCTCTCTCTCTCTCTCTGCATAAAGCCTTTGTCCATTTCAGATGAGCAAGATTCATCTGATGCCTTCTCCTCCTACTCCTTCCTTTATGATCTTATATTCTTCTCATGCATTCATTATGAAATTATGAAAATTAGCAAGTTTCATCACTTTCTTCTTTTTGAACTTTTGGATTCCTCTTGGTATCCTTTGAAGACACTGAAGTTCTAAAGAGACACTTTCTTCTCCCCCATTAAAATACTAGCATCATCATCATAAAAGCCCTTCTGATTCCTCAAACAAATTTATCTTTTTAAGTTTCTCTTAAATCTTACGTGTATTGTATGAAAGAAGAGAAGGTTAGTACTCCCTTTGAGAAGGATGGAAGAGGTCCTAGCGGCCTTTACAATACATATCCTGCCAAGGTATTGTCACCTGTTCCGTGACATTGAACCATGTAACTCATGTCTAGATTTCAAAGTTCCTAATGCTTGCAAATTTTCTTTTCCATTAAAGATCTGTTTTCCTCCCTATAGGACTATGTTAAGCTTTTCAAGGTAAGTCATTCTTTGTAGAAAGATTATATATTTGTCTTTTGGAATAATGTACCATACTCTAAGATTTTCCCCTTATTTTTAATAGAAACTGCCAATTTTTGTGTGATCCTGATTGATTCTTTGGTACTTGCATTGCTTCTTTCTGGTTGCTTACAGAATTTTTTCTTTGACGTTAGAGTATTGATTTTGAATATGATATTCCTACAATGTTTCCTTTTTCTCTTTTTTTAAGGACGTGATTGATAGGTTTCTATCTGCACTTTGCTCTCTCATTCTAATAAGGGTAGTTTTCACTTGTGATTTATTGGACTATAAGGTCTAAGATTTTTTGTAGTTGTAGTTTCTAGTTTAGTGATTCTTAAATTATTTTTCTTTGACCTGTTTTCCAGATGAGTCATTTTTTATGTCACATACCAATTAAGCCATAATATTAGATATCAGTATGGTCAATTAATGTCAATCAGATACAGATAGAATCAATTGTATCGAAATATGGCAATCTTTTGAGTTTGTTCTGGTGTTCCTTGCTTTTTTCATGGAGTTATAGATTTCCATTCATTCTGTTTTTGTTATCAGGGAGTGTTATTGTCTATCTTTGGGGGTACTAGGATGAGCTGGCACTGACGTTATTTGGTTTGGTGTGAACGTCAGGGTTTTGCTTGGATAGGTATGTAAGATCTAGCCCGAAGCACTGCCTGCTGTTTAGGTGGCCATCTTGACTGAAATCTACTGAGCTCAATACTATTGTTATTGGAGGCAATTAGGATTAAGTGACTTGCCCAGGGTCACCCTAGTGACTAGTAAGTGTCTGAGACTAGATCTAAACTCGGGTCCCCCTGACTCCAGGGCTCTATCACTATAACTTTCCTAGAATCAATCAGACTTTTAAAATTTTTTAATAAATGTATTGTTTCTGAAATATCTTTGGAATTATCTGCCAGCCTCTTTCTGATCCAGTATAAAATTTGTGACTATACGTGGGCATGGAAGATATGCTCTTATACATCATAATCTGATATTGGAAATTCATTGTGTTATTTAGTCAGGTTCTATGATTGACCCCAGAGGGAAGAACTAGGAACAATGGACACAAGGTGCAGAGATGCAGTTTTTTTAAACTCAATCTAAGGAAAATTCCCTAACAATGACAGCTGCCCCAAAGTGTGATGGCTTGTCTTGGGTAGGGATAGTGAATACTCCATTATTGAAGGGAGGTGGTCTTTAAGTGATAATTGGATGACCTCTTACCTAGAATATAATAGATGAGGTTCTTATTCATGCAAAGATTGGACTATGTGAGTTCTGTCTCTGAGTTCACCTCTGAGATTATGTGGTTTGATATAATCCATTTTGCTGATATTACATAAAAACAGAATACTCTCTACTGTAGCATGTGGACCATAGCTCTGTCAGAGTATTCCTTGATTATTACAATCCAAGTTTGGGGAATATTTCAAAGGGAGACTCTTTTATCCCAAATGAACTTCCAAAGTTGTCCTTGGAATCCAGTCATTTCCCGTAGGCATTTTGAACATCTCTTCCCACAACTTTGTCCTCTGTGTCTTCAAGAGCATGTTGTTAGGGGAGATTAGATTCTTTATCTCTTAACACTCATCTAAACTCTTCCTTCAGCCAAGTATATCTAATTTGATTCAATATGGATTTGTTAAATGCTTCTGAGTCAGGTGCAATTAACAGTACAAAGAATGATCTGTCTTCATTCCGGGTCTCTGCCTTGGGACATTTGAAAATGGTAGAGGAAGTTCCTGCCTTAATGGTGGTGGCCCCTGCAAAGTCCATCCACCAGAGAACAGCTCTGCCTCCTTAAAGGAATATGTGCTAAAGAAAGGGAGTATGATATGGAGGAAAGAAAACTGGATTTAGAGAACAGAAATGAGATCGAGTTCTGCTATGTAACTAGCAATGTAAACCTAATCAGGTGACTTTACATCTCCTTTAGGTCTCAGTTTCTTCTCTAAAATGAAGAGGTTGGAGTAGACATACTCTAAAATCCCTTGCAACTGCAGTAATCTACTACTCTTAGATGGATCATGGCCAGAGGTAGGCTTGTGCTGAGTCAAGCTACATGTTTGTTTGAGAGTGAATATTGTATCTGCAGAATCGAATGCTAATCTTTCTCACAAAAACAGGACTGGCTTTCATATAATGTTTATAATGCCTCTTAGTACTACTTAGAGGGAGGAAGAAAAGACAGGAATTAGGCTAAAAGATTCTGCACATACCATTTCCAATTCTATTCCGTTAATTTCAGATCAACAAAATTGATAGTTTTAAAGTATCTATCAAATGCAATTGGCACAGTTGAAAATGTGCTGGATTTAACGTTAGAAAAACTGGTCTCAAATCCTGACTCCAGCTGTTTGTCCTTGGGCAAGTCATTTAACCTTTACAGTGCTCACTTTCCTCTTCTGTAAAATGAATTATCTGACTTAGATAGTCTCCAACATTTTTCCAACTCTATCGTATGAAAATTCTGTGGTAACAAAAATAACAAAATTAATAACAAAAATAACAAAAATTAAGTAATCCCTGCCTTTAAGGACTTATATTTTTCTGGGTTGGGTATATGTGTGTGTATGGGCAAATGATATAACACCTATATACACATAAGTAAAATGCATAGTAACTCTAGGATGAAGAGAGGGCTGGGGGGATCTGATAATTGGAATATGAGTGGAGTCTTGGAGGAAGGTGAAAATTTTGGAAGGCAGAGATGAAAAAGGAATGAACTCCAGGCTTGGGAGACAATTTGAATATGCAAAGAAGGGAGGTGGAATGTTAAAGTGAGGTGAGGGACAGTTTGGTTCAAAAGTATAGTGTGTGAAGGAGCATAATATGGGCTAAGGTCAGAATGATTGGTTTTATTTTCAGTGAACTGCGCTGCCTCTCCTAAATAGAGGTTCATCAAATATTTATAAATCCTTACCATGAAAAACGGCAAGAAACATCTGCATGCAAGTTTATTTTGTTTCAATTACATAGTTCCACAATGTTTTCTTCCTCAAATATAGTTGTATTTGGAGGCAGCTTTGTAGAGTAGAAAGTTTCCAAAATTTGGGATTAATTTACTAGTTCTATGGTCACTTAACATTTCTGGGTCTTAATTTCCTCGTCTATGAAATGATGACTAATATTTTTACTACCTACCTCTTATAGTTGTGGTAAAGAAAATGCTCTGTAAACTGTCAACATGGCAAGGAGACTGAGAGAGGCTAAATAACTTGCCCAGGGTCACACAAGTAAATCTGAAATGAATTCAAATTCAGATCTTTCTTTGTTTCTTTCTTTGTTTCTTCCTTCCTTCCTTCCCCCTCCCTTTCTTTCTTCCTCCCTTCCTCCCTGTCTTTGTTTCTTTGTTTCTTTCCTTCTTCCTTCCTTCCTTCCTTCCTTCCTTCCTTCCTTCCTTCCTTCCTTCCTTTCTTTTCTTTCTTTCTCCAATATTCTTTCCACTGTACTTCTCAGTTAGTTGCCTTTTGGAAGTACTGAAGGAAGATCACTGAAGGTGATTAAAGTCAGAAAACCAGCATTTGAGCCTTGACACTTACTTACTAGATGTGTAACTATACATAAATTACTTCATTTTTCTGTTCCTCAGTTTCCTCATCTGCATAATGACAATAGTAATGCATAAAATACCACTTAAATATAAGATATTATTTCGGTTTATTATTTATTATTAACGAATTATCACAAGGGCCGTTAGGTGGCACAGTGGATAGAGTGCTAGGCCTGGTATCAGAAGACTCATCTTTTGTGAGTCCAAATTTGGCCTTAGACACTTACCAGCTGTATGACCCTTGACAAATTACTTAACCCTGTTTGCCTCAGTTTCCTCATCTGTAAAATGAGCTGGAGAAGGAAATGGACAATCATTCCAGAATCTTTGCCAAGAAAACCCCAAATGAGGTCATGAAGAGTTAGTCACAACTGAAAATGACTAAATACCAACAATTATTATTGCACTAAATAGGTGCTTAATAAATGTTGAATGAATGAAACTGTTTTGATGGTATCCTTTTCTTGTGGATATACATTAATTAGAAAATAGAATCTTATAAAAAGAAAATGTCCAGAAATTGAACTGATCTCAACTTTAATCCTTTAAAATTCTCATTATCTGCATTTGCAGGTTAACAAGAACAATCATTTTAGATTCAGGGTTGTCTCGTTTTTCTGACCCATTCAACTACTTTTGGAAGGCAGCTCCCAAAAGATTAATCTGCTCGATTCTGGACAGAGCTAAAGTTCAAACAAAGATGTGAAAGATAAGCCTGACGACTCAGAAAAGATTTCAACTGTTGGACACCACATTTGCTGATAATTCGTGTTGCCCAAGAAAAGGTCAGAATGTTTTCTTCTTACTCTCACTTGATTCAAATGTCCGTAAAAAAGGGAATATTAAACCTCTTGTGCCTATCATTCACTCAATCATATTTAAATGCATCATCCCCTACATCCCAATGACCTTGGAAGACAAATCTAATTATTTTAAAGAAAGTATTTCTAACTCCTGATTTTCTATAATAAGAAAGAAAGCAAGAAAGATCACAGGAGGTGAAATTCACAGATAATTGCTAAAATTTCATTTTACTCAATACTGGCTTATTTTTGTTTGTAATTTTCTCCCTCAACCCCTAATGTCTATTATAACAAATGGCAAAATTTTTAATCAGCTTTAGTTTAATTTCCTAGCCTAACTGACTGGTGGTGGAATTGATGAGACTGTTGAAACTACACAGAAATAGGAAGGATAAGAGGAAGGGAAGACCTTAGGCTCAAAGCAATCAATCACTTAGTTAAATAAGGTTTAACCCAGAAGTTCAAAGGAATAGGAAACAAAATACACTTCTGTGTCCAAATTCTACCAACACAAGAAAGTTTGGTAGTTTATCATGTCACCTTAACCTTATTGGATTAATCATACTAGATGTATAACTGGCATTTTATTTTTAGTTTTTTATTTGTCATTCATTCATGCATTCTTTTCTTTATTTATTATGGTGAGAGCTAGTGGAAATCTGTTGCTGCCTGGAAGTTGGGGGAGAGAGATGGAACAAGGTTGGTAAAGAGATTGCCTGAGGTGTCTGGTGGCCTCTTGCTAAACTCATTTGTTCTGAAACCAGGCAGAAGAACAAGCATTGTCAGAATCCTCTAAATTCTGGCGTCCTGTAGCAAAACTCAATTTGTTCTGTCATAGGTTGACTCTGAACTAACCCTACTTGCATTCTTTCAACATGTATATATCCCATTTTATTCTATTTGACACTTTAACATGTGAAATCCTGTCAGAAATACTTTCATATTTATTTAGCCCCTTTTGTAAAGTAAATAGCACAAAAATCTCCATTTTACAAATAAACTGAGGCTCAGTTACCTCTAATGATTTACAAAGGTCACAGAAATAATAAGTGTTGGAGCTGGGGCTTGATCTGAAGTTCCGTGACTCCAAATTCAATGGTCTTCATACTCCATTTTATTGCTCCTTTATTTTGTTACTATTTTGGTGTTCTGGGTTATTAAGGATAACTAGTTAACACCATTTTCATGCTAAATCTTGGTAGGTGAAATCAAAACCAGCAGAAAGTGTTACTGGATGTGTAGGCTAGGAAGTTGTAGGACTCATGGAGATGGGAAGACAATGGTTTAACCAGACTATTGCGACTGGCAAAGTTACAGTATAAATAGATCCTTTGAGGAGTATGAGAACCTCTCTCTCTAGGACACCTGGACAGGAACTGGGTAGGTCTGTCCCTGCCACTGCCCCAAGATGGAAACAGATAAAAACTTTTTTTTATTAATTCTATGAAAATAACCATTAGGTGGCAAAGTGTATAGAGTACAGGTCTTGGAATTCACAGTACTTGATTTCAAATCTAGACTCAGATACTGGCTGTGTGACTCTGGGCAAGTCTCTTACCTCTATCTCTCTCAGTTTCCCCATCTGTAAAATGAAGATAATGATAGCACCTACCTTGCAGTACTATTGTGAGGATAAAATGAAATCATATTTGTAGAGTGTTAGCTACTAGCCACAGTGATCTTGTTATAGCATTCCATACCAAAATTCTGATGTCACTGCTGAAGTGTCATAGTTTATTCTTTCAGTTTCTTCTAGACCAATCAAACCTTGCATTATATATTAAAAAAAACTTTAAAAAGTTTCTATGATTGAAAAATTTCCTAACATTGCACATACTTGAATTTTTGGTATAAATCTTACTTAAACATAATGTTACTGCTAGCCTTAGAGGAAAGAGAAAGGGAAATTGTCAGGTTCCAAAGAACAACTGAATAAATAATTAATAGCTAGAGCTATTTATTAAAAATCAAAATAAAATCAACAAATAATTATCTCTCCAAAAAGAGACAGATAGTCCAAGTAACTAAAATTAGAAATGAGAAAGAAAAGTCTACAACAAAGCCAAAATAAATTAAGAAAATTATTCAGAGAATACTAGGCATTGTTTTGTGATAACAAAATTGGTCATTGAAAAGAGTGGATGATGATTTATAAGAATATAAAATATACAAAGTGACAAAACCAGCCATAGATAATCTGTACAGACCAATTTGAAGAGGAATCAGATAAGCTATTGGGAAAAAAATGCTATGTAAAAAGTCACCTGACCAGATGGATTCACAAATGAAGTTTTCCAAATTTTCAAATAATAAAGAATCCTTGTATTATAAAAGCTGATTTACATAGAGAATGATATGGGATTTTATCTAATTCTTGCAAGTAAGCAGATAAGAGTTTAAATCACACACTTGATAAACATGAGATAGAAAAACCCCAAACCACTAGCCAACATTATTCAGTGATAGCTATGCAAAAATTATTTACATTTCACACACTCTCCAGTCTACTTCTTACTCTCTGGATTTTGTCACTGTGCCTTAGCTATCATCTGACTGCGAAACTTCCTTCAGACCCTTATGACTTCTCAACCTGGAACAATCTGTTGCCATGGCAGTCCCCTTTTCCCACTGGTGAGTTACTTATACAGCTTCCATTTTGGGAAGGGGAACTGACCCTTCTTCTGACTTTCTGGACCTTTGAAACAATGGAAGTACCTTCCCTTCCTCTTCTCTGTCCCCCTTTCAGTTGTCTTTTGTGTCCTATCTTCCCTATTGGAATATCAGCACCTTGGGGAGAGGGGTTGTCTTTTTCCTTATGTTTGTAAACACAGCATTGAGCACAGTGCTTGGAAATTATTAAACACTTAATAAATGTTGCCTTGTCCTATAATAGTAAATAATATGACAAAATATTAAAAAAAATACAATGTAATTAAGTTGGATTTACACCAGAAATTCAATGATATTTCAATATTGGGAAAATTACTAGTAGAATAAACTAATTGCAAAACAACATTGAAAATCATACCACTACATGAACAGATATAGAAGAGGGATTTGATTAAAAAAATACAAGATCTCTAATTTTGCTGGATCCCTGTATCAATAGAATCTGGCACCCTTGTGCCTTGACTTACAATTTTTGTGAGTTGCTGTGTCTGAAAAAATTATCACCTGATGATGATGATGTTCTCAATTATCTGAATCTGAAACTATGACAATAAACTTTTTGTTCTCTGTTAAAATAAAAATCCATTATCTTGTATATTTTGAATGGATCTTTTATCCATGCATGATTTTTCAACATTTGGAAAATATTATTTCAGTTATACAGTCCTTCCAAATATTGACACCTTTCGTTGTACAAAATAAAAAAACCGGAGGAGCCAAGATGGAGGAATAGAAAGATTCACATATGCTAGCTCCAACCCACAGCCCATAAAATACCTGTAAAAAAAGAACTCCCAACAAATTCTGGAGCTGTGGAAGCCACACAGCAATGGAGTGGAAGAGATTTCTGTTCCACAGAGCCCTGAAAAACTGACACCAAAGGTCCATCGCACACTGGACCTGGAACAGAGCCCAGCCCTGCCTTGGCTGCGAGGCACCGAGAGGAGCAGATCCGAGCAGGCTTCAGGGATGGAATCTCCAGCAGCCATGCAGTTCCCTCCCCGCAGAGGTGGCAAAGGTCAGTGAGAGAGTGGCTGACCGAGAGGGGAGTGGGGTGTCTCCATAACTCAGGCCCCCTCGGGAGGCAGCATCAGAGGCAGCAACAGACAGGGCCTCCCAAAGCAGACAGGGGTTTGGATCCATTGTTGAAGGTTTCTGCATAAACCCCCTGAGAGAACTGAGCCCTGTGAGACGGCCCTGCCCCCACCCGAGCAGCTGAATTTAATCTCACACTGAATAGCAGCCCTGCTCCCGCTGAAAGCCCTGAGGCTGGGGAGCAGCATTTGAATCTCAGACCCCAAGCACTAGCTGGGCAGATCTAGGTGGGGGTGGAGAGAAATCTCAGAAGTCAAGTAACTGGCTGGAAAAATGCCCAGAAAAGGGAAAAAAGAATAAGACCATAGAAGGTTACTTTCTTGGTTAACAGATGTTTCCTCCTTTCCTTTTTGATGAGAAAGAACAATGCTTACCATTAGGGAAAGACATAGAAGTCAAAGCTTCTGTATCCCAAACATCTGAAATAAATATTCAATGGACTCAGGCCATGGAAGGGCTCAAAAAGGATTTTGAAAATCAAGTTAGAGAGGTGGAGGAAAAACTGGGAAGAGAAATGAGAGAGATGCAAGAAAAGTATGAAAAACAGGTCAATACTTTGCTAAAGGAGACCCCCAAAAAGTGCTGAAGAAAATAACACCTTGAAAAATAGGCTAACTCAATTGGCAAAAGAGGTTCAAAAAGTCAATGAGGAGAAGAATGCTTTAAAAAGCAGAATTAGCCAAATGGAAAAGGAGGTTCAAAAGCTCAGTGAAGAAAATAATTCTTTCAAAATTAGAATGGAAGAGATGGAGGCTAATGACTTTATGAGAAAC
>CM053771.1:125275742-125291267 GCA_028658325.1 Potorous gilbertii | reverse complement strand
TCATCAGAAAAGTCTTTAAGGATTAGGAAACTGTCAGGCTCAGGGTGGCTGATGCAAGTTTACCAAAATTCTAATTTTCTCTTGAATGCTTCAATTTATCATTGACAACTCATACTATAATTTATTTTCTTTGGAGTAACAAGCTCACTTCATTTATTTTTGAGAAAAATGTCTGCCAAATTCAAGTCTGAATAATCATAGTTTGTCAGTCATTTTCTCAAGTAAAAGTTATATTCTTTGGGAAAAAATGGCTAGTTCAGGTAATTTACACAAACGATTTTCCTTGAAACAACATTCATACTTTGGTATGCTGTGGAAATATTTTGTGTGTACTTCCCATTTCATTATACAGAATATTAAAAACAAGCAGTTTATCCATCACTGCTTTTGCATCAGTTAAAAGATTTTCCTGGACAAACTGAGATTCAATAAAGATAGTTAACACTTTGAATATTTCAGCAACATATGTGTAAACTGCCAGGCATTCACATAAAAGAAGATCTTTTTGGATGAACACAAGCAAAACAGCACATCTAGCCATGTCTGTAGATTCATCCACTGGTATAACAAAATTACTATCCCACAGATTAACTCAGTGTTCATATTTGTAGTGAAATCTTTAATTCACAGGTCACTGAGCCTCTGGAAAACTCCACTGTGCACAGATGAGAGAATGAGAGTGAAAAATTCAGACAAAGTCTTAGTGTTATTATCAAAATAGTTTTGACCTTGCAGATCCTCTGGAAAGATCTTGGGAATCCCAAGGGATCTAAGGACCAGACCTTGAGCACCATTGCTTGTAAGGTATCTCTGTTAATGGATATTCCCCACGCTAGAGGGGTAGTAAATGATTGAGCCAACAACTCAAACTCAGGGTTTCTTTATTCCAGACCAGTGCTTTTACTATTGCACCACTCAAATCTATTGCTGCAGATGATTGGGCAGCAGGTTTGATAAGTTTCTTGACTTGCCAAAGGTCAAACCTATTTTTTTCCAGCATTTTCTCTCAATCTTTCCCTACCAATCTCCCACTTTAATTGAATGTCCTTCATAATGAGTGCCTCAGGTACCAGAATGTATGGTTATATGGTGTTCATACAACTTGTGAGAAAATGATTGGTGAAAATGTACTGAAGAGTATCCAACTTGTATTTACCATATTCCTTGCAGATCTGCTAAATGATACACTGGGCAGAACACTAGACATGAAATAAGAAAGACTTGAGTTCAAATGTGACCTTACATACTTAAACGTTTTGTGATCCTAGACAAATAAGTTACACTCTTTCAGCTTCAGTTTTCTCATTTGTAAATTGTGCATAATAGTATCACCTACATCCCAGGTTGTTGTGAGGAAAATGAGATACTATTTATCAAGTGTTTTTCAAAACTATAAAGTACTATATACGTATTAGCTATTATTTTTTAGAACTTATGTCAAAAAGGTGTGCATGTGTATGTGGTGTGTGTTATAAGAAAGGGTTAGAGAATTCAGTTATTTTTAACAGTTAAAAAAACAGTACCCAGAATTCAATACAATTAAAGCAGTTTTCTCAGTAGATGATTTATCTTCTACGAGCAAATTAAAAATGTTTTGATATCTTAAGTTTTAAAATAGTGTCATTTGGCATAAAATTCACATATTTTTGACAAGAACTCAATATTCTATAGCAACTGACTCTCCATGGGGTTGAAGAATTCTGTGAGATTACTCTGTCTATATGTATACACAGATATACATTTATGTACACATTTATAATTGTCAGTACAAGTGAATATAAAATACAACAATGCCTTCCTTGCTACTTGAGAAACAATATTACCAAGGACATTATAGTCTTCAAAAGTGCCTAGTTCCAGTTCATGTTACCAGCAAATGCTTTGGGGGGAAGGGAGAGTTTTGGTAGAGGCAAAGAAAGAAGAATGGTATGTTCTTCACATTCCCTTCCTTTTTCCTTTGACTGTCATTTATTGATAGCTCTGGATCTTTTCTTAAAATTTCCCCTACATTTCAGTCATAACTAAATTAGGAAACATGCTAGGTGAGTTATCCTTGCTTCACTTCTCAGAACAAGCTACATCTGCCCAACTGGCCTTCTTGTACAAAAGATTCTGACTATACCACTGAATCACAGAATATTGGGGTTGGAGTGACCTCAGCGGTCACCTTGTTCATTCATCGCATACCTGATTGAGAACATTCTTGACCTCATGTCCAACAAGCCATCATTCAGCTCTTGCTTAAAGACCTTCACAAAGGGCCAACCCACTGCCTTCCAAGGTCACCCCTTCCTTCTGGTTTCCTCTTCTGGGAACAAAAAATACTAGTTCACTTCCTGTTCCACATGACAGCCCTTCAGAAATTTACAAATGGCCATCAAGTGCCTTCAGGTTCTTGTTTCTTCAGGCTAAACACTCCCAATTCCTTCAACACGTCTCCACATAGCATGGACTCAAGGTCGTTCACCGTTCTGATTACTCTGCTTGGTATGCCCTCCAGCATATCAGTATTCTTAAACTTCTACTCCTTTACCTATATAGTAGGAATTTAAGTAATAAACTAAAATTCTAAAGCTTGGCATACCCATATGTATGAGTATGTATGTAGTCTAAGAATGTAATTTATACACATATGTATAATTCTAAGCTGACAATTGCTTTTTACAAAGGATGACATTATTTTGCAGAAGTTAGCACTCAATTGTGGTGAATGAAATATTCAGTGGTGAATGAAATATGAAACTTCTATCTTCAGTTAAATACAGATCTTTAGGATGACACTAACATCCAGTTCCTAGGATTATAAGATTTAGAATTGCAAGGGACCCTTGAGGTCATCTAGAAGGGGGAAGTCAATATGTGCTGACATTGTTGGGAGAGGATGTGGGCATCGGTACTATAGCAATTATCCCTTCCACATCATGGAGGTTAGGGCCTCAGTGCCCCCTGCAGTCTGGAAAATCTGCATGAAATTTTTTGAGCCTCCCTTTGTACCAGAGAAGAAGTCTGGATTCTTACTGCAAATTTTGGGTTGAAATTATATAACACTATACATCTATTTCATGCATTTCTGAGTTTCTAAATTTCTTCTGTGTCATCTTCTGGTCTGCAAGTGTTGTCTGTGACTTCTGCAAAACTCTTTTTCCCCCAAATTCTCATTTAATTTCTTATACTGACTCATGATATATTGAAACTGTGATGGGGAAAGTTGTCATGTGGAAGGGGTAACTGTAAAAACAAGATACACAATAATGAGATCAAAGTTCCAATGGAGTTAAAAAATAACAACTATTTGTTTAGCCATGAGCCATAGCGGTCACATTCTATACTTATATAATTGGTTTTTTAAAAATTAAGTGGAAGTGCTTTACTTTAATTTCTATTTCCTTTCCTTTTTTTTAAAAAAAATTCATCTCATCATTCTAAACCAGGTGTTTTTTTAAAATTTACATTTGCTTATTTTTTGGGAAGGGGAAGAAATTGAGATTAAGTGACTTGCCCGGGCTCACATAGCTAAGTAAGTGTCTGAAGCTGGATTTGAATTCAGGCCCTCCTGAAAACACTCTATTCACTGTGCCACCCAGATGCCTCCAAACCAGGGGTCCATGAATTTTTTTCAAATAGTTTCATAGTTCAATGCAATTGGTTTCCTCTGTAATTACTTTTGTGTGTGTATTTTATGCATTTAAAAATATTCTAAGAAAGGGTACATCAACTTCACTGGACTGCCAAAGGGGTCCATAACACAAAAATCAGTGAAAAGATCTCTGTTCTAGATTTCTCTCTGTCATCCAATGGTGTTAGCTATCCCTCCCAGCTTTGGGTCATCCTCAAGTCTCATTAATATGCTACCTAGACTTTATCTACATCACTAGTTGGTTGTTGTCCTTTGTTCTTGAAGAGGACCAAAATGACATCATTGTGCTAGAGTCAAGTGTCAGTGTGTCCCACTGTGGCTGATCAGATCAACACTAGCTTGAAATGCTCTACCACAGGTCAGGCACACATTTGTACACCCTGCATTTCCTTTGAACTATTTCAATTCTGCTTTGCTCATAGAGCACAACACATTCACTGTTGAGGGCATGACATCCTGTGTGGTTTTGTGCCAGTGTTTCCCATGTCACACAATCAATTCCAAAGTTCTTAAGAGAGACCTTGAGAGTGTCCTTGTATTGCTTCTTCTGACCACCATGTGAATTCTTGCCCAGTATGAGTTTTCCACAAAAGTCTTTTTGGTAAGCATATGCTTGGCATTTGAACAACATGACCAGCCCATCAGGGTTGTGGTCACTGAAGCAGAGTTTGAATGCTTGGCAGCTTAGTTTCAGTAAGGACCTTGGTGTCTGGTACCTTATCCTGCCAGATGATCTTCAGAATCTTCCTAAGACAATTCAGATGGAAGAAATTTGGTTTCCTGGCATGGTGCTGGTAGGCTGTTCAGGATTCACAGGTACACAACAATGAGGTCAGTACAACAGCTCTGTAGACCTTCAGTTTGGTAGTCAAATACCTCTTCTCTCCCAAACTTTTCTTTGGTGCCTCCCAAATACTGAGTTAGCCCTGGAAATGTATATGTCAACCTCATTACCAATGTGTACATCCCTGGAAAGTACACTACCAAAGTAAGTGAACTTAACCACAGCATTCAAAACTTCTCCATTTGCTGTAACTGATGGTTCCATGGATGGATGGTGAGGTGGTACCTGATGGAGCACCTGTGTTGTCTTCATGTTAATTGTTAGGCCAAAATTATCACTGGCATCAGAGAATAGATCCATACTTTGTTGCATCTTAGCTTCAGAGGCTGCATGGAATGCACAATCATCTGCAAACAGAAAATCATGTACCATCATTCCTTCCACTTTGGTCTTGGCTTGTAGCCTTTTCAAGTTGAAGAATTTACCATCAGTGTGGTAGCTGACCTTGATGCTCATTCTTATAGAAAGTATTTGATAACTTGGCTGAAGTCATCATATTAGAAAGCATGGGAGCAAGCATACAGCCTTGTTTCACTTCCTTGGTGACTGGGAAAGCACAAGGGCATTGTTCATTATCTGGAAGCCACGCAAGTGTGCTGTCATGAAATTGTCATACAATGCTGATGAACTTCTCCGGGCAACCAAATTTTGACATAATTTCCCATAAGATCTCATGACTGACAGTATCAAAGTCCTTGATCAGATCTACAAACATGTGTATAGACCTCTATTCTGCTTCTGGAATTTCTCCTGGAGTTGTTAGGCAGCACATACCATATTGACTGTTCCTCAACCCTTTCTGAATCCACACTTTTCTCAGGTAGATGACCATCTTCTAAGTGAAGGTTTAGCATATTAAGGAGGTCTCTGGCAAGAGTCTTGTCAGCAATGACTAAGAAAGAGACACCCCCCCCCCCCCCATGATTGTCGCAGAACAATCTATTTCCTTTACCTTTATGGAGATGGACAATGGAGGCATTCTTGAACTCCTGGGGGATAACCTCCTCTTGCTGTACAACCTAGAAAATTTCAGTGAGCAATTCACCCCTTACTTTTTATATCTCAGTTGGAATAGAATCTGAGGGTAACTGAGAGGTTTCAAAGCTACTAGTGAGTTATGGGGCTGTCTACCCCAAGCATATGAAGATTTCCCCTAGTTGAATGGACAGATGAGAAAAATTTTATCCAATGACTATGAAGGGCCTATTGTGGAGCACTCAGAGATTGGTTAGATGCCAAGGTCATTCAATGCATCTTGAGCCACCAGTGCTCATTTTAATTCTGTCCTGCCACTGGACTGTGATGACTCTGGAGGAGAGTGAGGCCAAGGAATTCATACAACTCTGCCTCATTTAAATCCAATTTATGCGTGAATCAAACCCATACCATTTTACCATTTTATCTATCTCATAGTCCTGTGAGGACAGGCAAGTGATGAAACAACAGACGTGGATACACTAGAAGCTATAATGATAGTCCTGCTCACAGGCCACCCAGGCTATAGGTTGTTTTTCACTGGAAGCAACAGTGAGATTTGGCAGCCTCCTGAGTGTCTGAGCAGCCTCTTAAAGATCACACTGCTCACCTCCTGGTGTGAGGAAGGGACTAGAAAAGATGCCCTAAAAACTGCCTGCTTACCCAATCCCAGCATGATTACCATGGCAGATGGGGAATACACTGTGGTCAAAACAAAAAAAACTGATTCTATCCACCATCTATATCACTAGTAAAAGTGCAGAACACTGATGCTCATTCTCATTAGTACCTTGATTCCAACTATTCTTTCTTCTTCCAATGATCAATATTCATTTTCTGAAACCTCTTCCAACAATGTTATGAGGACCAAGGAGAAGGAAACAAATGACTCCTGAATTTTTTAAAAGGATGATCTTAAAGCAGTTAGAGAAGCAGGAGCCTGATGTATTAGGTGTACTGCCACTGTGTACTGGAATGATGTGGAAAACACATTGCTTCACCTCATTTTCCAGATGAGTTTAAGGACCAGAAACAAGTAAGAATATAGAGATAAATGTACTGTGGAGTCATGAACTAAAGGCTGTGGCCAAAAATAGGCCAATTTGTCTTACAAATCAGAAAATCAAATTTCAATGAATCTTTTGGTTTTTTTTTTTTAAAGGAACTCCCATCTGAGCTGTGATAAAGATATAGGCAGGACCAGGAAGATTGAGTAAGAACAGGAGAAAAAAAATCAGACAAACAAATAGAACAAAAGAACAAAGGACTAGTAACCAGGAAAAGGTTAATAAGTAATTTTCTTCTCTGGGAAAGGTGAAATTTTTATTATTAAGGACATCCTTTCATCTAGAGTTCATGGGTCTATCCTATACTGGGAAGAAAGCCAAATGTGCAGGGAAGATCTTGGTGCAATCAAATATGGAAACTCTATGTAGGGCTGCAAAAGTTGGCAATAGTTTGAGTTCAAATATGTAAAAATCCTTGACTTTGCATGGAATTTCTCTATGTTCATGACCATACTATGTATTTTTCCACTGCAAAGCTCTAAACTCATTTTTTGAAATCTCCCTCAAGTAACTCCACCTCCCTTTAATTACTTCAGCTATGCCAATGTTTCTTTACATTCAGGTCTTTATTTATACATATTTCTTCTTTACAACATTTTGAGTGCCTTGAGAGTAGGGACTAAGGCTCATTACAATGCTTATCTTTCTGTAGTGCCTGTAAATAGTAGGTCCTCTGCAAATGATTATTGATTGGATGGATGATTGTCCATCCATCTATTTATTCAACAAACATTTCAGCAATTTCCTATTTTGAAACCTTTTAGTCACTCTTCCTCCCACTTCCTCACCTTGACCAAATCTTAGAGATCCCTTGAGGACACTATGTCCCTTGCAATACTCTCCACTTTAGACAACTCCCTGTATATACTTTTCCACAAGATGAGATGGTATACATAATCAAGAGATATGAATATTTCCTATTCCACATTGCTGTTACTGGACCATTTTTCTGCCGTTATACCTCAATGACTTTTTGGTTCCAAATTGCTGTAAACTGGCTGGACCAGTTTACAGGTCCATCAACTGTATATTAATGTTTTCCCATTGTTCCTCTGTTTCAAGCCTGCAAGTTTCTGACTTGGATTTGGGACTGAGCAGCATACTTGTGAGCATGCTCCAGTTGGGGTTCCAGAAGATTGCTACTTGGACTCATCTACTATCTGGGAAAGCTGGAAAATGCTGTAGATTCAGAGCGATGGAACTGCAGAGTCCTCTCCATTTGGTCTATGCTTCATGCCCTGATTATTCCCTGGAAGGCTTCTGATTGGGCTGGAGCTGTAAATGCCAAGAGATTGAAGAGAATAAGGATTGAGAAAAAAGGTCACTGTATTTAGCAATTGGGAGATCGTTGGTAACTTTGCAGAAAACAGTTTTGGTGGAATGATGAATTTGGAAATAGTAAGGGATTAAGAAGAGAGTAAAAAGAGAGAAATTGGAGAATAGAAAAGAGAGAAATTCTCTTTTTCAAAGTAAAGAAGGAACTCATGGCAAATCATCTTTTTTTTCTGTAAAATGGGAGACAAGATTCTCAGGTGAGAATGGGAGAATATAGAAAAAATGGGAGCCATGAGAGATTTGAGCTGGGAGGAAAAGGTTTGGAAGAGCTACTGTGGTGAGTTGATAAGTGACGAAAAGTAGAATTGCCTAACAGTAGTGAGGGCCCAGTTGACATGGTGTAACACAAATTTATAGTGGATCTGATTAGAATGGTTACATGGTTTTCTCCGTCTTCATTTATTAGCACATTTTTAGGAGGGAAGATGATTAATGGGGGGAGTGATCCAAGGCTGAAGCTTGGTAGAGTGCAAGAGTTGATGTGATAAATCAGCTAGGGACCCAGAGAAGTAGATAGTATAGAGCTGAATTGGTTGACTAAGATGTAAATATGAGAAAAAGAGGAGAGCCTAAGTCAGGAGAGATAGCCTAAGAGAGAACTAAGGAGTCAAGACATTAGAAGACATGATATAGAAGAAGAATAAGGTTATATAAGGAAAGGTGGAAGAAGAGAAGAAAGCCAATAGATCATGGCTGAATAAAGAAATTTTGGAATCCTTGAATATGGAGATGGTACCTTTGTGGATGACGGCAAGATCAAGGGTATGGCTGTGTGTGTGTGTGTGTGTGTGTGTACGACAGAGGTGGGGTGCTCATAGGAAGTGAGAATGTTATGGTGGTTAGAGTGCTAGAGGGAGAGTCAATATGTATATTGAAGTCCAATAGTCTGTGGACAGGAGTTAGAGAGGAGAGAAGGAGTGACTGGACCTGGGCAGCAACTTCTAATTCCAAAATTGGGAGCTCCCCTTATCTCAAGCCTATTCCCAACCAGGCTCATAACTAAAGAAGGAAGATAAGGATTCTAAGAAATAGAGATGATTGAGTGTATGTCAGACATAATGGATCATCTATGTAAAGATGGAAGATTGAATGTCATGTATGAGGAAAAGCTAGTTAGCCAATTTAACCAAAATGGAGTATGAGAAAAAAGTAATGTGAAATAAGACTAAAAAAGGTGGGTAAAAGTCATCTTTTAAATACCAGGTCAAAGTTTTTACATTTTATACCAGAGTCAATAGAAAACCAATGCAAATTTTAAAGTAGGTAAGGAACAGGGTCATTTCTGGGTTTTTAGGGATTATTTGTATGTGAAACTGTATAGGAAATAGATTACAGACATCTGTAGAAGTAAGTTCTGTTTTCAAGGTATTGTTCTTTTTAATGTAACAGATTTCCTCTATAAATTCATATGGAAGTCTAACAACAATGAATTATAATGAAATGTGAGGATTAATAAAGCAAGCCAATTACTGCAGCCTATTTATTTAGTCATTATAACAACTGGGCTAGTCGATACTTGGAATAGAAGCCTTTGCATGTGAAAACTACATTTGCATATCATTCATATGATTAAGTTTATAAGGCAGATATCTTGTGAATTTCTTATTTAAACAATTGAAGCAGTCATTTCCCAAGACTGAACCATCTCCATATTTCATCAATGGATATTCGATTCAGCATTTTAGCTACTGTATTTATTTTTCTTAAAGTCTTACCAGTTCATTCAAATGTTGCTTCTTGTATGGCTCTTCTTCCTGGTATATTATATGTATACTATTCCTCAGATAGTCTTTACCCAAAGGATGAAGAGACTATTTAAGAGTTGAAGTCCAAATAACATAAGGATGACACCTTTTTAGTGTTCTTTCAAATAAACAAGAATTTGGTTAATATACTCAATGATTTGAGCAGGCTGGTTAACCTGTAAATATTGCCTGATGCAAGGAGAATTAGGGGATGAAGCTCAGTGGTCAGCAAACTTGAACCTTATATTTAAAAAGTTTAAAGATTTTTATTATTCAGATCAAAAGCTGCTTCTCTGGGAAATGATAGTATATTTTCTCTGGTTATTTCCTCTACTGCTAGATACATACTAGCCTGAAGTACTCTTTCATCAGTAACTGTTAATTCCTAGTAACTTGATCAGCTTGGGTTCTCTAAATCCTTCCAGCCCTACATAGATATACAGAGGCAAGAACAGATGTGCAAAGGAGATCTCCTAAGGAGGCAAAAAAGACAACCTTTCTCCTCAGAACCTATGATAGAACTTATCACAGAGAAAACATAGACACATGCATAGAAACAGGGTCCCAGTGATCAGACATTGATGAGATATAATGGATTGAAACTTTATCCTTCTTAGCACTTTATCTCTTGAGGTAAAGCTCTGGAAATAATTCTCCACTGTCCCACACAAAAAGTTAACTAATGTTAGACCTTGTAGTTATTAGATGAATTCTCCCAAGATTTTTTTTTTGTGGGTGTCACAGCCCTAGCTCACTTTTCATTTTAAAAATCTTTTGTTGTTATAAATTGCTGTTCAGAATCCTATAAGAGTCATTTCTTACCAATCTAGTAAAACTCATACTACTTAACATACTATATACTCAATTGACAATTGAATGCCAAAGAGATATAGTGTCTCTTTAAATGTCTTTCCTGTGAACTAATTGTGTCTTCTCGCTGACTAATAGATGTGTTTGCATCGGTAGGGCTTATGGAGTATGGGTTTGGCATGTGCTCCCAAGTGCTACATAAGCTACTGTACAGATGCATTTCGGAGTGTTGTCAATTGAAATGAGATTGTATGTAAGGCTTATAAAAGAAATTGATCAAATTAACCATCCTAGTTTGGGTTTTGCAAAGACTATTTTTTTCTGTGTCTTTGATTATTTTTCATACATATTTTTTCCTGGTATCTACCATGTATATCTTCTTCCCTTTCCTCTATATTCATTCCAATTTATTTTTATAGTAAGGCAGAGCCTTATAATGTGCTAATTCTATCTGAAGCATGGACTAACATTCTTTCATTATTATTTTTGATATACTTTTGTTCAGTATCACTTCCACAACATCACAGGAGTGACTATCTTCAGTCCAAGAACACTTTTAACTCCCAATTGATATATTTTTATGAAGATAGCAAAAGATTTAATTAGCTGATATAATCCTCTCAAAACAGTTCTGAATACTAAAGGTGAAGTTTTCGCCATCTAATGAACTGAGAATACAGTCAAAAGAAAGCATGGCCACTTACTACTCACTATATAGCGTCTTAGCTGCAAGATATTATAAAGCAAAAATATTATTTACCATTTACCTGACTCTGGAGAAATGTAGAGATCAATAAAAATTGAACTATAAATCAACACTAACAACTACATGCCATTTTATTTGTGCTATGTAATTAAGGCCAAAGAGTACAGCTAACTATCAATGAACTTAAATGAAAAAGTTCTCATGAATTTATTTATTCAAAATCAATAAAACTTGCTTATTTATTTATTTATTTTTAGAAATTTTCTCTCACAGTCTAAAAGCTTGAAGTGCTTAAGAATCATATTAAGTGCTGGAGAAACAAAGAAAGACCAAAACAGACCCTGCCCTAAAGCAACACACATTCTAATGGGGAGATACGTAATTAACTAGATATATACAAAATATATACTGAATAGATGGAAAGTAATCTGAAAGTGTCTGGGACCCCAAGAAAGTCCTTCTATAGAAAGTGAGATTTGAACTGAATCTTGAAGAAAGTCATGAAAGTTAAGAGGTGAAAGTGAGAAAGGAGAGTTGTCAAGATATGAGGGCTGGTGCCACTAGTGCAAAGGCATTGGTCATTGTCCTTCATTTTCGAAGAGGACCAAAATGACATCTCTATGAAAAAGTGAAATTTCAATGTCCAACTGTGGCTGATCAGACCAATATGAGCTCAGAATGCTCTGCCACAAGTTGGGCACAGATCGTCCGTGTGAATATTTGGGGTGCATACTCCAAATTACACATCCTATGTTTGCGGTCTCATCCTATTGTGCTGTCTCAATTCTACTTTGCTCATGGAGCGCAGAACCCTTTCTGATGTGGGCATACCATGCTGAGCGGTCCTGTGTCAGTGTCTCCCATGTTGCACAATTAAATCCAAAGTTCTTGAGGGAGACCTCGAGAGTGTCCTTGTATGACTTTTTCTGACCACCATGTGATTGTCTGCCCCCTGTGAATTCTCCTCAAAATAGTCTTTTTGCTTTTTATTGGCAACTCCATGTTTATCAAAGTGCTTGTAATCTACTAAGTTCTTAATAAATTATTGCTGATATTTTACTTAAGCTATTATTTTGATTAAATTTTCATAGAATTTCTAAGGTACTTTAAGTAAAGTATTTTATTTGCAAGCCCTCAATTATCAATAAAAAGCATTATTGATTTCTTGTTTTCTAACATTATTGGCAATTATGTCACATCTACCTTTTGTAATGAAAGTTGTCCTTTCCACGATCAATTGTTTATTCCATTTGGACTGTTTATCCTACTAAAATAAGACCTACAGGGATTAGAATCTTTCACTTAAGCTGAATAAAATGGAATTATTCTTATGTTTCAAAGGGATACAAATCTCCATTTCTAACTCTTTCAGAATAATTTTTCTCCTTTATGTACCCCTTCTAACTTTAGTTTTCTTTTCTCACTTATGGGAATCTGTATTCTCCTCCCTCCCCTATTCCAGTAGCGGTCTCTACACCTATGGCTGGCTCAATGATTTTGACTAGGTGGTCAGCCATTCCTGTCAAACAACAGTCATTTTAAATAAATTATTCTGTTAAGTGAGCTGCATAAACAGCTCAATTTACATGTGACTTCTATCCAGGTCTCCTTCCTAGAATTCCAAAGGAAACAAATAGAGATGACAGCTCAAATGGAAGTCTTTTCTTGGAGAATCATGTCATAGTCTAAGTTCTATCTCCCTTTGTATAAGATAAGAGAAAATACTATGCAATAAGAACATCATGTACTCTGTATAAGTCAGATATTATCTAACTCAGTTCTAACCTTTAGAGTAGATTAAGTTAAATTTAGCAATTATTTGTTTCATGTGTATTATGTGGTCATGTCAAGGAGTACAAAGAATGAGATATAGTCCCTGACTTCATGAGTTTACCCTCTCTAACATAAGGTAGAATGTGAAGGTGAAATAAAAAAGTACATAATGCTATGGCAATTCACAGGAGATATTTATTACCTGGCTATGGAGAAAAGAAATGGAAGTTGGATAGACGAGATCCATCTTTCCTAACATCATCTTTTAAAATTTCTATTTTCTTATACAGCACATCACAAATTGAGGCATAGGGTCTAGATGTGATGTTTCTATTTTATTGAGCATGAAAACAGGAGGCAGTTAGGTGGCTCAGTGAATTGAGGGCCTGGCCTGGTGTCAGGAAGACCTGAATTCACATCTGGCCTCTGATACTTAACAAGCTTTGTTACCTGGGGCAAGTCACTTAGCCTCTTTGTCTAATCCACTAGAGAAGGAAATGGCAAATCATTCCACTATCTGTGCCAAGAAAACCAGATTTGGGATTATGAAGAGTTAGACACAACTGAATGACTGAACAACAAAAATGAAAATAGAAGAAATGTGCATATGTCAATGAGGTCAGCACAATGGCTCTATAGACCTTTAGTTTGGTAGTCAATCTTCTCTTCTCTCCTACACTTTCCTTCAGAGCCTCCCAAACACTGAGCTAGCTCTGGCAATGCATGAGTCCACCTCATTATCAATGTAAACATCACTGCAAAGTATACTGCCATGGTAAGGGAACTTATCCACAATATTCAAAACTTCACAATTTATTGTAACTGATGGTTCCATGCATGGATGATGTGGGACTGGTTGGTGGACAACCTCTGCTTTCTTGCCAAACTCCTCTGATCTTCCACCTAGAGAGTCAGTGTGACTCCAGAAAGGGCTATGGAATAGATTGATATGGTGTTTGTTACTTGGCAACCCCAGGAAAAATGCGAAGAGCAGAGTAGATTTGTACATGTTTGCCAATCTGATCCACTGAGTAGAATTATTTGTGGTGTATTTCAGTGCCCATCATATATGATATGCTCCCTGCTGAACTTAACAACCAAGTTAGAACTATTATAAGAATTGAAAGACTGGGGAGTGAATCCATTGACAATCCAAATTCCTCTATGAATGTACTCAACTAGGCTCTTTGGGTCATCTATCTAACCCAAGTAGCCTTTAACTTATTCCCAACAGGTAAACTGGTCCTCTTATCACATCTCAGGGCAAGAGGTTTACCCTTACTATCAATAGCTACATCATGCCCCTGACTGTCTAAGTCAGATGTCTTACCTGCCAGGGAAGTAAATGCAACTCTGGAAAAGGGCATAACTCCCTGGCCTATATATTTCTTGGCTCTTGTCTCTTACCTAATAACAATGTACTACTTTTAGATGTAGTTTCAGCTGACCCTTTTTGGCCCTTCTTTATTCCTTTCCTGTCATAATATCTTGTGACTCAAGGTTCCTACCACCTCAGCAAGGCTCCATATCCCTGTGATAATAGCTCATGTTTCCCTCAAATGGCAATTTTACTTTCTTCTAGGAAGAAGACAAGTCTTCCCAGAAAGGGAATCAAATGATGGTATCTTGGAAAGACCTTGATTTCCAACAACATCAGGGAGGTGAAACCATTGATATGTAACTATGGTAAACAGATATTTACATGGAAGAAAGAACATGCTTATAGATAATGTGATGCTAATTAGAAGCTCGTGCTTAAAGGTGAGTGATCCATCTCCTTTGGAATAAGAGAATAGCCCCTCATTAGAGGCCTTTAAAAGGGCAAAGATTTGTTATCATCCCTCTGATGGGGTTCCTAAGGAAGCAGAGATTTTGTGGCTTTCCCAGAGAAGACTGAGCAAATAGTGACAAAGGGAGAGCATAGATACCAACTTAAATACCAGAATACATTGCTGTAAGAGCAAGCAAGGTGGAATTTTTGTTGTTTTCCTTTTGGAAATCATTTTCCCAGGCTCATTGAAAACATTTGAAGGATTGATTTCCTTTGAACCCTGATGATTCACAGCTGTGCTGAGTCAAGTAGGTTTCCTACCTACTGATTCTGAGCCACTCAGGAACTGAGATTTTGTTATATATACTGGGAAGTTGGTATTTTGCTTTGGGGGTTTCACTTATGAAAAGGACCTTTTGATTCCCTGGATGGAACTCTGAGTAGCCATTTGTTAAGAGCTCCCAAACTACTCAGATGTTTTTATTACTTCTCCATTTGGTGGTGTATGTAGGTGGTTGTATTACTTTGTCAGATAGTCAGAGCCATGTCTGTTGATCTTTGTGCTAATTTCTCTGCTTGTTTTTTCTGTTTGTATTTTCTCCACATTCAGGCTGTTCCCCTGAACTAGTGGATGACATATATATTTAATTAAAGAAGTGTTAGGGGCTAGTCCCCCAACCACCTGGGACCATCCGTCGGGCCTACCTCCCCGACCACCGCCCTCTACTCACCTCCTTCACCGGAGGTCTTCAGCCGTCACTGGCTCCCAACCCGGGGTGGGGGATGGGAGAATAAACCAGGCAGAGCACCCGAGGGGCATATGGACTTTATTGTTACAGAGATAGGAAAGCCCCGCCCCCCC
>CM053771.1:125258091-125275242 GCA_028658325.1 Potorous gilbertii | reverse complement strand
CCTCCCCAGTACCTCCCAGAGGGCAGAGCCCAGCTCGGCAAGGCAGGAGTTCCCCTGCTGATGTGGCATTCCACATCAACAGGTCCAAACCCACCGGCGTCTCATTATCCACTCCAGGAGGCCTAGATCCAGAGTGCCCCTAACAAAGAAGGATTATTAACCTCTTTGAAACTGTCTTTCCTTTATAAAACAGATCAAAGAACCTGTGCTAACAGACCATCCTGGGTGTGCTAGCATGCTTGCTAATATAGTTGCATGCATCTTGACTTATGACTTCTTAACTACTTTACTGTAAGTCACTCTGATGGGTTGCTCTCTAGGTGTTCTCCCCTGTACCATAACCCTGATGGTCCTGGTGATATTCTTGTTGGTCCCTTACATCAAGAACTACTGTGAAGTGCAAAGATTTAGCATCACTCAACATACGGACCAGATCATTGAGATCTGTGTCATTCCTTTTGAAAGAGGAAAGTGAAGCCTATCATCTTTGGTTTTCATTTTATTCTGCCTTTTTGGGCAATCTTTCTGATTGCCATTAATTTTGGGTAGGGGCTATACATCTGTTTTGTTTTTGCAATGTTTTTAGTTTAATTTTTCCTCCTAATACTGGTTACATTGGGCTTTAGCCTAGTGAAAGTTCAGCATCTATTTAAATGGTGGAAAGGACCTTAGAGGTCACTTGCTCCAGCTCCTATATTTTATAGATGAGGAAACTGAAGGAGGTGAAATTATTTGGGAGATTAGGGAGATTTAAATAATTTGTCCAAGATCACATAGGTAACAAGGAACATAGTCAAGATTTGAGAAGAAGTCTTCTGACTAAACCCTGAACTCTTTCCACTAAGCTTCACTATAACTGCTAATGTCATAGAATAGTTGTTAACTAACATGAAAACATTAGAAAGCACATTGAAAAGTCTGAGATAATACTACTAATACTTAGCCTTTATATAATGCTTTAAGGTTTACCAAACAAGTCACATATGTTTAATTTTCTTCTCACAGTAACTATGGAAGGTAGATGCTCTTATCATTATTTTACAGATGAAGATGCTGAGGCAGATGGAGATTAACTGACTTTCCCAGAGTTACACAGCAAGTATATAAGACCAAGTCTGAATTCTGATCTTTCTGACTTTATGAGTTGATGGCATTAGATCAAAATTTTATCTTTTTTTTATAGCACAGACTTCTTTGGCTAACAGGTGAAGCTTAGGAAAACTTCAGAATAATGTTTTGTTTTCTTTCAAAATTCTTATTAACATCATCTGTTTTTGCATTTCTTGAATTTCTTCTGGCATCTTTCTCTGTCTCCATATGAGCCATTTCCTATAACAAAGACTATTTTTTAAAAAGAAAATGATGAAAAGAAAAACAATCCTGACAAAACTGGTAAGTGAAAAATTGTGGAGTTTTGGGTTTTTAAAAAATTCAATCTATAATTCTTTTGTTTTATTGGATTGTTTAATCCATTCACATTTAAAGTTATGAGATAGGTTTATATTTTTAACTCTATCTCTAATGTTGCTTTCTTTCCTGAATTAGGATTTTAAAAAATTCTCCTTCTTTAAAGATATTACTATTTCTTAAGCTATTTTAAGGAAGTCCTACTTCCCTAGCCTCTCTTCTAGTCACCCTTAAATTCCTCCCTCCATTCTCCAATTGAAAAATGGTCAAAGTACATAAAGACAGTTTTCAGAAGAAATCAGTGTTATCAATTCCCATATGAAAAAATGTTCAAAATCACTAATAACTAGAGTACAAATTAAAACAACTCTGAAGTATCTCCTAAGATTGACTAACATGACTGAAAAGGAAAATAACAAATGCTGGAGGAGATGAGGAAACATAAGAACACTAATATGTTGTTTGTGGAATTGTGAACTGGTCCAGCAGTCTTGGAGAGCAATTTGGAAATCTGTCGAAAAGGCTATAAAACTATGCATACCTTGTGACCCAGCAATACCACTACTAATTCTATATCCCAAAGAGATCAAAGAAAAAGAAAGAGGACTTATGTGTACAAAAATATTTATAGCAAAGTTTTTGTGATGGCAAAGAACTTGTGTTGGTTCTTCATTTTTGAAGAGGACCATGACATCAGAAAAATGATGACATGACTTGCACTTGACTTTATTCTGAGTGAGGGAGGGCTCTGTAAGGTCACTAGCCTCACTTTCTCCTCCTGAGCCATCTGGATCCAGTGAGCAGGTATCCATCAAGATGACTGGAGACAACCCAGGATGCAATAGGAGACCTTGGTCTTTTAAACTAAGGCCTTTTCAGGTACAGAACTGGAAATTGAGCGTATGCCTATCAACTGGGGAATGGCTGAACAAGTTGTGGTATATGATTGTGATGGACTACTATTGTGCCATAAGAAATGATGAGGGGGATGGTTTCAGAAAAACCTGGGAAAACCTGTATGAACTAATACAGTCAAATGAGTCTAACCAGAATATTGTACACAACAGCAATATTATAATGATGGTCAATTGTGAAAGACTTAGCTATTCTGATCAATACAATGATCCAACACAATTTCAAAGAACTTATGAAAAACTTTATCTACCTCCAGAGAGGGACCAATGAACTTTGAGTATAGATTAAAAAATTTCCCCTTCATTTTTTTGCCCCCCTTCTTTTAAAAAAATCATGGATAATATAGAAATGTTTTACATGACTTCACATATATGATGAGCATCATATTATTTGCCTTCTCAGTTAGAGGGGAAGAGACTGGAGGAAGGACAAGAACTTAAAACTCAAAATAAAAAAAGAATGAAAAAATGAATAATTAGAAAATTTCTTCCTTTTCCCCACCCCCTCTATTTGTATCTTTTCTTGTGGTTTTGGATTTTACTTGTTAATTCCTTTTTCATTCTTCCTTTTACCTAGCTATTTAATTTTCCCTCTCCTCTTTCTTTCTCCATTAGTTGATTAAACTCTCCCCTTCCTCTTTTCCCCTTCAACTTATTTTGTTAGTTTTAAAAATATTCTGTGTATTTTTCTCAAAAGTATTTTTTACTTTGTTGTCATTACTAATCCTCTTTTCCATCTTTTCTAAACTTTTATTCTTTACTTCATGATTCTTACTCTTTTAAATTTCTTCTTCAGTCTGTGTTCCTCATGGAATAAAAGATTTTTCTTTTTTTGCTCTTTGGAGACACTTGCTAATGCAGATCCAAGTTTTTAGATTCTGTCAATCATTTCTCCTGTATAGGCCATATATTCTGCTTTAAAGATTCTTATTTCTTTTTTGTACCACTCAGGAACATCCTACTGTGATTCCATACTCTCCAGGGAATCTAAAGTTTTTGTATTTCTTCATGTATCATGTATTTCTTCATTTTTTTTGCCTTGTTATATTTACTCAGAGTTTTCTGGGGTTATTTAAATGCCTTGGAGGCCATCTTCCCTTCTGTTATTAAAAGCTAACCTGTTGACTTATCTGCTTGCACTCAATGTTTCTAACTGAATTTTCTTCTTTTGATTTTTTAAATAATTTTAATATTTTTTCTTTTATTCCTCTATCACTCAGTTTCTGATTCCCCTTCTTTTGATTGAAGATCCCCTGAAGGCCAGAATTCAGATGTGTCACCACACCAGAAATTTATTTCTGACTAGCCTCTATCCCTGCACCAAGTAACTTGTGGGCCAGATAAATTCCAATCTCTTTTCCTTCAGTCACCCTGCTCCAATTCTCTTTGTTCTTTGAAGTTCAATGGCTGAGTTGCCTGATTTCCTATCTCCACTTCCCCTGTGAACATTAATCACTAGTCAGTCATCCACAACACTACATCACAACAGGATGTCTTCTACCTTCTCCTCCACCTCCATCTTTGTCTTTAACTTGTGCTCTGTTTTTTGTGCTTTTGATATATTCATTTCCCTTATAAACAGCCCCCACCCTCCATCCCTCCAACTTACATAGGGATGAAATATATTGCTAACTTGATTACATTCCTCTTTCAGGTAATCCACAGATAAGAAGTGAGACTTGACTCTTCTCTGGTTTTCTCATTTAAACACTGAACTTGGAGTCAAAACATCTGGGTTTCAAATCTGTGTTCAGCCACTTACCACCTGTGGGGCCTTAGGAAGTTCATTCAAATCCTTTAAGCCTGAAGTTTACTTATTTGGAAAATGAAGGGGTTAGATTTAGAATCTCTAAGGTCCCCTCCAGTCCTGGATCTATGATCCCATGGTCCTATTAGCAATCCCTTGATGTATGAAACCCTGGCTAACCCAGCACCTATCTTAAAATCTCTCACTAGACATCATCTTGGTTTTAGTCTACAATCACTTGAGTTAGTTTGCATGCTGATATCTTGAAATAACAAGAGATGAGATTCTTGCATTCTGATGCTAAGGTTTATTTGAGCAAATATATGTAATTAAAGCAAAGATCATTTTAGCATCGAGAAGTTCATGGCTCTTAGTATCTGTCTACTCTGTAGTTTTCCTGGTCTCTTTCAGTCCCCTAGTAATGCACTGGATCCCTTTGGAGAGGCTTTAATATGTATATATTACTAATCACTGAGCCAAACCTGACTATTTGGAGGTTGCCATAGTTATTAGGGCCCAGGGTCTGTGACATATTTTGACATTTAGGGGATACTGGACAGTTTCCTAGAGCACTGAATGAGAGCATATTTAAAGCCAACATGTGGAAGATTTATGATAAAAGAAAAAAAATGGAAGAAAGAGATGTGTTAGCATCTTGAAACGCAAGGTGAGTAATATAAGCTAAGTTCTAGACCTACTGGTATGAAAGAAAACAGGTGGTACCACATGGCAGAGGGAAATGATGGCAAGGAGTATCTTGGTGGTCTGTCATCTATATAATACATCACATTCTACATTCATAAAGGAATACAAGGAATCTGTGCACATGATGTGCTTTTATATAATAAGTAAATTCTTTTCACGTTGAATATTTCCCAGAACAACTTTGTGCCTGCTGCCTCTGCGACTTGACATGATTGATTCAGTATTTATTGAAGTTGGTTCCCCACCTCTAGTCTAGGGGAAAGGAAGCTAGGCCCTATGGTAGGTGATTTTCTCTTGCTGTTCCATAGTTGTCTATTCTTATGAGTTTCAGGCCTATAAAGAGTTATCTGATGCTCCTCCTTCTTTGACTTTCTGGCCATAGACCCAGGGAAGTCCCTTCCTTTTCCTTCTTCTCCTCCTACCAATACACATACACAGAGAATTCCCAGCAAACTGGCAAAAGAAAGCTACTTGTTTCTTGTTTTTGCCTCAAGAATTCTTACTTTTAAGTATCAGGCAGTCTGCCTTACATTGCACATGTTTGCCCATTTCTCTGTTCTTTGGGATCTGGATTCTGGAACTTCTATCTTTCTTACCTTTCTTGATCTCTTTATTCAGGCTGCAATTAAATGATTCTGAATTTCTGCTCTCCTGATGAAATTAGTTTTTTTTCCCTCTCCTGTGAAACTATGCAGGATTCTACATCCCATTTTTTTCATTGCCATGATATCTGCCATACTCCAGTGACAATAAAAAGTGTCTAGTTTCCTTTCTCTTTCCTGTTGCTCCATGACTATGCTTTCTTTTCCAACCCCCTTAATTTTAGAGATGAGGAAAATGAGCGAAGAAAAGCACTTGCTGAAGATCCCCTGGCTAGTAAATAGCAAAGTCAGAACTAGAACACAGGTCTTCTGACCTTAAGTCCAGTGCTCTTTCCATTATACTGGTTTGTCTAACTTAGGTAATTTCCTGGGAAGTTGCTAATTCATGAACTCCAGTTTTCACAATTCTTAATAGTGGTTGAGACATGTAGTATGTGCTACCAACAAATTCTATTTACCAACTCACCCAATAATCTGACTTAAAGACTCAGGCAGTAATTTATTCCTTAGGTCAAGACTATATTTTTGGGGGATTTAGGCAGTCTTTAAATAAAGAAGTGTGTGGTATAGGAAGAGGATAGAGCAAAGTAACAATGTGTTTGATCTGAGTTATTTACTGAATGAATGCATGAATGAAAAAGTATTTATTAAATACTTTCTGTGCATCAGGAATTGTACCACACAAAGGAAATAGAAATAAAAAATTGAAACAGTCTCTGTTTCCAAGGAGCTTACACACATATTGTTTTGGTCTAGGAAGTCAGGGATGGTGAGCAGAACAATATGATAGTCTATTGACATGTCCTTTCTTTTATAAAAATTAAATTTTATTTTTTAAATTAACAAATATATAATTGGTCTCATTACCATCTCATCCAATGGGAAATAATAAAAAAAAGACAAACAACAAATATACACAGTCAAACAAAATCAGTTCCACATTAGTCATGTCCAAATAGGTGCTGACATTCTACTTCTTGAGTCCATCTCCTGTCTGACTGGCTATGGATATGGATCAAACCAGTATTTTCTGAAATCAAATAGAATTGCTCTTTGTGTTCCTCAGGGATCAACATGAAAGTCTTTTTTTTTTGAGGCACTCTGCTCTTTTTATTTTATTTTTTCCAATTTACTTATTTATTTTTAGTTTTTAACATTCATTTCCACAAGATTTTGAGTTTCAAGTTTTCACCCCATCTCTCTCCTCCTCCCACCCCAAAACATCTTGCATTCTGATTACCCCTTCCTCCCTTCTACCCTTCCTTCTATCATACCCCTTCCTTCCCTTATCCTCATCTTCCCTCTTTTCTTGTAGGGCAAGATAAATTTCATACCCCATTACCTGTATTTCTTATTTCTCAGTTACATGCAAAAACAGTTCTCAACATTTGTTCCTAAAATTTTGAGTTCTGACTATTCTCCCTTCATCTCTCCCCATTCATCCCCACTGAGAAGGCTAGCAATTGAATATAGGCTATAAATTTGTAGTTTTGCTAGACTTCTATAGTAGTCATGTTGTGAAAGACTACTTACATCTCCACCATCCTATCCTGCCCCTTCTATTTATTCTCTGTTCTCTTTTGACCTTATCCCTCCCCCAAAGTGTTTACTTCTAATTACTCCGCCACCTCTCATTTGCCCTCCCTTCTCTCATTCCACTCACACCCCACTCATCCCCTTCTTCCCTACTTTCCTGTAGTGTAAGATAGATTTTCATACCAAATTGAATGTGCATATTATTCCCTTCTTAAGCCAAATGTGATGAGAGTAAGCTTCACTTTTTTCCTCTCACCTCCCACTTTTATCCTCCATTGAAAAAGCTTTTTCTTGCCTTTTTAATGAGAGATAATTTGTCCCATTCCATTTCTCCTCCCAATATATTCCTCTCTCATCCCTTAATTTTATTTATTTAGATATCATCCCTTCCTATTCAACTCATCCTGTGCCTTCTCTCTCTCTCTCTATATATATATGTGTGTGTGTGTGTGTGTGTGTGTGTGTGTGTGTGTGTACAACCTCCCCAACTACCCAAATACTGAGAAAAGTTTCAAGAGTTACAAATATTATATTTCCATATAGGAATGTAAAGAGTTCAGTTTTAGTAAGTCCGTTATGATTTCTCTGTCCTGTTTACCTTTTCATACTTCTCTTGATTATTGTGTTTGATAATCAGATTTTCTATTCAACTCTAGTCTTTTCATCAAGAATACTTGAAAGTCCACTATTTTCATTGAATGACCATTTTTCCCCTTGGAGTATTATACTCAGTTTTGCTGGGTAGGTGACTCTTGGTTTTAGTTCTAGTTCCTTTGAATTCTGGATTATCATATTCCAAATCCTTTGATCCCTTAAAGGAGAAGCTGCCAGATCTTGTGTTATCCTGATTGTATTTCCACAACACTCAAATTGTTTTTTTCTGGCTGCTTGCAATATTTTCTCCTTGACCTGGGAACTCTGGGATTTGGTTACAATATTCCTAGGAGTTGTTCTCTTTCAGGAGATGGTCAGTGAATCTTTTCAATATTTATTTTACCCTCTGGTTTCAGAATATCAGAGCAGTTTTCCTTGATAATTTCATGCAAGATGATGTCTAGGCTCTTTTTTTGGCATTGCTTTCAAGAAGTCCCATAATTTTTAAGTTGTCTCTCTTGGATCTATTTTTCCAGGTCAGTTGTTTTTCCAATGAGATATTTCACACTGTTCTCTATTTTTTCATTCTTTTGGTTTTGCTTTGTAATTTCTTGGTTTCTCATAAAGTCATTAGCTTCCATTTGCTTCATTCTAATTTTTAAAGAACTATTTTCTTCAGTGAGTTTTTAAATCTCCTTTTCCATTTGGCCAATCCTGCTCTTTAAAGCATTCTTCTCCTCATTGGCTTTTTGGGCTTCTTTTGCCCTTTGAGTTAGTCTATTCTTAAAGGTGTTAATTTCTTCAGCATTTTTCTAGGTCTCCTTCAGCAAGCTGTTGACTTGCTTTTCATAATTTTCTTGCATCACTCTCATTTTTCTTCCCAATTTTCCCTCCACCTCTCTTACTTGATTTTCAAAATCCTTTTTGAGCTCTTCCATGGCCTGAGACCATTGCATATTTATTTTGGAGGTTTTGGATGCAAAAGACTTGACTTCCTCTAATAGTATGCATTGTTTCTCCTCATCTGAAAGGATGGAAGAAAATACCTGCTCATCAAGAAAGTAACCTTTTAGAGTCTTATTCTTTTTTCCTTTTTTGGGTGTTTTCCCAGTCTGTTACTTGACTTTTGAGTTCTTTGTCAGTGGAAGGGTATACTCTGGGGACCTGTAAGTTCTCAGTTCCTCCAAGGTGTCACAATCTGCCTGTTCATCATTTCTTGTAGCACAATGGCATTCCATTCCATTCATATGCCACAACTTGTTTAGTCATTCCCCAGTTGATGGGCATCTCCTCAATTTCCAATTCTTGGACACCACAAAAAGAGCTTCTATAAATTTGGATCCTTTTCCATTTTGTATGATCTCTGGGATACAGAAGTATCAGCGGTATTGCTGAGTCAAAGAGTATGCATAGTTTTATAGCTCTTCAGGCATAATTCCAAATTGCTTTCCAGAATGGTTGGATCAATTCACAACTCCACCAACAATGAATTAGTGTTCCAATTTCCCCACAGTTATCATTTTCCTGTTCTGTCATATTAGCCTATCTGGTAGGTATGAGGTCTGAGTTGTTTTAATTTGAATTCCTGTAATCAATATTGATTTGGAACATTTTTTCATGTGATTATCGATGACTTTAATTTCTTACTCTGAAAACTGCCTGTTCATATCCTTTGACCATTTATCAATTGGGGAATGACTTACTGTATTCTTATAAATTTTACTATAAAAATGAGACCTCTATCAGAAACACCAGCTGTAAAAATTATTTCCCAACTTTCTTCTTCTCTTCTAATATTGGTTGCATTTGTTTTGATTGTGCAAAACTTTTTTAATTTAATGTAATCAAAATTATCCATTTTACATTTCATAATGTTCTCTGTCTCGTTTGGTTATAAATTCTTCCCTTCTCCATATATCTGTCAAAAATCACTCATGTTAGCCAGCTGCCTGCATCCTTTCTAGCTCTGACTGTTCTCATGATTAACTTCCTCTCAGTTCTACTCTTGCTCCACCACTTCCTGTTCCATTCATTCAGCAAACTCCTCCCACCATAGGCTTCATGGGACTTAGACTTTCATGTGACCCAGGCAGGTCAATTGGGACTATTAATGAATGGGAAAGATCTTCCCATTTAAATTATCATTCTTATTTATGATTTGTTTAAGGGAGCTGGTTTGTGGGAAGTCTAACAGAGGGAAGTCTTGGGACTGGTGTTGCCCTCTGCATTGTTATTGTGTATAGATTTGTTTGTTATTATGATGAATTTGGCTTTCTGGTGTTGTGATTTGACTCTCTGATGTTTAAAGAAATATTTTGGTTCTGTCTTCCATGTGGAAACTGTAAGGTCAAGCAAAATAAGTTCTTTTGCGGTTTTTGTTTTAGTATTATCAAGAAGTATAGTGCCTTTATTTGAATGTGATTAAAGAGAGTCTTTCCCACTCATTGATGGGCCTACTTATTGTGGGAAACTTGATTAGGGGAATTGTTTTGTAGAAAGGTACCAAGTACCTTTCGTTTTGTTTTTTTTTCTATTGAGCATTGGGTCAGAGGGTTATGCCCTCTGGCTCTAAAAAAAAGCATATACATACTCTGAGGGTGAGGTTTTACTTTGGGACTTAGTTTTTGTAAGAATGTTTGACTCTGGGAAGCTACTTTAAGGTGCCTCCTGATTTTGAAAATCCTGATGTCAGTGGTTTCTTCTCTGGCAACAATGATCAGATGCTGTGCCTGTCTGTTGAGTTATGGTCAGGCAGAGAGGGCAAGTCTGTTGATTACTTTGGGGATTACTGACTGGAAGTGTTTGTTTAGCCAGATGAAGACTCTGGGAAGCTGCTAATGGAGCTCCTTAGTTTTGCTTCCCTCTCTGGTAACTATGGTTGGACAGTTGGTGGCCCAACTGTCTGCTGAATTCAGGCAGAGAAAGCCATGTCTGTTGATCTTTAATTTCTCTGTATTTTCTTTGAAGTTCAGGTTGCTGACTCACCCTGAACTAGGTGAATGATATATGTACTTGATTAAAGGAATGATGCATGTACTTGATTAAAATGATTGTTAATGCCTCAAAATTGCCTTTCCTTTTATGAATGCTGATCTAAGAACCTGTAATAGCAGGCCCCCCTCTATATGTTGGGGTGCTTACTCTTACAGAGAGTCTGTTGCATTTTGCAATTCAGAATTGTGCCAGCATATTCATGGCAGATGTAGGTGCTATAAATATTACATTGGCACTATACCTGGTAATAGGTTGTTATGAATTGTGAATGCTTTAGTTTCTTGGCTTAAGGTTTAGTTTTGAGTAAATAGAGTGCTTATTTTACTGAGCAATTTGACTATGTATATACATATGTATATATATATATATATGTATATACATATTCACAGCAGCTTTCTGTCCTCATTTAACCACCCTCCTCATCTTATTGGGAATGCTTCTAGCTTATCTCCATTACATAAAATGCCTGTTGATGGTTTTAGATAGATACTGCTTATCATTTTAAGGAAACTCTTTTTATTCCTATGCTCTCTAGTGTTTTTAATAGGAATGGGTGCTGTATTTTGTTAAACTTTTTCTGCATCTTTTGAGATAATTATATGATTTCTGCTAGTTTTGTTACTGATGTGGTCAATTATGTTGACAGTTTTCCTAATATTGAATAAGCCCCTGAATTCCTGGCATAACTCCCACCTGGTCATAGTAGATTATCCTTGTGATGAATTGCTGTAATCTCTTTGCTAATAATTTATTCAAAGTTTTTACATCTATATTCATTAGGGAAATTAGTCTATAATTTTCTTTTTTGTTTTTGCTCTCCCTGGTTTAGATATGAGCACCATATTTGTGTCATAAAGGATTTTAGACTGCACCTATTCTTCCAAACACTTTATATACTGGAATTAATTGTTCTTTATTTGCTTGATAGAATTGTAATTGACCCAGTCCTGGAGATTTTTTCTTGGGGAGTTCATTGATGGATTGTTTAGTTTCTTTTTCTAAAATGGGGTTAAGTATTTTATTTCTTCTTCTGTTAATCTAGACAATTTATATTTTTGTAAATTTTCATCCATTTCACTTATATTGTTAGATTTATTGGCATACAGTTGGACAAAATAGTTCCTAATTATTGCTTTAATTTCCTCTTCATTAGTGTTGGATTTACTTTTTGTTTTTGATACTGGCAATTTGATTTTCTTCTTTCTTTTTTAAAATCAAATTAACCAGAGGTTTATCTATTTTATTGTTTTTTTTATAAAGCCAGTTCTTAATTTTATTGATTAGTTCAATAGTTTTCTTACTTTCAATTTCATTAATTTTTCCTTTGATTTTCAGAATTTCTATTCTGCTATTTAATTGGGAATTTTTAATTTGTTTGTTTTCTAGCTTTTTTAGTTGCATACTCAAATAATTTATTCCTTCTTTCTCTATTTTATTCATGTAAGCATTTAGAGATATGAAATTTTCCCTAAGAACTGCTTTGACTGTATCCCATAAATTTTGGTATGTTGTCATTCTCTTTGATGAAATTATTGATTTTTTTTCTATTATTTGTTGTTTGACCTACTCATTCTTTAGGATTAGATTATTTTCTTTTCAATTAGTTTTTAGTCTATCTTTCCATCCTCTTTATTATACATAATTTTTATTGTATTATCATCTGAAAAGGATGCATTTAATATTTCTGCCTTTCTGCTTTGGATTGTGAGGTTTTTATACCCTAATGGATGGCCAATTTTTGTGTTTGCGATTTCTATCATGTGCTACTGAGAAAAAGGCATATTCCTTACTATTCCCACTGAATTTTCTCTAGAGGTTTATAATATCTAAGTTTTCTAAGATTCTTTTCATTTCTTAACTACCTTTTTGTTTATTTTGTGGCTAGATTTATCTAGTACTGACAGGAGTATACTGAGGTCTCCCAGTAGTATAGTTTGGCTGTCTATTTCTTCCTGTAATTCACTAATTTCACCCCTAAGAATCTGGGTGCTATACCATCTGGTACATACATGTTAATATTGCTTCATTGTCTATGACACTTTTTATCAAGATTTAGTTTCCTTCCTTATCTCTTTTAATTAGATCTATTTTTGCTTTTGCTTGGCTGAGATAAGGATTACTAGCCTTGCTTTTAACCTTGGGTAAAGCATAATATATTCTGCTCTAGTCTTTTACCTGTACTTTGTAAGCATTTCTCTGCTTCAGATGTGTTTCTTGTAAACAGCATGTTGTAAGATTTCAGTTTTTAATCCACTCTGCTATCCATTTTTATTTTACGGGAGAATTCATCCCATTCACATTCAGTTATGATTACTTACTGTGTATTTTCCTTCATCCTATTTTCCCCCTTGTTTATACTTTTCTCTCTCCTTTCACCCTGTCCTTTCCCACCAGAGTTTTGCTTCTGACTACCACCTCCCTCAATCTGTCCTCCTTTCTATCATCAGCCCCTCACTTTTCTTTTCTTTATCCTTTCCCTTCCTACTTCTCTACAGGGTAAAATAAATTTCTCTAACCAAATGAGTATATATGTTATTACTTTGAGCCAAATCTGATGACAGTAAGGTTCAAACAATGCTCATTCTTTCCTTTTACTGTAATAAATTTTTGTACCTCTTCATGTGGTGTAATTTTCCCTATTCTGCTTGTCCCTTTCCTCTTTTCCCAGCAGAGTTCTTTTTTGCATCCCTTAATTTTTTTATATCATCATCACCTCAAAGTCAAATTATACCCAGACCCTCTGTCTATGGATACTCCTTCTAACTGCCCTAATAGAGATACATTTCTCAAGAGTTGCAAATATCATCTTCCTGTGTAGGGAAAGCAGTTTAAATCTTATTGAATAACATTTTTTCTTTCCTGTTTACCTTTTTATGCTTCTCTTGAGTCTTATATTTGAGATTGAATTTTCTATTCAGTTCTGGTCTTTTCTCCAGAAAAATTTTAAAATTCCCTTTTTCATTGAATGTCCATCTTTTCTTCTGAAAGATTAGCTCAGTTTTGGTGGGTAGTTGATTCTTGGTTGTAATGGAAGCTCCTTTGCTCTCCAGAATATCATATTCTAGACCTGCCAATCCTTTAATGTAAAAGCTGCTAAGTCCTGTGTAATTGTGACTATGGCTCCTTGATATTTGACTAGTTTCTTTCCAGTTTCTTGCAGCATTTTTTTACTGGATAGTTCTGGAATTTGATTATAGTATTCCTTGGAGTTTTCATTTGGGGATCTCTTTCAGGAGTTGTTTAGTGGATTCTTTCCATGATGATTATTTTACCTTCTGATTTTAGGACATCAGGGTAGTTTTCCTTGATAATTTCTTGACAGATGCTATTTTGATTATGTGTATTTTGATCATGGCCTTCAGATAGTCCAGCAATTCTTAAATTATCTGTCCTGGAGATCCAGGACAGTTGTTTTTCCAATGAGGTATTCCACATTGTCTTCTATTTCTCATTTTTTGGATTTTGTTTGACTGATCTTTGATGTCTCATAGAAACATTAGCTTTCACTTGCCCAATTCTAATTTTTAAGGAATTATTTTATTCAGTGAGCTTTTGCACCTCCTTTTCTGTTTGGCCAATTCTAAAGGAACTGTTTTTAAAATTTCTAAAGGAGTTGTCTTCTTCAATGGATTTTTTTTCCCATTTGGCCAATTCTACTTTTAAAAGGAGTTATTTCCTTCAGTCAACTTTTGTACTTCCTTTTCTAATCTGTTAGCTCTTTTTTCATAATTCTCCTTCATAACTTACTTTTCCCCAATTTTTCTTCTACCTCTCTTACTTGATTTTTAAGATCATTTTTGAGTTCTTCCAATAGGACTTTATGAGTCTGAGACCAATTCATATTCCCCTTTGATGCTTCACATGTAGACACTTTAACAAAGTTGTCCTCTTCTGAATTTGTGTTTTGATCACCCCTGTCACGATAATAGCTTTCTATGGTCAGGGCTCTCTTCTGTTTCTTACTTATTTTCAAGCCTATTTCATGACTTTTAAAATTGGGCTCTGGTCCTGTGGCACAGGAGGCACTATTCCAAACTTGTTATTCTGGGAGCCAGGGGCCTGGTGTTTCTAGCTTGCTCACTGTGCTGGGGGAGGCCTGGCCTAGTTGTTCCTGTTTTGCTGGGGTTCTGTATTGAAGCTGGAGACCTCACTGTTGGCCTGCTGAACCAGGACTAAGCAACTTCAGTTGCTGATCTGTGCTGTGGTTAAGAGCCTCCCACTGGCTTGCCTGAACACCATCTATGCTGGGCAGTGTTCCCCTTTTACTCAAGTGAAACAGACCTTTCCTGATGTCCTTCTTAGTTATCTTAAGCTGTAAAATTGTTTCACTGTATCTTTTTTGTGAGTTTTGTCACTTCAGAATTTGTTTAGATATTTGACTTAAAGTTGCTTCTGAGGGAAACTAGTGGGAGTCAGGGAACTTCCTTGCTTCTTTCCACCATCTTGGCTCTACCTCCTACATAATATTTGTAGAAGCAATGGTAATGTTGATTTTCTTATAATTCCCGGAGTGAAAGATATACACGTGTGTGCCTGATTTTTTTGGGAGGGGGTGGTGCTAAACAGAAGTTGTAGATAGAATAGAAACCTAGATGCCAACCTGCTACCTCAGTCACCCAAAGTGGGTATACAGTTTTTCTTCTCTTTAGTCATACAGTCTGAATATATTTATTTTTAACTCTGTAGTGATAATAAGCTTGGATGGAAGATATAATAATGGGCTTGGGAAAGAGGGAGAGGTAAGATCTACTTTCACTCAGGTTACACAAAGTGTCATTGAATCCTGCTGAACCCAACTGGGGAGAATAGAAATGAATGCTTGACAGATCTTTTTTTAAAAAAGGTATTACAATATTTAAAATTTCAGATCCTAAATTTTAAAGGTCTATTAGTTTGATAAATGAAAACAACTTGTAATAAAGGATTTTATTAGAAATTTTATTTTGGGGGTGTGGAGGCAAGGTGGTGGACTAGAAAGACACACTTACGCAGGGTTCCCCCCACAGCCCATAAAATACCTGCAGAGAGGGGCTCTTAACAAATTTTGGAGTAGCAGAAGTGGAGAGCAACAGAGTGGAGGAGAATTCCTGCCCACAGTGACCTGAAAGGCCCATGGAAACGTTGGTTGCACTGGATGCAGGAGCCAAGCATGGAGCCCAGCCCAGCCTTGGCCGTGGTGCAATGAGACTCTGGGAGGATGACATCTCGGGGGCAGAATCTCCAGTCGCAGTAGTCCTCAGATCCCTTGGCCCATGGGCACCAAAGGTCACTGACGGGGTTTTATCAGGGGTCCAGGAAGGGAGAGGAGCCTTCCCATAGCTTCAGCAGCAGGCAGCAACCACAGAGCCAGCACAGCAGCCTGTATGGAAGCTCCATTGTTGGAGCATAAAAACCCCTGGGGACATTGAAGAGCTGAGTCTCACCTCAGCCCTGGGTGGAGGCCCTGGCTGAGCTAGTCTTTGCCTCAAACTAAATGGTGGCCCTGCACATCCAGCTTATCTGAAAATCAGCTCCAAGTGCTGACTTTGTGGAACTGGAAGCCAAGTGGCTGTGGAGAGGTATCTGCTAAGATTCTGGGCACAAAAAGCCCTCTCTGCATCCAGACAGTACATGCTCGATTGTGCCCCCTTGGAGGAACTGAGATCTCACAGATTCCCGGAGGATACCCTACTCTTGACAAAGGACCCAAAAGTCAAGTAACTGGTTGGGAAAATGCCCAAAAAAGGGAAAAAAGAATAAGACCATAGAAGGTTACTTTCTTGGTGAACAGATATCTCCTCCCATCCTTTCAGAGGAGGAAGAACAATGCTTACCATCAGGGAAAGACATAGAAGTCAAGACTTCTGTATCCCAAATATCCAAAATAAATATTTAATGGACTCAGGCCATGGAAGAGCTCAAAAAGGATTTTGAAAATCAAGTTAGAGAGGTGGAGGAAAACCTGGGAAGAGAAATGAGAGAGATGCAAGAAAAGCATGAAAAGCAGGTCAACACCTTGCTAAAGGAGAAATTGTAAAATTGTAACATTGTTTCACTGTATCTTTTTTTGTGAGTTTTGTCACTTCAGAATTTGTTTAGATATTTGACTTAAAGTTACTTCTGAGGGAAACTAGTGGGAGTCAGGGAACTTCCTTGCTTCTTTCTACCATCTTGACTCTACCTCCTACATAATATTTGTAGAAGCAAAAAAATGCTGAAGAAAATAACACCTTGAAAAATAGGCTAACTCAATTGGCAAAAGAGGTTCAAAAAGTCAATGAGGAGAAGAATGCTTTCAAAAGCATAATTAGCTAAATGGAAAAGGAAGTCCAAAAGCTCACTGAAGAAAACAGTTCTTTCAAAATTAGAATGGAAGAGATGGAGGCTAATGACTTTATGAGAAACAAAGAAATCACAAAACAAAACCAAAAGAATGAAAATGTGGAACAAATTGTGAAATATCTCATTGGAAAAAAAACTGACCTGGAAAACAGATCCAGGAGAGACAATTTAAAAATTATGGGACTACCTGAAAGCCATGATCAAAAAAAGAACCCAGACATCATCTTGCATGAAATTATCAAGGAAAACTGCCCTGATATTCTAAAACCAGGGGGCAAAGTAAATATTGAAAGAATCCACCGATCACCTCCTGAAAGAGATCCAAAAAGAG
>CM053771.1:125241862-125257591 GCA_028658325.1 Potorous gilbertii | reverse complement strand
GACTAAAACCAAGAATCACCTACCCAGCAAAACTGAGTATAATACTTCAGGGGAAAATATGGTATTTCAATGAAATAGAGGACTTTCAAGCATTCTTGATGAAAAGACCAGAGCTGAAAAGAAAATTTGACCTTCAAACACAAGAATGAAGAGAAGCATGAAAAGGTAAACAGCAATGAGAAGTCCTAAGAGACTTACTAAAGTTGAACTGTTTACATTCCTATTTGGAAGGACAATATTTGTAACTCTTGAAACTTTTCAGTATCTGGGTTGTTGGTGGGATTACACACACACACACACACACACACACACACACACACACACACAGCACAGAGTGAATTGAATAGGATGGGATCATATTTTTAAAAAATGAAATTAAGTGGTGAGAGAGAAATATATTGGGAGGAGAAAGGGAGAAATGGAAGGGGGCAAATTATCTTTCATAAAAGATGCAAGCAAAAGGGAAAAAGAGGAGAGGTGAGAGAAAAACATGAAGCTTACTCTCATCACATTTGACTAAAGGAAGGAATAAAATGCACACTCGTTTTGGTATGAAAACCTATCTTACAATACAGAAAAGTGGGGGAGAAGGTATAAGCAGGATGGGGGGTGATGATGGAAGGGAGAGCAGTGGGAGGAGGGAGCAATATGAAGTCAACACTCTTGGGGAAGGACAGGATTCAAAGAGAGAACAAAAGCAATGGGGGGGCATGATAGGATGGAGGGAAATATAGTTAGTCTTACACAACATGACTATTAAGGAAATCATTTGCAAAACTACACAGAAATGGCCTATATTGAATTTCTTGCTTCCCAAAGGGAATGGGTGGGGAGGAAGTTGAAAGTCAAAGTTGTAAGAACAACTGTTGAGTATTGTTCTTACTACGAGGAAATAAGAAATACAGATAATGAGGTATAGAAGGTTATCTGGCCCTACAGGACAAAAGAGAAGATGGGAATAAGGGAAGGGAGGAATGATAGAAGAGAGGGCAGATTGGTGATAGGGACAATTAGAATGCTCGGCATTTTGGGGTGGGGGAAGGGGAGAAATGGGGAGAAAATTTGGAACCCAAAATTTTGTGAAAATGAATGTTAAAAGTTAAATAAATAAATTTTTAAAAAAAGAAATTTTATTTTAGGCCAAAGTGTGTCTGATTTTGGTAATCATACTTTAGGAAAGATGAAGAAGTCTAGAAAGAGTTTAGCTCTAATTATGACCAATAGTCACTGCTGAGTCCTTTTAGGCAAGGCTAAGAACAATTCAGTCTACAAGTTTCACAGGCATAAAAGAAATTATGAGGGAAAGCTAATGAGTGTCTAGTGGGACATTTGAGGTTACACCAAGGTCGTAATATTCTTAAGAAACTTTATCATCTACAAGCTTATTGATAGTGGCTTAGAGCTCTATAGTAAAAGCAACCCAACTATTACAGAAACCATTATTGGTCCTATACCATCGCTCTGTGTCCACATAGGAAGGATTGAACACTGAAAACATCCAAAATTGGCTGACATCTTGTTATTTTTCATTCATGTTTGATCTTCACGTTGCAATGGTCTAAACTGTAAAGATACTGGAATGGTTTTCCATTTCCTTCTCCAGTGGATTAAGGCAATCAGAGGTTAAGTGACTTTCCCAGGGTCATATAGCTAGTAAGTGTCAGAGGCTTGATTTGAACTCAGAGTCTTCCAAGTCCAGGTCCAATGCTCTCTCCACTAAGCCATCTGGCCATTTGCTGTCATTTATATTTCCACAAAAAAGGAAAAAGAACTTTTTTAGCCTCCAAGTTTTCAGGCTAACAAGAATAACCCTCCTTCTTTCAAATGTAAAAAACTGATACTAGGTCCACCAAGAGTCAAAACTCTTCCCCATCCCTTTTGAGTAGGCCTTTGATTGCCTCCAAGAACCTATATAGTCTTCTACATTAATAACCTAGGTTGGTGCCCTATCTCCCTCAAAGGGAAAGCATCAAGGATTTCTAAACAGTCAATTGACCTTTCACTCTGATGAACCCCACTTTTCCCAGGGACTTCTGTAATTCTCGCAATTTATAGACTACACCAGATGAAAGCCGTCCACAAAAAGGTTGCACATAGGATTCCTTGAGAGTGTTCTTCAGGTCAATTCACAAGACTCACAGTCCCAGTGAAGGGCAAGGTCCAAGTTTGCTCCTCTTTGTGAGTATTTCTCTATCATTGCTCCTAGTTCTAAGTCCCATAGCTTGACTTTTGTCTTTGAAATTCTTTTAGTAGGTTCTAGAGGCTTATACAGGAACTCTTTCTTTTGGTTCTAAGTCTACCTGTTTCATTCTATTATTTCCGGTGGGTTCTGTGTGGTTCTCTGGAATTTCCTAGTATTTACTAGAGAGACCACACCAATGTGCAGGCCTCCTTCCAGGGATCATATTTTTAGCCTTTCTCCTCTCTATCATCCATGTGTAGACACTTTCCCATCTTCACCTTTTAAAGATGAAGCCTAAGTGTGTATGTAGCTCAAATGTATAAACTGGCTAGAATTTCATCTTCAGAGTAGTGTCTGATTTGACATCTCATCAAAGAATTCACTCCTTGTCAGGAAGACATCATTAAAGGTTCATGTTAACAGGATATAAAAGATCCTAGAAATGGTGGCTATTCTCACATAAGGACCTTGTGGAAAACTATCAACAATATATACCTGCAGCCATATGAAAAGCAGAGCTTCCCCTTTCTGTTCAGAGTAGGCCCTGTCTTTCTCTGAATTGTGTGCATTTGTTTATCCTTTTGGGCAGTGGCCTTTACAGATTCCATTTTTTATGGCTTAGTCAGTCAAAAAATATTTATTAAACACCTGTGTGTCAGGCACTGTCTTGAGTTATGAGGATACAAATATGAAAAATAGCTATCTAATGAGGGAAGACATAACAAAAAACAATGCTGAAAAGCAGTGTCAGAGGGTCAGGGAGAAAGGGAAGGGGAGGCATCTGGCACTAGGGAATAATGGAGAAGTTTGGAGTAGCTCATTCAGGTGAGAAATGAAGAAATGGTTGACCTGGGTACTGGTTTCATGGAGACCCTACCCTCTAAACTGAGAGGTCTAAAAGCAATGGGTACTGATGAGATGTGAATTCCAGCAGTTTAAAGAGATTCCTCGCACATGATGGAGAATTTTAGAAGAGTGTAGCTGGGTCGGAAATGAAAAAGTCTTTGGTGGAGTGGGGACCACTGGTGGAAACTTGCTGCTTTGTATATGTCTAAGAAAGGTTGAGGGGAAAGGAATATAGGTTCAGAGATCCTAAGAGTAAGCCTTAGGCTGGTTTGAATTTGTCTGTGTCTCAGAAAGTATGATTCTGAGAACCCATCTGTGTTTCACAATGGAAGATCTTCCAAGGAAGACACTTTACCCTTACACATCTCCAGCTGAAACTTATCCCACCTTCTAAATTTATTATGTTTCGAATAGTCTGGGAGTTCTGTTTTCTAAAGGTCTGGAGAGATCAGACTGATTAAACTTAAGACTTGAGCACCATCACAATTAAAATTTGTAGTCAGAGAATTACTCCTTTCTCTAAGGTCACCGTTGATCATAACGTGATTATGAGTCAGTAATTTGGAAAAATCCCAGCCTCCAAATAGAATGCGTTATTTTTACACAAGAGCTGTATACTCATTCGTCCATACTACTATATTTTAGTTACCACTGTACTCATTTTTAAAAAGAAAGAGGTAGAAACATGATGAAGTGTTCATAGATAAGGGCCAAAATAATTAAAGGGTTGGGAGGTAAGTCATCTAAAAAGTAACACAGGGATAAATAATTTGGTCCAATTTAAGGAGAACTGAACTAAGAGTTAACAAGCCTAGGTTCTAGTCTTTGCTAGTGTGACTTTGCACGTGTACCTCAACCTCCCTCATTATCCAGAAGAACACTAACCCATTCCACAAGGTCGCTTTGCAACTCTAAATGAGATAAATTGGGGGTGATCTGCTTTGGAACCAACTTGTGGAAGGGATTCATGCTTGAGACATGAACTGGACTAGGCAAATCCTGAGGTTCCTAACAATTAGCATTGTACAAAAGTGTAATGCTATGTCTCAGGAGGTAGAGGTTCCCTGTTTTGGAAGTTTTCAGGTGCAGGCAGGATGATCCATTAATGTGTGCTATTACAGAAGGAACTCTAGCTCAGATATAGGTTAGATTAGAAAGCCTTTAAAGTTCTTTTTAGTACAGAGATTTTATGATTCTAAGGAGCTTGAAGAATAATAATTGAACAAATCTTTCTAAAGCGTCTTCTATGGACAAAGTACTAAGGGAAAGTCAGGGGAGAGAAAAAGGTAAGGCAAGTCACAGTTACTGTCTTTCTGTAGCTTAGGAGGTAGTATGTGGATATAACACGCAGAGAAATAACTATTAAACAAAAAAGCATGACAAGTGCATAAAAGAAGTGTAAGTATACTATGTAAGGTCTATAGAGTAAAAGGTACTTGTAATGTTAATTTAAAGTTAATGGTGGATAGGGGAAAGAGTTAAAGATCTTCCCCACCCATTAATAGGTTTCAGTACATTTTGTTAATTTCTGTTGAGGCACTGGATCAGAAGATTATGCCCTTGAGCTCTGAAAAATGTAGAAATACTCTGGGATGAAGTTTTACTTTGGGGCTTACTCAATGGAAGTGTTTGTTTGGCCAGATGAGACTCGGGGTAGCTGTTAAGGATCTCCCTTGCTTTGAAAATCCAGATGTTGTTGCTTCTCTCTCTGGTAATTATGTAGGTATGTAATGGTCAGACAGTTGGATCTGTCTGGTGATCTGTGATGTATGTATCACTTATGATTGGACAGGTGGAATCCCTTTCTTTTGGTCTTTATTTCTCTGTTTGTATTTTCTCTGAGGTTCAGGGTATTGACTTTTCCCTGAACTAACTAAATGAATTATACATGTGCTTGATTAAAGTAGATTGTTGACCCCTCAAAACTTACTTCCCTTTTAGAAAAGCTGATCTAAGAACCTAGATGTGTCAAGGTGCTTGCTTTTACATTATTATTGTTTTTTTGCTTTTATATCACCTAGTGAGAAGCTTAACGGTAATATTTGAATTAGGTTTTAAAGTATGGTTTGAGATTGAAATTCAAAAGCTAAAGAGGCAGAGGTAAGTCTGTCCAGGGACAGGTGGATATAGTGACAGAGGCAGGAAAAATCAAGAAGTAGCAATATAGTAGTACAGACAATTAGTTGGTTATGAGGACATGTGAGAAGTCAAGGGAAATTGAACAGAATTACTATAACTATTCTCTAGGAAAACTTCTAGTAAAAATGGCAAAGGACTGATCTCATTTCCAGCAAATTTGAAGAGGAGGGAAAAATTTGAAGTAATCAGTACAAAGTATGCAATGTTTGCATTCTAGTCATGGCCAAGTGACTTTCAATTATGCTTAAAGGTAAAGGCTGGTCTCTTTACTAGAAAGAAGGTAAAAGTGTTTTGAGAAGCATTTCTACTTAACTCAAGTTACCAGGAAGATTGAAGTGTTCCTTAAAGAAAATGGGAGAAAGACTTCAATATGGAAACAAAGAAAATAAAATGACTTGAAAAGGTAAAGAAGAACTCTCTGACCTGTTTTGAAAGGTTGAAGACTGAAAGACTATGACACAAAGGAGATATAACAGAAAGACCACTGGGCATTTGGATCTAAGCAATAGATCTAAGGCTATTTTGGAAGTGGTGGTAGCTGAACCCTCGTATGAGGAAGAAGGTCATTGTGCTCTGAGGAATGATGATTCCAGTTTATAGGCTAGAGATCACTTAGTAAGCATCAAAGCAAGAAGAGATGCATAGGTGTAGCTAGTGGCTACTTCCTAGCTGAAGGATACTTGTTAACAAGAGTACTGCCTTCCCAGAACAAGTATCCGGTGTGGGATGGAGGTGTCCAAAGACCCATCAAACCAAAAGACTGTTTCTCATTTCTGGTGATTCACATGGACACAAATGATTTTGCCAGAAAAAAAAAACAACTAGAAAGCATTGTTAAAGATTATGAAATTTGGGGGCTAGAAACTAAAGATTTTAGGGCTGTTGGTAGTGCTTGGACTATTCCTATAAGGTGAAATACAAGAACTTCTGAAAAGAGGGGCAGATTTAGGAAGTAATGGATGATAAGATGGAATCAGAAAATAACAATGAGCCATGGTTAAAAAATAAAGGCCAGTGAGAGAGTCTTGAAAAAGAATTGATAAGAGCTTATGGTTTTAAAAATCTAATCAAAAAGACTTTAAATTGAAAGTAAAGAAGGAGAAAATTGCCAATACACACATATTTATATATCTATACATATACATCCACTAAATAGATTAAAAAAATTGTTTCTGTTCAGTTATTTTCAGTTGTGTCCAACTTTTTTGACCCCATTTGGGATTTTCTTGGCAAAGATACTTGAGTGGTTTGCCATTTTCTTCTCTAGTTCTCTTTGCATATGAGGAAACTGAGGCAAATAGGGCTAAGTGACTTGCCCAGGGTTGTGCAGATTTGTACTCAGATCTTTCTGACTGCAGGCATAGTGCTCAAATCACTGAGCCACCCAGCTGCCTCCTCAAAACTTCTCCACGGGAATTGTATTTACTTGTCTTTAGAATTTAATTCTCAAGAGTTTACTATCCATCCAAGGCTAATTTTTCTTCTAGTCAGTCAATAAACATTTATTAGGTGCATACTACATGTCAGGTACTGTGCATAGCTCAAAATTCTAGATTTTCAATCCATCAGATCTTACCTAACCTTTGCTTACAATTTCAGTTAATTCAACTGAGGTAACCTCTTTTTCTTATTCCCCTCTAACTAATTCCCCTCCTTTCCCTCTCTTTTCCAACTTTTTCTTTGTTCCCCTCAGGAAAAGCTCCCTTCTTCCCTCCCTCTCTTCTTTGTACGAGACAAAATGGACTCTAGTCATGGGTGATGGACGCACACGTGATGCTAATGATACTGTTATGTCAAACTAAATGAAAATCATAAATTTAGAGTAAATTAAATAAGTCCTGGAGATTCATTGTACGATCAAAAATAATAGATCTGAAAGGGACTTCATAGGCAGGGGAGAAAACTGGGGCACACAGAGGTAAATGATTTGTTGGAAGTTATATAGATGCTATCAGAGGGAGAATATGAACCCAAGTCCCCTTGACTCCAAATCCAGGGTTGTCTCCATTTTATATAACTGTGTTAATTTCCTATGTATCTTGGATAACAGAATCTTATCAGAGACATTCAATGCACACGTTTCTTTGGAAGGGTCAGTTTTTCTTCTTGTACTTGTTTAATAGATTTTGTTCATTTAAAATTAAAAAATTATGTAACGAAAATGATTGATATTCTTTCTTTCTGATACCCTCTATTTGTTTGCTTAAGAATTCTTCTTCTAGTCATAGTTGTGAAAGTTGCCTCAATTCATTTTCTTCTTAAAATAAAAAAGAATGCAATCTTTTATATTTAGATAGATATTTAGATAATTGCAAATTATTGTGCTTTATAGTGTATGTGAGTGACCAGGAATCTTCTCTGGCTGTATCCCATGCTTCTTCCTCCCTTATGCCTTCAAGCTTCTCTGTCTTCTGTCAAGTCTCAGCTAAGATCACACCTTCTGCAAGAAGCTAATCTAGTCCTTCTTAATCTTAGTGCCTCTCCCCTGAGATTACCTTTAATTCATTATGAAAGTATTTTGTTTGTACAGAATTGTGTTTCACATGTGTTTCTCCTTAGACTGTGAGATCCTTGGGAGCAGGCATTGTTTTTCACTTTCCTTTGTATTCTCATTCCTTTAGCAAGTGCCTATAGCATAGTGGTCCTTCATTTAAATTCTTTCTGACTTGTCTTGTTAGAGGTATTTCAAAAAATCAGAGATATTTGTAAAGTTAGAGAAAGGCATAGGTCTCAATTTTCACAAAAAGGGGAAACAACAGAGGCTTCAAACTGTAGATCAGTGAACTTAGTTTCAAATCATGGGAAAGTTCTAAAACAGATCATTAAAGAGATAGCTGGTAAACAACCAGAAAGAAAAGAGGTGATTGCAAAGAGATATCTTGTTTTCATCAAAAACATGTCATTTCAAAGAATAACCCTCATTTCTTCTTTGGTAGGATTACTAAATTAGTAGATGAGGGAACATTATGAATATTATTTACCTAGGATTGAACAAATTTTCGATAAATTATCTCCTTCTATCCCATGGAGAAGATGGAAAGACATGGATATAACACCTAGGATTCAGAACTTGTCAGATGGCTGAACTCAAAGAGTAGTCATTAATGTTTCAGTGACATCATGGTACAAAGTCCCCAGTAGAGTATCCCAGGGAGCTACACTTGGTCCTGTGCTACATCACCTTTTTTATCAGTGACTTAATAAATTCATAAATCATCAGATTTGTAGGTGACACAAAACTGGGAGAGATAGCTAACACACTGGGTGACAGAATCAAAATTAAAAGCATCTTAACAGGGTAGAGCATGGGAGTGAATCTAGTAAGATGAAATACAGTAGGAAATCAATGTAAAGTCTTACACTTTGGTAAATAAAATCCACAACCTGAGTATAAAATAGAGAATCTGGGTTAGACAACAGTTTATTCTGAAAATGATATTGAGGTTTTAGTGAATTGAAAACTGGATATGAGCCAGAAAGGTAATGTGCAAATCAAAAAGCTAATCTGATCATGGGCTGCATGAAGATAGAGGCTTAGAGAGGAGTTGGACCTACTACAGTCTGTCCATGTCAGACTTCATTTGGAGTAACATATTCAGTTATGATGCTGCAGTTTAGGAAGAACATTAGTAAGCTACAGAGTGTACAGAGGAAGGCTACCATGATGGGGAATGGCCTTGAGTTCATGTTTTATATGGATAGGTTGAAAAATCTGGTTATGTTTAGTCTGGAGGGAAAAAAAGGGGGCAAGTATTTGAAGGGACTAAAATAGTTCCATTTATCCACAGAGGGAAGAACAGGAACAATATGTAGAAGTAGCAAAGATGTCACTTCAGACATGATGTCAATAAAAACTTATGATTCAAACTGTCCAAAAGTAGTGTAGCTTGCTTCAAGAAGTATTGGAGGGTCACTGGGGGCTTCAAGATAAGTATGGATGATTATTTGTCTGATATATTACAATGAGGTTTTCTTTTGTGCATAGATTAGATAGAATACCACTCAGCTTTCTTCCAGTTCTCAAATTCTGGGATTTTGATTCACCACATTCTTCTGAGAAACTTAAGATCCTTAAGTTATCTCTACACATCCTTTCTTGAAGATCAATTTGATCAATATAATTTATATAAGTTTTCAAAGTTGTTGACTTTTGCATCTCTACCCAATTTTATTCTACTTTTAGATCTTGGTATTCTAAATCTGTCATTCTCTCTTTCAGAGTCTCCATTTCTTTGGAAATATTCCTTACTGCATTTTCTATTTTTTTCTACTTTCTTATTTTCCCTTTAATTCTTTGTTGAGCACTCTGATTTCTGACTTAATTTCATCCCTAACATCTTATTTCAAAAGTTTTGTGTTTTACAATATTCCTGAGTTTCTTTCTATTGTTCCACAATGTCTTTGTAATCTACACAATTCTCTTTTATTCAAGATTTTTTGGATTCATTTCCTTATAACAATTGCTCATTGTCTTCTAATCTTTTTTCTTCTCATTTTAAAAAGTTTTTATTAGTCTTTCTATTTTGGTCATTTTTTTTCTCATTTTCTCTTAGGTTTTCTCCCTGAAACTTGAGTTTTCCTACCCTTTCTCTTATATTTGCAGCAGCTAATCTCCAATTTACTTTTTCAATCTTGGCACCTCCTTTTATTGCTGGATGGACCTTCAATGCTGGCATCCTTTGTCTCCTTGTATTGTGGGGCATTTAGCCTGGATCCCTCCACAGGTTCCTGACCAGAGTAAGTGATTCAGAAAGAAGACTGACATAAGGTGGGTGACTAGTCTCTTTCTTCACAGGGAGAAGCTAACTCTGTGCTTTCCTGTCTTCTGTCCTTTCAAGGAATTTCCCTTTACTTCAAGTGATTGGGTGAATTAGTGCCTATTGTTGAGGGACCAGGAAATAACTTCCACAGCCAGATCCTGATGCAAAAACCTTCATGGTTGATTGCTTGGCTATTTCCATTGTGGTTCAAGTCTGGGAATTGTTGACTGGTAAATATTATTACATCATGGTATTTTTGTCTCATGAGGATTTTCTATCTCCCTAACTTTTAAATTCATCTTCAGCAAATCTAGTCTGTAGTTGGTGCCTGATTGCTTTTTCTGAGGTATCTACATTTGGAAAAGTTTGTGGAAAACAGTGATTTCACCATCATGTAATCTATAAATCAGCTTTTAGATCACAATCTGTTTGTATCCTAGATACTGATTAAACTGGATTTAATTAACATAGTTGTGGTCTGGTGTTCTTCATCTCTTAAAGATTTATTGAGTTTTAATTGCCCCCAGGTCTTGGCATGTAAAATGGAAGTTAGGCATGAGGTTATGTTTTGGGACTTCAGACAACATTTGAATAGGACAATTCTGTTTTAGGCAGGGTTGTACAATCAACATGCAAGAGGAGAGGGAAATTCCTGTGATGCCAGGTGATTAGACAGAATTCTTGGCACAATGGCTATACCATTCAAATAGTTGACAACTAAGAAGAAAAGTTTCAGTTAAGTTTAACCTAACCTTCATAAAAGAAAATTTAACTCTATTTTATCTTTTCTGGAACATTCTCAGTCACTGACATTATATAATCTGTATCAATACATCTATAAGCCCATACATACATATAAATATATATTTATACACATACATACATATAATTTTTCCCAATTATATGTTAAGACAATCTTAAAAACTTTCCTTTGAATGGTTTGAATTCCAGATTCTATCCCTTCCCCTTTCCTGAGGCAGTAAGCAATCAGATATAGTTTGTATGTATGCAATCATGTAAAACATTTCCACATTAGTTGTTTTGCACAAGAATACTCAAATAAAAGAAAAAGAATGAAAGTAAGTGAAAAATAGCACACTTTAGTCTGTATTCAAACAATATCAGTTCTTTCTCTGGATGCAGAAAGAGCTTCTTCCTTTGGAATTGTCTTGATCATTGTACTGCCAAGAATAACTAAGTCATTTACAATTCTGCATTGAATTATAATGTTGATATTACTGTGTACAACATTCTCCTGGTTCTGTTCACTTTGCATCAGTTCATGTAAGTCTTTCCAGGTTTTTCTGAAATCATTCTGCTTGTCATTTCTATTTTTTTTTGGCTTTTCTTTATTTTAAAAATATATAGAGGGTGGAGCCAAGAGAGTGGAGTGAGAACAACGACTCACCTAAGCTCTTGGACAAATTCCTTCAGATACCTTTGAAAGGAGAATCTGACCAAATTTTGGAGATGCGGAATCCAGTGGGAGACAGACTGTGGCAGATTTGGAGCCCAGGACAGACTGGAAAGTCCATAGGAAGGATCCGTTCTGCGGGGGTGAGCCCACAGTACACAGCACAGTGTGTCCAGTGCAGTGGAGCAGGAGGGCCCCCCTAGGAAACCTGAAAGCAGCAGGAGGATTCGGTGAAGCCACAACCAAGGTCAGGAGACCAGCAGAGTTGAACTAGTGAGAGCCGTTCAGTGCAGCTCCTAAGACTTTCAGCTCACAGATTAAACATCGATAAGTCACCTACTTGAACTTCCAGGAGCCAGGATGGTGGAATGATCAGTAAATGCTCTCTTCTCCTCTTTTGATGACCTCTAAAGAACCATAAAATATTTCCCCAGAAAAATCCTGGATCAGAGGAAACAGCAGAGGGGGCAAATAATCTCCTAACATCTGAGGCTAGGAAAATAGCTAAGGGGGATTCCTCCTACTATGGTGGAGGCAACCCAGAAGGATTGAGGACCCAAGGCAGAGAAAACTCACACTAGGACCCAGGCAAGCCTCAGAGTCAGGAGAGGAGCCTCAAGAGGGGTGGGAACTCAGATTAGCATCTAGGCGTGCCTCAGCACTCCAGGGGAAATAGGAAGACAATAGGGCAGCTGTGATCACCATTCCCTGAGCTTGCCTTTGCATTCAGCTGAGAAGATCCCTGTGACCAGGCCACTCCTCCCCCACACTCAACAAGCTAACCCCAGGGCTAATCAGGGAAACACCAAACAAAAACCTGCTCTTAGCTTTTCCACACAAGTCAGCTCAACACCAATTTCTGCAGCTTCTAACTGAAAGAACTAGAAGGCACAACACACAATCAACATCATGAACAAGAAAAAGCAAAAGAGGGGTGAAAAAAACCATAGAATCTTTCTATGGGGATAAAGACCAAAACACAAATATCAAAGAGGTCAATACTGAGACTGTACTTCCACCTGAAACTTCAGAAGGGACTATGAACTGCTTGCATGCACAAACAACTCTCCTGGAACAGCTGAAGAAGGAAATAGAATAAAAACTGGCCAATGACTTTCAAATTATAAAAAAAAGAATTCACTGATGAAAACATCTCTTTGGAAAGGAAAATTGAACAAATGGAAAAGGAAGTACAAAAATTAACTGGAGAAAATAATTTCTTAAAAGGAAAAATTGGACAGATGGAAAAGGAGATGCAAAAGTTAACTGAAGAAAATAATCTGATAAAGATTAGGATTGGGCAAGTAGAAACTAATGACTCAATGAGACAGCAAGAATTAGTCAAATAAAATCTAAAGAATGAAAAGATAGAAGAAAAAGTAAGATATCTAATTGGAAAAACAACTGACCTGGAAAATAGATCCAGGAGAGAAAATTTAAGAATTATTAGCCTGCCAGAAAGTCATGACGAAAAAAGAGTCTGGACAATATCTTCCAGGAAATCATCAAGGAAAACTACCCAGAAGTTTAGATCCAGAGAGCAAAGGAATCATCGAAAGAATTCACTGTTCACCTCTCGAAAGGGATCCCAAACTCAAAACCCCAAGAAATATCGTTGCCAAATTCCAGAACTGTCAAGTGAAGGAGAAAACACTCCATGCAGTCAGAAAGAAACAATTCAAATATCAAGGAGCAACAGTCAGGATCACACAGGACCTTGCAGCTTCTACATTAAAAGATCGAAGGAATTGGAATCAAATATTCCATAAGGCAAAGGAGCTGGAACTACAACCAAGGATCAACTACCCAGCAAACTTCAGCATAACATTTCAGGCAAGGAGACTGTCATTCAACGAGATAAAGGATTTCCAGATCTTCCTGACAAAAACACCAGAACTTAATAGACAATTCAATCTTCAAATGTAGGTCTCAAGAGAAGCATAAACGGGTAAACAGTGGGGGGAAAAACTTGTTACTCAATTTGTGCAAACTGTTTACCTCCTTATAAGGGAAGATGATGCCTGTTAATCTTGAGAATTGTGCATCTATTATGAAATATAAAAAGGATCATAGAGGGAAAGGTATAACGTAAATGAAGTCATGTTAAAAATATAATTTAAGTATGCCAAAGGTATTGTAACAAGAGGTGTGAAAGGGAGGGAGCAGAAAATGGTAAATTACATCACAGGAAAAAGTACAAAAGTATAGTAGAGGGAAAGAGGAGAGGGTAATGAGCATTGTTTGAAAGGTACTCTCATCTGATTGAAAGGAGAGAACAATAAACTTAAGTAGATAACCCTATCTCGCTCTATAGGCAGTAGGAGGGGAAGCAGGAAGAAAGGGGAGGGAAGCTAAAAGGGAAGGAAGAAGCAGTAAGGGTAAAGGGGAGTAAAGGGGAGGGGGCTAAAAGAAGGAAGGGAAGCCTGCAGGAGGAGGTGGTAAAAAGTGAAAACTATTGAGGAGGGGAAGGGAGATGGGAGAGCTAAAAGCACAAACTGTGGGTAAGAGGATGGAGGGAAATACACAAATTGTAATCATCACTGTGAATGTGAATGGAATGAACTCTCCCATAAAATGGAGATGGATAGCAGAATGGAAGAGAATCCATAATCCAACAATGTGTTATTTACAAGAAACACATTTGAAATGGGGGGATACACACAGTATAAAGGTCAAAGGTTAGAGCAGAATATATTGTGCTTCAGCTGATGTAAGAAAAGCAGGAGTAGCAATCCTAATCTCAGACAAAGCAAAAGCAGAAATAGATCTAATCAAAAGAGATAAGGATGGAATTTATATCCCACTAAAAGGCACCATAGACAATGAATCAATATCATTACTAAAAATGTATGCTCCAAGTGGTATAACATTCAAATTCTTAGAGGATAGGTTGGGGGAGTTGAAGGAAGAAATTGACAGCAAAACTGTACTATTGGGGGACCTCAACCTTCCCATCTCTGAACTTGATAAATCTAACCTAAAAATAAATAAGAAAGAGGTTAAGGAGGTAAATAAAACTCTGGATAAGGTAGATATGATACCTCTCCGGAGAAAATTGAATGGGAATAGGAAGGAATATAAGTTTTTCTCAGTGGTACATGGTACATATACAAAAACTGATCATGTACCAGGACATAAAAACCTCACAATCCAGTGCAGAAAGGCAGAGATGATCAATGCATCCTTCTCAGATCATAATGCAATAAAAATTATATGTAGAGGGAGGAACCAAGATGGTGGAGTAGGAAGACTCACATATGCTAGCTCCGAACCCACAGCCCATAATTACCTATAAAAAGAACTCCCAACAAATTCTGGAACAGTGGAAGCCACACAGCAACCGGGTGAAGGAGATTTCCATTCTAGAGAGCCCTGAAAAACCAATTCCAAAGGTCCGTCGTGCACTGGAAGGGAGCGGAGCCCAGCCCTGCCCTGGCCATGCAGCACTGAGAGGAACAGATCCAGCAGATCCGCAGCAGGCTTCAGGGATGGAATCTCCAGCAGCCACGAAGGTCCCTCCACCCACAGACACACAGGTCAGTGACAGAGACATCTGGATGGGCTGAGAGGGGAGCAGGGTGTCTCCATGACTCGGCCCCCTTGGGAGGTAGTGGCAGAGGCAGTGGGTGGCCAGAGGCTCCAGGAGCAGGCAGGAGCTCAGCAGGAGCTCCATTAGGGAAGGTCTCTGCATAACCCCCTTGAGGGAACTGAGCCTAGGAAGTGGCCCTGCCCTCACCTGAGCACCAGAACTTAAGCTCCCATTGAATAGCAGCCAGGCCTGCCACCAAAAGCCCTGAGGCTGGGGAGCAGCATTTGAATCTCAGACCCCAAGCACTAGCTGGGTAGATCTAGGCAGAGGTGCAGAAGAATCTCAAAAGTCAAGCAACTGGCTGGGAAAATGCCCAGAAAAGGGGAAAAAAATAAGACCATAGAAGGTTACTTTCTTGGTAACCAGATGTTTCTGCCCTTCCTCTCTGATGAGGAAGGACAATGTTTACCATCAGGTAAAGACATAGGAGTCAAGTTCTCTGTGTCCCAAACATCTGAAGTAGATACCCAATGGGCTCAGGTCATGAAAGAGTTCAAAAAGGATTTTGAAAATCAAGTCAGACAGGTGGAGGAAAAACTGGGAAGAGAAATGAGAGAGATTCAAGAAAAGCATGAAAAATAGGTCAATACCTTGATAAAGGAGACCCCAAAAATGCTGAAGAAAATAACACCTTAAAAAAATAGGCTAACTCAATTGGCAAAAGAGGTTCAAAAAGCCAATGAGGAGAAAAATGCTTTCAAAAGCAGAATTAGCCAAGTGGAAAAAGAGGTTCAAAAGCTCACTGAAGAAAATAGTTCTTTCAAAATTAGAATGGAACAGATGGAAGCTAATGACTTTA
>CM053771.1:125160401-125241362 GCA_028658325.1 Potorous gilbertii | reverse complement strand
AGCATTATTGATCATATCAACAACAAAACTAACAAAAACCACATGATTATCTCAATAGATGCAGAAAAAGCTTTTGACAAAATACAACACCCATTCCTATTAAAAACACTGGAGAACATAGGAATAAAGGGAAGTTTCCATAAAATAATAAGCAGTATCTACCTAAAACCTTCAGCAAGCATTATATGCTATGGGGCTAAGTTAGATGCATTTCCAAAAAGATCGGGGTGAAACAAGGATGTCCATTATCACCACTATTATTCAATATGGTACTAGAAATGTTAGCTGTAGCAATTAGACAAGATGAAGAAATTGAAGGAATAGGACTAGGCAAAGAAGAAACTAAGTTATCACTTTTTGCAGATGATACGATGATATACTTAGAGAATCCCAGAGATTCAAGTAAAATAGTACTTGAAACAATAACTTTGGCAAAGGTGCAGGTTACAAAACAAACCCGCACAAATCTTCTGCATTCCTATATATTAGCAACAAAGACAAACAGCAAGAGATAGAAAGAGAAATCCCATTTAAAGCTAGGGTAGACTCTATAAAATACTTGGGAGTTTACCTGCCAAAACAAACCCAAGGACTACCTGAACACAAATACAAGACACTTTTTGCACAAATAAAGTCAGATCTAAGTAAGTGGAAAAGTATCAGTTGCTCATGGGTAGGCTGAGCTAATATAATAAAAATGACAATTCTACCTAAATTAATTTACTTATTTAGTGCCATACAATTAAACTATCAGATAATTATTTTCTAGAGCTGAATAAAATAATATCAAAATTCATCTGGAAGAAAAAATGTCCAGAATATCAAAGGGACTAATGAAAAAAATGTTAGGGAAGGTGGCCTAGTGCTACCAGATCTCAAATTGTATTGCAAAGCAGCAATTATCAAAATCACTTGGTACTGCCTAAGAAACAGAAGGGTAGACAAGTGGAATATGCTAGGCACCCAAGACACAGTAGGCAAGGAATATAGCAACCTCTTGTTTGATAAACCCAAGGACTCCAGCTTCTGGGATAAGAACTCACTGTTCGACAAATATCCCTGGGAAAACTGGATAACAGCATGGTGGAAACTAGGCATAGACCCATGCCTGACACCATACACAAGAATGAAGTCCAAATGAATACACGATCGAGGTATAAAGATTGATACCATGGACAAATTGAAGAAGCAAGGAATAGTGTATTTATCAGATTTATGGAGAAGGGAAAAATTTTTTACTAAAGAAGTGACAGAATTCATTATGAAATGCAAGATGAATAACTTTGATTATGTTAAATTGAAAAGTTTTTGCACAACCAAATGCAATACAATCGAAATTCGGAGAGATACAGTAAATTGGGGAAGAATATTTACAGCTAATCTTGGGGATAAAGGCCTCATTTCCAGAATATATAGAGAACTCAGTCAAATATATAACAATACAAGTCATTTCCCAATTGATAAATGTTCAAAGGACATGAATAGGCAATTTTCAAAGAAAGAAATTAAAGATATCTATAATCATATGAAAAAATGCTCTAAATCACTTTTGATTGGAGAGATGCAAATCAAAACAACTTTGAGGTATCACATCACACCTATAAGATTGGAAAACATGACAGAACAGGAAAATGATAAATGTTGGAGAGGATATGGGAGAGTTGGAACACTAATTCATTGTTGGTGGAGCTGTGAACTCATCCAACCATTCCGGAGAGCAATTTGGAACTATGCCGAAAGGGCTACAAAAAATGTGCATACCCTTTGACCCAGCAATATCGCTACTAGGACTGTATCCCCAAGAGATTATAAAAATGTGAAAGGGTCCTACATGTACAAAAATACTTATAGCAGCACTCTTTGCAGTAGTCAAAAACTGGAAATCAAGGGGATGCCCATCAGTTGAGGAATGGCTGAATAAGTTGTGGTATATGAATGCAATGGAGTACTATTGCACCAATAAGAAATGATGAACAAGAAGACTCCAGAGAAGCCTGGAAGGATTTATATGATCTGATCCTGAGTGAAAGGAGCAGAACCAGGAGAAATTTGTGCACAGAAATGTCCAGTGTGCGAGAATTTTTCTGGTAGACTTGGAACTTGTAATGACGTAAGGACTTAAAAAAATAATAATTCCCAATGGTTTTCTAAGGAAAAATGCTTTCCACACTCAGAGAAAAAGCCATGGAATTCATTTGCGGAATGTAACCTATCTTGTTTGTGTATGTGTGTGTGTATGTGTGTGTGTGTGTGTGTGTGTGTGTGTGTGTGTATTATGTTTTGATTTGTTATATGATTTCTTCCATTTATTTATTTCATCTATACAGCATTACTATAGTGAAAACGCATTCAATAGGAAAGTATATGTAAATCACATATAGAATTGTATGGCATCTTGGGGAGGGAGGGGGGTGGTGGGGAGTAGGAGAGGGGGTAAAAATATAAGCTTTTTGGTAGTGATTGTAGAACATTATAAAAGTAAATAAATTAAAATACATATCATTTATTTATTTTTTAATTTCTCCACATTCACTTCCACAAGAATTTGAACTCAAAATTTTCTCCCCATCTCTCCCCAACTCCACCCTAGGACAGAATGCATTCTATCCACTCCTTCCTCCAGTCTGTCCTCCCTTCTATTAACCCCTCTTCTTCCATCTTGCTCACCTCTATTTTCCTATAGGGCAAAATACATTTCTATACCTCATTACCTGTACATCTTATTTCCCAGTTGCATGCTAAAACAGTTTTTAACATTCATTATTAAAGTTTTGAGTTCCATATTCTCTTCCTTCATCCCTCCCCACCCACCCTCATTGAGAAAGCAACCAATTCAATATAGATCATGCATGGGTATCCATGCAAAACATTGCCATAACCATTATGGTGTGAAAGACTAACCACATTGCCTTCTGTCCTATCCTGCCCTCCATTTATTCCATTCTCTCCCTTGACCTGTCCTCCCACAATAATGTTTGCTTCTAATTATCCCTTTCCCCAATATGCTGTCCTTTCTATTACCTTCATTCTCCTATCCCCTTCCCCCTTGCCTTCCTGCAGCATAAAATAGATTTCCATATACAATTGAGTGTGTGTTATTCTCTCCTTAAGTCAAATCCCATGAGAATGAGGCTCACTTATTCCCTTTCATCTCCCCCTCTTCTCCATTGTAAAAGCTTTCTTGCCTCTTTTATGTGAGATGATTTGCTACATGCTAACTCTCCCTTTCTTTTATTCCCAGTACATTCCATTCAATAGTAAATTTTATGTTTAATTCTCCTTTCAAATTCAACTCACCCTGTGCCCTCTGTCTACATATATATGTATATGAATATATATACATACATGCATGCACACACATACACCCATATACATATAAAAAATGTACGGTAGCCCAAAAGACTATTTTATGAAGAACTTGCATGGGGCAGGTGATCACATGGTGGCCAGAAGAAATGATACAAGGACAATCTCAAGGTCTCTCTCAAGATCTTTGGATTTGACTGTGCAACATGGGAGACACTGACACAGGACTGCTCAGCATGGCGTGTCCACATAAGGAAAGGTGCTATGCTCTTTCAGCAGAGCAGAATTGAGACAGCACAAAGTAAATGCAGGATGCACAAATTTGGAGTATCCACTCCAAATATTCATACGGACTACCTGTGCCCAACCTATGGTAGAGCATTCCGAGCTTATGTTGGTCTGATCAGCCACAGTTGGACACTCTGAAATTTCACTTTACAATGGTGATGTCATTTTGGTCCTCTTCAAAGACAAAGGACAACAACCAACTATATATATATACATACATATATATATATATATATATATATATATATATATATATATACACTCACACACACGTATACACACATATGTACATATATATACATACATACATGCATACACACATACACACATATACATATACATACCTATACATATATAATACTGCTTGTCATTTCTTAAAGCATAATAATATTCCACCACAATCATATACCATAGCTTGTTCGGTTATTACTTAATAGATGGGCATCCTTTTGATTTCCAATTCTTGACTGCCACAAAAAGAACTGCTATAAATATTTTTGCACAAATTTTTCTATCTTTCTTTTTTTGATGTCTTTGGGATATAGACCTAAAAACAGAAATGCTGAGTCAAAGGGTATACAGTTTTGTAGCCCTTTGGACATAGTACCAAACTGCTCTCCAGGAATGGTTGGATCAATTCACAGTTTCATCAACAGTGTGTTAGTGTCTCAGTTTTCCCACATCTCCTCCAACTTCCATTATTTTCTTTTTTTGTCATATGGCTCAATCTAATATGTGTGAGGTGGTTCCTCAGAGTTATTTTAATTTGTATTTCTCTAATCAATAGTGACTTAGAGCATTTTTTCCATATGTAATTCCAGATGAGCTACTTAAAATCCTAAAAGACATGCTGTTAAAGTGCTGCACTGAATATTCCAGCATATGTGGAAAACCCAACAGTTCCTGAGGAAGGGTGTTTTAGGCTGAGAAGTTCCAGAAATGCTGAAAAGAACTCTTAGACATTTCATTGACATATTTCTTCCAAAATGAATGGTGGTATAGATTTGATTATGATTTTCAGAGCAACAGGTTGGGTGGGTGTGAGAGGGAAAATTTTCTCAACCAAAGCAGGAAAGATGGCAAGATATCTGGGATAGATGACTGAATAGGATATAAAGCACGGTCTGAAACTAGCTAGATGCACTGGACTGTGCAAGTTTGTTCATTAATTAAAATAACATATTCTCAGGCTGGGAATGCCAAAATTGAGTGAATTAAGTCCCACTAGGACTTGGTGGCATAGTGTGTGGAAGTCTGATGTTCTGAAGAGTTCATTAGCAAAAATCTTTAAGGTTATTCTTAGGGAACAGTATTTCAGCAAAGGCTCCAGCATATACAGAAAGGCCTGCTGTACAAGTTCTTAGATCTGTTTTTCTAAAAGTAAGGGCAAATTTTGAGGGGTCAACAATCTACTTTAATCAAGCACATATATCATTCAATTAGTTCAGGGGAAAAAGTCTGCACCCTGAGAAAATACAAATAGAGAAATAAAGATCAATAGACAGGGCTTCCAATGGTCTGACCATAAGCAATACACACATAGTTACCAGAGAGAGAAGAAGCAACATCTGGGGTTTCAAAGCAGGGGGCGGAGGGGCTCCTTAGTGGTTGCCCAGAGTCCTATCTTGCCAAACAAACACTTCCAATGAGTAAGCCCCAAAGTAAAACTTCACCTCAGAGTATTTATACATTTTTCAGAGCCAGCAGACCTCATAACCCTTGAGAACTAATATTAGAAAATTAACAAAAAATGTAGGCCTCCCCTAATCAAACTTTCCTTAATGGACAGGCCCATTAATGGATGGAGAAGATCTTTAACTCTCATAATTACCATTACAAACCAATGGAGTTAGTTGGTGGATTTGGAACTAGTGGAATAGGTTAGATAGGGAGAATATTTGTTGATACTTCAAAGTCAACTTGAAAGTAAATCTGCAGTACAAAATTCAACTGAACTAGACTTGGCCCTGCGTTATTTGACAATTTTTTCCGTGATTTACATAGAATTGCATTCTTTAAAAAAGTTGATCTGTCACATTTTTGACTCATATTGTTTGTATGCCACTAAAGCACAGAGATCTTTTAAATATAAGACTCTCTCTATTTTTTTGTAGACCTATTCTTGGCTCAAATTCACTCCTTCTTCATCTGAGGCTGGATGACTGCTTGTCAGGGATCATAGGCTCTTAAATTTAGGGCCATTTAATTCAACTCTTCTATTTTACAGATGAGGAAATTGAGGCTCAGAGCAGTTAAATGACTTGTCCTTGACCATATAGGTGATATAAGAGATGGTCTGTAAATTCAGCCATTCCATGCTCTAGATTCAACACTTTATGCCCTAAGACACCCTACTTCTCTGTTTTCAAAGGCATTCCTGATCAGAAACAGGATAGTTTATCAAATACAAGATCTCTGACCTTCCCTCTAACCCTAAATGTATACAATTTTATCATTCTTTGAAAAGGAAGACATAGTAAGAGATGAAAAAAAGAAAGGGAAGGGTGGATAATAAAGGTGAGATGTGTGTTCCAAAGCAGTAAACATATGTTTATTTATTGCTTATTTTGGGTCAGGAAACAAGAAAGAATGAGCAAGGTTTTCTCCCATAATGAGTTTCCTAGAAGTCTTGTTGTTGTGTTTGTCCATCTTTCTCAAAGAGGACCATGACATCCAGGAAATGATGACTTGACTTTGTATCTAGGTGGTGTATTGGATAGAGCACCAGGACCAGAATCTGGAAGATATGAGTTCAGATCTGATCTCTGACACTAGCTGTGTGAACTTGAGCAAGTCCCTTAACTATTAACTATTTACCATAGTTTCCTCATAGGTAAAATGTGGGTAGTAACAGTACTAACTTTTCAGGAGATAAATAAAGGATATAATAATTGTGAAGCTCTTAGCACAATGCTTGACACATAGAATGTGTTATATAAATGTTAGTTATATTATATTGCAGCTGTATGAGTCATCCTACAGTTTATAATACAGCTGAACAGTTGGGAATAAGCCAGGAGAAAAGGAGTAGGAATTACACTGATTGAGCAAGAAGAAGAAGGGTCAGCAAAAGGATTTTAGGATTAGAATCTCACTGTGCTTTTGAGTCCTGTAGAAATTGGGAGGGGGATTTCTTCCATGGGAAAACAATGCCTACTGAGATTTGCCACAAGCTTGTTTCTTATAGCTATAAAGTTTGTCTTTACTCATTCATGATGCCACAGCAAAAGAAAGAGGTAAACAGCATGGAATGGTAGAAAGAGTAAGGGACTTGGAATCAAATAGTATAGGTTTCAAGTTATATCCCTTACTGGTCATGTGACAGTGGACAGGTCACTTAACTCTCTGATCTCGGATTCTTTTTCTGTCAGCCTGAGACAATAACCACTTACACTTTCCTTCCTCTGGTCCACAAGCATTCTGATCCTCCTTGAAACTCTGGATCTAGACAGTTTACAAACTTGCCTGAGAGACATGCAGAAATCATTTTGTAAACTTTAAAGGACTATACAAAAACTCGTAACAATTAATCAACTTTATAATCATTTACTAATAAGATGATAAACCACTTGCTTAAAATGTAACCTATTGACTCACTCAGTAACCTTCAGTGGCTATACAGTGACCAAAACCTAAAATACTTGTCTTGACATTCAATATTCTCATAATTTACTTCTCCAACTTACATGTGTTGTTATACTTCCTCTATATCTCCTCATTCAGGTCAGTGTTCTGAACAAACCAAGTTCATTCTAGCCTCCACACCTTTGCTAATGTTGTTCTTCCTAAGAAGGTTTTCCCTACCTTTCCGCCTATCTTTCAAGGCCCAAGTCAAGACCCATTTCTTGGGTGGAGCAAAGATAGCAGAGTAGAAGCAGAGAATTGCTAGAGCTCTCCCCCCAAGCCAAGTCAAATACCTATGAAAAATGACTCTAAACAAATTTTGGAGCTGTAGAACCCACAGAATGATGGAGTGAAACAAATCTCCAGCTCAAGATAGCCTGGAATGTTGATGGAAAGCATGTATCTCATCATACTGGGAGCAGAATGCAGTCCAATGTGGGCTTGCAGGTATAGACAGGACCTGGGCAGACCTGTGGGAGGGGAGGGGAGACTGAATCTCTGACACCTGTGGTGGTTTCCAGACTTCACAAGTCCAAAATATCGAGGACAAATTGGAAGGTCAGTGGAAAAATGTATGAGAGAGTAGAGTGGTCAGGCCCCAGCCCCAAGATGGCAGAGTGGATGGAGGAGCCTGTAGCAGCCTGCAGCAGAGGCTCTGGAGATCAAGGCCCACAGATTGTGGGGGATTGAGTGGTTGACAGTACATTCCCCCACCCCCACTGGAAGCTGAGAATTACCTTGACAAAGAGCTCAAAAATCAAGTGAAGGGCTGGGGAAATGAGCAAAAACCGAAAAAAGAATCAGACTATAGAATCTTTCTTTAGTGACAAGGATGACCAAAATATACAAACAGAAAAAGACAACAAAGTCAAAACTCCTACATCCAAAGCCTCCATGAAAAATATGAAATAGTCTCAGGTCATGGAAGAGCTCAAAAAGGATTTTGAAAATCAAGTAAGAGAAGTAGAGCAAAGATTGGGAAGAGAAATGAGAGTGATGCAAGAAAATCATGAAAAATGAGTCAACTACTTGCTAAAGGAGACCCCCAAAATACTGAAGAAAATAATACCTTAAAATAATACCTTAAAAAAATAGACTAACCCCAATGGCAAAAGAGATCCAAAAGCCAGTGAGGAAAAGAATGCCTTAAAAAGGAGAATTGACCAGATGAAAAAGGAGGTCCAAAAGCTCACTGAAGAAAATAATTTCTTAAAGATTAGAATGGAGCACATGGAAGCTAATGACTTTATGAAAAATCAAGAAATCACTAAACAAAACCAAAAGAATGAAAAAAATGGAAGAGAATGTGAAATATCTCATTGGAAAACCAACTGTCCTGGAAAATAGATCCAGGAGAGACAATTTAAAAATTATTGAACTGCCTGAAAGACATGATCAAAAAAAGAGCCTAGACATCATCTTTCCAGAAAGACTAGAGGTGGTTTATGATAGCTATCTTCAACTATATGAAGGGCTGCAATAGGGAGGAAGGGTTAGGCTTGGTGTGTGTTGCCCCAGAAGGCATAGAGAGGCAAAAAGTGTGAAAAGTACAGAAATAAATTTAGGTTTGATGTCAGAAGGGATTGCCTAACAATCAGAACTATCTCAAAGTAGAATAATCTGATTTGAGAGATGAAATGTGCCCCCTGCCAAGAGGTCTCTGCTTTTTAGATTTGTTAGAGTAGTGATTTCTTTTGGGTATGAGTTGGGCTAGAAGGCCAGTGACAACTATTCCAACTTTCAAATTCTGTGTTGGTGTTGATATTTAAATGTTTATGTAACTTTCTATTTCTATAAATTCCTTTTGAAGAAGGAGCATGACTTTTGCTTCTCCGTTCTCCAAATATTTCTTCCCAACTTCCGCCCATTTCACTTCCAGGCTGAGCACATATAATAGCCATTCAAAACAAAACAAAATATAACTTCAGTTGAAGTGGTTGGAAGGGTAGGAGTGGGGTGACATTTCTACTTATCCCTTGACTGCTTTGGAATTTTTCAGTCATGGAATCAGACAGATAAGTCTCCCATTGTCTGTTTGCCCTGTGTAGGAGTTTGAGGTTTAAAGGCTGAGAACTTAGTACCTAATACAGGATGGAGACAGTATAGCATAAATGTTTGTTGAGTTGAATTGAGAGCTTGGTTAGCAACCAGGTAAAAACCTATAGGTCAGTGAAGAGCTGGGGAAGTAAGTCACTTGCCTTTGCCCAGCTGGAAGAAATAGCTTAGATGAGAGCCTGGGGAAATAACCTGCCTGTTTGTAACCAGGGTCCTGTCATTAACCTACACTTTCCCAGAGCTACTGGAGTAGCAGCTACCAGCCCCCAAATTTCATCTCTAGTTGACCCTAAGTCTTTTCTCTAGCAACATACCAGAGGATATTAGTAATCCTGAAGAGTTCCCAGCTCCTGAAAATCTGACACTTCCCATATGTCTTCACTCCTAGAAACAGTTCAGCAAGCACCCAGCACTATGGAAATGGGACTGGCCTGTTTGGGCAGACCATCAACTCCTTTTTGAAAGGGCTAGCTTTTCAGCTTATTCTTACTAATAGGCAAAATATAGATTTTAGAACCCTAGATTTAGAGCTGGAAGAGACTTAAAGTCAATTTATCATTTTATAAATGAGGAAACTGAGACCCAGGGAGACTGCCATTTGTCTTTTTCTCTGATATTATCTCAAATTTTTCCTACACACACATATGCGCACATGTACACACACACACACACACACACTATTTGTACATAGTTGTTTACACATTATTAAATTGCAAACTCCTTGAGATTAGGGAATGTTTTTCATTTTCTTTGTATCCCTACTGCTTAACACAATATCTGACACATAGTAGGAATTTAATAAATGCTTGTTGTTGCTAACTGGCAACCCTTTCACTTCTGTATGAAAGAACTCTTGAGCCAGTTTCTCTGACTTCTTAAAGGTGACTGAGTCATCCATACCTTTCACAGATTTTTATAGCCCCTTGCACATATATTGCCTCAAAAGTGTGTATTGATTTCAGCATTTGTACTAGGGAATCAGAAATCCTCTGAGAAGTGATTCTTTACATATTCTAAATACTGAGTTGCTGGGAGTATTCCTAAAATAGGAACTCTAAAAGAAGAGAATCGGAGGAAAGAAAAATAAGACAGTAGGCGAAAATTAAAAATATCAGAAATGAGTTTTTTCACATTAAGCATTTTCTGATTCAGAGCTTGAAAGGACCTCAAAAATCCTCCAGTTCAACTCTTTCATTTTATAGATGAAGAAACTGAGACCCAGAGAAATTAATTTGCTTGATCAAAATCAGACCAGAGAAAAGTGGCAGAAATGGTATTTGAACCCGGTCTTCTGATTTCAAATATAGCACACTTAGACCTATTTTCTACACTGAACTAAGGCTTGTTTCCAGAACTAAGTGAAACTTCAATCCAGAAACTTGAAACTAACTGCATACTACTTATTTTGGTTTCAGTCTTCATGCAAAAATTTGAGCCAAATGGATTTTATTCCAAATCTTTCAGGGATTTTGTGTTCAAAATGGGAAGCCTTACATGTGTAATGTGGAAGAAATTTTAGACAATTTTATTTATCGTGATTATTTTCCTATTTATTTGTTTCAGAGATAACCCTGCAGGAAAAGGTCGGGGGTTGTGGTTACCTTGTGAAAGTCGTTTCCAACATTTATATTGCAATGTCCCCTCTCCTTTTTATTTTATGTACTTATTTTATTTTTTACAGGAAATCATTTTGTGCTTCCTTCCAATATTTTTCTAAGGCAATTTATGCAACTAGCATTTGTAGCTCATATTTTATTCAAATAAATGTTTATCGTAATTTTTATAACAACATAAAATGAACCTAAAACATACACCAAAAATGGATCCTTAATGCTTTTTGGTGTGTTGTCTACCTCTTTGGAAATCTGATGAAGTTTATGGACCCCTTCTCACAATAATGTTTTTAAAGGCAGAAAATATATAGAATAACAAAGGAAACCTGTGTGTTAGTGTTTGAGTTATTCTGGAGTGTATATTTCCCTGGGGAAAATTTCTACTCTCTGCTCTCAGCTGAGTTGAGAGCTTCCTTAGGTCTTGGGATCAAAAACCCCGAGGGGTTTGAGCAATTATGACTCACCAGACCAGTGACAACTGCATCCTTGACAATGCTTTTTTGTGTTCTTCCCTGTTCTTTTGGGAGTGCCAAGGTCATGGGACCATGGTAGTTAGAGGTTGTGAGACTCATAAATATTGAGCCTGAGGTTACTGGGAATGGGAGAGGTGGTTAGGCTAGACAAGACTACTACTCCTCCATCTGGGTCAAATGTTTGACTGGAAGACGGTACCAGTTTCTTGAATTGATTGGTTGACATTTACATAGAACTCTATACTCAGTATAACCCTATAAGGAAATAGTTGGAGCAGATATTATTTCCATTTTATAAAAGAGGACAATGGGGCACAGAGAGGCTGAATAACTTGCCCATAATTTTATGTAAAATTAGGTACAGAAACAAGACTGGGAACAGGACCTTATGATTCATGGAGCAGTACCCTGGCACTCTAGGAAGGATTTAGTCCTCTCGAGCCTTGCTGATTTTGAGCAGTATCCAAGGAATCTGTCTCATTTTTGGATCTGATCCAGAGGTCTTTACTTTTGGCATCAGGGCAAAAACCTTTCACCACTTTCTAAACTTTCACTGATGTTTAAAACACAACTGGAAACATAAACTCTCTTTTATTCCCTTTTCTTGAGTCTAAGCATTTCACCACTATTAAAGAACTGTTTCATTCAGTTGCTTATTATTTTTTCTCTCAATTCATGTCATTGTCACCACATTTAAATGCTTTCTTTTGGCCTATTATGGCATCTTCAATTTTTTTTACTTTGGCACTTTGGACCACAAGAGAATATTTCCTAGAGTTTATACACAAATTTAGACATAAGCAATTATAAACTATAGATAATAAATATTATTATAACCATAGAAATAATGGTAACTAGCATTTATGTAACAATTCAAGGCTTGCAAAGTGCTTTTTAAATATATCATTTCATCATTATAACAACATTGGACAGTAGGTGCTATTATCACTCTCATTTTAGACATGATGAAACTAAGTCCTTTCCTAAGTCCTAAGTCAAGTACTTGCCCAGTTTTACATAGCTGGCTTTTCAAAAGTGCAAGAGTTTTTTTCTTTTCTTTTCATTTTTTGTGCAGCCACTTCATGACTTCTGGGAAAAGCCCTCCCTTTTAAGACTTCCTCCAAAATAACTTCTTCCAAAGTCATTTTCTGAATAATCATTAGCACTTACACTGGACAGGCTTCTCACCCTGAGATAACAAGATTACTAAATTTGCGTCATTCTTAGGTTAATCATGAGAAACTTCCCAACACAGTTCTTCCTTTCAGATAAATCACCTGTATCGGAGGTAACTGAGCATGTTGAAATAATGTCAGTAATGAGATATCCAGAAAACTCATCATGAGTTCAGAAAGTCTCTATGTATACCCTGATAAAAACAGAGCAATTCCTCTATGTAATTAGGGGGAATTCAGGTTTGAATTACACTTTGCTGAACATGTACTTGTACCAAAGCTTGCTGAAGAGTACTCTTTCTGAAAATTCTTTGCTGCTTACCTGACTGCCTTTCCTCCACAGACACAAGAGCTGACAAGGTCTCAAAGCAGGACCAGGAACATTAGAGGTAGTTCAGCATCTTGGGATCCATATAGTTTTGTTCTTCCGTAAACCTTGGTCGGATACCTGATTTTGTATCAGACTCTTCTTTTGCTTTCTAGGGACACTTTGGCAACACATTATGTAATCATTTAACTAGAGAGCTAAATTCAATGCTAAATAGTGAAGAAAAAACAGATGAGATGGATAATCTCTCCATCCTTGGAAATTATCCTCCCATACACAGGACCTTGCCCTTGTGTGTGTCTACTGTTATGCTGAAGTCATATTACTAAGACATATACTGACTTGATTTGGAGGAGCTTTGCAAGTTTCTTTTTTTAAAAAATTATTTTATTTGTTTTCAGTGTTATACAATCACTTCCATATATCTTAGATTTTTTTTCCCCTCTCTCTTCTTCTTTCCTCCATCCCTCCCCACTCCCTCCCCAAGATGGCATGCAATCTTATACAGGTTCTACAAATAAATCCCTATTAAATACATTTTCACCTTAGTCATGTTGAATAGAAGAATTAAAATGAATGGGAGAAACCATAAAATAAAACAAAACAAAATACAAAAGAAAATTGTTTGCTTCATTCTGTGATCCAATTCCTGTGGAAAGTTTTTCTCTGGATGTGGATGGGGTTTTGCCTCAAAAATCCATTGGGAATTTTTTGGGTCCTTGAATTGCTATGAAGGACTAAGTCTACCAGAAAAATTCCTCACACACTGTGGTTGGTGCTGTGTACAAAGTTCTCCTGGTTCTGCTCCTTTCACTCAGCATCAGTTCATATAAGTCCTTCCATGTCTCTCTGATGTCTTCCTGTTCATCATTTCTTATAGCACAATAGCATTCCATAACATTCATATACTACAACTTGTTCAGCCATTCCCCAATTGATGGGCATCCCTTTGATTTCCAGTTTTTGGCCACCACAAACAGGGCTGCTATAAATATTTTTGTAAATGTGGGACCCTTTCACATTTTTATGATCTCTTGGGGATACAGTCTTAGGAGCGAAAATTCTGGGTCTAAGGGTATGCATATTTTTGTAGCCCCTTGGGCATAGTTCCAAATGCTCTCCAGAGTGGTTGAATCAGCTCACAGCTCCATCAAAAATGAATTAGTGTTCCAACTCTCCCACATCTTCTCCAACATTTATCATCTTCCTGTTCTGTCATATTTTCCAATCTGATAGGTGTGATGTGGTACTTCAGAGTTGTTTTGATTTGCATCTCTCTAATCAATAGTGATTTAGAGAATTTTTTCATATGAGTATAGATAGCTTAATTTATTCCTCTGAAAACTGCCTGTTCATATCCTTTGATCATTTGTCAGTTGAGGAATCACCTTGTATTCTTATAAATTTGACTGAGTTCTCAATATATTTTAGAAATGAGGCCTTTATCACAGACACTAGGTGCAAAAATTCTTTCCCAGTTTTCTGCTTCCCTCCTAATCTTTCATTGGGTTTGTTTGTGTAAAACTTTTTCAATTTAATGTAATCAAAACGATCTGTTTTTCACTTCATAAGGTTCTCTATCTCTTGTTTGGTCAAAAATTTCTCCATTCTCCATAAATCTGACAAATACACTCTTCCTTGCTACCTTAATTTATTTATAGTATCAATCTTTATACCTAGATCAGGCGTCCATTGGACTTTATTCTTGTCCATTGGTATATGCCCAGTTTCTGCCACACTTGTTATGTAGTTTTCCCAGCAATTTTTGTCAAGCAGTGAGTTCTTATCCCAGAAGCTGAGGTTCTTGGGTTTATCAAACAGCATATTGCTATGTTCATTGACTACTGTGTCCTGAGTACCTAACATATTCCACTGGTCTACCTCTCTGTTTCTTAGCAACAAGAAAAAAAACCCCAAGTGTTTTTGATGATTGTTGCTTTATAACACAATTTGAGATCTGGTAGGACTAGGTCACCTTCTCTAGCATTTCTTTTCATTAGTTCCCTTGATATTCTGGACCTTTTGTTCTTCCAAATGAATTTTGATATTATTTTTTCTAGCTCTAGAAAATAATTATCTGGTAGTTTGATTGGTATGGAACTGAATAAGTAAATTAATTTAGGTAGAATTGTCATTTTTATTATATTAGCTCAGCCTACCCATAAACAACTGATGCTTTTTCACTTACTTAGATCTGTCTTTGTGCAAAAAGTGCTTTGTAATTGTATTCATATAGTCACCAGGTTTGTTTTGGCAGGTAGACTCCAAGATATTTTAGAGGGTCTACCATAGCTTTAAATGAGATTTCTCTTTCTCTTGCTGTTGGGTTTTGTTAGTGATATATAGAAATGCAGATGATGTATGTGGGTTTATTTTGTAACCTGAAATTTTGTCAAAGTTGTTTATTATTTCAAGTAGTTTATTACTTAATTCTCTGGGATTCTGTAAGTATATCATCACATCATCTGCAAAGAGTGAAAATTTAGTTTCTTCTTTGCCTAGTCTTATTCCTTCAATTTCTTCATCTTTTCTAATTGCTACAGCTAACATTTCTAATACCATATTGAATAACAGTGGTGATAATGGACATCCATGTTTCACCTCGATCTTTTTGGAAATGCATCTAACTTATCTGCATTGCATATAATGTTTAGTGATAGTTTTAGGTAGATATTGCTTATTATTTTATGGAAAGTTCCATTTATGCCTATGCTCTCCAGTGTTTTCAATAGGAATGGGTGTTGTATTTTGTTAAAAGCTTTTTCTGCATCTATTGAGATAATCATGTGGTTTCTGTTAGGTTTGTTGTTGACATGATCAATAATGCTAAGTTTTCCTAATATTGAACTATCCTTGCATTCCTGGTATGAATCCTACCTCATCATAATTGACTATTCTCATGATTAGTTGCTATATTCTTTTTGGTAATATCTCATTTAAATTTTTTGCATCTATATTTATTAGAGAAATTGATCTATAATTTTCTTTCTCTGTTTTGGCTCTTCCTGGTTTAGGTATCAGAATCATATTTGTATCATAAAAATAATTTGGGAGGACTCCTTCTTCCTCACTTTTCCCAAATAATCTATATAGTATTGAAATTAGCTGTTCTTTAAATGTTTGATAGAATTCACTTGTAAATCCATATGGCCCTGAAGATTCTTTCCTAGGGAGTTCATTGATGGCTTTTTCAATTTCTTTTTCTGAGATGGGGTTATTTAAATATTCAACTTCCTTTTCTGTTAATCTGGGCAATTTATATTTTTTAAAATAATCATCTATCTCATTTAGATTATTGAATTTATGGGCATACAGTTGGGCAAAGTAGTTTCTAATTATTGTTTTAATTTCCTCCTTATTGGAGGTTAGTTCACCCTTTTCATTTTCATTATTTGTAATTTTGTTTTCTTCTTTCTTTTTTAAACCAAATTGACAGAAGGTTTATCATTTTTACTTTTTTTTCAAAAACCAAATCTTTAGTTTTATTTATTAGTTCAATAGTTTTCTTAATTTCAATTCTGTCAATCTCTCCTTTGGTTTTCAGTATTTCTAATTGGTATATACTTGGAGATTTTCAGTTTGTTCTTTTTCTAGCTTTTTCAGTTGCATGACCAATTCATTGATCTCCTCTTTCTCTATTTTATTCATGTAGGCATTCAAAGATATGAAACTTCCCCTAAGAACTGCTTTTGCAGCATCCCATAAGATTTGGTAGGTTGTCTCATTATTGTCATTCTCTTGAACGAAGTTATTGATTGTTTCTATGATTTGTTGTTTAATCCACTCCTTCTTTAGGATTAGAGTATTTAGTTTCCAATTAATTTTTGGTTTATCTTTCCCTGGCTTTTGATTACATAGAATTTTTATTGTATTATGATCTGAGAAGGATGCATTGACTATCTCTGCCTTTCTGTACTGAATTGTGAGGTTTTTATGGCCTAGCACATGGTCAATTTTTGTATGTGTGCCATGTACCACTGAGAAAAAGGTATATTCCTTTATATCCCCATTCAATTTCTCCAGAGATCCATCATATCTACCTTATCCAGAGTTTTATTCACTTCCTTAACTTCTTTCTTGTTTATTTTGAAGTTAGATTTATCAAGTTCAGAGAGGGGGATGTTGAGGTCCTCCAGTAGTATAGTTTTGCTCTCTATTTCTTCCTGTAACTTCCTTAACTTCTCCTCTAAGAATTTGGATGTTATACCACTTGGAGCATATATGTTTCACAATGATTTTTAATGATTTTCTTCATTGTCTATGGTGGCTTTTAGCAGGATAGTTTCCATCCTTATCTCTTTTGATTAGATCTATTTCTACTTTTTCTTTGTCTGAGATTAGGATTGCTACTCCTGCTTTTTTACATCATTTGAAGCATAATGTATTCTGTTCTAACCTTTTACCTTTACCCTGTGTGTATTCCCTTGTTTTAAATGTGTTTCTCTTAAACAACATATTCTTATATTATGGTTTTTAATCCATTCTGCTATCCATCTCTGTTTTATTGCACAGTTCATCCCATTCATATTCACAGTTATGATTACTATCTGCGTCTTTCCCTCCATCCTCTTCCCTCCCTTTATGTTTTTACTTCTCTTTTCCTTTCCAAAATAGAGTTTTAATTTTTGACCACTGCCTCCCTCAGTCTTCCCTCCCTTCTTTCAGCTCCCCTCCCTTTTACTCCCCTTTTCTCTTACTATTTCTTCCCTCTCTTTTAGTCTCCCCTCCCTTTTCTTTCCCCCTTCCCCTACTACTTCCTACAGAGCTAGTTTGATTTCTATACTTAAGTGAGTTTGTTGTTCCCTTCTTGAACCAAATCAGGTGAGAGTAAATCTCAAGCAATGTTAATCTCCCTCCTCTCTTTCCCTCTACTGTAATATATTTTTATGCCTCTTCCTCTGATGCAATTTATCTTTTTTCTGCCTCTTACTGTTCACATCTCCTGTTACAATCCCTTTGCACCCTTAAATCACATTTTTACCATCACATCATTTACTTTATACCCATTCACTCTATCTATGTATATCCCTTTTATAAATCATAATAAATATACAATTCTCAAGATTAACAATGGTCATCTTCTCTTATAGGGATGCAACCAGTTTGCCCATATTGAATAACAAGTTTTTTTTTCTTCTTTTACCTTTTTATATCTCTCTTGAGACCTGTGCTTGAAGATTGAATTTCCTTTTGAGTTCTGGCCTTTTCATTAGGAAGTTCTGGAAATTCCTTATTTCGTTGGATGTCCATCTCCTTGCCTGAAATACTATGCTCAATTTTATTGGGTAATTGATCCTTGGTTGTAGTTCCAGCTCCTTTACCTTACAGAATATCAAATTGCAATCCCTTCAATTTTTTAATGTAGAAGCTGCAAGGTCCTGTGTGATCCTGCCTATAGCTCCTCAATATCTGAATTGTTTCTTTCTGGCTGCCTGCAGTATTTTCTCCTTCAGTTGACAGTTCTGGAATTTAGCAATTATATTCCTTGGTGTTCTTAGTTTGGGATCCTTTTCATGAGGTGAATATTGGATCTTTTTGATAATTTGTCCTCTGAATCTAGAACTTCTAGGCAATTTTCCTTGATGGTTTCTTGGAAGACATTTTCCAGTCTCTTTATTCATCATGGCTTTCTGATAAACCAACAATTCTTAGATTTTATCTCCTGGTTCTATTTTCCAGATCATTTGTTTTTCCAATTAGACATTTTACATTTTCTCCTATCTTTTCATTCTCTAGATTCTGTTTGACTAATTCTTGAAATCTCATAGAATCATTTGCTTCTACTTGCCCAATTCTAATTTTTATCAAATTATTTTCTTCAGTTAACTTTTGCATCTCTTTTTCCATCTGTCCAATTTTTCCTTTTAAGGAGATATTTTCTCCAGTTAGTTTTTGTGCTTCCTTTTCCATTTGTCCGATTTTCCCAGTTAGGTTTTATGCCTCCATTTTCATTACTCTAATTTTCCTTTTAAATTCTTCTGTGATTTCTTTTTTCATATTTTTAAAATCATTGACCAGTTTTTCTTCTACTTTTCTAATTTGGCTTTTAAAGTCCTTTTTGAGCTCTTACAAGAACATTCTTTGGGCTTGAGACGAGTTCATATTTCCTTCTGAAGTTTGAGATAGGAGTAGTTTCAATGCTTCCCACTTTGGTATTCGTGTTTTGGTCCTTGTCCCCATAGAAAGATTCTATGGTCTTATCTTTTCTGGCTTGCTTCTTGCTCATGATGATCGTTGTTTTTCTGGCTTTTAAAGTGGATCTCTGCTTCTGGGGTACAGGAGGTTCTGTCCCACAATTCTTGTGTTTCTAACTTGAGACTTTGTGTATTGTGGCCTCTGGTTTTTTCAGTTAGAGGCTAGAATGCTGTAGCTTACCTGGGCTGAGCTGGCTGATGTGCTAAAACAGAGGCCAGGTGAAGTCTTTTTGAGTTTCCTGGAGTTACTCTGAAGTTAGCTGCATTAAGTGGGGAGGAGGGGTGATATGGCCACAGGAGGTCTCCTTTGCTGAGCTAGAGCATAGCTCAGTGGTTGGTGAACCCATTCACACTAATGTCTTCCCAATTCCTCTGGGATGCTGAGGCAGTCCTGGGGTCCTGTGTTGGTGGTTGTGGGCTCTACCCCCCTGGGTCTCAGGTTCTCCTCCTGGTTCACTGAGGTGGGGCTGTCTGGGACAACTCAGGTCCTGCACTGGTCCCTTTCAGCAACAGCAAGAGGGACCCCCCCATTTGCAATTTTCCTAGCCTCATGGACTAAGAGACTGTTTGCCCTTTTGCCTGATTCCACTGTTCCAGGATTTTTCCTGGGGAAGTATTTTATGGGTTTTTCAAGATCATCATGGGGAGAGGTACTCATAACTCTGCCATCCTGGCTCCCAGAAGTTCAAGTAGGTAACTTACAGACTTTTAAACTGTGGGCTGATAGTCTCAGGAGCAGGTGCTGCTGTTACCTGAGGCTCTGTGGCTCTCTCTTGCTCACTTCCATTGGACTCCCATCTTGGGCTGATATGTCCAAGATTATGGGGTGCAGTTGCTGCCTCAGATAGTCAGAGGCTTCCTGCTCAGCTCTGCCATGGTGGGGACCTCACTGGTATAGCCTGTGCACTGTGTGCTTCTCCAGTCCTGTGCAACAGATCCTTCACGTCAACCTTCCAATCTGTCCTGGGCTGGAAATCTGATGCACTCTGTCTCCTACTGGATTCCGCTCCTCCATAATCCATTCAGATTCTTTTTAGAGGTATCTGGAGGAGTTTGTCTGAGAGCTTAGGTGAGTAGTTGCTCTAACTCCACCATCTTGGCTCTGCTCCTGAAATGTTTTTCAAGTTTTTCAAAGAATTAGTCATTTCTTTACTCTTTGCCATATATATTGGTATACATTTTATTTTCATGGTAACCCTTTCATCTTGAGATAAAGATAAAAAGAAGAGAATGATAAAGAAGAGTAATAAAGTATTACATATAATCTATTTTTTTTTGTTGCCCTAGAGCACTGGATGAATCCAACTGTGCTACATCCTTGACTGATGTCTTTGCTGAAAATGTATGATCCATTTTCCCATGAGCTTCAGCTTGTTCGTGTCTTCTAGTTTCATTTATAGAGGTGTGATTCAGTTCCTCTAAAGATGTATCACACTGGTCATTGGTCAGAGATTTCACATTTAAGAGTGCCAGTCATTAGATTAATGTTTATAAATGGTATAAAACCCATGTGACTCCTTAAATCTTTTGTGTCTACTTTTGCTATTCTTCCATCATTGCTGAAAAAGCAGAAGGCAATCATAGAGAACTAAGTGCCATTTCGGATTTTTAATCTGTGTCATGAATTGCTGTGGTCAAAGAATATATAGTTAAATTTGCCAATTTTCTGGTGATGAGCTGATTCACAGGTAGCAAACAAAATCTGATCATGTAGCTTAAAGCTTTTTAGACTGGGCAGAATTTCTCCTTGCTTGTACTCCACCAGCATAGACTTTGAGAACTCAAGGTAACCTGTGCCCCATCAATGATGCAACATGGAAGTTAAACTCTGGATGTTTCTCTTACTCTAGCACAGCCTCTAATGTGGCATGATCACTACTCTCACTAAATCCTTGTTATCTCCATTTCACCAATCAGTTCTTCTGTTCTGGGCAGAATAAGGTCCAGAATTGTAGTTCCTCTTATTATTTCCTCCATCTTTGGAAAGATGTCATTATCAGCAAGATAAATATACACATGTCACCAGGGGCTTGTTCATTTCCCTCTTTCCCAAAATATATTCTATCCAAAAGAAGCTACTTCCTAATACTTTGAGCATTTTGTAAATGGGAGTCGTTACTGCTGTTGGTTGAAATGCCTTTATTTAACAAAACACTTTCTACTTACATTTATATTAACGCCAAATTTATATTGTATGTGAATTATCTCTGCCCCTATTTCTCAGCTGAGAAAGGTGTCTAGGTTGTGTAATGAAGAAATGATACCACAATTACAATTACTCTCTTTCATTTTGTTTGGTACAAGGCTAGATGTTTCTTTCCAATGTACACAATATCTGTATCTAGGGGTTGAGAATGCTGTGTCACAGCATAGAACTGATGATTCCAAAGAATACTTGTGCCTTTAATGTCTGATGAGAAATTACCTGGGGGATAGCTTGGTATAGTGCACAAGTTCCTAAACTGTTTCATGCAGGGTTCCCCTTTGGCAGCCTAATAAAGTCTAAGGACCCCTTCTAATAATCATATTTTTAAATGCCTACATAAATTACATAGGATTGTGAAGGAACCTAAAGAAATATAATTCTCAGAATATTTAAGAAAAGAACAAATTCAGGGACTTCAGATTTATAATACAGAACAGAAGCCTTGAAATCAGAAAGACCTGGCTTTGAATCTATCTCTGATACATATTTACTGTGTGACTCTGGGCATGTCAATTAATTTCTCAGTGATCCAGGTAACTCTCCAGGGCCCAATATGCATTAATAGAGGACATTTCCTCATTTTATTTTATTTTATTACCATTTATATTATTTTAATTTCAAGGCTTGATACTGTCTGATTTTTGAAAAGTAAAACTCCAAGGTCTTTAACCTTCAGCACTGGTTGTGTGAAGGGTGAAGGGGACCCTATTTATCTCAAGGGATGCTACAAGGTATTAAAGAAAAACTCAGCCCCCAAATAAATTTTAGTCGACAAAAAACCATTGAAAAGAAGAGGAGTAAGTTATCAAATCCAGTGAGTAATGAGAGATTACACAGCTTTCAAAGTATTCTATTAGTAGGAGGCCATGTACCATACTTAAGACAAATTGATAGCACCAAGAAGAGCCTTTGCTTTTGGTGTTCCATTGACAAGGTCGATACACTTCATATTAGGATTCATTGTCATAAGGACTAGTCTGCAGTCCTAGTAGCTCATAAAATAGTTGAACTGCAGACACTGCTTTTGAAGGAGATTAGTTCATCATCATCACCCCAGGAAGCAATTAGGTAGCTCAGTGGACAGAGCACTGGGCTTGGAGTCCAGAGGACTTGCTAAAATCTGACGTTAGATACTTACTGTGTGACCCTGAGCAAGTCACTTAACTTCTGTTTTCCTTAATCCATTGGAGAGGGAAATAGCAAATTAGTCCAGTATCCTTGCCAAGAAAACCCCATGGACAGCACAGTTCATGGAGTTACAAGTTGTCATACTGAGCACAACAAAAATAACAACAGTCTATCATCTTATTATTAATATATGGTCTGTCATTCATTAGATAATCAAAACTGTCAAATTTGCCTTTATTCAGTCAAACACATTCCATTTAGGAGGCTTCAAATTGGTCTAATGACACATATCTAAGTTTTACAACAGAAATTCAATAAAAAGCTTTAAATAGCTATTTTCTCAAGCATCTCCTCCATTTAAAATAGAAAGTCTTTAAGTTAGGGTGGTGTATTGCACCTTGAAGGTACCAAGAGCACCAGAGAAATTCCTCTACGTGTGGAAAATTAATGGCAAAATATGGACAAAAGTTACCTGGAACAAGAATATGTGGAGGGTCCATGAGATGACTGTATAGATGAGCAGTCACAGCTCCAGTACTCGATCATATTTTTTTAATATGATATAATTTTTTAATATAGTATTTTTTAATATAATAATAACCCTATGCATGTTACAGGTAGGAGATTGCGCTCCTTAGCAAGAAAACAATTTGTAAAAAAAAAGAGAATCCTGATTTTTTTTTAACCTGAACTATATAAAGAAGATTATCAGCTCTTTTCCTCACTACTAACGATTGAACATTAGGAAGCACACCGAAATTTCCACAGAAACAAACCTTAAATTAATAGTTAGCGTCAAGTCTAGTAGAGCTGCATAACATTGCAGAATGCATTACGAAAAGATTCAAGTGAATGAATATATACACAGCGCTTTGCAAATCTGAATGTGCTAAATTAGTGCTAGTTATTATTTTCCTAGAGACCACCTGGAGGGAACTAGATATGTCATTTAAAGAAGGTTTCATTTAGTGTGATCCTGCCTAAAGTCAGAAGATGATTAGGAGTCTGGTTCATAGCACTAGTTCATAGTGCTATTATCTCAGAGACCATCTAATCTAGACCTTGTTTTCTAGATGAGGGAAGAGAGACCCAATGAGTTTAAATGACTTGCCTAAGATCTTATAACTACTAAACATCTGAGGCTAAATTTGAGCAATGACTCTGACTTTAGATCAGATCTTTCCATTTTCCTGCTCTCTACTACAGTCTTTGTCAGGCTTATGTTTCTATCTATTGTCATCAAAGGATTTCAAAGTAGGTCTGGTCTTCATGGGCCATCTATGACAAATTATTAGAAGAATCTCTTATCCCCACCAGAAAGAGTTTAACGAGCCTTTGCTTGAAGACCTCCTTCATTGGAAATATTTACTCCCTCCACCTCCAGCCCCAGATAGCTTATTTTACCTCTGAGCAGCTTTCTTAGGCAGTTAACATTGATATGAAGCCTAAATTTACTGCTTTTCAACTTTTACCCTTTTTACTCCTACTTCTTTCAAAATCCAAACAGAAAAATCCAATGTCTTCCATTTAATAATCCTTCAAATACCCAAGGTGTCTCCTCTGAGTCATCTCTTCTCTAGTCTAAACATCTCTAGTTCCTTCAACTGATGATTCACACACTAAAAGAAAAAATAGTTTCGTAGAAGTCAGTCAATACTAAACAGAAAGGAAAAATGAGGAAATGTTCTAATAAAACATTTTCATTGGCTTCAATTGGAAAGATTTCCTGTTACCAAGTGTTCTTCTTGGTCCAGTACGGGAATTCACAACTTTGCCTGCCCTTATCTATTTCAAAAGAGCATTAAGCACTAAATTGGAAAAGCAAACAAACAAACATACAAAACAAACCAATCACATCATAGTTTGGCTGTATGGCATTTTAATAGTAACAGGAAATTTTTAAAAATGCACAGCAAATTGCAGCACTGCAAATGTTGATTGCCTACAAAAATATTGTTGACAATGCAGCCAATAATTTTTCTAGTCAATGAAATGTTTGTCATTTTTGTCAAGATACCTTTAAGAGGCCTTCCTCCTGATAAGAAATAACAAACCCCCAATTCTTACTAAAGCCCAAGGGGAAGGGAAAATTGAGATGTTGAGTTGGGGAGTTCATTCTGATCATGAAAATAGTATGGTAAGTTAACTGAATCTGACATGGATTAAACTCTTGGAATCAATGATGGTGATGGAATTGACATGCTCAGTTTTCCTTTTCACTGAATAGTTTCCTGCTACCCATGTGTAAGTCAGCGGCCTGTAAAAAGTCAGCCCCTCCAGGAAGAATTCTACCCTACATTATGCTTCTATTCTCATGATCCAGTCGTCAGCTCATTCCAGTAATCTTCATACTTTATGTGTTTATTTAGCAACCAATCCAGGAACTAGATCTCACCACATTAACCACGTCTTCCTTCTCTATATCATATTTATAGGCTTTTGGTCCTGAAAAGAAGTAAACGTAACCTAAAAGACATAAATTGAAAGTTTGGTAACAACGAAAGAAGTGGTTTAAGAGTGTGCAAATGAGAGAATTAGTAATGTGTCTAAAAGCAGTCCTGCTTTAGTGTGCAATTGAGAATTTGTCAGGGGGTGTATTGAGCAAACTTTTTAGATTCCCTTTTAATGCATATCATAATCTGGCCTCATCCTATTACTGTCCAAAGTAACTCCTCTGATCCACTATAGCTGCTGTATCCAATGTCCCCTATAATAGAAGTTATATTAGAGCCTTTATTCACTTTAATTCTATAAGCATTTATTAAATTACTGGCTTACTACATGCCAGCAACTATGTGGCACAGTGGGCTTGGAATCAGGAAGACTCATCATCCTGAGTTCCTGAGTTCAAATCTGGACTCAGATACTTGCTAGTTGTATGACTCCAGGAAAGTTACTTAACCCTGTTTGCCTCAGTTCCTCATATGTAAAGTGGACAACCACTCTAGTATCTTTGCTAATAAAACACAAAATGGGGGTCATTTAGAGTCAAATACAACTGAAAAATGGCTGTACTGAACCATATGCCACACACTGTACTAGGTACTGGGGATATAAGTAAAAAATTAAATAGTCTTAGAATTACAGAATCATGAAATGTAAGGGTTGGAAAGGATCCAGTGGCCAAAAAGTTCAACCCATAGATGAAAGGAACTACTGCTATAAAATACCTGACAAGTGGTTAACTAGCCTCTGCTTGAAGACGTCTCAGCAGGAGGAACCCAGGCAGGTTATTCCATTGTGAGTAGCATTAATTGTTAGGAAAATTTCCTGACATCAAGCCTCAGTTCATCTCTTTGCAATTTCCACTCTTGATTCAGTCCTCTGGGGCCTAATAGAACAAGTCTTTAGATCTTGCCCTCTAGTCCTTTTAAACATATACATACATATATATGTATACATATAAATTATATATCCACATATATGTGTGTACATGTAGACACATGCACACATATGTATATATTTATATGTATATGTGTCTATATGAATGTATATATCATATATAATCTATATTATAGCTTATACTGCATTCTGCATCTTTGTTCATATGATTGCCCCTGTATATAACTCCAATAAAATCTACTCCACTTATACATTCCCTAATCATATCCTATCTATCCTTCAGGGCACAGTTCGTCTTATCCTCTAAATGAAGTCTTCTGCTGCTTCAGTATACATTAATCTTTCAAAATGGAAGATTATCTAGTATAATCCAACCGTTTGGGAGAGGAAGAAATTGAGGGTAGGGGAGTGACTTGCCCAGGTAAAGGAAGTGACTTGCCTAAAGCCACTCAGATAATAAGTAACAAACACAGGGTTTAAAACAAGGTTCATGGACTCCAAATGCAGTGACTCTTTCCTGCCGTACCATGCTGGAGTCACAGTTTCTAGCTGCTGCCTCCTGGCTTCTCAGTCTTCCTTCATGTCTTACCTTTTTTTAAGAAGCCTTTCCCATTCCTCCTAATATTAGTGCCTTCCCTTTGTTGATTATTTTTTATTATTTTGATATTTTTGATGATTTTGTTGATTATTCCTTATTTTTTCTGTGTGCATGTTCTTTGTTTACACATAGTTTACATATTTTCTTCCCTCATTAGACAGTGTGCTTGTTGAGAGCAGAGGCTGTCTTTACCTTCCTTTATATCCCCAATGCTTAGTACCTGGCACATATATAGTAGGTGGTTCATAAATGCTAGTTGACAGACTATATGGTGTTTTGTCCTGTGTTGGTCTTTAATTGTTACATTTAGTTTAGTTTTTTCTGATGGATATTTAATTTAAACATTATATCACCTTCATATTTCAGTACTCTCTCCCCTACTACCAAATAAATGATCCTTTATGATAGATTTTTTTTAAAGAGGGAAAATCAAGCAGTTCTGATGAGTACTTCTAATTAAGGATAGGGCTTGTATGTAATAATAACTTGAATATATATATATATATATATATATATATATATATATATATATATATATATTGTGAGGTTTATAAATCCTTTTTCTCAAAATGACTCCCTGAGTTAGGTAATTCAAAATGTTACAGATGAAGAAACTGAGACTTGAGGAAGTTAAATTAATTAGCCAGAGACACATAGTTACTAAGTGTCTGAGGCAGGGTTCAAATGAAAGACCTCTGATACTCTAAGTCCATTACTCAGCTATCAACTCTCCCATATTTTCTTATACTTTGGTATCATTGTTTCCACCAATTAAATGTTGGTTGAGTTATTGAATGAGTCTGCCCTTTTTGAGCTTCTCCAGAAGTAGAGACAAAGCAACAGTGTCAATTTATCCCCTGATCCTGTGTCGAAGAGTCTAGTATTCTAGGGATTTGGTCGGATAACTTTAGGTAACATGTCAAACTATGTCTAAGAACTAGCTTTGTATTGTGCTGATCAGAGCCTAGAGACGTCCATTTTTATTTTGGTTATTAACCACTATGGAAGTCTGGTGAAGCCTATAGACCCCTTCTCCAAAAAAATGTTTTTAAATGCACAAAATAAAATATATAGGATTACAAAGGAAACCAGTTATCTTGAAATACATATGTATTTTTTCAATCCAAATTCATTGAATGCCTAAAATTCTACTCTAAAAAGGTGTCTTTTTCTGAAGTGGTATTCATCTGAGGTTTGATAAGATACTCACCATTCACTTCTACAGCAGCGTCTATATTGCCAATTATTCCTGAAAATTCTTCTTCAATGTTCTTTGGGTAATCTTTTTCCATTTTCCTTTTTACTTCATCATAGCTAGAAGAATGCATAAAATAAATAAATAAATAAACCGCATTTATAGGGCCAATAAAATCAACCCTTATCCAAGACCACTTTGTCATTTAGGAGTTCCTGATACAAGATTTCTATGTATTTAATTAATGTCATCCCTTGTTTTCATTTTTATCATTTAAATAAAAGGCTAAATTTTGCAAAGCTCTTTGAAACAATACCTTTGTTGATATCCACAATGCACTGGGAAGGAAATAGAGCACGCATTATTTCATTCATTTTACAAGTGATAAAAGATTCTTAATGGTTAAATAATCTTTCCAAAGCCCCTCATGGAAGACTTAACGACAGGTATTCTCATTCCAAATTCATCATCTTTTGAAATGCCATTGTTTCCTGCCAGTCTGATAATGATAGTGACAAAAAATGGGAAATGAAGATAACCCACCCAAGTTTACTCTTGATGTACTCATGATAGAACGTCTATAGTAATAACGAATTTCTTTCCCAAATGCTTACCAATGACTTCCTTAATAACACATTCCAGAATAGGGCTAGGAATCTTCAAGAGGCTAGCAGGCTTTCATAGTTTGTAGTATTGCTAGGATTGTACAACAGGACAGAAAAATTCTTATGATACTCCATGTAGTTTTCATTTCTTTGTTAAGAATTTCATTTATTTTTCTTTTTGTAGAACAGCCTATTGATCCTTTTAAAAATCTTTATATCATCATTCCTAGTTTAGACTGAGCTGTCCCTTATGATCAAGAAAACCAGCTAAGCAAAATCATTTGACAGTGACCATCTCTGACAATGTGTACCATATTCTATACTTTTTTTCCAGCGGGATTAAATAATATTTTATTATTCATTCCTTGGAACTTCATTGGTTTTTCAGTTATTCAGAGTTTAGTTTTCTTTTAGTGGTTTTTTCATTTGTATTGTTGCAGTCATTGTTCGTATTGTTCCCATGACATTGATTCTATATTAGTTTTGATAAATCTTCCTGTCTTCCTCTGAATTCTTCATACTTGTAACTTCTAACTGCTCAATAATATTCCATAGCATGGATCTATTCTAGGTTTGTAAGCTGTTCCTCAATTAATAGGCACTAACATAAAAAGTGTTGCTATGGATATTTTGGGAATCTATTAGAACTTTGTTTTTGTTTTTTATTTTCTTGGGAGCATTTGCCCAGGAGCAGAATCATTGGGTGGAAGAATATGGACTGTTTGTAGTTTTCTAGCTCTAAGTTGGCCATTGTAATTTCAATAACCTTGGTTTTTAAAACCAGGTTACCCCAAAAATCCCTGGGCAGGAACTTAGATAACTTCAGAAGCAAACAAACTCTATGCATTTCCATGGCATCAGTGGGAGATGTTTCAGCAAACATTGACCCTTTTATTCTTCTATTTCCAGGGGGTTGCCTTGCTTGCTTTTGCTTGAAGCTGCGATGTTACTTAATTGGACTTAAATTCATGAAAATACCCCAGAATATCCAGGAATGGGTTTTCATGATGGGTTGAGTTTTTAGGGGAAGATGTACAAGGGGGTAAGTATATTTGAAACTACTTGAAGAAATTAATTTCCTGCAACTTCCTTGACATACTGAGAAAAAATGACCTAAATAATGAGAAGCATAAATGAAAGTATATATTTAATCTTCACCAAATGTAGTGTAGGGAGACAATGAGGTTTTTTCTTTCACTAAAGTACATCAAAGCAATGAGGCTTTGCTGCTAACAGATATGATTGGTGGTGATAGGAGTAGGGAGTTAGATGATCAAAGAAAAATGACCTTGCCTCCTGAGTTGAGCTTCTGTTGAAAATTCATTTTCCTCATAAGCCATAGGAGATTGTTGGAATATCTAAATTTAAGTCAGATAGTTATCTATAACAGAAGGATGCCAATACCTAGATACGAAGGTATAGAAGTAAACATAATCTTATCCTGGGGCATTCTATATTTTGTTAGCTGAGAATGATTAAAGATATGATAAAAACTGTCAGCCTGTGCCTAGGGGAAAGGATCATCTCTTTGAAATCACTAGATGCTAGTGGGTGGCCCCAAAGAGATGATCCCAGAAATGGGTAGTAGTGAGCCATGACCAACAGAGACTAGGTACTCAGTAACCAACGACAATGAAGAAACTATCTGAAACCAAGAGAGCAGCTCTCACATTAGCTAATCTCAAGTCAGGGAAGCAATACTCAGTAGAGATAAAGTGTCTAGTAGTTAGTTATCAGTAGACAACATGAGACTATTACAGACAAGTAACTCACCTAGCATGTCTCCCAAACAGGGAGGATTCTCAGTGAGATAAGTTTGATGGCATAGTCAGTACACATTGGTAGTCTGGTAGCACTGGAGACACGACTTGCCATGTATCCTGGCTATAAGTGTTTCTTCAATGGTTTTGTCTCATATATGATCCCTATGTGAATCCACTAACTTCATTGATTATGATGAAATTCATATTTTGTGGTATAATGTAGCCTAGGATTATGGGGAGGATGTTTTAATTTTTCTTACTTATGCTATTTCATCAAATAGCTATTTTGTATTAACTATGTTTGAGGAATAGCCAAGATTGTGAGTTGATCCCTGGATGCCTTTTTGAGAAACGATAGTAACGTAGTACTACTGATGTGATTGTAGAGCCCAGCAAGGTAGAAGGGTGTGCATAGGGTGGATTTTGTGGTTGTTCTTTGTCCTTCATTCTCCATGAGGACCATGACATCAGGCAGGTGATGCCACAACTTGAAAATGAGTTGGTTTTAAGTGAAGGAGGACTGTGCAAAGTTACCAGTCTCACTTTCTTCTCCAGAACCACCTGGGAACTGCAAGTATAGACCAGGATGACTGGAGATGACCCCGCGCACATGAGGTAGGTTGAGAAAGACAGGTGCAGTCACAGGGCAGATGGTCAAATCAATGCTGTGAATGGCTGAATAGGATGTGAAATGTATTCTGATCTAGTGATTTGGGAGCAGCAAAATATACTGTACTAGATGAGTTTGCATTCTCTTACTGATCAGCCAAGACCTGGGTCAGGAATTTCAAAGCTAAAAGTATTAATTCCCCAAATAGACTTAGTGCATTTATTTTTCTGGTGGTCTGATCTAGGCATGCTATACAAGTTGGGGAGAATTTGCATGAGAGATGGCAAAATGAGTAGGACAGACAAAAGGATGGGATATGAATCATGGTCCTGGCTGGTTTTCTGGGGTCACAAGTATGGAGGGCAAATTTAATTAGATTATAAGCTCCTTGAAGGCAGGTAAAGTATAGTTTTTTTTTCTCAATTTTCTCTCTCTAGTCTAGAAGACTGCCTTGCTTACAACTGTTTCATGAATGACTGTTGAATCAAATTGTAGTGAGCAGTAGTTGATGACAAACAAGTCCGGAGAGAAAGTAGAATGATGCAGAAACAAAAATGATGCCACCTATTTTCTGATTTCATCTGGGGAATTCATTCAGGATACTCCAATGGTCCTAAGAGGAAGAACTTAAGTTTAAGCCTTTAGTACTACAATTCATGTACACCAGAAGTGAAATGGGATTTTATGGTATCTCCTGAGAACCTAAGTACTACATATCAATTTAATTCTGTGGGAAAAAGCTCTCAAGATGGCTGGGGACTATTGGGTACACAGTTTCTGTTTGGCATCACTCCCTTATATATACTAGCTTCTAGGTCCATATCTGTAGGACCATCTGCTGGTCTTCTTAGCACCTGTTTTCTAGGTCAGAGTGGCTAGAACATCTCTTAGGAAGGCCAGGATATAACTTTTCAATTATAGACAACACAGAGCAAAAGCCATGAACAATATTATCAGAATAAAAGTAACTTTTCTTTTAGACACTTATGTAATGGTATTGCAGCCCTATATGACTAACCATAGATAATATGGCCATGTGTGAACTACTTGGGACAAACAATATTTTTTTTCAACATCAATAGTCATGCATGTGTACATCTACGGACATTAGGCTGTCTCAGAACACCTGACTTTGACCTTCAAGAAGAAAACAGAATGAACTGGTTTCCCTTCTTTTAGTCCTGTTGGTCAAGAGCTGGATTTTGCACTATGCAAAATGTTTCATTGCTCTCTTTTGTCACATTTTTAATTCTGTGATTTTAAAGAGTGGATATTGTACCAAGGAAATGTAGTTGAAGCTTTTAAGGACAATACTTCAGTGAATACTAGAGATACTGTAGCAGTGGTTGGTGTAAGGAAGGCAAGTGTTTTAAGCTTCACTCAAAGAAAAAGAAAGCACTTGCCATGGGCAAGAAAATACAAAGATGGAAATAAATAAGGCTGGAAACAGAGAATTTTTACTGATGAAACTCATTTGCATCTAAGGCTGTGCCCCAAAATTTGTCACAAGAGATTCAGATAAGCCTATAAGAGCTGGGAATCTTCATTAAACTGTAAATCACCCAGCATCAAAAGTTACTTGGGGAATTTTTTACTTCCAGTGGACCTGGAAGTCTTGTTACCATTGGGGAAATGACAAAATGCTGGGAAACAGAATTATTGCTAAATTATCGAAATTTACAAATGGAAATGAAATAATTGAATACTGTAACACTTCCTTGTACCATGCTACGTGTCATAAAAGGTTAAGAAATGTATCTATGAGATGGAGATAAATATACTTTCATGGCTTGAACTTGGCTTAAACTTCACTGAAAATCTATGGCCATAATCAAAGTGAGATGTGGGAAAATGAAATCTTTGTTAAATGTATGCTTAATGTCCAATGTATTATGTATAGTTTCATGATGAAGATCTTAAAAGCATAAATCAAAAAATTTGAAAACTCAATTAGAAAGCATGTAAAACAAGTTAATGTAATGAGAAGAAGTTGTAGGGCATATTAAATTTTTTTTAAAGATGTAAAAAAGCTCACAGTTCATTACATAAGTAAATAAATTTAATTATTTTTCTTTGTTCCAAATAATTTGTATACCACTATAATGAAGCTTAACATTCTCAAGATCCTCTCTGGCTTAACTTGAAGATGCATTTTCAGCAAAACAAAAGCCCAGGAAGCAGTCATTCATTATTTTCTGGCCACCTAGCTGTCATTCCTGACCCTTCCATGCATATATGTCAATAGCAAAACCCCAGCTGAGGCTGCTCTATGGCCAGCGAAGAAAGAAGCCCTACTATTTTCTGGTACTTCATTTGATGAAGTTTAAATGTACATTTTCCTAATTATTTGTTTCCTAATTATTCAGCTCAGTTTTCCTCTTTGCATTTGTAGGTTGCTGGAAACTCAGTTTCTCAAGTGGCTTCAAAGTTAATCTAAAACATCTTTGTGAAGTAATTCAGATGGATCCAGGATAGAAGACATAGGATTAGCCACTATACAAAAGGCAAGATCAATGAGGAAACATGAGAAAAGGATGACTCAAATGAAGACTTAGAGAGGGATAGAAAAGCTCACTATATTTTATGCTTTGAAAAAAATTAATTTAAATTTAAATTGTAACCAAGCAAGGTTAGTTGGTTATACTGGTGTTCAAAATCAGGCTTTCAATAAAGCATTACATAATTACAAGCTGGGAGGGGAAGATCCTCTGGGATGCAGTTCCAAAGGAAAACAGTTACCATGGACATTCACTCTAAGCCAGGAGGGCCCAAAATATAGCCATTGAGTGGAGCTTGGGCAGAGGACCTATCAGTATTCTTGGGCCTTCCTGGTCCTCTTCAAAAACGAAGGACAAGTACAACATAAATTACAAAAAAGGAAAATGTCCTTCCATTTCCAAATAGCTCATTCTTATACTAGGACTTGAGGAACACCTCAAAATTAGACAGTCTGTGGATTGAAGGGCACCTCAAAAACCAACAATGGGATGGAATAAAAGGAACTAAAATGACAGAGAAGACCACCAGAAATTCAAAATGTGTGAACCAATAGATATATGATCATAGTTCATATACATATATATATCTATATATATATATATATATATATATATATATATATATATATATATTATTCAATGTTTTGCAAGTGAAGGTAAAAAGTGCTCAGAAAAGAGAACAAAAAATCTTGACCTCAGAAAATAACAGTTTGATGCCTAGAAACGACTTGTCCAATTCTGATAAAGAAAGGAATTATTGAATTGAAAGCAGTGGCAATTTTCTGGACATATATTCATTTAGATATATTCATTCCTATTTTATAGGAATGAGTTTCATATGAGATTTTGAAGAAGCAAACTCTTACTGACTGAGAAATTGTAATTCATTGGTTTGAACTGGATATAGAGATTTCATCTTGTGATTTGATGTCTTAAAAATATAATTTTGATTCATTTTATTTTCAGTTCTTGGTCCCAGAGTACAAGACTTTAGACAAAAGTGTTAAGTAGGTAAAGTCTGTGTTGAGCATCCTCCAAGGGGCCCTGTTAGTGCCCCCTCCTCAGTCCTGCCTTCCTACTCTCTTCACCATGCATTCTGGGGGTTGCCATGCCTCCTGTGAAGGGTGACTGGTGTGTTTTGTAGATTAAACTGTTCTAAGGTGCTAGCATCTAGCAGCTTAATATGGCATCTTGCCTTGAGGCATTACCCTCAGCTTGCATTCTATAAATTTCTTATGGTATTTCTTCAGGTATTTAAAAATTTTTAATCATAAGGCCAGCTATTTTTTTAAAAGCTATAGTTCCTTATCATCAGAATCCTTGGATGTTCAATGTAGGAAGAAGGGTGGCTGTGGAGATTTAGATCTAGCATTGGATGCCTACTACATGTGTGACTTTGGGTAAGTCACTTGACCATGCTGGGCCTCAGTTTTCCTTATTGTAAAAATGAGGGAAGTGGGTAAAATGACCTCTGAGATCCTTCTAACTTTACATACTATGACCTTATGTTTTTGTTGTTAGTTCATGGCATCTTTAAACATGTTCTTCAAAACACAAACAAAATTAGTTAGGGAACTTCAAAACCAAGCAGAATGGTATCCAAATAAGTGATGGGTGAATTGGAGAAGATGAAACATTTAACTGAAGTTTAGGTTCAAATTCTCAGCCCTTGGCAGCTCACAATTCACTTCCCAAAGTAGAATAAGTTATGAACATGCTAGGTTCTCCTACTTCAGACAGTGACTGGATAACCATTACTCTATAATATCATAAAAGGGATTCCTTTTTTAGGAACATATGGATTAGATGGCCTTGAAAACATTGCCAATGATTTCATAAGTCCATGATCTCAGTTCTAATAATCATCAACTCTGTCCTTCAATAATTAAATTGAATTGAATTTGTGAGTTTATCCAGGCCCCATGACAGCCTAGGGGAATGATATTTCTCTTTACTTAGGAAACTATTTGTTTGAATAATGTGAAATGTGTAACATAGCAGGGCACAGTCAATGACGGGGGGAGATATGGAAGAAATGAGACTAAGATAAGAAAAGCATTGTAAGAAAAGGGTATTAGAAAGGGCTCAGAGTGGCAACACTTTTGTTCAAGTGAGGTGGAGGAGGAAGGTGGAAAAGAGAGAGCAAAAGACAGGAATAATATAGGGAAGCAAGATGACATAATGTAAAGAGAACCCTGGTTCTTGAGTCAGAAGAAATAGGTTCAAATTTCATCACTAATACTATGTTTGTGATAGTAAGCAGATGAGCATCATCAGAAAAACAAAGGGGTTGGATTAAATGATCTCTGAGGCCCCTTCCAGCTCTAAATCAATGATACCATGAATTTACATTTATTCAGGGTGTCTTGAAAGTCTCAGTGCAATTTTAAGGTCTAATAGTTTTTAGCTATTAGCTATTTTCAGTTTTAGTATTTTTAGGTTTATGATCTGTTTTCTCTGTGAGGAAGGTAATGCTAGTATCTTTTGCCTTAAATTTAAAAGATGAGGAAACTGAGAATGGTTAAGTGACTTGCCCACTGATGAGCAGTTAGTAGCAGAAAGAAGTCTCCTAACTCCCAGAGCAGGCATCAAGATTTTCATTAAAGGTGATGAAGTAATTAAATTTAAATAAAGACTACATGTATATACACACAAATTAAAAGAAACAAACTTGTAGATACGTAAAAGATATTGCCATCCATTTTATGCTCTCCTTTTTAGTTTTACTCATACCTTGTGGTATAATGGATAATGTGAGGGACTTGTGTTAGGAATACCTCAGTCTGAATCCTTGTTCTATCATGTATTACATGTGACCCTGGGCAAGTCACTTAACTCCTCTGTGCCTTGAATTGCCTTACCTATGAAATGTGTTGGACTAGTTCTCCAAAGTACCTTCCAAACCAAAAAATGTATAAAAAATGATTGATCTGTGGCATGTACAAACATTCTCTTGGTAGTGGTGGAGTAAGTGGAGGGGACATTTTATTCATTATTCATGTGGACAACTCTATAGCAATTGGATTAATTTCTACTAATGAGTACAAAGTGACTAGCTGTAATTTACTATGGTAGTACCTGGGATGATTTTCAGGAAGTCACAGTATCACACACTCATGTTTATAGTTTAATGGACGAAATGACTTTCTTTTGCCAATTGTCTTCATTTTGAGTAGATTCAGCTATATTCTTAGAATGCAGTTTACCTTGTTAATTTCTTCTCTGTATCTGTAAATTAATAAATTCACCTTCTTATGAGGCTGGGAGTGGAAGTGGAAGAATATATCCGTATGTATTTTTGCTTTGCCTGATGAATATAGGGGAAGATTGGAAAAAGGAGAGCACCCTGATCAGATATTTGGAATCAGTTCTTACTGGAAAATACAGCAGCAATGGAGGCTATTTTCTGTTGAGTTCCTGCCAATCTGCCCTGCCAATCTGCTTCTGAAGTCAGTATTGAACCACTAGGTACATCTATAATCAGAAACTCTATATGTACCAGGCACATCCAGGATGGGAAATTGTCCAAGGGTGTCTTAATTGCTGAAATAAGTCAAGACAGATTAGAAGTTCACTAGAAGTTCAGTTAGGACAAGCTAAATAATTTCTAATATTTTATTTCTTAGATTTCTATTTTCTTCGATTATTATTAGTTCTAGAGACTAGACCTGCATGGAAACAGGAAGAAGGCGAGAAAAGGAAAAAGGAGAGGGTCCTAGAGACTGAACTATGGGTCACAAAATTGAATAATTCCTGATGATTTCATCTGGGGTTCTTAAATGAAAAGACGACAGCTAGAGACCACAGAATGTGACTGTATTTCTAGTGATGCCACATTAAAAATAATATTTTGAATGCAGAACAACTCATTCCCAGGGATATTGCTCTAACTTATTCTGCACCTTCAAGTTTCAGGTCAATGTTCTGACATTGGTCTCCATTATTCTCAATGGATAAAATTGAACTGATTGGAAGAGTGGGTGTAAAGCAAACACCTTTGGGGCATAGGTATGTGCAGTGTGAACATTGTTTTATGTGATGTTGAAAGATCTGGGATTGAATTCTATTACTAACACTCATTAGTGATCTGTCCCTAAGCAACTCATTTATCCTCTTTGAGACTTAGTTCCCTCCTTTACAAATGGAATTTAATGCTGGTACTACTCACCTCCTTAAAGTACTATCTAAATGTTAGGGGCGGGTGGTATTAGTTGTACTACACTGGGACTCAGTCACTAACCTCTATGAGCCTTGATGTCCTTAATTTCAATGGAATGGATCACAGGGTCATAAATTTAGAGCTGGAGGGCTTGTAGAGGTCATCCAGTGCAAGCTTCTTATTTATTTTTTCATTTTAGGAAGTTGAAGCCCAGGTAAGTTAAGTAGCTTGCCCAAGGCCATATAGGAGGGGACTCAGACTATAGAGGTCTTTTGTGAAGAAGGCACTCTATAAACTCTAAAGCTTTCTACAAAGGGGAGCTACTATGAGTTTTAGTTATGTGACCTTGGGAAAGTCACTAATATGTTTCAGCCTCAGTTACCTCATTTCTAAGATGCAGATAACAAGATTTTCACTATCTCCCTTAAAGGATTGTGAGAAAATTAAAAAAAAACGTATGAATTATTATATTGGGTGACATGAGTTTCTTCTTTTCCTCCTTCTCCTCCTCCTTGTACCTGCTTCTCCTCCTTCTTCTTGTCTTTCTCCTTCTCCTTATTTTCCTTCTTCTTCTTTTTCTCCTTCTCCTCCTTCTTCTACTCCTTTTTTCCTTCTCTTCTTTCTCCTCCTCTTTTCTTCTTCTTGTTGTTTTTCTCTTTGTCCTCCTTCTTCTTCTCCTTTTCTTCTTCTCTTCCTCCTCCATCTTCTTCTCCCTCTTCTCCTTCTTGTTCTTCTCCTCCTCCTTCTTCTCCTTCTTTTCCTCCTTCTTCTCCTCCTCGTACCTGCTTCTCCTCCTCCTTCTCCTTTTTCTCCTCCTCCTCCTTCTTCTACTCCTTTTTTCCTTTTCTTCTCTTCCTCCTCCATCTTCTTCTTCTTGTTCTTCTCCTCCTCCTTCTTCTCCTTCCCCTTCTTCTTCTTCTTCTTCTTTTCATCCTTCTCCTCCTCCTCCTCCTCCTCTTCATCATCATTCCTTTCCACAGGGATTTCTCTCCAAGGTGCCAAAGGCAATAATGACTGGTTGAGCCAAAAAATTCATGTGTCTGATGTACATCTGTCTAACTAACTATCTTTCTATGTCTCCAATAATCTTTTCGATTCTAATAAATACTTTTGTCACTGTAGTCTATAGTGACAGTAAATATGTCCACAGGGAGTTGTGAGATTTTCTTGGCTACTTAGGCTGCTTCCTGTGTGTACCAGTTGTGTGTGCCTCATTTAGATGCTACGTTAAATAAGGCCAACTAAAAAGTCACAACATTGTCTTTGGTTAGAAGGAGAGTATACCAGTTGTTCTGTCATTAAATTTAATGTGTCTTTGAAAAGGAGAGACAAGAATAGTACAGATAATTGGATTCCACTGAGAATCCTCAATCTTCCTTTGAGAAGATACTTCCAGCGTCTCTTCAAACTTAGCCTTTTATTTGAAGAGCTGAGAAGTCACAGCAACATGGGAGTAGTAGTATAGTAGGATGGATAGAGGACTTATGGGCTTGGAATCAGGAGACTTCTATTTGAATCACACTAGATTCATAACCATGGGCTAGTCATTTAATTTCTCAGATCCTCAGATGGGGACATTTGCACTTTCTACTTTATAGGGCGAAGAAGAAAGCATTTTCACCATCCTTCAGGTGTATAAACGCCAGTTGTTCAGTGATAACACTGAAGTGACCTCTCAGGACTTTGCGGCAGGAGAAAGTAGGGGGAAGCTGGCTAAAAAGCTTGGAGCCCAAGGAAAGAAGAGTGGGGTTAATCCATCAGAAGAATAATCAGACCCTTTAAAATAAAACATTATTTTTGGCTTCACTTGTCCTTTGTAATGAACAACAAAGAATAGACCTGTTTCTTTGCCTGCTTCTCAGCAAAGCCCACAGTGAAGGAAGAATTGCTTAATGCCTGTGACTCACTGAATGTCAACACTGTGGTTTATACCCCCTTTCCCATGGAAATACATTCTGAGCTCAAACAGCCTGAGTTTATTTTTCAGAAAGAAAGGTCTGAGAAAGAAATGGTGTGGTTTTGAAGTTTAGAAACAAGATTAGAAGTCACAGCTTATGCCTCCCCATGGTACTGTTGATGGTACATTGAGCTTTTCTGTGTTCTAGCAACTCTGAAATGGGGAAAATAGTCATTTTTTAAGGGGAAGGATGTATTTATAGAGGATTTGTAGGCTACACAATAAGTAATAGATGACAGAAGGCTGTGTCATATTGAAAAGAGCATCAGGGTTAAAGGCAGGAGATGTGGATTCTGGCCTTGGCCCTGTGACTAAGCAGATGTGCAATCTTGGAGAAGCCAATTCCATTCTCTGGACCTCAGTTCCCTCAACTGTACAATGAAGAGGTTGAATTGGATTATTTCAATGTTCTCTTCTAGCTTTAACATCTCATGGTTCTTCTTTGGTACTTTAAGGGTTAATGGTTTCCTCATGTGATTGCTTCCTCTATTATCAAAGATTGCAAGTCCTGATAATTTTGTAAGTGGTCTTTGAGATTTGTTGTGACCAAAAATTCCATTACCCTGTGGCCAACTTGGCAACAAATCTGTCTAGATTTAGCTATGCTAGTCCTGTGACGACCAGCATACTATTCATCATCAGGTCTATTCTTGAAGTCTTTCCAGATCATTAACCCACTAGAGCTTGCTCCTTATTGACATAACCTTTAAATCCAAGATCACCTACCTCCATGAAGCATCATAAGAAACTTTAGTTGAGGTTAATGATTTTTATGACTTACAAACACAATACATGAGGCTGTAATTTTGGTCTCTGTACAATGGTTTGCTGTTATCCCTCCTCTGCCTGTCTTTCACTCCAATATATCTGAAGTCCTTTTTATTGCCCTACCCTTTCATCTGACTCTTGTTCAAAGCCCATGGAAAGTGTTGGTGGATCATCTTCACCTTTGAGAAACGCAAGATGTTGTGAAAACCCTTCAAATGCATTCTGTCTGGGCTCCAAGGCACAGGAGCGTTGGGAATGTCTAGCCTGATCTGGGGGCATACTCTCATAGAGTTAGAGTTGGAAGGCATGTTAGGATCCATCAAACACAAACCCCTCATTTTACAGATGAAGGAACTGAGACCTAGAGCTACCTTCAGTGTTTTATATTGGGTCAAGATGCTAGTAAGTATCTGAGATGGGATATGAACACGGATCTTCAAGTCTAATAATCTCTTCGACTATGCAGGGAATGAATGGTTGCTGAGCCATTCATCTGGGCTGGGTTCAGCCCCTTCTAAAATAATGTGAAAATGGAGTGGTCACAATGACCATATAATTAATTAACTTGTGCTCCTTAGAAAGAAAATAATTCATTGTATTAGCTAACATTTTGGAAATTAATAGTGTCAATTTATCAGCAATAGTTATAACTGTATAAATATTTGAAAGGCGGTTCAGTGGAAAAGGGGCCAGACTTCATCTGCTTGACTCCAGAGGGAAGAATGCGTAAGAATGAGCAGAAGGTGAAAAGAAACAGACCTGGGCTTGATATATGGAAAAAATTGCTAACAATTATAGCGAATCAAAAGAAGAGACTGATAGTGGGAGTTAGTGAGATGCCCATCACTGGAGGTCTTCAAGCAAAGACTGGACGATTTTGGTGCCATTTGGGGATGTTGAAGAAAGGATTCTTATTCAAATATAGGTTGGGCTGAATGGCCTATGAGATTCTTTTCAACTCTTAAGATTCTGTGATTTTATTTTATTTATTTTGAGGAGGGGAAAAATTTGGATATATGATTTCTTCTTTCTGGAAAAAATGCATCTGTTGAGGCATATTGGCAACTGCCTCCCTTTCCCCTTCTCCATTATATCATGAGCTTTTTGAGGGCATGTTTTTACCTTCCCTTGTATCCTGAGTGTTTAGCACTAGGGCAGCTAGGTGGCATAGTGAATAGAGAATTGGCCCTGGAGTCAGGAGGATATGAGTTCAAATCCAGCCTCAGACACTTGTTAGTGCATGCCCCTGGGCAAGTCATTTAACTCTCTTTGCCTCTGTTCCTCCCTGTAAAATGAGCTGGAGAAGGAAATGGAAAACCATTCCGGTAGCTTTGCCAAGAGAACCCCCAATGGGGAAACAAAAAGTCAGACACAACTGAAATGACTAAACAACAAGGGTTTAGCACAGTGCCTGACATATAGTATGTGCTTAATTAATGCTTGTTGAATTAGTTTGTCCTATCTATAGAGAGAGTTGCCTGGGATTCTGAGTGGTTAGGCAATTTGCCATTGGTCACACATAGAAAATGTAAGAGGCAGAATCTGAACTCAGATCTTCCTGCCTTCACAACCAGTTCTCAGTTTTCATTGCCATACTATCTCATTTCTGCCAATTAGTAAGCAGTTCATTTAATTTTAGGCAGCACATTTCCTCCAGAAGAACTCTGCAGCTAATTAACATTCTCCAAAATACAGGGAGTTGGGTGTAATATAGCTGACATTATTGCTGAACCAAAGACTTGTTGGTAGGTAGGCAGATGGAAAGAAACCTAGTAAATGAGTCGGAGACCTGGGTTTGAATCCAGTTCTGCCCCTCACCTTTGTGACCCCATCACTCACCCTCTCGGGCCTGAGCTACTGTTTCCTAAAATGAGGTGGTTTGATTATTCTGCCTCTTCTAGCTTTTAACTTGTGATCTTATGATTTCTGTTCATATGCTATTCCCTAATGGTAATTTCTGAGTTTTTATACTCATTGTTTTAGATTTAGTTAGCATATTGAAACACCTGGCACATTGGTCGCCTAGATACGTAACAATGGCATTATTGAGTGAATTTTTTTGCTTCTCAGCTGCCTGTTTCAGACCTAGACACAGTCGGGGAGGCAGTAAATGATGCATAAGTGGTCTGGGTCAGTCAGCTGATTCACCAAATATTCTACATTCTTCTCCACAATAGCATTCTCAATCCAGTGAAACAAAATACCATTGCCTAGATCAAAGGAAAAAAGGGTGATGAAAGTACCTGTAGTAGTCCTCCCCCACAAAGAAGAGAGTCTTCCGGGGCTCCCTTAGGTAGACAGCTGCATCTATGTGCTGCACATGCCTGGGGAACCCAAAGTCATAGATGGTCCTGGGGGGACCCTGCATTTGAAATCCTCTTGTCATCCAGTAGTGAGGACCTGTGCACAGAACAAAGGGTTTTTAAAAGAAATAAAACAATGTACAACTTCCCAGGGCTTTCCCCTAAGGAAGCATTATTTCCTATTTCTATTAAATCCTATGAGTTCCCTTTTTGGTTCCCGCTCACAAACAACATCTTTCTTTCTGGCTTGGGAAACAATATAGCATACATACATAGACCTTCTGTTATTCAAACTGCCCTAGAAAACACAGGTTAGTGTCCTGACCAGGGCAGACTGCCTGGGCAGTTTTCCTGGCTATAACCCCTAAGAGTACCTAGAACTCTAGCTCTAGCAAGCCTCTTGACTATTAAGTATAGGTCTGGGAATGTGGGAAGATGTTTAGCTATACCTGGAGGTGGGGACTTCCCTCCAACAATACTAACAGCTTAGTTGGTTAGTGGTTGTCCTTTGTTCTTAAAGAGCATCAAAAATAACATTACTATGTTAGAGTCAAGTTACAGTGTGTCAGACTATGACTGATCAACTAATCGTACAAGCTCAGAATGCTCTGCCACAGGTCAAGCACAAATAATACATATGAACATTTCAGATGGATTCCCTAAATTTACATATCTCACATTTCTTTTGAGCTATTACAATTCTGCTTTGCTTATAGAGCACAGTGCCTCCTTTGATGTGGGCGTGTCATGCTGGGTGATTCTTTGCCTGCATCTCCCATGTCACACAATCAGTTCTTATAGGTCTTTAACTCATTCAAGATATCTTGCATCTCTAGCCATTTTTCCTTCTCAAAGTTTTGTTCAGTCATTTTTCAATCATGCCTGACTTTTTGTGACCCTATTTGAGGTTTTCTTGGCAAAGATACTGGAAAGGCCATTTCCTTTTCCAACCAATTTTACAGACAAAGAAACTAAGGTAAACAGGGTTAAGTGACTTGCCCAGGGTCACAGGTCTAGTAAGTGTCTGAGACCATATTTGAACTCAGGAAAAAGAATGAGTCTTCCTGATTCCAGGCTCAGCACGCTCTCCTGTGGGAGCCATAGAGTAGATGAAATGCAAATATCACAGGATTGTAGGATAGAGTGCTGAGTGGCCAAGGGTTTTAGGTTACTTATTCAAGATCACAACTGAGTTGAGATTTGAATCTAGATCTAGGGTCTTTCCCACTCTATCCCCCTTGGATTCTTCCTTTACTACTACCAAATGTGGGTATTTTGGTATAGTGAGAAATAGCACTAGCTCAAGAAAGGTGCATCACGTTCCTAATCTGTAAAATGGCAATAAGAGTCGCAGCACGAACTTGACAGGGTTATGAGAAATGCACTTTGTAAAACTTAAAGTGGACTATAAATAGGACTTATTAATTCAGATTAATTTATGTCAAGGTCCAAACATTAGTTTATTTACCCAAATTTCTTTAGCATAACTGTTTATATTATTCTTAAAAGAACTCTTAGACATTGTAAGAGCACAGATTTAGGTCTGGAAAGTTTCTTCCAGTCATCATCTGGGTCATCCCTTCATTTTACAGATGAAGAAACTTAGGCCTTGAACATTTAAGTGACTCGTTAGAGGTCACATAGGTGACAAAGTGGCAGAACTGAGATTTGAACCCAGGCCCTTCAACTCCAAATCCAGTCCTTTATTGCCTGTTCCACATGCTATCTCTCTGGATTATGTCTAAATCATTCATTATGTGACTAGTAGAGTAGATATGGGCATCTCTTTTTTGATGGCATTTTTAATCTTTATCTTAATAATACTATAGTTAAGGAATTTAACCGAAATAGTTGCAAAGACAGAGAGCAACAGAACCTTTTTTCTCCATCAATGAACATAGCACTTGACGCTCCAAGTCCATGGGTACTTTCGCTAGTGCCACTGCATTTTTCAAAATGATAGAAGTTTGGTTCGGTACCTTTGAAAAAGTAAGCTATGCCTCTCTCAGGCACTTCATAAGCAGCATCCACATTTGACATGAGCTGGGGAAAGGAGCTGGTGATGGTACTAGGCCTGATTCCAGCTGACATGTGAGCTTGCCGTCTCCAGAAAAGCCTATTGGTTCCCGACAACAGGGTCAAAAAGAAAGATAACTGATAAGAGACATGAATGAATCCGAAATAAAACAGGCCTCAAACCACTGTGGAATCTCCTTTGGCTAGTAAGTTTTGACTTTCCTGAAACTATTTTGCCATATATATATACATATATAATAAGCTAATAGAATCATGGATTTAGAATATAATGTTAGATTTTAATTCGAAATTTAGACCCGAGAGGCTATTTCACCCACTTCATTTAACAGCTCAGAAGCATTAATGACTTCCTTAGTTATTCAGAATTTATTCTGTATATAGCTTGTTTTTACAGATTACCTTTTGCTTGTCTCCCCATTAGACTATGAGAAAGGGAGTGTCTTTTTCCTTTTTTTAATTCTCAGCATTTAGCACAGTGCCTGACATATGGTAGGCACTCAATGTTTATTGATTTGTCTTTCATAACTAGTTTGTTGATACAATTTACCCTCCTATTGTTTCTTTTTTCTCTCTTTACTTACTTAATTTAAAAGACCCAGAAAAATATATTGTGGAATGAAACAGTGAAATAAAAATCAATCCCTGAAAAACACTTTGGAAATCCTAAACTACTATGTAAATGATAGGTGTGATGATGAAAAATATGATGGTGGTAATGATGAGGCAGATCCATAACTAGACACTATGGCACCTGGGGCAAAAACAAATGGAGGATGAGAAACAGCATTGATTGTGATGACCCAGAAGAAAATATAACCATTGCTGTAATTATGTTGGTAGAGGGGCTAGTCCATTCCTTAGAAAATCTGAGCCATGCTCCCATGAGAACTGGGAGACAAGGTAGACCTTGGAGAAGGTCAACATGATGTCAGGACCTTCAGAATTGGAAGTAGGATTGTGTTATGTGGTGTAGGCTTGGGCTAAGGAGCAATAGTCATGGTAGTTGTTCTGCTGAGGAGAAAAGACATGCCCCTGGTTGTTGGTGTCCTGGGACAAAATACTGGTTATTCCACCCTAGCACAAGTTCTGTTATTTAAGGAATATCAATCCAATATACCAATATATTCAATTCAATTTAGTGAATATTACTTGACTAATCCATGTAACATACTTTGCTAATATTTAAGCTCATTTAGGGGTCATCTCATTTTGTTTTTCTGTTCTCAATGCTGAGAAAAGTTTTTTCACATAGTAGGTGCTTAATAAATCTTAGTTAACTAATTGATGGATTTGCACTGGAGAAGATATAAATATATGTACATTGTCTCCCTCCTATTTTGTGGATTTCCCTTTCCTGTTTTTCTCTTTGCAATATTCCTTAAAGGCAAATTTGGCAGAGATGCTAAAAATATATTATAGAGGCAGAACAGTATAGTAGCTAGAGTGCTAGAAGTCAGAAAGAACCATATTCGAATCCCACTTATCATGTGTACTCCTGTTTAACCATGGACAAGTCACTTAACCTCTCTGAGACCCAGTTTCCTTGTTTGTCCTTCATTTTCTAAGACGTTAAGGAAATGATGACATGACTTGCATTTGACTTTGAGTTGAGTGAGGGAGGGCTGTGCAAGGTCACCAGCCTCACTTTTCCTTCTGAGTCATCTGGATCCAGTGACCAGATATTCATCAGGATGACTGGAGATGGCCTGGGATGCAATGGGAGACCTTGGCCATTTTAGGCTAAGGCCTCTTCAGGTACTCCCTTAGAGTGAGGTAACACCCTGATGTTATGGTCTTCTTCAAAGACAAAGGACAAATACAACCTGTGAGCAGACTGAGTTGCCTGAATGGGAATCTAGCTCCTCTCCCTTTCCTTCTCCCTCTGCCCTTCCTTCTCCTCTCCAAAAGAAGGTAAATTTTGATAGTCCAGTTTCCTAATCTATAAAATAAAGACTTGATTAGATGGGCTCTAAGATCCCTTTTAGTTCTAAATCTATGATCCTTTCATTAAAAATTATTATTATTTATAATGTAAGTAATTAAGGAAAACTAATTTGAGGGAAGGTGTTAATTAGTATCTACAATAATAACATTTACAATCATAGTAGATCAGATGGTAATTTATATAATCGTCCTCAAAAGATGATCTCAGTTTTATACTGTTTAACCCTGGACATTTAAACTGCCATTCAACATGGAATTAAAAATTGATTGAATAATATGTTCTGACTTGGAAAGTAAAAAAAATTCATGGTAGGTAGCCATTCATTTAAAATCATAGGACCCAGAACTGGAAGGGACCTTAGAAATTATCTAGTTCAAAACAATCATCTTACATTTGAGGAAACTGAGGCCTCATGGGTGAAATAACTCGTTTTAGGTCCCACAAACCAAAATCTCCTGGTTTTCACTCAGTGATATTTCCATTAGACAATTTTGCCAACATTAAAAAGGATAAAATAGTGATGGATCCTCAAGGAGCTACTAACTAGATGGATTTAGAGTAAAAAGTTCTCAATTGAGTATGTGTGTGTGTGTGTGTGTGTGTGTGTGTGTGTGTGTGTGTGTTTGCATGTGTATGTGTGTATGTGGAATGAATGAATGAATGTGCATAAAGGGCTGATTCAGTATGAATGGTTGCTTAATCTTCTGATTAAATTGCAAGAATGGCAATTTCTATTTTTGCTTCCAGTTCCAGTTGGAATCAGACTCTGATTTGGCAATGCCAACAGTATAACATTGAGCTCTCCTTTTGCTTCTGAAATACCATGAGCAGAATGTTGGAAAAGGAGGTAGACCTAGAAGTAGACTACGACGGGAGGGTCTAAATCATAACAATCTTCATATTCTGTCTACTAATGAAACTAGGAGACCAAAAAAAATGGCATGGGAGATGAATCACAGGTTCTTCTTGAGGATACCAATAAAAGCTCATTCAGTTATAATTACAGATTTATGGCCAAAAGAGACCTTAGTGCCTGTTAAGAGCAACCTTCTCATTTCTACAGATGAGAAAATTGAGGTAGACAGAAGTTAACTGACTTGCCCAGTGCATAACATGTTCAGTAGGGTCTGTGGTGGGATTTGAATCCAGCCCAGTATTTTATTCATTATACTATGCCTCCGAAGTGGGCCAAGTTGGGTTTTTATCACAGTTGTCCTGAAGTCACAAAAACCAGTTAATGGTATACTTGTCTACGTTGTATTATAGTGTTCATTATAAGGATTTGTAAAAATACTTCAATTAACATAACTGGAGCCTATATGCCAGCATCTCTGGAAAAATTTGAGAAAGAAATGGAATTTTATGAAGAATTTGGTTGGATAGGATCCTTTCTTTGACTATTATCCCAAACAATTTATTTAATATTAGAATTAAGTGTTTGGTAGAATTCATTCCAAATTAAACAAATATATACTTTAATATTAAATAACTTCAATGCAAATGTGGGCATATGGAAGGACAGTGAAAAATATGTCAGAAAAAATGATCAGAGTACAAAATGAGAAAGACCATTTCCTCATCCCCATACATTATGAATTTTTCTTTGAGAAGAGAGTCAGGAGGTACCAAACAACATCACAAAATAGCAAACCTTATAATTTAGCAAATAGGATATGATTAGGTAGTAATAGAAGAGTGATTTCCAGATCAGTTGTTTGTATACAGTCAGACTATTGGTTTGTTAGAGCAAAGATAAAAAAATACCAGAAAAAATAACTGACACATTTTTCAATTGAAACAAGTCCAATCTGACCTGTTAAAACAAGCTATTGACACCAAAAAAATAGGAAATAATAAAAGAACAGACATTGACATAGAACAAAGATGGGAAGAAAAGTTGGACAATTTGAGGAATGTTTGTACTGGAGGTAGCATAATTTTGAGATCACTGAAGGATCTCAATATATCTAAAAATAGAAAACGGAAAAACAGAAAATTTTAAAAAACCTTATTGTTACAAAAATGCTGAGGAAATATCAATATTCAGCACTATGTCTACTTTCCCATTTCTACATAATTTTTATAAGATAATCTTTGTATATATGGAGGGTATTATTTATGAAGGTATGAGAGAACATATATCAGCTTTCACACATGGTTTTCTATAGGTGACTATATTGTCACTGTCATACAACTGATTTAAATATAAAAAGGTGGCAGTAGTCCTCTGTACTTATTTGCTGACTCTAAAAAAAGCATCTGATGACAAATCTAATAAAAAATAAATATGAAAGAAGTCAAGGAATTCAATAGAATTTTAGATAAACTAGATATCATAGATATCTGGAAGGAATTAAGTGGAAATAGAAAGGAATACACTTTTTTCTTGGTGGTTCATGATATCTTTACAAAGATTGAACACATTAGTACATAAAAAATTTATAGTTAGAAGCAGAAAAGCAGAAATATTAAAAGTATCATTTTATATCACAGTGCAATAAAAATCTATTTAATAAGAAACATAGAATAAAATCTAATTGGAGATTAAACAACCTATTGTTAAAGAATAAGTGGGTTAATGAACAAATTATAGAAATAATAAATTCATTGAAGACAATCACAATAATAAGACATCTCAAAACCTGTGGAATATAACAAAAGCAGTGATCAGAGGAAAATTTATATCTCTAATTGCTCACTTCAATAAAACAGAGAAAGAGCAGACTAATGAATTGGGTATGCAATTAAAATGCTAGAAAAAGAACAAATTAAAAATCCCTAATTAAGCACCAAATTAGAAATCCTACAAATTAAAGATGAGTCTAATAAAACTGAGTAAAAAAAACATTGAATTAATAAATAAAACTACAAGTTGGTTTTATGAGAAAAGCAATAAAAGAGATAAACCATGGATTAATTTGATTTTAAAAAAGAGAAGAAAACGAAATCACTTGTACTAGAAAAAAAGGGTGAATATCCTACTAATTAAGATGAAATAAAAGCAATTATAAAGGGTTATTTTGTCTAATTTTATGGCAATACATTTAACAGTTTAAGTGAAATTGAAGAATAGTTACAAAAATATAAATTGCTTAGATTAGCAGAAGAGGAAATAGAGTATCTAAATAGACCTATCTTGGAAAAAGAAGTTTAACAGGCTATAAATGAGTTTCCTAAGAAAAAAGCATCAGGAAGAGGTAGATTTACAAGTGAAATCTAGCAAATACTTAAAGACCAATTAATTCTAATATTAAACACATTGTTTGGAATAGTAGGCAAAGAAGGGATACTATAAAACTCCTTTTATGAAACAAATACAATACTGATACCTAAACCAGGAAGAGTAGAAACAGAGAAAAGAAAATTATAGATCAATTTCATTAATGAATATGGATGCAAAAAACCTAAATAAATTACAAACTAAAAGATTATGATGATATATTACAAAGATTATATGTTATGACCAAATGGAATTTATGCCAGAAATGCAAGGAAAACTATTATCATAATTGATTATATCAATCATAAAAGTTAAAAATGATATTAATAGAGGCAGAAAAACTTTTGATAAAGTCTAACACTCATTTCTATTAGAAACATTTGAAAGTAGAAGTATAAGTCTATTTTCTCTTAAATTGATTTATTTAAAACCACCAAGCATTTTTTGTAAGGGGATAAGCTAGGAGCCCTCCAGTAAGGTTAGGTATGAAACAAGGATGGTCAATATCACCAAAATTTTTGTAGATATTTTTTCAGATATCACTTAAATTGTTAAATTTCTTAGCATGTATTTGGGCAAGATAACTTCTTATAACTGCTTTAATTTCACCTTCATTAGTAGTGATTTTATTTTCTTCTTTCCTTTAATCAAATTAACCAATTATTTATTTATTTTATTTGCTGAAGATTAAACAACCTAATCTTAAAGAATGAACAGGTTAAAGAACAAATCATAGAAACAAATGATTGCAGGGGCAAGTGACAAATGTTGGGGGGGATGTGTAAAAATTGTGACACTAAGTCATTGTTGGTGTAATTGTTAACTGATTCAACAATTTTGGAGAGCAATCTGGAAATTATGTACAAAGAATCATTAAACTGTTTATACCCTTTGACTCAGAAATACTACTGCTAAGTCTATGTCCAAAAAGGATTAAGGAAAAAGGAAAAGAACCTATATCTTCTAAAATATTTATAGCAGCTCTCTTTGTGGTGAAAAAGAATTGGAAATTGAGGGGAAGCCTGTCAATTAGGGAAAGGCTGAACAAGATTGTGATGATAGCACTACTGTGCTATAAGAAATGATGAGCTCAAAGATTTTAGAAAAATATGGATAAACTTGCACAAAATAATAGAGTGAAATGAGCAGAACCAAGAGATAAATTGTATACAGTAGTAGAAATATCGATTTAAGAACAACTTTGAGTGAATATGTCATTTCGACTATTAGAAATAATCAAATTAAACAAAAAAGAACATATGAAGGAAGATGCTGTTTACATGCAGAGAAAAATCTGATAAATAGAAGTATATCTAGAATGATTGAACTTATATACTTATAGTTGTGTCTAATGGCAGTCATCTCTAGGATGGGGGAGGGGATAGAAAATAAAATAAATGTATACAATAACTTTATTATATATTTAAAAGGAATAGAAAGTTGTACATAACAGATTTTCAGTTTCATGTAGAATCATCTTTTTATTATGTTATATTATGTTATATGTAATATTATATAAATGTTTGCTTTATTCCATAAATTAGAAATAAAATAAATGAAACTAAAAACTCATGTGATTCTGTAGAGAAAAAAAGCTACCTTAAAGCCTCCCTTCCAACAAAGTATCCCTCAGCTCATGTCAAAATTACACAAAATGCTTTGAAAGATGTAAGAACAGAGATAATTTTGGTGACCTTGACTGCAAATATCAAAGAAGACATGAACTATAAATATATATGTATATATACACACATATATGTGCATGCATGTATATATGTATACATACATATATGTATATGTGTATATATTGCAGAGCCTCCTGAGTTCGGTCTAACCTTCCCCCAAAATAAATCAAATAGATAAAAAATTCCCTACTTTCCAGATTATACTACGCACTTAGATGGATGACACATACAGTGATTCCTCAGTGTTTTGCACATATTTTGCACAGATACTGAAGATGAACAAAGAATTTAACCAGAACTGAATAAAGGGAAGAGAGTAGGCTAGATTAACTTTGAACAAATGTCTTTTTTTTTCATTACTACAAACTTTCCCCTGAAACAAAGGCCTATTTTTAAAACATTGATATTCTTAAGGTAATGCCTCATGGCTAGGTGTTTTAGAATATCAAAATCTCTGAAGAATTAAATTTGAGGTTTACCCAAAGGCAATGGACAGTGCATGGTGGACATATATTCCTGTATATATAACCACTGAATAATTTCACAATCAAAGTTGTATATTAAAGTTATCATCTGAGAGATAAATTATTGGAAAAGGAAGTTGACTAAGAAGCATGAGCAAGTGATAAGTGATTGATAGCCTGGGGGTATACACTCGTTGTAGGTCTCCCCAGTTACTAGTGCCATCCCCTTTAAAGCTATATTCCCTCTACTCTGTATTTAACTTGTATGCTCTGATTATATCTTGTCTCCCTGATTAGTCTGTAAGCTCCGTTAGATACTATTTTCTTTGTATCCCAAAAGTCTCAGCACAGTGCTGAGAACAAATAGTAAATGCTTACTAAAAGCTGGATGATTGATTAATTGATTATCATGCAATGCCAATAGATCTAGAGGAAGACCACTAGAATGATGATTGGACACTCGGTAGAAAATTAGTGGAAGGATGTGGACAAGAAACGCAGAGGACTAGTTGGTATGGTGGTGGTAATCTGCACTGTTGGACGGTGAGCCCCTATCTTTGTAATCACAGCTTCATCAAAATATTTCACAATGCAAATGTAAATGAACATCAGAACTGTTTGAAAAAAAGTCCTGATTTAAATGAATTTCCAATTGACCTTGAATTTATAGCTCAGAGACAATAAACAAAATCTAAGTTCCAGTTTTATTTTATAGCGTTGTGTAAATACAGGAAGACTACCTTGTGAGTAATGCTCCAGCAATGCCTCATGCTTTGGGAAATAAGGTATGTGAATTCCTGGTTCATCTGTCTTTCTGTTACACCACACTGCCTCACCCAAGAAACTCCTCACCCTGGCCTTATCACTGCATACTCAGGAATTAATTGTGCTCTTATTTTCCTCAGAAAAGCAAGATTATCTTGCAGGAACCTCCTTATCTACCTTCTCCATTTCAAAAATATTTGAAATAGAAATAATCAAATTAAACAAAAAAGGACATATGAAGGAAGATGCTATCTACATCCAGAGAAAAATCTGATAAATAGAAGTATATCCAGAATATTTCAAACTAGTTTATACCCTTTATAGATGGTGCAGTGGATAGAGTTCTGCAAGACTTGCTTTGCTGTTATTCAGTCATTTTTCAATCATGTCTGACTCTTTGTAACCCTATCTGAAGTTTTCTTAGCAGAGATGCTGGAGTAATTTACTATTTTCCTCTCCAGCTCATTTTACAGATGAAATACTGAGGCAAACGGGGTTAAATGACATGCCCAGAGTCCCACAGCTAGAAGGATCTGAGGTTAGATTTAAACTCAGGAAGATGAGTCTTCCTGACTTCAGGTCCAGTGATCTGTTCATTGTACCACTGAATGTGAGTTCAAATGTGGTTTCATGCTGTTACTAGCTATGTGACCCTGGGCATGGCACCTAACTGCTTGCCTCAGTTTCCTCAGTTATAAAATGAGCTAGAGAAGGCAATGGTGAACCACTCTAGTATCTTTGCCAAGAAAACCCAACTATGGTCATGAGGAGTTGCACATAACTGAAATGACTGACCAATAACAACAAACTCTTTGCCTCTTGGCTCATGGCAAGAGTTGTCTCTGCTTTTTCAAACTCACCTCTTCATCGTTCTATTTTCTCCTCTCTCCTTAGGAATCTTACTCTTCTAATCACCTCATTTTTTCTCAATTCTTAAATCTCTCCTGTCATCAGCTCCTTTCTCTCTTCCTTAAAACATGACCAGTTCTTTCTTTTGAAAAATCTTTCTTTGATCTGCTGTCTCCTCCAACTCCTATCCCATTCTCATTTCTGTCACTGACAAAAACACGCTTCCTGACTTAATTCTTCACCATCAAGTACCTCTTTCAGTGCCTAAAATCTGGCTTCTCTTCTCACCACTCTACTGAAACGACACCTCCCTAGGCTTTCTAATCTAAAGCCTTTTCTCAGGTCTTATTTTTCTTAACTTCTCAGTAGCACTGACACTATTAACCCCTCCTGTCAAAATTCTCTTTCTCTATGTCCTCTGTGTCACCAATGCTGGTCCTTCTTTATATCCTTTGCTCCTTTTTCTCTCTTCCACTACTTATTTCATCTTCTGAAGATTAGTTCTCAACTATCCATAGCTTTTCTCATTGAATTCTTTCCACAGAATAATCAATCTCAATTTCAGCTACTGGTTTTGACCTCTTTTCTGAATACCAGTCCCATAACTTTAATATCTTTCACAAAATTGCTTCAAAATTTCTACTCAAACTTTCCACAGTCACCTCACACTATATCTAGAACTGGATCTTCACCATGACACAGGAAAAAAAACCTGGCTCTAGAGTCAATGGACCTGGGCCTGATCCCATAGATGATACCCATTATCTATGTGACTTTGGACAGATTCCTTTATCTCCCTAGAGCTCAGTTTCCTCATCTGTAAAATGAAATGGTTGAGCTGGATGATGGCCTGAATGATCCCTTCTAGGTCTAGAATTCTGTAATGACTACAAATTAGCTCTTCTTCCTGAGCTCCTAATTTACGTCAATGATAACATTACAGTTCCAGTCACCCTCCCTAAAAACGGGTTTGTCTCCTTCCTCTCCTTTGTTGTAGATATCTACTCATTAACCAAATCCTTTAGATGTCCCTATAGTTGATGGTGGGAATTTCCAAGCTGACTTGTGGGAGTGAATAAGTTTGGGGAGTGAACAAATACTTGGAAATGTTTCTCAAGTGCAAAGTCCCCAAGATCTCATTGTTACTGGGCCATGAAAGAATGTTTTGTTTTTTGTCCAGAATAACAGGCAGACTTTGCCAAGATACAGAGATAGTAACCAACAGGAGGTTCAAACTCCAAAATCATTGAATTCTAGAGATGGAAGGATCATTAGTTCTGACCCTTTCAATCTAAGGATGAGGAAACTCAGTTCTAGAAAGAAAAAGACTTTGCCAAAGGTTGGGAAGTTAGTGATAGAACTATAACTGCCATCACAAATCCCTGTGTTTAATTCTATACTTTCCCCACCCCAATGTATTTTAGTGTAGCCTGGTTATTTGAAATCATCTCTATTCAATTGCATCTCACCCAATCATAAATCAGGGAAAAGTCACAAAAGCTGCTTTTCACTAGAGACATATTAGACAACCTTCCTCTCCACCTAACCACCAGGAGACTTTAAGGAACTGAATCACAGTCAGCCTGCACCTAGGTAAATTTTTTTAAACCACTGAAACAATGATTTGTGCTATACCAATCAATAGTTTCAGGATGTAGGAACCTTATAGAGAAGGAAAAGAATGTCAAGAGTTTTCATTCTTCCATCATTATCTCCCTAGCACATACTGACTTCATCTTACGCCAAATGCACAGGTAAGGAGAGAAATGAACATGGTGTTATTTGAACTATGGAGAGGCAGCTAACAGGAAATGACATCATAGACAGTCTACACTGCTTTCCCCAGATTCCATTTCTATATCAAGTATTCCTCATTTTCCATCAGATATATGAAAATTCAAGAAGTCAGAGACGGAACAATTCAAGAAAAGTCATTTTTACCAGGAAAATCTTGTAGCTAAGCTAGTTAAAAAGCCTTCCTGAAATCTCTTTATGAGGTAGAATTCTATAGTAAGAATACTAGCAGCTTGAAGCTTATCAATGAAGCATTGAAAACATTCATTTGTGTCATTTGTTTGAAATTCAGAGCAAATTTTCTTATAGAAACAATTTCTCTTTGGGACACTAAAAAGAACTATAATACAGAGTGGCTAATTTCCTAAGCTAACCCTTGGAAGACCTTTCCATTTATGAGGTAATTGAACCATATGGTTCAGCTGTAGGACTTTATATTCCACCAGATGAAAACTGCACATACACAGATAAGTAATTACATTTATGTAAATACAAAGTCATATTTTTTTGGGGGGGGGGGAGTGAATACGCTAACACTCAAAGAGATCTGTTATGGCCTCATGTAGGGAGAAAGCTAAGCTTGACTAGAATTAAATATTCAGGAGATAGAAATAAGGAAAGAGACCATTGGCTGGGGGTAGGGTGAGATGGGGTGGTGGATTAAGGAAGGAAATGCTTATGCAAAGGCACATGGACAGGAGATGAAATGTCATGCATTGTTGACAAAAAGCAGATTAGTTTGACATGAACATTGAGTCTATGAGGGGGAGTAATGTACAATAAGTCTGAAAAGAGAAGTTGGGGTATGATTGGGAAGGGCTTTAAATATCAAACAGAGGAGTCTGCATTTTATTCTAGAGGCAAGAAGGATTCTAGGGGGGAAGTTAAGGCTATACCTTGCCTTGGGTCTGGGAGAGATAATTTATTATGGAGTCCTACTCAAACTCGAATCAATATCGATTCGTTATGATTCTGTACTCATCTAGTAAAACATATTTAGTCAGTCATCTAGTAATGGGTATAAGAATAAACAATGTATTAATCCATATTTTGCATAAATCACATACTTTGTATAAATCACAAACATTGCATAACCACAAGAATGCTGACACGATATCACCATCCTATTTTGTTCAAAATTCATAACCAAACCAAGCATGGGTGGCGTGGTGCAGAAAGTCTCCCCAATATATTCTTGGAGCATATGTATGACTTGTACCATCTCCTCTTGCCCAACCCCATCCATCTTATGACTATCTAGTCAGCAGAGATAATCCCTGTTTCACCCAACCCATGAACCTGCTGATAAAACATTTTTAGCTTATGCATCATGTCAACCAAAAGGATTCTGTACTTGGTATAGCCTCTTTAGAATGTTCAGTTAATAAATCTGGTATCAAGGCTCATAAAAATAAAGCATTGAAAGGAGGGCACATCTCAGGCCATGAGGATGTTCTGGGATTCACTTCATTAGAAGGGGTCAGATCCCCTTTAATAAAATACTTTGGCTCAGAGCTCTGCCTCAGTTTCTCTTCTAGTTGTTCAGGTTGCTTTTGTCCCCACAGCTCCTTAATGTCAGCCCTCAACTTTGCTTTACCAATAATTCTCTCTCTTATCTTTTTTCTTTTTCTCTCTGCTAGTTCTCTCCCTCTACTTATAAACATGCTCATCTCTTCAACCTAAAAAACAGACCCAAAGAATCCTTTCCCTTGACTCTGATTTTGCCTCTTTGCTGGTCTTATTACCTCTTTCCCCTCATTGTAAACTTCTAGAAAATGCGGTCTCCTCTTACTGTCTTCACTTTCTTCCCTCCTTACTTCCTACTCAACCCCTGCAATTTAGTTTCCTCTCCATCTATCAGCTGAAACTGCTCCCTTAAAAGTCATTAATTACTTCTTAATTGCTTACTCCAATAGCCCTTTTATGATGTTTCAGAAATATTTCTCAGTGCTTTTCATCTCTTCACTCTTCTCCTTTGTGACACAGCCCTCTTTGGTTTTCCTGTTCTGACATCTCTTTAGTGTCCTCTTCTGTATCATTCTGTGGTCTAGGCCTCTGCCCATTCTCTCTCTCTCTCTCTCTCTGTCTCTCTCTTTCTCTCGTTTCAGTTCCACATGTCCAAATACCTTGGAGCTGTCATTGGCACTATAAATTCAGCATTTCTTCTTTCCCCTACATGAGGTCATTTTCCCAATTTCAATTCAACAAGTTCTTGTTAATTGCCCACTCAATGCTAAGCATTGAGACAAAGATATAAAGCAACACACCCCTTACATTCAATATTGCATATGAAAATATTTCACAATCTGAATACAAATGACTAGTAGACCTTTACAGTGTTTGCATTTTGAGAAGATATTCATGACTGACTTAGATAGTTGGATTTCCTTATAAGAATGAATAAACTGTGTCCCTAAGAGGCGAATGCCTTGCTGAAGGTGACAGTTAGGGTTTGCCTAAGAGATTATACAAATAGTAAGTCATAGAGTTAACATAATAATAATAACTAACATTTATATAGTAATTACGCTGTACCAGGTACTGTGCTAAGCACTTTACAGTTATTTCATTTGGTCCTCATAATAACCCTGGGATGTAGCTGCTATTATTAACTCCATTTTACAGATGAGGAAATTGAGCCAAACAATAGTTAAGTGATATGTCCAGGGTCATACAGCAAATAAGTGGCTGAAGTCAAATTTGAACTCAGATCCTCCTGATTCTAGGTCCGGCACTCCATTTCACTGGACTACCTGGTTATTTATGTGGCGAGCAATCAGATGACCTTTCCTCAGATCTGATCTCTGACACTTAGCACTTATGTGGCTCATAAGTCCCTTAACGTCCCCAGGAATCAGGTTTTCTCCTTTGTAAAATGTCAGACTAGATGATTTGTAATATTCTAGTGTCTAGTATGTAGTGGGTGATTAATAAATGCTTGTTGATTGATTAATCCCTTCCTACTCTAAATCTATGTTCCCATGACTCTGGAGTTTTCCCTAAGGACGCTCTTCTCCTCAGTTCCTCAGTTATTCCTGCTTTTCTCAGTTTCTTCCCTTATGACCCCCCAGGACCAGAATCTGTAAAAGCTGATATTCAAGACAATTTTATTTTGGGTGTGTATGTGGTGTGTGTGTGTGTGTGTGTGTGTGTGTGTGTGTGTGTGCGCGCGCGCGCGCATATATTGTGAAGGGGGAAGGGCAAAAAAGAGAGAGTAAAAGAATGGGAGAGTCTGTCTAGTGGTCATTGATGTGCCAGTGCCATGGTACATGTGACTCATTTGTCAATATGCAAGCTAGTTTTAGGTAGGTGGCTGCCTGAAATAATGATGTTTCTCCACTTTTTCAATTGATGTGGATCCCTGAAACCATGCAGAAGTTTGGTATGTTTTGATGTTGGGTACATATTGAGCTTACCTGTCTTTGAAGAACAATAATTCCTTCCCTAGCATTGTCACAGCATCAAAGGATGAGGTGGAATCACAGATATCAGGGTCTGACGGCTTATGAGGAGGGACATTGGGCACATTGGGTCTTTCGGTGACTGGTTTGCGAGGTCCTAGGATTCAAAAACAACGTTGGCAAAATAGACTTTTTTTTTAAAGTCCTCTATGTCCTTTGGTTGCCAATATTCAGGATACTTACGTGACTTCTTTATCCTTTAAGGATCACCTTCTTTCTAGAGCATGACTCATTTTAGAGATGGAGAAACCAAGGCTCAGAGAGGTTAAATGACTTTTCCTATATCATAGAGTTAGTTGGGGACACTGCAAGGTCTAGAACTCAGAGAAGAGGACTTGACTCCCAGTCATAGGCTCTATTTCAATCAACTATAATGTGGGTTTGTCTATTCTGCCATGGGGAATCAGAGGTAGAGCTGTCATTAGTTGTCCTTCCAAAGTTTTCTAATACCCTTGTTCTTTGCACTTGGGCATTTGGAAGAAATGTAAGCTCCCTTTGGTGACTCTCTGAACATGACCACAGAGCATTCATTTTTTCTCAGGAGGTGATTCCTGATCTAAGATCCAAAGGAAAGTAAATCTTCTTTCTTCATTTCTGTCATGGTCTAATGTACTTTGGAGAAAATTCTCAACGTTAATTCCAAATCTAAGAAGACAAAGGTGTTTGTATAACTGGGGAAATAAAATGTGACTGGGATATGGTTAAGCTTAAATAATCTCTACTTAAGTAGACATTATCAAAATTTAAAAATCCATAGTTGCTGGAAATCCAATGTTATTCCTGCACCACCCATCTATGCTTAGCTATCAGATGAGTTGAGGATTTATACCATATAATGCCTGGATCCCCTTCACATCATCCTTGGGGAGGCGGAATCCATAGGGATGCTGGTACTTGTACGTTGGATACATCAGTGCTGAGGGGTCACTAGAGTGGGCCAGTCCCAATGCATGGCCAAATTCATGGGCAGCAACAGTGAACAAATTGAATCCTAAACAACACAGGAGGAATAAGATTAGTGTGGAAATTAGATTTATAATTTTATCATCATCGTCATCATCCTCATAACAATAACATTTTAAGATTTGTGAATCACTTTAAGCATTATCTTATCTCATTTTCATCATCTCTCTATATTGGGGAATTAAAATCAGACAAAATAGATTTTTCATTGATAATTATTCAACCAACTTGGTTACTCAGAAGTTTGTTATCATAGATCATGAATTATTCAGAAACTATACTTTTCCTGTGTCATTTTAAAAAATTCCATTTCTATCAAAAAGAGGGCAGTTTAAAGTCTGGCCTGTGTTTCTTTCACTACATTTGTACAAATGGTACCACTAAAGAAAGATGCAAGTTGACTAATGAGGAACAATGGGTGGAAATTACAGAATAATGGCTATATATGGAAAAAAAAACTTCCTAACAATTCGAGACAACCAAAACAGGATGAGCTGCTTTTGGGGGTAGTGAGTTCCCGGTCATTGAAATTCATTAGATGATCACTTGTTGGGGGATGCTGTAGTCAAGATTCCAGATTTGGGTAGGAAATTTGTCTAAATGCCCCCTGAGATCCCTATGCTCCTGACTTGCTTAGATTTAGTTACTGCTCTGTTATCTTTTTGATTGTGACCAAGCTCCATTTTGTATTCCAGTGCTTGCAACTCTGTCCCTGTGTCTTTCCGTAGGTAAGCTCTTGCCTTGTTACCCCGTCTTGTTCCCCATATCTTCCAAAGAAGAGACTGGAAAACTTCTAGTAAACCATTAACTGTGTTGTCCGTTGCCATATTCTCTGAATGCCAACTGTCTGCTTTGTCTGTGCCTTCTCATATCAGGCTGCCCAGATTCTGTGTTCTATCAATGTACTGTCATAAATTCCAATTGTCCTCTACTCAAACTCTCAAATACTGACAGTCAACTCTTCTAGACCTCTGTAGCTGGATGTTGCCATATTCTCTTGCTGCTCCACTCATCAGCCCAGGGGCTCTCCTATACCCATCAAGACTTTCCTACATCACTTGACTCATCCCATCAAGACTCCAATTCCCAGGTTCCAACAATTCCCCATCTGGTCCAATCTGTCAATGTACAACCATTAAGTCCTGGTACTGACAGATAAGCAGAAGATAGAGGAGTTAAGACTCAGATTAGTCAATTTTGCTAGTTATTTGTTTTCTGAGCAGGGCATATAATTTCATGCTCTGATTTCATCATTTCAACTCCTGGTGTGGAATTTGCCTCTACCAATGCCCACTGGCAACTATTTTGGAATTTATAGTCCAAGAGAGTTGTTCAGATCCCTAAAAGGTTAAATGACTCGTCCAGGGTCATACAGCTACAAGATTATTGACTCTAAGGTAGGCTTTCTATTGACCAAGCTACACACTACCTACTAAGCCATTTTCTCACGCTGTTTACTATTCCCTACTAGATGATTTAATGAAGTAGGACATTAAAGTCAATGGAAAAGTAAGATGGAGAGTGAGATCTGTGAATTTCCTTATACTTTTTAGCTATCTCTTAAAATAAGCACTTAGCCAGCTCCTCCTTATCCATATACATTCTATCTACATTATGAGCTATCTGGAAGAGCTGTATGCCATTCCAAAGCCTTTTCTTCCAGACACTTTAGGGAAAACCTTCCCTTTCTAAATACTGTATGTTCTTTTAAGGAATCAAATAGGTACCCTCCCCTTCTCCTTTTCTCTTATTATTCTTTCTTTCTCTCTCTCTCTCTCTGTCTCTCTCTGTTTGCCTAGCAGAATGTCTTGCCTTTCTTTTTGGTTTGGACCTGTGATTTCATGGGTATAGGGAACTCCAGGTGAGGACAGCCCTCTACCAGTATAGATAAGCAACTGTGTTTCAATTCATAGAGAGCTTTCTGGAGCACCAGGGCTTTCAGTGACTTGCCCAGCATGACACAGCCAGCAGATGATAGGAGTGGAACTTGAATCCAGGTCTTTCTTCCTGACTCTAAGGCCTGTTCTCTATCCATTACTCCGTACTACCTTCCTCGTGCAGGAGACACTGAATAAATGATTGTTGATTTGAGTTGAATTGCTTGCAGGTGACAATGACTGGAGAAGAGACCTTGATGCTGCTTCTTTCTAATAGAGTATGTAGATTATGCTGAAGTGAAACAGACCAAACAAGGATTCAGCAGCACAGTGGAGGGCAGAGCTTTCCCCTTATGGGGTTGAATGACCTTTGTGATTTTTGGCTTACTTGTTTTCCTTAGCCTGGTCCCCTAGTTAAAGGGTGGTTTGGACCGTTGAGCCACAGGGTTTCATGTTGGAGGCCCAGGAGAAGGTACAATATTTTCCAGGTTATGGTGAATTGTGCATATATACCATTCGTTCCCATAGTCCACTTCTCAGCATTGTCGAAATGAGTGTCTCCTCCTAGGCCTTCTCCAGGGGCAAATGCATGGGCCAGAGTCCCTCGAGGACCATCAAATGGGTACGAATCCCCATGATCTACCAACAAACATGGGAAAGATACCAACAAAACTTAGTATGACTTTCATTGGTTTCAGTTAAACATGTTTCACCCAAACCATGGACACGTATCCTGATAAAGCAGAAGCACTGCGCATATCGCATAAATGGTATTTCAGTACAAAAGACATTAGATGGAGTGATAAAGAAGAGTCAGACTGTGTCACAAGAGTATGTAATAAGCTTGATTCTCCCTGTTTTTTTGGTAAGGGAAAGCTTCTTTAGTGTTCCAGGGGCAGTAAAAAGCATAAGGATGGTCAATACCCTCTTGGTGGTTCCCACTATGAGTCAAACCAATATCCATGGTCAACTCTAGGAATTTTAGACTAGGCCAAATTCTCACTCTGTGCCTTAGAATCCCTAGTTTCCTTCAAAGATCAAGTACCACCTTCTATTTCAGGACTATCCTGATCCCATCAGATCTTTGTTCTTTTTCCTCTGTTCTCTCTACTTTTCCTCAGTTAGAGTTAATTTAAAAATGAGCATCAAGAGTAGTCTAATAAGCAAAAGAAGTCATGAAAGGGCTTCTTCTTGAGGGACATATGTGGAAGGGAACCAGGAAGTCTTGGCCTTAATGATCTGTGGTAGTGGTGATGGGGAACTTTGAGAAATCACTGTAAGTATTGGAGCCTCAGCTGTTTCTCGAGCACTGGTTAGCACAATATTGTCTTTTTTCTTGATTACCTGCCTTGCCTAAGTCACTACCTGGCTGAGGTGCATGGCCCATGGAAGTCACATCATTAGTATACCCTGGGAATGACTTTCCTCTCTCCTAGAAATGAAAACACTGAAAGCCATTCATCTGGGTCAGCAAGAAGTTGAGAGAAATGGAGGCTGTGGGAAAGAAAGAAGCAGGAATAGAAAGGAGGTAGAAATTAATTTTTGAGGTATAGTAGTTTCTATGTAAAAGGAAGAATAAAATTAAACAGGTCTTAATCAGATACAAAGGTCAAGAATAAGCATTAAAATGAGATGATAAATGATCTATCCTATATAGATTTGGTGGCCCAAAATTTTATGAGAAATGTTTCACCTGTAACTTCTGGCCCAGCTAGCACGGAGGCAGCAATTACAGTGCCTTTTGCTATAACCTGGGTCTCTATAAATCAAGCCCCATTATCGATAGATTGCACTGACTGATTGCATCCAAAGTCACACAGCATTGTGTCTGTGACACAGTTTTGGTGGACTGGCTATGGACAGAGCGTAAGAAAGATACGTTACCTCCAATTTCAAATGAGATCATAATATCTGCTTCTCCTGTGTCTAGTCTAACAAAATTCAGAGGGACAGCATTACTCCAAGCTTGTAAGGCCATGTCTACTGCCTTGTCAACTTCAGCATGGCTCATTGAGGATGTGTATTTTGAGACTCTGTAGAAATGAAAAGAGAATGTTTTCTATTTTGTAAAAATGAGAATCATATTTTTAATTGAAAAATAACTTATCTAGACCTTATTTTTAAGAAAGCAATCTTTTTGTTGTTATTTAAATAAATAAAATAATCTAGAAAGCAGGCAGACTAAAGTGGAGAACTCGGGCAAAAATTGAGAAAATTTAGGGCTTAAAAACATTCTTTCCTAATTTGATGATTATAAATACTAGCTTACAATTTCTTGGAAATAAAGGAAAGAAATGATTTTAGACTGCATGGTGAGCATCCTCAAACAAAGAGATAAGGAATTGGAAGTCTTTGACTAATATTCTAATAAAAAACAATGCAGACTTGAGATCACAGGGTTGGAAGGGCACTTAGTCCAATCTCCTCATTTTACCAATGAGAACCAGGACCACATGCCTATGTGTATGTTTATCTCTGAAAAGAGTCCAAGCTGAATGGTACTGTGATCTAGATTTTAAAAAGATGGTCACCATCTCTGGGGTTGGGAGGAAGGGAAGAAAAGAAGGAAAAAAAGAAATTTACATGATAACTTCATTATTTGATTTAAAAGGAATAGAAAGTTGTTCATAATAGATTTGAATTCATGTGCAATCATTTCTTTTATTATAGTATGTTATGGAACAGCTTGCTTTATCCATAAATTAAACAAATAAACAAAAAACAATGGAGCAGATGAGCTAATGACATTAATCGGTAGAACTGTGTAGAGCTAAGGGAATTTTTTTTTTAAGAATAGTAGTGGCTACAGAAAGGAGTAATGAGACTTCAGAAGCCAGAGTGGAAGGACTGCTAGAAGCACCCTTTTTGTTTGCATAATTCTAAATTACTTTCCAAAATGGTTATTTTGATGCATAGCTCTACCAATCCTCTACTGGTTCATTATTTTCTCTCTACATGAATTATTCCCACCTTTTCTCATCTTTGCCAGTTTGCACAATGTGAAGTGAAACCTCAGGATGATTTTGATTCACATTTATCTTACTATTAGTGATCTGGAGCATTTTTTCATATAGTTAGTAATAGTTTGCAATTCTCTTAAATATTGTTTCTTCAAATTTTTTGATCACTTATTTATGAGGAATGGCTTTTGGTCATGTATATTATATACACATATGCATATATTGGTCTATTTATCTTAGACACAAAATTCTTATGTGAGAAATTTGATAGAAAGATTTTTTTCCCATTTGACTGCTTCGCTTCTCATCATAGATATATTAATTTTATTTCTGCAGAAGCTTTTCAGTTTCATGTAATTAAAGTTATCTATTTTATCTTTTGTAATTTCCTCTTTTTCTTATTTGGTTAAGAATATATCTCCTTCATATAGCTGTGAGAGCTATATGATCTACTTCTCTCATTTCATATTTGATCTTTAATATTTTATGAATATCATGTATTTATTTTGAATTTATTATGGAATATGGTATAAGGCATTGGTCAAAGCCTAATTTCTGCCAGACAGCTTTTTGGATTTTTCCAGAAGTTTTTATCAAATAGGAAGTTCTTTCCTAAATAATTTATGTTCTCTGGTTTATTGAATTTTGGGCTCTTGAATTCTATTATTTATGACTCTCTCTTGTCTAGTCTGTTTCATTGATCCACTTCTCCAATTTTAATTGGTCCCAAATGGTTTAGATGATTGCTGCTTTGTAATACAGTTTAAGGTCTTGCATTCCTCCTTTTTTCATTATTTTCCTTAATATTCTAGATCTTTTATTGTTTTATCAAGTTTTGTAAATTGGTAGTATTGTTATTTTCATTGTATTGCTATGGCCCAGTTATGAGCACTGAATAATCCTCCAGCTATGTAAGTTCTTTATTTCTTTAAGTGGCAAATCTATACAAATATTTTGTGTGCTTTAGTAGATCAATCCCCTACTATTTTGTGCATATTGCAATTTTGCATAGGGATTTCCCCCTCTATTATTGCCTCTTTTATTTTGTTATTATTATATAGAAATGCTGTTGATTTTGAGGGGGTCTCTTTTGTAGTCTAAATAAAACAATATGTCATTAACAAATATGTATAGTTTTTTCCTTTTTTGCCTATCCTAATGTCTTATAGCTATTGCTAACATTTTTAGTACTATATCAAATGATAGGGAGAATTGACATCTTTATTCAACTCCTATATTTATTGAGAGAGTTTCTAGTTTCTTTCCATTCTGTATGATGTTTGCTTTTGGTTTTAGATACTTTTCAAGATATTAAAAAAGTCCTTCCATGCCTATACTTTGTAGGGATTTTAGCATAAATGAGTGTTATTCTTTGTCAAAGATTTATTTGCATCTATTGAGATGATTATATAGTTTTGGAGGTCATCGTTATTGTTACGGTTGTTCCATAGCATCTCATGTATCTATCCCTTTTCCCTTCACATAACCACCAAGCTGGTTCAGATTAGAATCACCTCTTAAAAATTGTGTTTCAATTAATACTCGTCTTCCTTCTTTCTCAATGAAAAAAAGAAAAAACAAAAGCCTGAACCATTTCAATAGTGTTCCAACTGATGTCTCTATCTTGATTCTTTTCCTTCTTCAATTTATCTTCTGCACAATTTCCCCAGTGATATTCCTAAAATATTAGTCTAACCCTTGTCAATGAGCTCTACCAGCTTGCTCTTGTCTCTACAATCAAACACAAGCTGCTCTGTTTGGCGATTACTGTCTTTCACAATTTGACTGCAATATACTCTTCCAGGATTACTAAACATCCTCCCTTTTATACACTCTATAGTCTAGCCACTCTATTTCCTCTCCTTTGACATTACCACCATCCCAGGCCAGGCCTTCATCACCTCCTGCCTGAACTATTGCAATATTAATGGTTGGTCTTTCTGCTTGTCTCTTCCTACTTCAGTTCATCTTCCACTCAGTTGTCAGATGAGGGGATATGTGGAGGGAATAAGCATTTATATAGCATCTACTACATGTCAGGCATGTGTCTTCAGACAGGAACTGGGTGACTACTTATCTCGCAAATAATAGAAAGAATTCCTTTCAGAAATGGATTGGATTAATGACCACAGTGGTTCTTTCCATGTCAAATTCTGTGATTCTTGAAAGCCAGTAAGGGCATGAAGGAACGCTTTGAGTTTAGTTAGATTCAGGAAACATTAATTAAGTGACCATTATGGTACTTAGTAAATAAATTAATTAATAAAACTCCTCAAGGAGCTTGCATGTGGTGTGTGTATGGGGGTTGGGGGCCACTTAAATTTAACTAGGGACTAACTTTGCTTCTGGGGATGGGGGGTGGGAAAAGAATCATTTCATCTTGTGGGAAATACTTGATGCTTTTGAAAATCAAAAGTTTTTTTTTTTAATTTGTCGTTCCAGATTATCTATGGCCTAGACCAGGAGTGGGGAAACTGTGACCTCAAATCCACATGTGGCCCTCTAAGTCCTCAAGTGGGAACCTTTGACTGAATCCAAACTTCACAGAACAAATTCCTTTAATAATACGGGATTTAATAATAAATAATAATTATTTAATAAAAGTATTTGTTCTGTAAAACTTGGACTCAGTCAAAAGGCCACACCCAAGGACCTGTGGCCTCGAGGTCACACTTTCCACACCCCTGGCCTACACCTTTTACTGCACATTTATAGTTATAGTCATTCTCAGGCATAACTTGTTCTAAGAGAACAACATGGAAATTGCTTCCAAGACTCCCATAAATAATCCTTACTTTGCCCTCATCTGTTGTACAAGACTCAGCATTCCCTGCTCCTAGTAAGTCTCTCCAGTGGCTATCTAGTGCAACATGAAAAAAACTCTCTATAAAATAATTTTCAATGAGACCTCTAGGGAGGGGAAGCTCATAATCAATAATATAATAATAAAGTGAAAAAATTTATTTTGAGCTTCTCATTGAGGCAGAGAGTATAGAACTGGACCTGGAGTCAGGAAGACCTGAATTCAAATTCATCAAATTCTTATTAGCTGTGTGACCCTGGGCAAGTCACCTAACCTCAGTCTTCTTATCTGTAAAGTAAGGTGAATAATAATACTTAACCTCTCAGGCTTCTTTTGAAATAGTATTTATATAGTGTTTAAGAAGGTGTCTAGCTCAAAGTAGGTACTTAAGAAATGCTTAATCCCTCCTTTCTGACTCTTACATAATCCAGGTCTCTTTCTACCACAAAACTGGCTAAAATTTTATTCAGGGAAATCTATTATCTATTTTCAGAGCCCCACCTGCTGGATGCACATAGTCATAGCACTTTACTAGCTGCCTAGAACAATACCCCATCACTATGCATGTTGAACGACCATTCCAAGGATTTCGAGAATAGGTAGGTTTTATCATGTCTTCAAATTATTTTAAAAATCAAAAGTTCCAAAATATTAAATAGCAGACACCATAATTTAATCACTTTATTCAAAGATTCCTTTTCCCATGTTTTTATATACATGTATCCTACTTGGTCATATTGCCTGTATATCCAAAATTGCCTAATGTCATAGTCAACCTAAGAATGTGTTCTCCTAAAGCCAGTCTGTTTTTGATGAAAGTTAGAATGATACAGAATAAAGAGTATACTATTGGGAATCAGTGGGCCTGAGTTTGAATACTGAGCGCTGCTGTTTCCTAAGTATATCATCATGGACAACTCACTAACCTCTGAGCCTCAGTTTCCTCATCTGTAAAATGATGAAGGTGGACCAGATGACTTCCAAGACCATTCTAGTTTGTTGTCTATGATGTAATGATATCTAAAGATTTGCATCCTGTCCCATGCTCTTGTGTACCTTTAAAAATATTGTGTGGCATGCTCATACCTCACATTATCCAAAAAACATCAAAAAATATATTGCTCTCTGATTCTTGAAAAATCATCGCATTACCTGTATGTCAAGATGTTTTTCTTCCACTTGGGTTCACCTGGGAACAGACGATAATCTGCGATATCAGGAACACCACATCGAGGCTTCTTCATCATCTTCATAGTAGAATAATCCAACTTTCCGGTGACCTGGAGGCCAAAGAATGCTTGCATTTCTTTAATTTTCCTTTCCATGTTGTTGTGTCCTTTTACAGCCATCTCCCCGATATGGTGTCCTTCTTTCTTTGTGTAATATCTGTCAAGGTATGCCTATAAGGAAGAGATAGGCAAATGTTTCTTTAATATGAATATTAATAGCATATATTCTATGAAATTTGCAAAGTACTTTGAGGTTAGAAGTTATTTTTAGTAAAATATCAATTGACCTTTAAAGCTCTTACTATTATACTGTGAGTTCCTTGAGAACAGAGGCTTTTTTTAATCTTTCTTTGTACCCCTAGTCCTTACACAATGGCTGGCCATAGTAGATGTTTAATAAATGCTAGTTAATCCATTACTGTTTGCAAAACACTTTACATACATTATATCATATGATCACTGCCCTAACCCTGTAAGATATTTTACAGGTAAGGCAACTGCATCTAGTGTCAGAGACAGGATTTGAACTCGTCTACTTGATTCCATGCAAGTCTAGCACTCTACCCACTATAACATGCTTGCTTTCCATGAAATTACAAAGAATGAATGGATATTTGGTATTGCCTCTTTATTTGTCATTAATATTAATAATTTGCATGTGTATAGCACTTTATAGTTTGTAAAGTGTTTTCTCATGTATTATCTCATTTGGTTTTCTTGGTCTTATATGACAGATAGTGTAGATATAATTATGCCCATTAAATAGATGAAATTCAGTGAGAATCAGTGATTTACCTAACCAAGATGACTCATCAAGTAAGTATAAAATTGGCTGTCAAATTCAGATCTTCAAACCTCCAAGACCAGTGTTCCTTCTACTGTACTTCTTTTTAAAAAATTATTTTATTCTGAACTTAAGAAGTACAAGAATTTCCATAATATAGAATAGAAAAAAGACAATTGCATATGAAATTGCAAACTATTATGTATAGTTTGTTATTTTTTAAAATATATAATAAAGTTATCATGTACTTTTCTTTTTTTCCTTTTTTTCTGTCCCCTCCCAAGATGGCTGCCAGTAGATATATGTGTGTGTGTGTGTGTGTGTGTGTGTGTGTGTGTGTGTGTGTGTAAAATAATTCTATACATACTTCTATTTTTCAGTCCCCAACTGATGAATAGCCAAAGGATAAGAACTTGTTTTTTTAGTAAACAAAAAGAAAAAACCTATGTTGTAAAGAGCCTTTACAACAACAGTGGAATTCTCTGAAGACTTGAAAATGGGTGTTACACTGAAGGCAATGGAAAGTCTTGCCATGAATGTGAGTCATTGACAAGAGGGATTATAAAGGATAAGTAGTATAAAGGATGTGAATCAAAAGTACTCATACATACAAAAAGAACCAAAAGGAGGCTGGTGATGTGGTCAGAGGGAAGGATAAGCTATGGACCATTCATGTGCTCCACTGATATTGTCAAGGCATTAAGAGAATGTGAAGAAAGCATCCAGTATGTTGAACTGGGTCTTTTGTAGTGAATTTATGGGAGATCATAAAAAATTATTACAGGGCACATATATGTAGGTAGACTAAAAGTTCATTTGAAGATAATGCCTACATCAAGAATGTAAAGAAGAATTGTTTTTTTTAAAGTGGAAAAGGTTAAATTTAGGCCTCATATAGAAAAGTTAGACAAATGTCTAAGTGGAGATATTTATCAAGTTCTGTATCCACCTGGCATTTCTGAAGTCTTATGAGTTTATTACTTAATATAATAATGAAAAGTGTGATATGTTTACATGTGGGATCATAGATTTAGAGTTCAGAGGAACCGTAGAGGTAAACTAGTCTAGTCCCATCATTTTAGTTGAGAAAGGCCCATTGAGTTAAGTGCCTTGCGTACCCAAGGTCACATGTAGAAAATGATAGAGATAGAATCTGAACCTACGTCTTTTGATTCCAGAATCAGGTTCCTTTCTAACGGCAGCACTCTGAAATTAATTTAAATGATACTGGATCTTGGACTGACTATAAATTAACCTAAAATTACCTGTCCTTTGAAAGAGTATTGCTTTATTTTGGGGAGAAAAGGAATCAGTATTTGTACAGAACTCTCTAATGTCTCTCTTTATAAGTGTGGACTAGTGAAAAGAACCATTGGATTTGTAGTTTATGGATATGGTTTCAAATGCTGCCTCTGCAAACCATTAGTGGCTTAGTAAACAAGTAGGCAGTTCCATCTAAATGACCTGCCTGGAGTCTTATAGCTAGTAAGACTCAGAGTCCAGATTATTTTGCCAATTCCAAGATCACATCTCTACTGCTTCTATTCCATAATCTTTATCTAAAACTATTATATTGAATGTCTTCTATTGTGCTTGTGATGTGGTGCTAAGTGACAGCATGTAGGGTACTGTGTTTGGTTTTTCAGGACACAAGGATACACTTTAGATACTTTAGATTACAAAACCTTATAGTTGGAAGCAATCTAACTATGAACAAAAATCCATTTCTAGGACCCCAACAAATGAAGGAAAGGAAGGAAATAAGAATGTATAGAGTGCCTACTATGTGCCTGGTACTGTGCTAAACACTTTACAAATATTATCTCATTTGATCCTTGCAACAGCCCTGGAAGGTAGGTGCTATCATTAACTCCTTTATTTAGATGAGGAAACTAAGGAAGAAATTTATAGGTGTGAAACTATGACTTGGTGATTTGCCCAGGGTCACACAACTAGTATGAGTCTAAGGCTGAATTTGAACTCAGATCTTTCTGACTCCAGGCCCAGTGCTTTATCCACTGCACCACCCAGCTGCTTCTAAGTGGTCATCTAGGCTTCACTTGAAGATCTCATGCAAGGGGGAAAAAGTTGCTAAGCAGCTTATTCTACTTTTGAGCAGATTTATTTGCTATAAAATTTTTCTGACACTGAGCCTAAATCAGTCTCTCCACTCTTCCTGGTTCTCTCCTCTGGGGCCATGAAAAGCAAGTGTAATCCCTCTTCCAACTGACAACTCTCTGATAAAAGACTTTCTTTGCTTCCTCAGTCTTGTACTTCCAAAATTGATTTTATGAACAGTTATAAGGCCACATTTATCTTCATTAAATTTCATTTCATATTTGACCTGCCTAACCTATTAAAATGTTTTCGGATTCTTTTTGTAAGGAAGCTAGGTGGTGCAGCAGATAGAGTGTTATTGATGGTGTTGTACAGTTGTCTAGTCATGTCTGACTCTTTGTGACTCTGCAGGTCATAGTTTGTCAGTACTGTCTGTGGGGTTTTCTTGGCGGAGATACTGGAGTTATTTTCTATTTCCTTCTCCAGTGGATCAGGCAAACAGAGGTTTGCCTAGGGACTTACCTAGGGTCTAGTAAATGTCTCAGGTTGGATTCTAAATTTCAGTTTTTCTGTCTCCAGACCCAGTGAGTCACCTGGCAGCCTAGTGTCAGGAATTCCTGAGTTCAAATACAGCCTTAGATTGTGTGTGTTACTCTGAGCAAGTCATTTAACTTCTTTCCTCAAATGTAAAATGAAGATAATGACAATACCCACCTTCAGAGTTGTTGTCAGGATCAAATGAGATAATATTTGTAAACAGCTATATAATTGCTGGCCATTATTGTTATGCTGACTTCACCACCCACATTGTTGGACACGCTTCCCAGTTTTGGGTCATCCACAGATTTGATGTGCATACCACATTTACCTTTATCCAAGTCCTCAATAAAAATATCAGCATAGAACCAGCAAATATCCCTGGGTTAGTCTTCTATAGACTGCTTTCCCAATGGACATAGAACTATTACTGACTACTTTAGAGTATTTAGAGTATTTCCATTCAAGTGACTATATCAGAAATTGAAGTGAGGTTGATCTGACATGACTTATTCAAGTTGTCCTTTACTAAGTCATATTGTGATACAAAGGACCACTTCCTCTACCTGGATATGTTTACTAACTATTTCTTCATAATACATTCTAGAATTTTGCATAGAGTTAAAGGCAATCTCACATTAGTCTATGATTTGTGAAAGTCTCCATTCTCTTCCCTCCTTTGAAATTTTGGACAATATATGAATTTCTTTAGTCCTGCAGTGTCATGTGACTTTTTTAATTTTTAAAAATTTCTTCTTTAATGATGAATTTAACAATCATTAACAAATACAGACATCCCAATATATTTCATATGAAAACGTGAACTTGTTACAGTTTGTTTTTTAAAGACATATTAAATTTAATAAGGCAATAACACAATAGTCTTGTTTATGTCTCCTTAAGAACTTCTTTTTGTTTTTTTCCTTGTATTTTTAAAAAGGTCTTATTGATGCTTCTTTTAAAAATATCACTTCCCACTAAATCCCTCTCCCATCCCTCTCAAAAAAGAAAAAAACCTGTGCTTGCAATATATATGCAGTGGGGTAGGGTCTAGAAATGTGATTCCATTGGTTTGGGGAACATCCAGATGAGGACACTTCTTTGACCAATGAAATTCCTCTAGAGTAGTCTAAAAAATGGAGTGGTTAAAGTGACTTGCCCAGATTGATATGGCTTGTATGTGTTCGAAGTGGAACATGGCCCCTCCTTTTTCCTGGCTCTTGGGCCAGTTCTCTGTGTGAATTCTACTCTGCCTTTCTAAAAAATACACATAGTCAAGTAAAACAAATCAACACGTGGGCCATCTCTAAAAAAATGCACATTTCATTCTGTACTATTTCATATCTTCCCTGCCAAGAGGTAAGAAGTATGCTTCTCCCTCAGTCTTCTGAAGTCGTGACTGGTCTCTGCATCTCCATGATCTTACAAAAGACATTCACAGTTGCTCAGCAATCACATCTGCCACTTCTCTGAGGATGACACTGGCTTGTAGTTCATCTGGGCCTGGTGACTTAAACTCATCAAAGGCAGTTAGGTACTCTATTATCTCCCCACATATCTTGCATTTTACCTTTTTAAGTCTATCCTTTCTAGTTGAAAGATCATTCTCTGTGGCAAATAAAACTATCAAAATGAAAGTTGAACAGCTCTGTTTCTCTGTGTTCATGGAGCTAAAGTGGGGTGTAGAGGTATGCTGGAGTCCACTCAAACTGGCTAGCAAGGGCAGATGGGTAAGTTTTCAGTGTAAGCATTTATATCTTAGAATTTGGAACATGTTACAAATCAGGGCTTAGTTTATAGTCATTAATTGTCTATACTTAATAAAATGATGGAAAATGTTAATAATACATATTAAAATTATGTATTAAATGTGTATACTTTTTTTTCTCCTTGCAGAGCTAGTTGTTAAACATTTTTTTTACCAGTATCTTGATTGGAAGGTATAGGACAAGTGGTTCAGCCACCACATTTTATGGATGAGAAAATGGAGTTAAGTGATTTGACTATAGTCACAGAGATAGTGGTAGAAGGGTTTCAACATACAATCCATTATGAACAGTAATTCTTCCCTCTCTTATATCTTCTTTTCCCTGATAGAGCTAAATGCTCCAGCATCTTTAAGGAAAAGATACTCTCCAGGACCACAGCTGGTAGATACATTTTGGGAATGGTATTAGGGTAGCTGCGTTCAGGATAGAGAAGTTTCTGGCAGTCATAGTGTGATAGCTTCTAAAAATTCTAGCAGCATTGCCTTTTGAAAAGGTATGACCACAGTCAGTACTTATCCTTTGGGAGAAGTTGAAAGTGTTATATGAATGTGAAGTATTTTTATTTTAATATAATTCAATGTAACTGACAAACATTTATTAAAAACCTCCTGCATTTAAGGTGTTCTCCTACTTGCTGGAGATAAAGACAAAACTGGTAGCTACTTTCCTTTCAGTTCTACAGGTGGGACACCTTTGCATTTACATGAGGAAGGGCTCAAGGGCTACTGAGGATGGAGAGGTAGCTAAAAATTAGGTGGGGAATGATCTGGAAAATTTTTTAGGAGGAAGTGATACTTGATCTGGTCTTTAAAGGAAAAGGACAACAGCAACAACCGTAATTATAATAAAACATTTCTACGGCATCGTAATGTTTGCAAAGTGACTTACAAATATCTAATTACAAATCACAACAGCCTGGAAGGTAGGTGCCATTATTATTCCATTTTATTGATAAGGAAACTGAGGCAAACAGAGATTAAGGGACTTGTCCAGGGCAAGAGCTACTAAGGGTCCAAGGCTAGATTTGAACTCAGGGCTCTCTGATTCCAAATTCAAGATTCTAGAGGGGAGGAAGGAATGTATTCCAGGTATGGGCGATGGTTTATTGTAAATAATGCAGGTAGATGTTAAGATGGAATATCAAGTTCTGGAGCAACTACTGGTTCAATTTGGCTAGAATGTACATGAAGGGAAGTAGTACGAAATGAGGTTTGAAAGACAGGTGGGAATCAAACTGTTCCTAAGTGCCAGACTAAATAGATTCTGATGCATGCCATAGACAAGGAGGAACTACCGAAGGTTTTTGAGTGAGTAAGAGACATAGATAACCTTGCTTGTTAGGAATATTTCTTTTTGGTATGTGTGTGGAGATTGAATTCTATAGAGAGAATACTGGTAACCAGGAGACCAAGGAGGATGCTATTATAGTAATACAGAGAGGATATGTTGAGAGCAGAACTTGTTGAAAGCACAAGAGATATAAGAGATATGGAGGTGTGATAATCAAATCTTAGCAGCTATCGATTGACTGTAGAATTGGCATTAGGGAGAAAGAATACTCAAGGACAACTTTATGAAACTGGAGAGCTATAGGATGGCGACTCCCTGAACAGAAGTAGGCAAGCTTGGAGGTAGGAGAGATTGAAGTGAGAAGACAACGAGTTCTGTTTTAGACATGTTGGATTGGAGATGCTGATAGTACATCTAGAAGCACATATTCAGGGTCACTTGACGGGGAATGATTGTAGGTCAGGAGAGCAATCTGAGTAGCATATGTAGATTTAGGAGTCATTCGTGTAGAGGTGATACTTGAAGCCACGGGCATTGATGAGATTTCCAAAAGAGAGTGTGTAAAGAGAGAAGAGGGCCCAGAACAGAACTGTGGGTACGTTGATGCTGAAGTGCCCAATTTTGGATAATGATCTAGCAAAGGAGATTGAAAAGGAGTGATCAGACAGAAGGAAGACCCCCTGGAAGAGAGAGATGTCATAGGAGTAAAGTAGTGAACTCCTGGGAGGAAAAGAGGGTGGTATTAAAAGTATCAGAGTTGTGGAGATGTCAAAGAGAATGAGAGAGAACTGAATAAATATTCTAAGATGTAGCAGTTAAGAGACCTTCAGTAATCTAGAGGAATTCTGAGGAGAGAGAGATCACTTCCACAAGGGAGAATTAATGATAGCTTCTTGGAGGATGTGATACTTGACCTTGAAGTAAGGAAGGAGTTAGATAAATAAACTATAGGGAAAGGCATTCCACGGAAAAGAAAAGTCATGAACAAAGGCAGAGGGTACATTCAAGTAATATCCAATAGTCTCATTTTCCTAGGCTGAAATATTGAGAAATAATATCAGAAAGATAGACTGGGGATAAATTATAGAAGGTCTTGAATGTTAAACAAAATTGAGTGTACTATTTCCAATTGAAAGTATCTTTTAATAGAAGTGGAAATAGAAAGAAGCCTGAATGTACTAGAGATATGGAAGGGTGCACCACAGAGGGGTTTGAATGGCACTGAAAGCAAAAGGGTCAGGCATTGAAGAGAAAAAACCTTTAAACTTACTTTGCAATCTTATGGAAGACTAGTTCATTTGACAGCTATTCATTGAGTATCTACTGTCTGCAATGCCCTGAGTTTCAACCCCTGAGAAAAAACACAGACTAGGGTCTATAATTTCAAGAACAGCTGCTCCAAATTGTCTAGAAGTTATGAACGATGAATGTGGATTTCCACCTGTTTTCTTTTCACAATCTCTCTAATTTTACAGATAAAAGAATGTGCAGAGTTTCACTAACCTGTGCAATGTAATAGTCCTTCCTTGTTGACCTGGCAGGGGATGCAAATAAAGCCGAAGCAACAGCTGACAATTTCAAAGCAGTGATCAGGATGAAAGAAAGGCCAGATGCCTGTAGTATCTTCATCTCCTTTAAGCTGGTTTGGAAAGTCTATCAGTCAGTGTGTGAGCAGCGGTGGTACACGTTTGCACTTCGACCTTGTGAAGCTTTTATAAAGCCAAACAGGTCTGTGAACTCCGGGCCAAGATGATTCATGTCTCAGAAGGTAATTATACAGCTGTTTTGTTTATCTTTGATGAAGGGGTATCACAATGGTTCACAGGTTTCAGGAAAAGCTTTATTCTTGGTGATTTGGAAAAGTCATAGAAAGAAAGACAAATATTCCTTATGATTGATGAGAAACCCAATACAAATGACAAGAACTCAGTTAACTAGAACCCAATAAATGCTGCTTTGAGCCTCAGTTTTTTCTTTTATAAAATGAATAAAATACCCAGAATGTCTTTTCTACCCTAACCTTCTCTAAGTCTATGACTAAATCTAAAACCCAATGGAATTTTTCATCCCCCTCTTTTTCCTAGAAACAAGAGCAAGAGAATGACAGGCTTCTGCTCAGGCATGGAGTGGACCTAAAAAAAGAGTGATAAGAATAACAGTCTTACAAATCTAAGATTTGTAAGGAAGGTGTGAGCAAGGAGAGAAAGAAACTATTTAGATATCTACCATGCTAGATACCATACTTACAAGATAGGAAGAAATAAAACCCAGAACTTCATAGGAGATGAGATTTATGGAAAGATCCAGTGATAAAATCTGTGAAATGAGAAATTTATTCATTCATGAACAAAGAATGGGTAGCAAAGGGGATGAACGAAAAGCTGAATGCAAAGAGTCCAATTTGACTTTTTAGGCAACTCTAAGTTTGGTGGAGTGAGATCTGTAACTGGACTTTGGTTGTGACTTCAAAAGAAAGGCCATAGTTATGTAGAAGGGGTGGTGGGAGAGTTCTATTATATATTAAGAAAATACTCAAGTGAGGAAATTCAAGAAGCATTGATGGTGAATATATGGATGAAGATTAATAGAAACATATATATGACATGATCATTGATGTATACAAGAGAACATCTACATGGAGAAAAGAAGTAGAGATAAGGAGTTTGGAAAATAGATTACCAGTGAGGCACAGGACAATGTTATAATGATAAGGGAGTGTAATTATTCAAAAAAATTAAATTAAATTATTAATTTGCTTGAATTCTTTCTTTACCAAAAACACAGTCACTAGTAATTTCTTGACTTGTTTTACCTTTCAATGGGTAGGAAACAACAAATGGAAATTCTATTTTGTATCTGATTTCCGACAGCAGGGAGGAAGTGGTTTCTAGATGGGTCACTGTTTCTTAGAAGTAAGAAGGTAGAGGAAGAGAGTAATGCCAGGTCTAATCTGACATATGGCCTACATTTTGGGAAAGCAGATTTCAAAATGTTCAGAGAAAGAAGAGGTAGAATGGCATAGGTTAAATTCTACAGAAATTAGTCCAAGACGAAAGGAAAGCTCTCAAAATGAAATTTTAAAGACATGAAGAAAAATAACTCCAGCAAAGGTGGGAGTTATCTAAAGACACCACGGTGGATACACAGGGAACTCATCAACCTAATTAGATTTGAAAATAAAACATGTGCAGAAGATGAAAACAACAGAAGTTAATAGAGGATGAATATAAAATCTGTGGGAATAGTGTCAGTATCTCCCAGTAGATAAATGGTCAAATTATATAAACAGATTTCAAGAGAAAAAATTCAAATTATCAATGGTCAAATCATTCTGTAATGTGAAAAAGTTTTCCAAATATTAACAGGAGAAATACAAATTAGAATAAACTGAGATTTCATAATATAGTAAATTGGCAAAGACTGAACAAAAAAGAAACTCTCAATATTGGAGGAGATATGGGAAGCTAGATTCTCTAAAAATTCTTGATGGATCTCTGACGTGGTCTGATAATTCAGGAAAATGATTTGGAATTATGTGAGAAAAGTCACTAAAACACGACTTTATTGTTTCTACTGTTAGAATATGCTAAAGAAGTTAAAATCATAATGAAAAGTCAAACTACTTATAACAATTTGGATGGCAAGTAAAAACTGTACATGTGAGTAATCATAAATGGAGAGTGACTGAACAATGGTGGTATCTGAATGGAATGGAATGTTATTGTTCAATACAAATGCAAAATTTGTATGAAGAATTAAAATTTATAGAAAGATAGAAAAATTTGTATTGACTAATGCAGAATGAAATAAAGAGAACCAAAATGATATGCACAGTACCTACAATAATGTAAATGAACAACAAAAGGAAGTTGAATTTTGACTATTGTAATTAAAAAAAAATCTTCTTTCCTAAAAAGAGTTAGTGAAACATACTGCCTTTTTCTTTGCAGAGAGGAAAGAAATCATAGAGATAGAATATTACACATATTCTTGCATGTTGTCACTGTCAATATTTTTGTTTTTGTCCAAATTTTTTTCATCACAAGGGAAGAATTCATGTTCAGTGGTAGGAAAAGGAGCTATATGCTGAAATTAACGAACTTCAAGAACAAACATCATCAACAAAACATTATTTCACAATGATATTGACCATCAAAAAGAGAAAGAACATTATCAGTAGTTCTAAAGGTCACAATGAAGTAAGAAAGCTAAGGACAAAAGCAAAAGATCACAAGAGGGGAAAGAAGATAAAATAAAGGATAGATCTACTCTTTGGGGTGGAGGGGATGATGATCATGGATAATCAAGGGAAGGAGAAGTTGCTGATTAGTATTTTTTTCTGTTTTCTTTACCATTGAGGTTATCTTTAGTCTGGAAAGATCAAAACAAAAATGGCGGAGAATGGTACCCAAGCAGAAAGAATGAATTAAGGAAAAGCATTTATGAGATGCTTACTAAGTGCCAAGTATATACATGCTAAACTTGGACAAAACAAATGCAAAAATGAGAATCTGCACTCACAGAGTTAATACTCAAGTAGGGGAAGACTACACATGTAGGGGTGTGGTGGTTAGGACAGGGAGTTATGCCTGGGGAGCCACACAGATAGTCAGTGGAACAAAAAGGCAGTCAGCAGACACATTCTTCCCAGAGAAAAGGGTAATGCTGATAAATAAATCACCTACCTTTCTTCACAATTAGCATCACATTCTAAGCCCAGATGAGTCATATTCTTGGATACTGAAAAAAATGGCAATTAAAATCATTGTCAATGATCTTCGAAAGACTTAAGAATGGGAAAGATACTGCAGGACTGGAAAAGAGTAAAAATTATTCTTTGTAAAGGGAATAGAATGAACTCTGCAGATTTTAGGCTAGTAAGCTTGAGTTCAATTTCTGGCAAAATACTATAACAAATTATTAGAGGTTATTATCAATGATTTGGACAAACCAGTGACTGTATTCTAGAGGTTAGCTAATAGACTTCTTCCTGTTTCTTACAGATGAACCTTCAATCTCCTGTTTGTTTGTCTTTGTACTGGCTTGCTTCCAATGTTCTTCCTGCTCACTTTCCCCTCTTGGGATTCCTGGTTTCATTTAAGACTTGGCTCAAGGGCTACCTTTTACATTAGGCATTTGTTTGTTTCTGCCTTTACCTCCTGTCTCTTCCCACTCTTCCCCCCCACCTAATTGCTAATGCCTTCTCCTGCAGGTTACCATATCTCTGTTGTATATGTATACACCTAGCACTTAGTAGAATCTCAGTCAATCTTTGTTGATTGACCAAATGATCAGTTCCTAAAGGCATATTTATAACATTGGAAGATGTCACAATGCTGAGAGCAAAAAACCTGTAACAGAGTCAGAATCCCAAAAGAACTTGATAGGCTAGAACAAAGGTGGGGAACCTGCTACCTCGAGGCCACATGTGGCCCTCCAGGTCCTCACATGTAGTCCTTTGACTGAATTCAAACTTCATAGAATAAATCATGGCTTTCTATGTCCTCACATGTGACCCTTCACTGAGATTTGTTCTGTGAAGTTTGGATTCAGTCAAAGGGCTGCATGCGAGGACCTAGAGGGCCACATGTGGTCTCGAGGCCTCAGGTTCTCCACTCTTGGGCTTGAACATTGCAATATATTTTAGTGGATGACATTTGATTGGTATGAATGTAAAGTCCTACCCTTTGGGTCTAGGAAATCAACTTCACAAATTCAAGATGGAGGTTAAACCAGATAATTACTAGATAACATTTAACCTGAGGATTCAGGTTAAAGGAACAGCAAGTTCAATAGTAATTGCCAGAACTTTTTCAGCTGAACCGTTATCTAGTAATTAGATGATTAGTAATTAGTAGTCATAGTAATTCACAGTGTGAAATGACAGCCTCAGAGCTCTTTAAAGAGCTTAGGCTGCAGTTAGAAAGGCACAGAGCTAAAACCTCAGGAGTTGATAGTTCTACTGTACTTTATCCTGATTAGGCCATTTGAGGAATACGGTGATCAGTTCCAAGTGTGACCTTCATTGAACTGCCGAGGGAAGTACTGAGTTCCCTTCACTGGAGGGGTATGGGTAGGCAGAGATCTTGTAGGGATGATTACTTATTGGGCATGTTTTCGAGTGAATTCTTGTTCAGGTCCTGGTTGGATCAGAAGATTTGAGATCCCTTTCAAATCTGAGATTCTGTAATTCTGTGAAAGAGGCAAATGATTAAGAAAACAAGTTAATATGGGGAAAAGTAGGCATCTGGGTGGTTCAGTGGATAGAGTACTAGGCCTGGAG
>CM053771.1:125090401-125155401 GCA_028658325.1 Potorous gilbertii | reverse complement strand
AATTTAAATTAAATGTATTTAAATATAATTTAGAGCAGCTAGGTAGTACAGTGGATAGAGTGCTGGACTTGAAGCCAGGAAGACTTGAGTTTAAATCTGGCCTCAGACACTTACTAGTCAGTCACTTAACCTCATTTGCCTTGGTTTCCTCAAGTTAAAAATCAGCTGGAAAAGGAAATGGCAAATGCATCAGTATCTTTACCAAGAAAACTCAGAAAAGGGATCACAGACATGACTAAAAACAACTGACCAACAACAACAAAGGTATTTTGAGAACAAAGGATTTTTACATGTGGGATTTTTTAAAATAAATTTGAATGTGATAATTATTTGAATATAGAGCCAATACCGCAGGCAGAGAGGAGGGAAATGGGAAAAAGTTAAAGAATCTTGGAGTTGGAAGAGGTCTAAAAGGAGACTCGACATTGTATGAAGGAAAGAGCATTTGATTTAGAACTAAATCCTGGCTCTGCTCCTTGCTAACTTTTTGACAGATCACTTTATCTCTATGGGCCTGTTTCCTCACCTATAAAATGAAAAGTCTGATTAAATATACTCCCTAAGATCTCTTCCAGTCTTAAATCAGTGATCCCATGATATATCTCATGATATATCCCATGTACCTGAATAGGAATCCCCTCTACCAATCAATTCCTATTGGCATTGGAGCCAATGATACCATTGTACTAAAGGCAAATTAGTCGTCTACCATCAGCTAGTATTGTTTTTGTCTGCCACATTTCTCTCCTGGTAAATAGATATAGTGTTTCTTGACTAAGGCAGTTTTTAGGTTCTTCCAGTAAGCTAAAAGTCTCATGGCGACAGAACTCGAGGATCTGGATTCACATCTCACCTTGGGTACATACTAGCTATGTGAACACAAGGGGTCACTTAATTTCTCTAAGCCTCAGTTTTTTCCTGCTAGAAAATAGTAATAATAGTAGCCCTACCCCACAGCGTTATTGCTTTGCAAACCTTAAAGCACTATACGAATGCTAGCTGTGGTTTATTACGTTATCCATTGAAATTCTGGTGACATTGTTAACACCCGTGTCAATGTGCTTTCCTCCCACCATTTCTCATTCTAGACTGTTAACATCTTATAGACAAATTTTCCTCCCTTTTGGTAGTCATATAACTGTGCAGGAGTTTGTGCAGTCATACGGTTAAATAAGACTGGAAAATTTGTGAAGAAAGTTGGGTCATGGTGTGAAAGAGTTAACACACTCTTGTCCATGGCAGGAATCATAAGCTCGATGAGAAGCTGAATTAGGAGGTTCACCGAATCATAGACTCTCAGAATTGAAAAGGCCTCAAGACAGGTTATCAAGTTGCCCCCATCCTTGCTGTAACATCCCTCTCAAGTGATCATCCAGCTTTCACTTGAAGAGGTCCATTGAGAGAACCCATTGCTAGTTCATTCTACTTCTCTTCAACCAGGGTAAACATCTGGCCAAGGAAACACTCCCAGTCAGTACGCCCCAAAGTAAAACTTCACCCTCAGAGTGTTAATACACTTTTTAGAGCCAGAGGGCATAACCCTCTGACCCAGTGCCTCAATAAAAAAACCAAAAGGTACTTGGGACTCTCCTACAAAGCAACTCCCCTAATCAAGTTTCCCTCAAAGGGCAGGCTCATCAACAGGTGGGGAAGATCTTTAATCACATTCAAATGGAAATATTATACTTCTTATTTATACTAAAACAAAAACAGCAAAAGATCCTAATTTGACTGCTGGCCATCACAGTATCCACCATGTTGGAATTATGTGACATTCTTTGAAAGACATTACAGCAGAGATAACCTTATCATTATAACCCTCTGACTATATTTTTATTAAGTGAGGTACAAGATCCAGTAGAGAGTCAAAGACGGATTTCCTGTGAGAAAGGGAGGTCCTCAGGATGCTTCAACCTTGGCAGTTACAAAGGGTGGGAGTATGAATCAAGGAATACAGGATTCCAGGAATACAGACTGGATATTGTAGGCAGCCTAGCATCATCAACCTGAGGAATATGGAGTAATCAGTCATGGGGAATGGCCTTCCTCACTCCAGCCCAGTAGAAGCCTGTATTGATGCTGCCTTTGGACATGAACTTGATGGACCAGTGCTACCTAGTAACTGAGCCAAATTGTGAGCCCAGTCCTCCCTATTACAACTCGCCTGGGTCCCCAGATAATTGCTATGTTATTTTTGATATATCTTTGAAGTAAATATCCCTTCATAAAAATTGGTTGGGATAAAGTAGTCAAATGGAACCGGAATTCTAGTTACTGGGCAGTGAAAATGGAGGGCACAGCCAGTGAGAGCTCAAGGAGATGGCAGAAAAAAAGAAAATCCCAAATTTGTTCAGGGTACCTGAGAACCTGAGGAGAAAAATGTAACAGGCCTGACCCTGAGATGGGGTAGGGAAGAGAGCTAACTTTTTATAGAGACAATTCCTACTGACTAAAACCAAACAAAACTAAAACCTTTTTTCATATTGAGCTAGAAAGAAAATCTGTGATAATGACCCAATGAAAGAAGAGCTAATTGATATCTTTGATAAGCAGAAACTATATTGATCTCCAGCCAATTAAGTTACAAAACTTTTGGTGTACCCTTGGAGAAGTAAATTTCATTCTTTTTGCACATGTGTATAAGGTTTTCATTTACTTTATAACAACTTATCTTGGTGAATCAGGATTCTCTGTCCTGTTTGTAATCAAATCCAAAGCAAGAAAGCAAATGAGGAGCTGACCATGATATGTAGGTATCTCCAAAATTAAACTGAGAACCAAAATTATTGGTTGGCCAAAAACAGAATCAAAGTTCTTTCTGATTCATTTGACTGTGTTCTGATGTATAATTAACAACTTGATGACATCAAATTGTTACATGCAGAATAAAGTTTTCTTATGAAAAATGAATCTCCAAATTTTATTGATTATATGTGCTTGGTAAACTCCAGAATTTATTTCCTTTCACATTGAATGGGGCGGGGGGGTTACCAGAAAGTTTGCTGAGAGTCAATGGTATGGAGACTAAGAAAACTTGGGAAGCCTTTCCTAGCAAACTGCTTGATATATAATACATCGATCAATGCTTAATAAAGATTTAATGACATTGAAAAACTATGATTGACAAAGGAAACCCTTAGCCTTGTATATTTCATACCACATAATCACAGTATTTTCTGAGCACACAGTAAAACAACAGGCTTTCCCAGTCAGTGTTCCTAGAGACCAAGGAGGTCTGAACATGGATATATTTCTGCATTCATTAAACATCTTAAATAAAATATTGACTCAAGTTTCATAGGGGACCTGAAATTTATCTCTTTACTTTGTAGTTATAAAGCATCTAGAAGTCTGCCAGTATTCCAAGAAACATTTCTGAAGAAGAAAACAATGGTCAAACAAAATCCTTAAATGATATTTTGCTATCCTCTTTTCTCATTAATTTGCATGCAGAGGTAAAGAAGAGAGTCCGTAAGTTTGATTCATTTGTGTTTAGCCATTGTCTCAACAAGAGTAACAATCCACTTCAGAGAGGAATTGGCTTGCCAATTTGGGAAGTAGGTGGTGTTTTTGTTTTAATACAGCCTTGTAGATGCATTTCACTGAAAAGTGATGTTTGGATAAATCTGTTCGTTCCCTGGGAACAGAAGTACCCAGTTTATTTGTTTACTGTTCTGTTTGAATCCTCCCACATACAATATTAGAAGTAGCCTTTCCATGAATCCTCCAAAGATGATTATTTCCCCTTGCTTCCAGACACTTCATTCATCCTAGATACATACACGCATCTATCATCTATCTATCTATCTATCTGTCTATCTATCTATCACATCTATATACATATATATAACACATACATATATACCTATACACACATATATATACTCACACACATACATCTTATACACATACACAAGAATAAACAAAATACTTTTCAGATGTATCATACATTCTCATATGCTAGCTATCAGAAACTCTCTATAACCACGTGAAGGAGGCCAGGAAGGTTTTCTTATCCCCATTTTGCTGAGGAGAAAACTGAGGCTTATAGAGGTAAAATGATTTGCCCAAGTCAGAATTCAAGTTTCTATCTTCTAATTATAAATCCAGTGCTATGCTGATAGGATGTAAGCTCATTGTTTTATTTTTGTCTTTGTATGCTTTGCATGTACACCTAGCATAGTACTTGTAATAGAGCAGTTGCCTAATAAATATTTGTTGACAGACTCACTCTACATCAACGTTTCTTAACCTTTTTTGTGTCCTTTGGCAGTTTGGAGAAGCCTGTGTGTCCTTTCTTAGAATAATGTTTGAAATGCATGAAACAAAATAGGATTAGTCAGTCAATAAACATAAGTACCTACTATGTGCCAGGCATTCAAAGGAAACCAGTTATATTAAAAAAAGATACAAGCTTTCTGCTGTCCAAGTTTACAGACTCCTGAAATCTGGTCTGTAAAAAGCCATGTTAATAACCTCTGCACTATTATTTTGTTAACTGACAGCTCAAGATTTCTCTTTTCCTTGTGACTCCTCATGGCATCTTTAATAGTACTCTGAGTGTAGCTGCTCAGCTAATACTGAATGGCCTAATTGAATTTTATAAATTTTTAAATAAAGCTATTAATCAGTCCCACCAGCCAGTAATGTTTACATCGGCCCTGGTCACATTTTATATTTTGGCCCTTTTTCCTCTCTTTCCCTTTCACCCTCGTTTTTTGCTCCCTGGATCAATAGAAAAAGACAGAATCTTTCTGCAAACACAGACGCCCATGAAAACTGAACACAAAGGGACCAGAAGGGAGACATAGTCATATATCCCATTCCATGTCTGCTGTCCTCCCTCCTGACTCTCATTAGTCTTGATGCCTGAGTCTCATTATATTCACTGCCCGAGTCTTGCTAGGTCTGCCCTGATTTCTTTCAGGTCAGTGTATTTTTTTCATCTTTCCTGATTTCATAAAGAAAAAAAAATCTTAAGTTTTTTCTTGCTCCACATGGCAAAGATTTCCTTAACCTTTCAGCTCAAATTGCTGCCTCCTTTCCCTTGCCTTTTTTTTCATTTAGAAAAAAAAAGAAATCTGCAGAATCTGTTACTATCACAATGAAGATAAAAGTTACTGCTACTCCCAGAAAATAGGTCACCTGCCTTTTATCAAGGTAGACAGGTTCCCACAACAAGAACCTGAAGCCACTACGAATCACAGAATTTTGTAGAACTATAGAGGACCCAAAAGGTCATCTGGTCCAACCACTTCACTTTAAAGGAGAGGAAACTGACTCCAGAAGAAGAAAACTTACTCACCTGTTATCACTCTATTAGTTAGAAGCAGTTTGGTAGTGGATTGCACATTGGCTTCTGAATCTTAGCACTTAACGCTTTGCAAATGAGTCTCTTAATCTGAGATCAGCCCTTGTAAACTAGGGATACTCTCATCTGCCTCCCAGGATTGCTATGAGGAAAACATCTTGCTAATTTTAAAATATTACCTCAATAAGATCTATGAGGGTCACAGTTTGAAATTAGAACCTAAGACTTCTGATCTGATACTTTTTTCATCATGCTAGACTGATTTTGTTTAGGACTCATCTATAGATTCAGCAACAATATTTATATAACCATATTTATTGTTGAAGTTGGGTGACTTCTTTTTTAAGTTGTATTTAAACAGTCTTTCAATTTTATTTTTGTTTTGGACTTCATGACAAAAAAATGACTAGCTTGATGGGCTTTGCCCTTTTTCATTCTTTTGACTGGTTGTGATATAGACATAGCTCTTGTCCTTGATTGCTGATGTCAAATGTATTTCTAATGTCTCCTGGGTCACTTGCCATTTTTCAAAATGTGATTTTTCTGGGGTTCTTTTTGGCAGTATAATTTTTCAAAATTCTAAAGGTATATATGTCCTTTAAAGTCAGGCCTAATGAACTTTCTTTCCCTATAAGGGAAAGAGAAAGAGAAGAATGGACACAGCGGGGATTCACAATTCCACATTCCAGACTGATTATCATGCAGAGTTTTAATTAGGAAAATAAACCCAGCTGTGTTTTCAGATAGTTAAGCAACATTTGGCAAATATTTGTGGTTTAAAAAAATAAAAATCCTCTCATCTTGGCTTTTTAGATTTGTTAAGCCAACGACTTTCAACCCAGGGGCACAATTCCTTTACTTCTAAATCAATAGTTGGTTTTCAGGATCTTCAGAGGCTTGGGGTCACGAATATTTCTAGAACAGCACAAATGGAATGGCAATTGCTACAATTCTAGAATAGAAATTGCTCAAGTTTTGAGCATTTACAAGGCCTGCCTTTTGTGGAAAGGGTATTGGACAATGACTTGAGAAGATAACGAGTGGAATAAAGCAGGGCTACGCTGGTTCAGGCTTCAGAGCCAACTGTTAAATTTTCAGGGTGACCATATACACCTTGGTCATCAGCAAACACTACAAGTTAGGGCTTGATGCATTGTTTTGTTGATGGTCTAGATTTAAGAAAGTGATGGAGACAATATTAATCATATAAATTAAACTTAGGTGTGTAGATCTGGTTGTTAAACATTTACCAGCATACCCCTAAAGTGAGTAAGTCAGGTGGTGCTGAAAGACTGGAGGCTTACATACACAGTCAATCCATGGATTCCCCATAATGGCACAACCAAGGGGAAACCTTTCCACCCTTTCAAACATACCACTCTGTCACAAGTCTGTTTTGTGACTTCCTTATCAAGGCAGCCCTTTAGGTTCATGTCAAGCTAGTGTAACAGAAAGCAAAGTGGGATTTTTTGTGGCTGTTGTTTTCTTTTTGGAGTTCAGTTTCCCAGACTTAGGCCAGATTGTGAGCATTTGAAGGCTAAATCCTTTGAACCTTGTTAGTTCACAGCTGTGCTGAGTCATGTAGGTTTCGTGCCTACTGACTCTGAGTCAATCAGGAGCCTAGTCTTTGTTATATAAACTGAGAAGTTGGTAATTTACTTTGGGGATTCACTTATGAGAAGGATCTTGTGTTTACCTGGTCAAGACTCTGAATGGCCATATGTTTGGATGACACCCTCTGCGGGGAGGGGTCCTTTCTATAATGTTTTATGTTACTTAAGGCAACTTTCTGCAGAAAGCCTTCTTTCTACTTTGCATATTTTTTGTATATGCCTTTTTATTATATATTATATTCCTGATTAGGGTGCTAGCTCCTCAAGGGTAAGAACTATTTTTGTGTTTTTGCTATGCTTTGTATCACTAGGGCTTAACACTTTTTATTGGTATACAATAAGCGTGCATGTTAATAAATGCTTGTTGATTGACCGATCTCTTGACTGTGCATGATGTCCATAGGTTGTAAAGGATCCCTCACACCATTACCCGATGGGCTGCTTGATCTTTATAATCTCCCTTGATAGCTTGTGATGAAGTTACACAAATACCCTGTACTTAATTCAATATGGTGTCACCCTTACCTATAATTTGTTGCTCTTTGTATTTGATTGCTGTCATTGACAATGTTATTTTCCTGATATAAAGGCTGATAGGACATACATATTTTTTTAAATGGTGGTATACATAGTCATTCATATAATAAGAAAGAATGAATTATTGCTTAAATTATAAAATTATTAGGAACCATTGACCTGGAATCTAACTAATTACCTGTAATGCAATGATATCAAACTCAAAGGGAAATGGGAGCCACTAATCCACACGTAAGCATTTTTCTGGGCTCTTTTAATGTTATCTGTTCTATTGTATTTTAAAATTATTCCCAAATTAGATTTTGTTCTAATTTCCAACACTTGGTATGTGTTGCTACTCAAGATGCAGCTCATAGACCTTGTATTTGGCATGTAAAACAAGTTCTTAAAATGTTTTGTTTAATTTTTTGTGACCCCATCATCACTTCTCCCCAGCTCTGTGATATTGTTACGGATCATGAGTTGCGGTGGCTATAAAAATTAACCCTAGTGACCTATTTTGTAGTGATGAGTTTTTCCAAAATTAGTCCAATTCTCTTCAAGTAGATGTATCAGGCCTTTGGTACAATAGAAAGGGTAGTGACTTTGGAATTAGAAGATTTGGGTTCAAATCCTACTTTTCATACTTATTAGTAATGTGACTTTTGGTAAGTCATTAAATTTCTCCTCAGTGTAAGATGAGGGGTGTTAGACTAAGTGGTCTCTAAGGTCCTTTCTGACTCCAGATTTTTTATTTGGTTGTTCAGTCATTTAAGTTGTGTCTTACTCTTCATGACCCCCTTTCTTGGCAAAGATATTAGGGTGCTTTGACATTTCCTTCTCTAGTTCATTTTTACAGATAAGGAAACGGAGGCAAACAGGGTTAAGTGACTTGCCTAGGGTCACATAGCTAGTAAATATCCAAGAGTGGATTTAAACTCATGTCTTCTTGACTCTAGGCCTGCCACACTATCTACTGTGCCACCTAGCTGCCCCGATTTTTGATGCTATGATCTTTTCTGTCTTGGCAGGATGTGCCAGAGCTTACACTGTGCTATATGGTATAGGTAAAAGGCTTGTGCATTCAGGGGACCTGGGTTCGAATTTTAACTGTCACCTGCTAGTTTTGTGATCTTAGACAAGTTGCTTAAACTCTCTGATCCTCATTGCCTCACCTGTAAAGTGAAGGGGATAGTCTTTGAAGTTCCTTCCAGGTCTAAATCTATGATAAAATTCATAGCCAACTCTGTACCAAGATGAGCCAATAGAATAGGATTTGGCTGGAGGTGGAATCCAACACAACTTAATTTTTAAAGAATGCTAATGAGCAGTGTGCATCCTTGTTTATGAAAGTAGAAACAGCAGCAAAATGTACAAAGCCAATTTTAGATATTATAATTGCACTCTTAGATATGTCTTAGTTATCATTCTTCAGGTCTTATCATGTTTTTGGTTCCAAGAGAAAACAAAGAATCCTACAACTGGAAAAGTTCTCCAAGCGTCTTCCATTCTAGCAAACAACAATCTCAAAGAAGAAATAGATTAAAAATTTCTACCTTAATTTAATGCAATTCAACAAACAATTACTGAGTGCTTATTTGTGCTGGATGCTGTACTAGGACCTGGAAAAGCAAAAAGATGAAATGTAATTAAGCTCCTTTACCTAGGGACCTTATAAACTAATTGGAGGTTGGAGAAGATAAAATTTTAATAAAGATAATAGGATAAATGGATAGAGCAATTTCTATGAAAAAAGATTGATAGTCTTGGGGAACTTGTGGGCTTCCAGAAGGATGAAGAGGGAAGGTATCATGGTACATGAGATGGACTTCAACAGGTATAGACCAATTCCGTCACAGAGGATACATAGATGTGGAAGAAAGTGAATAATCTGGGCTTAATTCAATTCTTTGAGATTTTAGGACATATGAAGAGTCTAGAAATATCTAAGTCTAGAAATATAGGGATCAGCCTGTTGAGGTTCTTGAATACCAGGCTGTTTAAATATTATCTTGTGGGTAAGGAGAAACCAATGAAAGAATTCTAGATTTGTAGTGAGGGAGCCTGAATTTGAATTCTGATCTCTGCTACTTCCTATTTTTATCACTTTGATCAAATCACTTATACCTCAGTTTACTTTTCTGTAAAAAGGAAGTTGGACTAAATGCCTCCTGAAGTTTTCTGCATTAAATCTATGAAGGTTTTGGAGTAGTGATGTGACATGATCCTACACAATTATTTTTGCACAGAAGGATGATTTGAAAGACGATAGTGTAGAGTCTGGGAGATGGATTTGTAGACTAGGTGAGAGGTAATGAGGGCCTGAATTGGACTGGTAAAGACTTGGCAACAGATTAGTTGTTGGCAGTAGAATCTTTGGATAGGGAGGGGGGGATAACATTTGAACCAATGATAGTACCAAAAGCATGAGGGATAGTTAAAGTTATCAAAATAACTAGGGAAATTATAAGAAGAGTCAGGTTATTAAGTTAACCATATCTCTTATGTATTACTTCTTTCCACTCACACAGTCACCATCTTAGTAAAGATCCTTATCACCTTTTATTGGGACCATTGCGTTAGTCTGCTGGTTGGCCTCCCTGCCTCCCATCTCTCTTCACTTCAGTCCTTCTTCTTCTCAGCGACCAAGGTGATTTTCCTAAGACATATGTTTAAGCCGTCATCTCCCAGTTCAGTCAGTTCCAGTAGCTCCTGTATTATCTCCAGGGTCAAGTAAAAAATCTTCCATTTGAAATTTTTAGCCTTTTACAAACCTAGTCCTCTCCTATCTTTCTAGTCGTCTAATACCCTTCTTCTGCTATGTACTCTTTAATCCTATGACTGGCCTCTTTGCTGTTCCACAACAAGACATTCCATCTCATAGCATTTTTTTCAGGCTGTCCTCTGCCTGAAATGCTCTTTCTACTCATTTCTCTGACAACTGGCTCCCCTAGCTTCCTTTAAGTCATGAGTAAAGCCCCATCTTCTACAGGAAGCCTTTGAAAACCCCTTTTCCAAACTCAACTAATTCTAGTGCCTTTCCTCTCAATTATTTTCTATTTATTTATTCTGCATGTCACTTATGTTTACATATTTGTTTGCTTGTTGTCTCTCCCATTCAACTATGAGCTCCTAGAGGGCAGGGGCTTGTTTTTGCCTTGTTTTAGTAACTGGCAAGTACTAGGTACTACATAAATGTTTACTGACTGTTCTTCCTATAGGACTCTCCATCTCCTGACTTTTCACTGGCTGTCCTCTGTGATCACGATGCTCTTTCTCCTCACCTCCAGCTTAAATCTCATCTTTTGCAAAACACTTTTTCTGGATCCCAACCTGTTCCCTACCCTCCATCTACCTTTTTTAAAAAAAATAATTAGTTTCCATCTACTTTCTCTCCATATATTTTATAGGCATATGATTATTTACATGTTGTCTCCCCCATTAGAATATGAGTTCTTTGAAGACAGACAGTAATCTTTTCCCTTTCTAAGCCTAGCACTTACGACAATGCCTGATATGAAGAAAACACTTAATAAATACTTATTAAGTAATTGACTTGGGACAAAGACTGAGTTAAATGTTAGCTGTTTTGAGTTTGAAGGACCAAAGTGAGAGATCTTAGTGGAACTATCTAATAGGCAATTGGAGATGTAGGATTGGAACTTTAAGGGTGAATCTGGTGTTAGAGAAATAGATTTTGAAGTTATTTGCATGGAAGTAACCATTGGCGTCGTAGGAATGGACAAAAATATTGAAGAAAGAAAATGGAGTGAAGGACTCTTAGCCTGACTATTGTCAAGGACTAAGACTTTTTGATAATAAGACTCCTCTTGAACTCACAAAAGAAGGAGAAGTAACCAATGGAAGAAACCAAAAAGGAATCATCAGAGATAGAAATTTTAAAGAAGAGTATGGCAAAGAAACTAAGGAAAAGCAAAGAATCAACAACGAAGAACAAGTATTTGGTAGAATGAAAGTACCTTGATGGCAGGAGAATTTTGTTTATTTTTTGTAAGTCCAATATCCTGTACCTAGTAGTTATAAAATAGCTTGGTAAATTGTTGAACTATCAAAAAGAAAAGACACTGTTTACAGCATCAAATATTGGAGAAAAGTCAAGGGGCAACATAAAGCTTGTCCTGAATACAAATAAGTAAGAAAAGACTAAGAAACTTTCCCAACCATTTGCTTTCCTAATAGCAGAATGGAGCTGGATTTGGGAATCAGAAGATTTGGGTTCAGATATTGGTTTTGCTATTTACCAGCGTTATGATCATTGATGAGAAGTCTCTTAGCAACTTTGAGGATCAGTGTCCTTATCTGTAAATTAGAAATAATAATTTTTGCTCTGCCCACCTTACAGTATTGTGTGGAAGGTGACTTAACAAGCTGTAAAATGCCATGAAATTGCAAACTATTGTTATTATGGTAATTGCAAGTTAGCTTTTTACTATGACGAGATGTTTTCAAACAATGTTTCTGTGGACGTTAGTGAAGTTTCTTGCTACAGGTTATTTTGTAACTGTGGAGAAACCACAGAAATTTCTGGTGGGAAGCAGCTGTGTTATTATTTCTAAATTGTCAGGCAAGTTTCTCTTACCAGAAAATTTTTGTTTTTTTCTTGCACAAGTGGAAAATACAATCCTTGTTTACATTATTTGTGTATATCTCAAATCTTAAAGGCAGGTCACTGTGACCGTTTTCATTTTCAAAGATACTGTTAGGAGCCTGCTTAATTAGACCTTCCTGGCAATATTCAACTGATAACCTGTTACCTTTTCATATTTTTAGCTGTTTGAATTTGGGGGATGGAGAGGATGGATAATCCATTGTTTTCTCACTCAGAATAATACATCTTGGAAAAGAGGAGAGCAATGGTCGTTGCCACTGGATCAAGGAGGAAGCTTTATATTGTTAATAGGGTAGACCTTCTTTCTTCAAAATCAGTTTATCTCTTGAAAATGGGTACACATCTATGAGACCTGAAATCTTGTCTAGAGGAAGGAAACATTTACTAAACCATATGTTAGGCATAGCACTTTACAAATATTAGCTTATTGGATCCTCAGAACAACTCAGATGTTATTAATATCCCCATTATATAGTAGGGGAAAGTGAGGCAAAGAGGTTAAGTGACTTGCCCAGAGTTATAAAGCTCATAAATGTCAAGGAAGTGTCAGATCTTCCTGACTCCAGGCCTAGCACCCTATCCATTATGCCAATTTTCTACTTCCTCTAGGAGTATACTGGTTACAAAGTGATGGTGACTAACTAGGAATCTCCCAAGAGTTATCCTAGTAAAAACACCATGAAACAGAGGCTGGAATCATCAGCAGGTAAGAATGGTACCTTGGAACGGTTCTAGTCAACTTATGCCTGAGGAGGCAGATTGGGTAAGAAGTAAGAGGATGCCAATGGGGCATCCTCTGACCTGAGACCAAGTAAAACACAAAGCTATAGGGGAAATCAAATGAAGGGACAGAGAGAACAGGAACAGAGAACAGGGTGTCAATGTACAGGTAACTTGAAAAGAACCTTTGCTCTACTCAGCAGTGGTGTAGCCAGCTATGGCTGTTGTATACAAGCTGGACTCACTTCTCCTGGAATGGTCACGCTGACCTAGTTGATTGTATAATTCAATGGTTTCAATATTTATTTAGTGCCCACTGTGCACAGGTATTAGCAAGCACCCTAGCACTCCCAGGATAGCCTGCTAGTACAGGTTCTATAATCTGCTATTCTAAAGGAAAGAGGGGTCAACAATCTTACTCTAATTACAGATAAGTAGGAAGTCATGAGTATAGAAAATACTAGCAGAGAAATTAGCCAGAGATTCAATAGACATGACTCCAACTGTCTGAACAAAGGAATACAACCACCTACAGATACCACCAGATTGGGAGAGCACCAGTATCTGAATAGTCAGGGGCCTCTTAACAAATGGCTACTCAGAGTCCTGTCTAGGAAATCAAAACATCCTTCTCATAAGCAAATCTCCCAATGCAAAATTCATTTCAGAATATACATATATATATATGTATATATATATATGTATATATATATATGTGTGTGTGTGTGTGTATATATATATGTATATGTATATATGTGTGTATATGTGTATATATAGTGTATGTATATATGTATGTATGTACATATGCATATAGGTATGTGTGTATATATGTATGTGTATATGTATGTGTATATATATGTGTGTATATATGTATACACTTTAGGCTCATAGGTTCAGAGCCAGAAGGCATCCCAACCCTCATGACTCAATGCCTCCTTAGTTTAGTACCAAAAGATATGACAGCTTTCCTGCAAGTAAGCCTCCCTTTAAGCAAGCTTTCCCCTAAGCAAGCTCCTCTTTAGGCAAGTTCCTCTCCCAATAGGCTCTGTGTGACTCAGGATATATCGCAGCTGTGATTAGAATACCTGTGTCCTGGGAACATGGCTCCTGTTCCAAGGGAAAAGGGGACACATGTGGTCACATGGACCTATTAATGGACAGAGAAGACTTCATATTCCATTAATGTTACAGCATAGCACACTGTGATAGGTGCTGGAAACACATAAAGATGAAATAAGATGCAGGTCCTGTTCTCAAGTAACTCATAATCTAGTTGGGGGTTATGACATAGACGTAAATAGTTCCTATAAGATTACACATGGATACGTGAGGTAAGACCTAAAGGCTCAGTTGAGGTCTAAGGTGAAAAAGATCATTACTGAATGAGGGAATCAGAAATGACATTATTGCAAAGACAGCATTTGAAATGGGTCTTAAAGGAGGCTGCCACGTCAAAAGTGGAAATGAGTTACTCTGGCAATCTAGACCTGACTCTTTGAAAGGAGAGTTGAAATAAGAGAGACAGGAAATCTCAAACTTAATATTTCGACAAAGTAACATAAATAATCCTGGTGATGAAGAAGAGACATTTAAGAAAAAATGTGGCCACACTGGAAACTCTCTAATAGTTTCCTATTTTAAAAGGATACATACAAAAGATGAGGGTAGATGATATATAAGAACCCCTGAATGGAAACATGGAAAACTGCTAAGGACAACAAAAAATATATTTTTAAAGGATGATCAGAGCAAAAATGGATAAAGAAGGGATAGACCTTTTTCTTGAGGCAGATAGTATTAGCAAATGGTGGAAAAATAACAAAAAATTCAACTTTTAATCAACACATTTACAGTGCGGAAAAATGTGGAATAAATCAGATTAAGACGAAATCAAAGCCAAATAGATGAGAACAGGACAAGCATTTTGTTATTGTTCACTTGTTTCAGTCATGTCTGATTCTGTGATCCCATATGAGGTTTTCTTGGCAGAGATACTGGAATGATTTGTCATTTCCTTAGGTGAGGAAAGTGAGGCAAACTGGGTTAAGTGACTTGCCCAGGGTCACATAGTAAGTGTCTGAGGCCAGATTTGAACTCAGGAAAATGAGTCTTCCTGACTCCAGGCCTGGCACTCTATCCACTGTACTACCTAGCTGCCCAATAGGATATTTAAAGGTGAGGAATTCTAGCATAGGAAATGGGGGAAAAAAGGAAACTTAATATGATCAAATCACTGAGTAATCAATAAAAAATTCCAGGAGATACTTGTTATATATAAATGATATATTGATTTTCAGAAAAAGGAAAGAAGTTACATTTTGAAAACTATAATCTGATGATGAAAGGTCTTAATTTTCAAAAAATTTGAGAATTGGTAGTCTGTTAACATCTAGAAAAGGAAGTGCTGAGTACTAGAAATCGCTAAAAGCTTATACCAAATTCAGATCAGTCCCAATGTCAAGTAATATGAAATTTAGTGAAAACATCAGGGTCAGGATGAACTAGAATGGTTCTGATGGCTGTTGTCCAGGAAACAGCTCTAAGGGATCTTGTGATAAATCCTTCCAGGTTCTCTGCAATTACCTTGTGGGCCCAACACCGAAGATATTCAGGGGGATCAACACAGAGCATTGGTCATGATGATAGTGATAATTGATATTTGCATAGTGCTTTAAGGTTTGCAAAATATTTTACATGTATTATCTTATTCCATTCTCACAACAGCTCTGTAAGTTTGATACTGATGGTATTAATTATCCCAATTTTGAAGATAAGAAAACAGAATGAGGGAGATCAAATGGCTTTTTCATGGCAAATATGAAACAGGGAAAACCATCCAAGAACAATAGATTTCCGAAGCTACGTTGCCTTACCACACTGAAACCCATTTGGATTTCTCTCTTTTTTTCCTATTCTTCAAGATAATTAGCTCTGTAATCACACCGTAGTAATTCAGTCTAGAAAACCTGTTTTCTGTAGGATCAAAGAGTGTCCATTAGAGAGAGCATCATGGAGAGAGAGACTGAGAGAAAGAGAAAGAGAGAGAGAGAGAGAGAGAGAGAGAGAGAGAGAGAGAGAGAGAGAGAGACAGAGAGAGAGACAGACAGAGAGAGAGAGAGACAGAGACAGAGAGACACAGAGAGATAGAGACAGAGATACAGAGAGAAACACAAAGAGAGACTGAGAGAGATAGACAGAGACAGAGAGAGAGATTGAGAGACAGAGAGACAGAGACAGAGACACAGAGAGAAAGAGAGAGAGAGACAGGGAGAGACACACAAAGACAGAGAGAGATAGAGAGAGACTGAGAGACAAAGATTTCATTGATCTGTGCTTTTTGTGTGCATACTCAGTTCTGGCTCAGCAGACAATTCAAAGACTTTTATTTACCATGTAGTAAGAAGACTAGAAATAGTCAGAGAACACCTGAGCATGCTTTGAATTGGAGTCAGGGCCCCTCCACTACAAGTCATCATGCTTTTGCAAATTCCTCACACCCCACCTCTACCCCACTATGTACGTAGTACATAGCACACGCTCTTAGGACTAAGCCCCCATTGGTCAGTCCCCTATTATAGTATTAAAGACAAGATGGGGGAATGCATGGAATGTTAACTCTCACCTGGATTATTACAATATTTTTCTCTCTACCTCAAGTATCTCCCCTCTCAAACCCATCCTCTGTAGAGCTGCCAAGGTGATACCCCTAAAGCACAGGTTTGACTATATCATTCTCCTGCTCAATAAACTTCAACGGCTCCCTACTACCTATAGGATTAAACACAAACTCCTGCTTGCCTTTAATGCTCTTTACAATGTCTCCAATCCACCTTTTAAGGTCCATCTTTCATTACTCTTCCTCTGTACTCTTCAATTTAGACAAATTAGCATTTTTGTTGTTCCTCACATGTGATAACCATCCTCTGTCTCCATACTGGATCTAGAATACATTCCTTCCTTACTTCCAGTTCTTAGAATTCCTAATTTCTCTCCAAACTTGGCTCAAATGGCCTCTCCTGCCTGGTTATTTTTTTTTTTGTGAACATCCTAGTTTCTAGTGCCTAAGTCTCCATCTTTAAATCTCACTTATTTTGGAGAAAGTCTTGCAGTCTCTTGCTGATCACCCTTTGTTTTTCTAGATGATCAATAAATATCCTTTAAAAAATACTCCTTTTTTAAAAAAAATCAGGGGGATCCAGCATTTAGCACAGTGCCTGGCATGTAGTAGGTGCTTAATAAATGTTTACTGAGTCATTGAATTGAATTGATTAACCTACTATGGAAACTTTCCCATTTCTCAATATTCTTCCTAAAAGGTGACACCCAGAATGAAGCAGAGTTCCCCAGGTATGATCTTGTCAGAACACGGTACAACTCAACTGTCACTTGCCCCATCCATGGAAATAGGATTTCTTAATGTAACCTACGAGTCTCCTGGATGCCATAATCACAGTATTGACTCATGTTGAGTTTTCAGAACCCCCCAAATACCCAGATTGTTTACCAATGAATAGCTGTCTAGTAGTACCTTTCCCATCTTATACTTTCAAAATTCATTTTTTTTAGAATCCAAGCATAAGATTTTTCATTCATCCTTATTACAGTTCATCTTGATAGATTCATCCTAACATCCTAACAAGGGTTGTCAAACTATCTAGAGTAGATAGTGTATAGCAGATAGAGTGCCAGACCTGAAGTCAGGAAGACTCATCTTCCTGAGTTTAAATCTGCCCACAGACACTTACTAGCTGTGTGACCTTAAACAATTCACTTAACTCCGTTTACCTGAGTTCTTCATCTGAAAAATGAGCCAGTGAAGGAAATGACCGACCACTCCAGTATCTTTGTCAAGAAAACTCCAAAGTCGGGTCACCAAGAGTTGGACACAACTGAAATGACTAAATAACAATAACAGTGTTTTATCTCGTCAAAATTTTGTTACTGTTGTCGGGAATCCTGACCATACCATTCAGTGTGTTCAATCTCATAGTTTTGTGTCATCTGGGAATTTCATAAGCATCCCCTCTGTACCTTTATACAAATCAATAATGAAACATGTTAATAGATCTAGACCAGGATAAAAATCCCAGAAACATTCCAGTGGAGACTACCACATTAATGACTACTCTGAGTCTGGACATTTAACTTCTTCCAAATTCATCTTCTTGTATTCTCTCTTGGATCACATCTCAGCATCTTGTCCACAAGAATATCATGATGGATGCTGTAAATGCTTTGTTAAAACTTAGGAACGTTTCCTTGACCTACCGGTCTATTGACTACTAGATAATCTGGCATGACTTGTTTTTGAAAAAGTCTTGCTGTTCCTTTGTGTTTCCATTTTCTTTTCTAGACGATCAATAAACATCCTTTTAATAATACTTTCTCCTTTTTTTTTGAAAAAATCTTGACATCTGCCATTCTCAAATGCTACCTTTCTTCATGATCTTTATCCATGACAGGAGCTCTGCAGTCACATCTGCTAGTTATTTCAGTTCTCTAGCCTATGTATGATTTCCCCAGGCCAGGTGACTTGTACTGATCCCTGGTTACTATTTTCTCATTTATCTCAGCTATCCATTCCTTATTAACTATTAGGGTCCTCAGTCAGTTCAGTTCAGTTTTCTGTGTGAGAGAGAAAATGGAAGCAAAATTAAACCTGAGCAGTGTCCCTTTCTCTCCACTGTTCACTATTATTCCAACCACCCTGAGACATGCCTACTTTCCTTTTTTGATCTTGCTCTTTCCTCCAATATAGTTTTAAAGAAAACAACTTTTCTTTGTTATCATTCTTTTCCTTTCCCTCCAGCCTCTGCTTGTTTGGAACTTACCATTCTTGATACTATTCTCCTTCTGTCCATTCTTGCTAGAAGTGAGATTCTTTGTCTTTCCATTTCTTATTAACATGTCTCCTTGAGAATTTGATCCCTATTCCCTGGAACTCTTACCAACTGATTTATTTGTGTTGACTCATGGTGCTCATTGTATATTAAGTTCATTGTCAGGTTGTTCCAACCTAGAGTCTTAGGTGCAAAGTCATCTATAGTCAACCTCCCAGTCAGCAGAAGCTCTAATTACACCCCTGATTTCTGTGGCATGTACCAGATTCAGGTAGTCTTGGAATGGCAGAGGTGTAGTGGTGCCATGTGGGCAGAAATGGCATATTTGTCCAACAAAGAACCAATTTGATCCATCAATAAGTGACTAGAATATATATATATATATATATATATATATATATATATATATATATATTCAAGACACATTTTTCCATTAGCTATGTACAAAGAAAAAGAAAACAAAAAGAAAAAAATCCTTTAATCTGCACTCTGAGTCCATCAGCTCTCTATCTGAAGGTAGATAGTAGGTTTTGTCATGAGTTCTTCTGAATTGTAGTCTTTTTCATCTTTTAAACTGAAATCTCACAAAAGGCTTTAAGCATGCCCCATTAAGAAGTTGAAATGAAGTTCATGAAAGTTCTAGGCAGTACTGTTATTGACAGTATAGTTCAGTAGTTCTGGACCTCGTGCTCAAAGACCTAGCTTCAAGATGTCCTGTGACCTTGGCAAGTCCTTGTCTTTCTAAATCTCAGTTTCTCTATCTGTAAAATCTAGTTAATGATACTTGCATTTTACAATTATACCCATTTTACAGCATTATTATGAGGAAAGTATTCTTTAAATTATAAACAAAAACCAAATGTAACCTATTGTCAGCTGTTCTCACTGAAATCCCCCTCCAATATTGCATGATGTTATGGAGGTGGCCCTGGGCTCTTGAAATCTGTCCCAGCAGAGTATAAGCTCTGACAGGTCCATGGAAAGTCTTTTAGTATGGGTGTGGCAATAGATATCTGTTGACGAAGAACCAGACCTGCTAAGTTTGGTGAGGTTTACCTTTCAAGAGGTTTATATCTCATTATCTTAGGTGATGCATTTTTATTGGTCACAGCTCATATGGCTTGTAGGCAATTGTTGTGTCAAAAATTCCTTCCTGATGTGAAATGCTCAAGTGCTCTTTATAAAACTCTCACTTAAGGTGCTCTTTGTCTCCTCCCAAGTGGAATCTGGGAAATTAAATTCATGTCACTTTGCCAAATGTAACCATTAACTCCCCTTACACTCAGGTTTACAAGACTTCAAAACATAGCAGTCATTTTCGCATAGTAAATGACAAAGACTGGACTTTTAGCCCATAGAGGAATCAAGAGAGCACTCCTTTCTGTGGGATACCTTTCCCTGGCAAGGACTTACATGGTTCTGGGGATTTACAATGCTGTCTTGAGTGGGTTCCTCCCAAAGGAAAAAACTGGGGTGTATTTTGTACCTTTCACAGCAAGGTGGTACAGTTGATAGAGCACCAGCTTGGAGTCAGGAAGATTCATCTTCCTGAGTTCAAATCTGACCTCAGACACTTACTACAGTGTGTCCCAAGGCAAGTTGTTTAACCCTGTTGACTTCAGTTTCCTCTTCTAGAAAATGAGTTGGAGAAAGAAATGGCCAAGCACTCCAGTATCTTTGCTAGGAGAACTCCAAGTGGGGTCAAAAAGAGTTGTATAGGACTGAAAAATGACTAAACAGCAAAGTTTTGCACTTCTTGATATTTTGGCAGCAGCTCTCTTCATTCCATTGTTCTATTGGTTACCACCACTATTGTTGATTCTTGGCAGAGATTGTGGCAGTTTGGTCATGCCATGGATAGAGCCCTGGGCTTGGATGCAGGGAGAATTGAACTCAAAATCTGCCTAATACATATAATCATTATTTGACCTTGGACAAGTCACCCTTTATTAATCCTCAGTTTCCTCAACTGTAAAATGAGGATATTAATACTATCTACCTCCCAGGGTTGTTGTGTGAATCAAATGAGTTAATATCCGTAAACTATTTAGTGCAGTTCCTGGCAAATACCGTTATCCCTTCCATGTCTTGGAGGTTAGGGGTGTGGAGTCCCCATGATCTGGAAAATCTGTGTAAAATTTTTTGGCCCTCCCTACATACCAGAGAAGAAGTTGGAATGTCTTATTTTTCTTTTACGCGATGTTTACAGTACCTTATTGTAAAATTTAGGTTAAGGATTTGGTTGTAGGCTGTGACTTCTGCTGGTCTTCATGTATCATCTGTAGCTTTCACAAAACTCCCCTCAAATTCCCATTTCATTTCTTATGTCAACCCACAATATATAGAAACTATGATGGGGAAAGTCATGATGTGGAAGAGATGGCTGTTACTACAGTCATCTTTACGCTTTATAAAAATGCTAACTATTATTGTTAATGTTACCATCCTCTCTTTCTTTTTCGGTAATTTCTTACCTGTCAGTATCTTCTCTTTTGCTTTTCTGGTATGCAACTCTTGGTTCTCCTAAGGGAGATGGTGCTAATTATCTCCTGTCTAGGCTCTAACTCTTAAGAAGTTCATTCTAGAACTGACAGTATTATAGCTCTGAGACATCAAATGCTGCTGGCCTACTTAAACCTTCTATTGTTTACAATTCTTGTTCCACAATCCTACCCTTTACACAAAGGATCTCTCTGACTTTACTCATCTTATTCTCTATCCCTAGGGTTTTCTATGATCCTTTCTCCCATCACCACCTACTGAAATCCTAACCATCCTTCAAGGTTCTCCTTAAATGTCATCTACTCCATGAAATTTTTCTTCCATGAAAGTAAAAATCTGTAAATATTCATGACATCTTATTTGTACTTCTTTGCTATGGGTAGGGAACCTATGGCCTCAAGACCACATATGGCCCTCTAGGTCCTCAAATGCAGCCCTTTGACTCAATCCAAACTTCACATTTGTTCACATGTAGTCTTGAGGCTGAAGATTCACTACTCCTGTTATAGGCATTTCTCATGTTACCATTTTGTTACACTGTCCATGTATGCTTTATTACCATTTTTAAAAAGGCCACTTATGTCTAGAAGGTAGAACCCTCAAGTGGATCTGTGATGTCTTTGATTTGGGTGTTCCCACCAGAGATGTCAACTGCAATCCTTCTTTGCCCACCCATCCTGGGAGTCTCTTGTTCATGTTCTCCCCTAAGTTCAACACAAGGCGCTTACTCAGGTGCTAGGACTCTTTCTCAATTTCTGGTAATATCACAAGGATATCAGTGGATCTATAATCAAGTTATTTTGTCTCCCTCTTGTACACATCCTGATGACAGCCTATTCATACCTACCATTGCTCTCTGTATGATATTTATTTTTAGTTCTGAGGAAGAATTTGTCTTCCATTAAAATGATACAGGAAGACCAGTAGAATGTATTTAAAAGATGGTTTTGTTTCCTAGGAGTCATGAAATGAGTTTTTGTGATTTCACAAAAGAATCCAGCTCACTCTCCTCTTTCTGTTCAGTTCTGGGTCCAGCTTGTTCATTTTATAATGTCTGGCCCAAATATACACACTGATGGACAAACTTGTAAGTGCATATTCTAGACATAGACATTCTTTATTCACTTGACCTTTAGATAGTAAAACCAAACTCTTGAGTCAAATCAGATTCTCAGATATCTACCAGGAAGTTCTACACTGTTCCAGGCTTGATGTAACAAGCACAGTGTCATCCCCAATCAGGAGGATATGGAGAACTTCAACTTGGACTCAGCAGCGGGTCTCTTCCATAACAGTGGCCTACACTTCTGAAGACTTTGCATCTCCCAGTTTTATGCCTTGCCTGATGTTAGTGATATTGAGGGTCATTTGTTATTTTTTGTTGTCATTCAAAGATTTTTGAATGACTTTGATACAAAGATTAGATACACCTTATTGGGAGAAAGCCTTTAAGGCAAATGTTTTTCATAATCAACATAAAATCAACAAAGTGGGGTCTTTGATAGTATATATCTCTCAGTCAGTCAAAAAATGGTAAATATGTGATCCTTTGTAGATTATTGCTTGTGGAAGAGGAGGAAGGAAATGTAGCAGGCACTGTGCTAAGTGCCATTATGATTGAAATTTAAGAAAAGGATAAACTGAGGCAATTTTCCATGCAAGATAGGTTTATTAATAGGAAACCTAAAAGGGCTTAAAGGGGTCTATAGCCTGCCACCATTTGTACCAAAAGAGCTGGAGTGAGAACTGCCAGGGTCTTTTAAACCTAGGAGTGTCTTCCTTCTGATTGGCCTGACAGTATATGCTTTGGACCTCCCCTGGCAAAAGCAAGGCAATTCTGATTGGTAGACATTTTAATAAGGAGATAGGTTAAGAGTTCTTAACTCCTCCTCCTCCTCTTCTTTGGGTGGGGCAGGGCTGGGAAATGTGGGCTGGCCTTGAGATATAGCTGGTGATGGTCCCTTTCTGACACTTAAGGAATACTAGCTGCTTTATGAGACCTAGCTGCCTCTAGCTGTCTTGGCTAGAAAAACAAAAACCATCTCAATCAGTTTCCCCCCTAGTTTTGATCTTCCCCTTGTAGACTAAATTGCCTTTAACTTTGATGAGGGAAAAGCAAGGACTAGAGACTTGTCCTCTGAGGAGGTCTTTACTCAAGCTAGTTTTCTGTTTACTGGGTAAATGAAAGTGGAGGTATCAACTGGGAGGTGCTCAGCCCAAGTAGGTTAACCAACAGATGCTTTGGGGGCTGGAAGGAATTGCATTCCTCTTCAAAAACTCCTGACCTTCAGAAATGGGGTCTGACAAAATGAGAAAGATGATGAATCACAGACTAATATTGCTTATTAAAAATAGAGTAATAATTTTCTTTAGTACTTCATAATTATTATGTCACTTGACTCTCACAACAACTCTACAAGGTATGTGTAGTTATTTTCCGCATTTTATAGTTGAAGAAAGTGAGGCAAAGAAGTCTAGGGTCACACAGCCAGTAGGTAACTAAAACTGGATTTGAATTTCTATCTTGTTGACTTTCTACCAATTTTGCCATCTTCTTGTCTCTTTTATGATACCATCACTGTGCCTGAATTGTAAACAAATCATATGTTTTACATGAATTTAGCCACCCTGGAAGTCTCAGTGAGGTCATATCTTTATCCATAAGTCTTTTGGGTCCTTACCCTGTTACTACATAGTTGACTTATCCTTTGTTTCGCCACTGGTGTGCTCAATTGGCTAATTGCCAACCATCATAATGTTCATGGTTTAATAGCCTTGCAAGCAGATTAACACAAATGTTGAAAAAAGGATCAGTTTTTTAATCTTTTTTTTACAAGTGCAATCTAACAACAGAATATATTTCCAACCTTGTTCTTAAGCTGTGTGCAAAACTGCCTGCTGACAGATGCACATACAGGTGTAACTAAAGGGTATATAACTCTAAACCATATATTAACATGGAATTGGTATGAATAAACATAGAGAGCACCTTTCTTCAATCTTCAGGAATCTGTTTTTGCCATATGATATTTGAAGCACCCAGGATCCTTACATGAAAGGTATGTTTTAGAGTGAAAACACTATTATTATATATAATTTGCTGTCTTCTATTACTCTAGCTCTTTTGCAGCAATATTAATTTTCAGGCACTTAGGATTCATAGAGGGAGGCCTCTAACATGTTGAGGTGGATGACATAGAAAGATGTGGACAGGAATTACTCAGAAGAAAAAAGAGCATGGATGGGTTGTCCTCTGATCTGGTAGAGAAGATATCCACATTGGTGATAGCACAGTTCTGCTATTATCAACATGGGATTTATAGAGTGATGGAGTTGAATGAGATATTAGAGATCATCTAGTTCAGATCCCTCATTTTATGGATGAAAAAACTGAGACTGAGAGAGGCAAAGCTAGGGACCTTGAGGCAGTCAGTGGAGATTGGATAGAGCATTGGATTTGAAGTCAGGAAGACCTGAGTTCAAATCCTGTCTCAGATAGTTATTAGCTGTGTGACCCTGAGCAAATAAATAAACCCCCGTCTTCCTCAGTTTCCTCATCTGTCCACCTATCCTAAAATCCTTTCCAGTGCTGAGTCCATGATCCTAAATGCCTTGTGGTGGAGGCCTGGAAAAGAAGAGTATAAGATGACTAACTGGCCTCTGAAAATCCTTCCTAAGCTAAGATGCTGCGATTTAATTCATTATTTTTGAACTGATTCTGGCTTAAACAACATGAGTTGGGTGCACAAATCCTTATGTTCAAAGGAAGATGGTTTTTAATATGTTCATCAGAATTTATACTATAATTTTTGATGTGAATCTTTTTCTTCTTTGTGAGATTCAACTTTGTTGATTACTTAAGTGTTTTTTGTTCTCTAGACATTATGGGGGAAGATTTTTTCCCCCAGGGTTTTTCTTTTTGGGAAAAGACAAACTACAAAGATTTATAAAACAAAGCTGCTGCCTTTCAGCAGTTTACAGTCGAGTAGATGAGAATAAACAAATGCATAAAAGACTATGGGACAAGACAGAATATGATAAAGCTGGAATGAAAAGCATATTTTTGAGTAAGATCATATTTTCTCGATAAGCCAAGGGACTGTTTTCAAAGCCAAACCATCTCCTCTCAAAAATGCTATTAAACAGTTCATCTTATTTGTACACGTAACAACCCAGACTTTGATTTTCAATTCGGTTTCCTGGAGTCTGCATCCTCTAATTCCATCTGTTGTCTTTATTTTTTCAGCTTTGTTTCACCTTCCAGCTTGGGCTGCTCCCCTCCCCACTAGACCCCAATGGACAAGCAATAGATGGCTTCATCTATACTTTCTGAACAAGGAAAGCACCTGCTGTTGTTTCTTCGAAGCCCCTTGTTTCCAGCTTTGCCAGAAGACCTGCACCTGCCCCCTCTTTTGTAGTTTTTTAAATGGTGCTAAATGCTCAGCAAAGCTCCCTTCCTTTACATGCTGAGAAGAATCCCAGAAAAGAGAATCAGTGGGAGGGCTGCTTCTTCCGAACACCCAGCCAAAGATGCCAGGGCTTGTCAGCTTGGGTATCCCAGCTTTTCTGAGGTAAACAATGATAAAATGGCTCCCTCACCACAGCCCAGTGTCTGATTTAAGTATAGGTTCAAGCAAGAAAATATGCACATGCAAAGGTAGCAGTAAGCACTTTGAGGTAAAGGAGACCTCTGCTGGCTTTTTGACAGGGGTTAAATGCTGATCTTAGGTGTAATGCACAACAATCATGTTAAACAATGTTTATCTGTCAAGAGTTTGATATGTCTGGCTAACAAGACACCTCTCTCTCCTTCTTGTTTTTGCTCTTCTTTCACTCACTCTTTCTTTCACTCTTTTGTTTTTTCTTGCTTGCTTTTATATTTTGCTTTCCTTTCCCTTCCCTTCCTTCCTTTTCTTTCCCTTCCCTTCCTTTTCCTTTCCCTTTCATTTCCTTTCCCCTTTATTTCCCCCCCTCTCATTCCCTCTTACTTTCCTTCCTTCCCTCGTTCTTTCTCCTCTCCTTCATTCCTTCTTCCCTTTCTCCCTTCTTTCCCTCCCTGTTTCCTTTCCTTCCTTCTCTCCCTCAACCCTTCTTCCCTTCTTGCCCTGTTTCTTTCCCTTCTCTTCCTTTCCCTTCTCTTCCTTTGCCTTCTCTTCCCTTTCTTTTCTTCTCTCTCTGTCTCTGTTTCTCTCACAAGACTTACATTTCTGGAGTCCATTGGATTAATTGAATATGTATTTTATTTTCTCCTTTCCCCCACTAGCATTATACTCTAGTGTCTTATTGTGGTGTGGAGATAATGGTAGGGTCAACCTAATGCAAGTTCTAGCAGGTTCTACTAAGCTGGAAAGGCGGCTTTGAGTATTGGTCCCATGAGGAAATTTTAAGCTTATAGTCAGAGGAGCAATCTTACTAAGTTCAGAGTGTCTCATTGCCAGATCATCCATAGGATGAAGACTTTTTCAGTCACAGCAACTCTCAAAGACCACATATTTAATCATAGAAGAGCTGCAATCTGCACTGATGGAGGGAGGGCCCACACTACCAAATCATAGAGCCTGAAGTATAAAAATATAGGGATAGCAACCTGTTATTTGATTGGTAAAGGAAACTCCTTTTCTCAATACAGGTCAGCACCTTCTCTGCAACTTAGAGATCTAGAGTTTTCTAGGACCAGAGGTGAAGTAAGAACCTAGGGTCACACCGTCCATATGTGTCATAGGGGTCTTAAACCTAGACTCCTCTGGCTTTGAGGCTACCTTTTCAGTCATGGTACCATTATTTCCCTCTCCAATGAACTGTTTTAAATTATATTGTGAAAGGACACTCTTCCTACAGCCAAAAGTGTGGCCATGGACCAAAGAAGGGCAACTTGAAGATTGAAAATTAATCTCTTCCTTCTCAATAGACTGCCTTTTTATTGAAGTAAAATATTGCAATACTAAGTTCAAAATGGAAGAAAAGGTGAATGGAATGGAGAAAGAGCTATAAACTGAAAGCCAGAAAGACATCGATTCTATGCCTATTTCTGCCACTATCTAGTTGTGTGACTTTAGGCAAATCATGTCACCTTCCTCCAGCCTTCATCTTAATCACATGAATAAAGAAAAGTTTCAGTTGGATGATATCGAAAGTCTCTTCCAGCTCTAATATCAGATCATAGTATCAAATATTTAGAGCTAAATGGGTCTTTAGAGTTCATCTAGACTATCTTCCTCACTTAATGGATAAGGAAACATAACACTTTATAGTTTGTGAAGCACATTGTATATATCATATAATTTGATTCTCACAACAACGCTATGAGATTACTATGAGATAACCCTATGAGAACAACACTATATGATAATATGCTATTATCATCCCCATTTGACAGGTGAGTAAACTGAGGATGAGAGAGGTGAAGCAATCTACCCATGGTTACATAGTTGGTAAGTGTCTGAGTTTGGATTTGAACTCAGGTCTTCCTGATTTCAGCTCTAGCACCCTATCACCTAGCTGACTCTTGTTGTTCGGTAGTTTTCAAGTTGTGTACCAACCCATTTTGAGGTTTTATTGGCAAAGATACTAGAATGGTTTGCCATGTCCTTTTCCAACTCATTTTACAGAGGAGGAAACTGATACAAACATGATTAAGTGACTTGCCCAGGGTCATACAACTAATAAGTGGCTGAGGCCCTATTTGAACTCACAAAGATGAGTCCTCCTGGTTCCAAGCCAAGTGTTCTCTCCACTACACCACTTAGTTGCCCAGTTGACTCTTAGACCAGTGCAAAGAGATTAAATAATTCACCAAAGCTCTCATAGGAAGTAAAAGAGGCAAAGCTAGAATCCAGACTAATCTTCTCTGACTCCAAAATCATTGGTCATTCTTTTCCCTGCGCCTAGTTTATGTTATTCTCATTACACTACACTGACCTGCTCCTTAGAACTGGTATACTCTTGTTATTATATCATTTCAAATGAAAGTATGGTGTGATGATGCCATCAATGCAACATCTCACTCTGATTAGACATGTTCCTTTTTGTAACTAGTGTCTGTGATAAAGGCCTCATTTCTAAAATATGTTGAGAACTGTCAAATTTACAAGAGTACAAGTCATTCCTCAATTGATGAATGGTCAAAGGATATGAACAGGCAATTTTTAGAAGAAGAAATTAAAACTATCCATAGTCAAATGAAAATATGCTCTAAATCACTATTGATTAGAAAGATGCATACCAAAACAACTCTGAGGTACCACATCACACCTTTCAGTTTGGTTAATATGACAAAACAGGAAAATGATAAATTTTGGAGAAGATGAGGGAGAGTTGGAACACCAGCAAATTGTTGGTAGAGCTGTGAGCTGATCCGACTGTTCTGGAGAGTAATTTGGAATTATGCCCAAAGGGCTACAAAAATGTACATACCTTTTGACCCAGCAATATTGCTTCTAGGTCTGTATCCTAAAGAGATTATAAAAATGGGGAAAAGTCACATATGTACAAAAATATTTGTAGCAGTTCTCTTTGTGTGGCTAAGAACTGGAAATAGAGGGGATGCCCATCAATTGGGGAATGGGTGAACAAGTTGTGGCATATATATAATGGAATATCCTTGTGCTATAAGAAATGATGAACCGGAGTTCAGTGAGGTCTGAAAGGACTTATATGAACTGATACTGAGTGAAATGAGCAGAATCAGGAGAACATTGTATGCAGTAAGAACTATAGTATGTGAGGACTGTTTCTGGTAGACTTAGCCCTTCACAGCAATGCAAGGATCTAAAACATTCCCAAAGGATTTTGAGGCAAAATGCTATCCACATCCAGAGAAAGAGTTATGGAATTGGAACGCTAAATGAAGCAGGCTATTTTCTCTTATGTTATGTTTGTTTTGTTTTTTCTCATGCTTTTTCCCATTCATTTTAATTCTTCTCTGCAACATGATTAATGTCAAAATGTGTTTAATAAGAATGCATGTGTAGAACCCATCTCAGGGAAGGATGGAGGAAGGAGGGGGAGACAATTTAAGACATGAAAGTGATTGTTGAAAACTGAAAACAAATAAATTAATTTAAAAAATAAAAATTGTTTTTGTCATTCTGAACTTGAACACCAATAAACACAAACATTTTCAAAAAAAAAGTTCCCATTTGGCTATGTTGTCTTTGACAAAGTCTGTGAATTTCAGGAGGCATGAAATGGAATTCATAATGAAGTTGGTATGACCAAGGATACACATACAATGCAAAAATCAAGTACTAGGAGAGTTATGAATTGTCTGTCAATTTAAAGAATTGGAAGGTCTAGCTATATCTTTTGTTTCATTTCTTTGTCATTACAATAATCCTGTTCTGTCTAGAATATAGCCACTTGATTGAAAGTAATACTTCTGAGTAACTGCATCCCAGAATCAGTTTGCACACAAAATTATAAGGAAAAGCCTTTAAAAAAACTATTTTCTGTTTCCCAAAACAAAGATATGCATAGTTATGAAATTTGGAATGCTTATGTCACATCCTTTTATTTAATATCTTGCTGTTTCTTTTAAGAGAAAGAAAAATAGATAACTAGAAACCTGTTTCCCTTCTTAATGAGTACAGTACATAAAGAAAACAAAGGAAAAATGGTAAGTTTTTAACTTATATGTCAGAATCAAGATTTTTAATATTAGTTTTCCTCCCTTACTAAAGTTATTGTCTCATTCCTTCTTCACAAATATATATCATTGAGGGTGACAGACTCCCAGGCTTATGCAATATTTGAGTTGGAGTGACCCCCTTACCCTCATTTTATTGGGAAAGGTGCAGTTGATCTTTGGAACATTAATACCAGGTTGTACAACGTAGTTGGAAGGATGGTAATGCACTACCCTCATGGAGATTTTAAAGAAGCTCAGTGTTTGAGTTTTTCCTCAAATATTTGCTTTTATCATTTTTTTAGTTTCATTTTCAAGGATGTCTACAATGGGATTAAAAGGATATAAAGAGTTTCATTTTCATTTTTTTATGTCAATTTTGAATTCTCTTCTTGGTTTATCTATCACATTATAATTTATCCAGTGAGTTCCACGATACCTTGGCAGTCTTATTTCTCTTCTCCTGACTGTCATGATCACATAGTTGGCATCCTAGGGCCTTTTAACCTGGAGGAGAGAAGACAAAGGGCAAATAATCATTGTTTTCAGATACCTGAAGGACTCAACATAGAAGAGAGTTTACATCTATTCTTTTTGATTCCATTTGGAAGAATTCGTACCAATGCATGGAAAGTATATGGAGAGAGATTTCAGATCAGTGTAAGAAAAAGCATGCTAATTAACTATTAACTAAAGAACTATCCAAAGATGGAATAAATGACTATGGAAACATATAGACTTAGAGTTGGAAAGTAATACCCCAATAAATGACATGAAATAAAGTGAACAGGCAGTTTTCAAATAAGGAAATTCAGGATCTCAACAATCATGTAGGAAAAAAAGTTCCAAATTTTGTTGTTCTGTCATTTTTCACTCCTGTCTGACTCTTTGTAACCTTGTTTGGGGTTTTCTTAAAATCACTAGGGTGGTTTGCCATTTCTTCCTGGGTCATTTTATAGATGAGGGCTTGAGGCAAGCAGAGTTAAGTTACTTGCCCAGGATCACACAACTAGCAAGTGCTTGAGGATAGATTTGAACTCAGGATCCTAACTTCAGGACCAGCACTCTATCCACTGTTCCACTTAGCTGTTTCAAATAATACTAAAATAAATGCAAATTAAAACAATTCTGAGGTTCTATTTCATAACCCTCAGATTAGTAAAAATGACAAAAATGAAAATAGCAAATATCAGGGCAGACACACTAAAGGACTGTTGATGAAACTTGAATTGGTTCATCCATTCTGGAAAGCAATTGAGAACTATACCAGAAGAATATTTATAGTGATGCTTTTTGTCATAGCAAGAACCAGAAATAAAACAAGTACTTATCAGTTGGAGGATAGCCAAACAGATTGTGGTCTATCAATGTAATGGGATTTTATTGTGCCATGGAAAATTATGAATGTGGCAGATTCAGAAAAATATGAGAAGACTTGTATGAACTGATGCAGAATGAAATGCTTGCATTTATTAAGTTATTACAATAATAATATGAGGAGAAACAAATTTGAAAGACCTCAGAACTCTGATCAAAGTAAGAGCCACTCAGGTCTTCGAAAGACAGAAGATGAGCTGGCTTTTGGCAGAGAAATGATGAACTAGAGGGAGAGAATGAGATATTCATTGTCAGACATGAGCAGTTATGAAGGCTTGTATCAGGACGGAAGCTGTGTGGGTAGAGAGAAGGTGAGATATATGAGAGATGTTGCAAATATGCCAAGACTTGGCAACAGACTGGATATATGAAGTGAGAATGTGGAGTAGAAAATGTAATAGAAGTTCCTGAGCTCCAAAGACAGATATGTTGAAATGTTTGTGTATATATATTGAATTCACAGAGTATCGCAGTAGATAGAGAACAAGGACTGGAGTTAGGAAGACCTGAGTTCAAATGAGGCTTTAGATACTTACTGTGTGACCCTGGGCAAGTCACTTAATCTGTTTTCTCATCTGTAAAATGGGGATAATAGTAGCACCTACTTCTCAGGGTTATTTATGAGGATCACATAAGACAATAATTGTAAAGTGTGTAGCCTAGTACCTGGGTACATAGTATGGGCTATATAAATGTTAGCTATTGTTATTACTTTAAAAATCTCAGGCTAACATCAGCAAGACCCAGTAAGATTGCTACTTCTGTCAGCCTGATGGCAACCCCAATCTACTTGGGTTTCTCTTCTTGTTTTTACTTTAGGTAAAATCTAGGTTACAATTTGAATTCATAAATATTATGAAAGATTATGAAAATATCGACCTCATTTTCTCGCTTGACTTTGGCCCTTATTCCTAGCTCATATTGAAAAAAATCTGTCCCTTTAAGGCTTTTGACTTCTATTTGTCAATGTCAATCCCCAGTGTCTCTGGAGGAGAAGTGAAGCTGATAACTTCCACAGCCCTCCCTCACTCAAAACAAAGTCAAGTGCAATTCATGTCATCATTTCTCTTTTGGCAAGGTCTTCGTCAGCAATGAAGGACGAACACAATCCTGTGAGTAGATGCAACTGGCTGAATGGGGACTCAGCTAACAGGGTAACTCACCTCCTCCTCTCTTGTCTGTTTCCCCCTCCCCTTCTTTTTCCTCTTCAAAGGAAGGTAAATTTGGATGGCCAAAAGATGCCCAGTGTTCTTGGGTTTTACTGATTCCTTCCCTTCCCTTCCCTTCCCTTCCCTTCCCTTCCCTCCTCTCCTCTCCTTTGCTTTCCTTTTCTTTCCATAAACCATAATTTACTTGTAGTATGAATTACCAAATACACACACACACACATACACACACACAAGTTTCATAGCAGAGCCAAGAGGGTCTTAAGGGTTTTCTTTCCTTATGTCTCCCCACCTCCTCTATCCTTGTGCTTCCAGAAGGAAAAATAGGAAGTAGATGGATAGTGAGGAAGGATCCCATAGACTAAGTTTCCAGTAACAACCATAGTGCTTGGTACATAGTAATGTTTTTGTATCCCATTCCTTTTAACACATAGCTAAATGTATCAACAAGGTCATTTGGGAGGATAGGCACTAAGAAATGGAGAGATTAGGATAGAGTTTGTGTCAAAGGTGGCATTTGAGCTAACCTTTGAAGGAAACTAGAGACTGTGAGAAACCAGAGGTTATGTGACTCATCCATCATTATATAAGTGGCAGAGTTGGGACATGAACCAAGGTCTCCTGAGTCCAGATTCAGTGCATTTTGCCTTAGACAACAACTTTACCTCTCAAGAAAGAGTGTAGCAGTTAGAGAATTATAGATTTACAAGTATAAGGGATCTTAAGGGTCATCTTGTCCAGTCATTTCATTTTTCAAAGAGGTAAAGAATATGCCCAAGGTCACACAGTTTTAAGAGACAGAGCCAAGATACTGGATGTTAGAATAATTTTATTTTTTCATTTCACTCTTCCAGTTTTATTGATGTATTTTGTTTTGACATTACAAACATTTACAATGTCATGGAAGTTCTCTTGTAAATGTTTAAAACAGTTAAGTAAGACTAAAGACAGTGATTTCATCTGAACATTCAGGTTATATTTCAAATTTGTAGCACTCCTTAATTAAAAAAATTATAAATTAGAAATACTGAAACCAAAGGAGAGATTAATAAAATTGAAATTAAGAAAAGTATTGAACTAATTAATAAAACTAAGAGTTAGTTTTATTAAAAAGCCAATAAAATTGATAAACCTTTGGTGAATTTGATTTTTAAAAGAAAGAAGAAAACCAAATTAACAATATCAAAAATGAAAGGGGTGAACTCACTGCCAATGAGGAGGAAATTTAAACAATAATTATAAATTACTTTGCCCAACTTTATGCCTATAAATTTGACAATATAAATGAGAGGGGTGATTATTTTAAAAAATATAAATTGCCCAGATTAACAGAAGAGGAAGTTGAATACTCTTATAACCCTTTTCAGAAAAAGAAATTGAACAAGCCATCAATGAACGCCCTAGGAAAAAATCTCCAGGGTCAGATGGATTTACAAGTGAATTCTATCAAACATTTAAGAACAGTTAATTCCAATACTATATAGACTATTTTGAAAAATGGGGGAAGAAGGAGTCCTCCCAAATTCTTTTTATATTACAAATGGTTTTGATACTTAAACAGGGAAGAGCCAAAACAGAGAAAGAAAATATACCAATTTCTTGATTCTTTTTGCATCTATAGATGCAAAAATTTTAAATAAGATTTTAGCAAAAAGAATATAGCAACTTATCATGAGAATAATACATTATGATCAGGTAGGATTCATACCAGGAATGCAGGGATGGTTCAATATTAGGAAAACTATTAGCATTATTAATCATGTCAACAACAAATCTGACAGAAACCACATGTTTATCTCAATAGATGCAGAAAAAGCTTTTGACAAAATACATCACCCATTTCTATTAAAAACACTGGAGAGCATAGGAATAAATGGAACTTTCCATAAAATAATAAGCAGTGTCTACCTAAAACCTTCAGTTTCCATTGCATTATATGCAATGGAAACAACCTAGATGCATTTCCAAAAAGATCAGAAGTGAAACAAGGATGTTCATTATCATCACTATTATTCTACAGCTATAGCAATTGGAGAAGATAAAGAAATTGAAGGAATTAGAATAGGCAAAGAAGAAACTAAGTCATCACTCTTTGAAGATGATATGATAATACACTTAGAGAATCCCAGAGATTCAGGTAAAAAACTACTTGAAATAATAAACAACTTTGGCAAAGTTGCAGGTTACAAAATAAACCCACACAAATCTTCATTTCTATATATATTACTAACAAAGCCCAACAGCAAGAGATAGAAAGAAAAATCCCATTTAAAGCCAGGATAGACACCATAGAATATTTAGAAATCTACCTGTGAGAACAAATCCAGGGACTATATGAATAAAATTACAAGACACTTTTTGCACAAATAAAAGTCAGATCTAAGTAAGTAGAAAAAGATAAGTTGCTGGTGGGTAGGCTGAGCCAATATAATAAAAATGGAAATTCTACCTAAATTAATTTACTTATTTAGTGTCATACCAATCAAACTATCAGATGATTACTCTCTAGAGTTGGAAAAAAATAATATCAAAATTCATCTCAAAGAACAAAAGATCCAGAATATCAAGGGAGCTAATGAAAATAAATGCTAGGGAAGGTGGCCTAGCTCAACCAGATCTCAAATTGTATTATAAAGCAACAATTATCAAAACCATTTGGTACTGGCTAAGAAACAGAAGGGTAGACAAGTGGAATATGCTAGGTATTCAAGACACAGCAGGCAATGAATATAGCAATCTACTGTTTGATAAACCCAAGGATCCCAGTTTCTGGGATGAGAACTCCCTGTTCGACAAAAATTGCTGGGAAAACAGGATAACAGTGTAGTGGAAACTGGGCATAGACTAAGGCCTGACACCATACACAAGAATAAAATCCAAATGGGTACATGATCTAGGTATAAAGATTGATACTATAAACAAATTAGTGGACAAGGAATAGTATATTTATCAGATTTATGGAGAAGGGAAGAATTTTTGACTAAAGAAGACACAGAAAGTGTTATAAAGTGCAAAATGGATAATTTTGATTACATTAAATGGAAAGGTTTTTTATTATTTTATTTTATTTTTCATTTTTAGCACAGTTCATACACACAAACAATTCCAACTTTTGATCAGGTGATATTTCTTTTTAAAGCTTTTACAATATAGACCACAAAAGAATTTTTTTAAACTTTAACCAACTAAGACACAAATAATATTTGTGTATGCTAACTTCATAATACCTTGACCTAATTGTCTCCATAGTATTACTAAAAATTAAAGGACCCTAACTTACTGTTGTTTGTCTAAAATCCTAAGCCTAATAGCTTAATTTTAGACTTAACCTCAGATGTTCCCCTGCCAACAATCTACAATTTAATAGATCTGGTATTAAGCTTACAAACCTTTTGATGAAAGGAAATTGCCACTAAGAGTAGGGACATTGCAGAAAACTAATATCTCCCCAATTCATGTCAATTCCAGGTAGGAGTAGATTGTCAATTTGCATTAGGTCAGGCTTTAAGTCTGTCAGGTGTCAGTGGGGAAATTGAGTCAGGAGAATCCTAACTCAATCCAGGCTGAATAGCCAGTCTCCCACCCTTCCCATGAGATCACCCTTTTCAGTTCATACCAGCATCTCACAGGTTTACTGGCATCATGGACTGGAGGTTCAGATCACCTTTCTTGCTATCCATAACTAGAGTTAGACTCAGAAGAACAGTCATTTAATAGTCCCATAGCATCTTATAATAGCAAGTTCCAATAACCAGGTTTCAAATATGACTATAATTTCACTTTGGCTAAGGAACATCTTTTGACGTAAGTCTTAAGAGGCTTACATGCCTTTCTATATGTGTACTAGTTCTTGACTAAACAACAATCATAAAATCAAATTTACCATTAAAACCTTAACTTTTCCATCAATGCCAAATTTTACCGAGGTTACCTACTTCTAGGACATTTAGACTAAAATTCTTTTCCTCAAATTAAAGATATCTTTGATTTATTCTCAGTAATTAATTCAGTCAATTGTTTTAATATTAATTGCTTTTACATCACTTTGTAACATGTCCAATTTTTCTCCCCATCGCTCCCCTCCCCCCACTTCCTAATACCTTGCATTCTGATTACCCCTTCCCCCAATGTACCCTCCATTCTATCATACCCCACCCTTCCCTTATCCCCATCTTCTCTCTTTTCTTGTAGGGCAAGATAAATTTCTATACTCCATTCTCTGTGTTTCTTATTTCCTGGTTGTATGCAATAAAAATTCTCAATATTTGTTTCTAATACTTTGAATTCCAGCTTCTCTCCTTCCCTCACTCCCTACCCATCCCCACTGAGAAGGCAAGCAATTCAATACAGACTAAATATGTGTAGTTTTGCAAAACACTTCCATAATAATCATGTTGTGTGGTACTAACTATATTGCCCTCTATCCTACTCTATTGCCCCTTAGTTCTTTTTTTTTTTTATTCCCTCATTTGACCTTGTCACTTTCCAAAAGTGTGTATTTCTAGTTACTTCCTTCTCCCATTTACCCTCCCTTCTATCATTCCCCTTACCCCACTTGTTACCTCCTCCCCTACTTTCCTGTAGTGTAAGACAGATTTTCATATCAAATTTAGTGAGCATGTTATTCCCTCCTTCAGCCATATGTGGAGAGAGTAGCTTCACTTTTCCACTTTCCCCTTCTCCATTTTCTCTTCCACTGAACAAGATTTGACACATTCCATTTCTCCGTCTCCTCCCAATATTTTCCTACTTATCCCCTTAATTTTTATTTTATTTTATTTTTGTGTGCGTGTGTGTGTGTGTGTGTGTGTGTGTGTGTGTGTGGATATCAACTCTTCTGATTCAACACAACCTGTACTCTCTGTCTATATATGTGTATGTGTGTATGTATATGTACAATCCCTCCACCTAGCCAAATACTGAGAAAAGTTTCAAGAGTTATAAATATTTTCTTTCCATGTAGGAATGAAAATAGTTCAGCTTTAGAAAGTCTTTATAATTTCTCTTTCCTGTTTATCTTTTCATGCTTCTCTTGATTCTTGTGTTTGAAAGTCAAATTTTCTACAAAGTTCTGGTCTCTTCATCATTATGAGTGCATTTATTCCCTTGAAGTATACTCAGTTATGCTGGGTAAACTGAAAAGTTGTTGCACAACCAAACCCAATGCAACCAAGATTAGGAGGGAAGCAGAAAACTGGGAAAGAATTTTAGCAACTAGTATCTGTAATAAAGGCCACATTTCTAAAATATATAGAGAACTGAATCAAATGTACAGGAATATAAGTTATTCCCCAATTGATAAATGGTTAAAGGATATTGACAGGCAGTTTTCAAAGGAAGAAATTAAAGATGTCTGTAGTCATATGTCTGTAGTCTCTAAATCACTATTGATTAGAGAGATGCAAATCAAAACAATTCTGAGGTACCACATCACACCTATCAGATTGGCTAACATGACAAAACAGGAAGATGATAAATGTTGAAGATGTGGGAGAGTTGGAACACTAATTCATTGTTGGTGGAGCTGTGAGCTCATCCAACCATTCTGGAGAGCAATTTGGAACTATGCCCAAAGGGCTACAAAAATGTGCATACCCTTTCACCCAGTAATACCACTTCTAAGACTGTATTCCCAAGAGATTATAAATATGGTAAAGGGTCCCATATGTACAAAAATATTTATAGCAGCACTCTTTGTGGTGGCCAAAAACTGGAAATCAAGGAGATGCCCAAAAATTGGGGAATGACTGAATATGTTATGGTATATGAATGTAATGGAATACTATTGAACTATAAGAGGTGATGAATAGGAAGATTTCAGAGAGGTCTGGATTATATGATCTGATGTTGAGCAAAAGGAGCAAAACCAGGAGAACTTTGTACACAGCAACAACCACAGTGTGCAAGGATTTTTTTTCTGGTAGACTTAGAACTTCATTGCAATGCAAAGACTGAAAAAAATTCCCAATGGTCTTAGGGAAATGCCTTCCATATCCAGAGAAAGAGCTATGGAATTCAATTGCAGAATGTAGCAGATTATTTTCTTTTGTATTATGTTTTGGTTTGTTATATGATTTCTCCCATTCATTTTAATTCTTCTATACAACATGATTATGGTGAAATTACATTTAATAGGAATTTATGGGTAGAACCTATATAAAATTGTATGCCATCTCAGGGAGGGAGGGGGAAAGAAGGGGGAAGGGAGGAAGAGGGAGGGAAAATAATCTAAGTTATGTGATATTGATTATAGAACACTGAAAATAATTAAAAGAAAAAAATTATAGAAATCTATTTCCTCTCCCACCCTAACACACTGAGAAGAAAAAAAGCAAATGTTTTATGTAGATATAGTTATAGATATAGTGTGTATATATATGCAATCTATATTTTTATCTATACTGATATATTTCTATATCTATATTTATCTGTATATTTATCTAATTCTGCACCTCAGATCCATCAACTTTATTTAATAGATATCATAGTTCATCATTGGTCCTTTGGAATTATGAATGTTTAATGTATTAATTATAATGTATTTTTGTTTGTTTCTTTGTGTTTTATTTTCTAAGAGGACCAATGACATCACAGGTGATGACTTGTGGGTGAATTTCATTTAAGTGAGACAGGGCTGCACAAAACTGTGAACCTCACTCTCTCTTCCAGAGTCATCAAAGTTCCGTGGCAGGACACAAGTCAAGACAGCTAACAGTGGCCTGGTATGCAGTGGATGCCCTTGGTTTCTCTAACATTAGACCAAGATCTAAGCACTCCATACTGTGTGCTTTAGCCACCCTCATGGCCACTGGAACAAATTGTTCTCATCTGTCCATTCTGCTGGGGAAAGTCTTCACATGCTTGGGGTAGACATCCCCCTAACTCACTGACAGTTTTAAAGCCTTTTGGTTATCCTCAACTGAGTTTAACCCATCTGCCAAGATAGTTTTCTGACTATCACTAGTATGACTCCTGCACATTCTACAGCTTCTTGGAGCCATAGGTGAAAGTTGGGTGAAAGGTGGACACCAAAGTTGGATGAGGAGCCCTGAAAAGGTCTTGGCAAGCCCTCATACCCAGAGATCATAATGAAGCATAGTGGAGTGGAGGTGATTCTCACTTCTAGAAGGCAAAGCCAATGGGACATAATCTCTGGCAAGTTGTAACACTAAGAAACAACTTTAAGCAGAAGTACAATGATGGTCTGAGTCCTTGCGAGACAAGGACCAGCTTAGCCAGTTTGGGGAGCCTCTTCACCCGGATGTTGATCACCAGATGATGATTTTTTTCAGTCACAGAAACTCTGGATGACCATCTAATGAATTGAAGGGTTAAGATCTCCATGGATATATAGCATATTCTTACTGACAAAATCACATATCCTTAAAGTGCTGAGCTACATCAGCTCTGTGAGCCAAAATTGTGATACACAGTGGAGAAAGCTCATGAATGAATGAAGGCAAAAATATTTGTTAAATGTTTACTATGTGCCAAACGTGGTACTAAATGCTAATGTGATATTAGATTGCATAGGATAGATTATCCCTTCCAACTATAAAATTCTGCAAGGGAAATATTAGAATTAGAATTAAAATCCAAACCAATATTCTACCAGATCACAGATGAGGGAGCACATGTGAAGGCCACCATGATAATTTGACCTCATATATCCTTAGAACAAAGATTATAGTATTTTCTTGTGTTATTCACTAGGTTATTGTATTATACCTCATCAGCAAACGTTCCCAGAATACCTGGCCCATCACCTTGATCCAAGAGCATTTTAAAGGAGAGAATAGAATTCTAAATTCCTGGAAAATCTAAATTCCTAGATGATAGTAAGGGAACAGACAAAAATATGCTAAGAATTCATGTGAAAAAGATTTGGTGTTTTAGTGGCCTACAAACTCAATATGAGCAAGTCAACAGCATGACATGACAGCCAAAACAGCTAATGAAACCTTAAATTGTATTAAAAGATGCATGGAATCTAGTAGTAATAGGGAGGTGATAGTCTTTCTCTGTTCTGTTTTGGGAGTCACATTTAGGTCAGAATTAATAATCTGTAGTCTGTAAAAGCAAGGACCCTGACGTACAGAGGAGGGACTGCTATCACAGGTTCTTTGATCTGTTTTTCTAAAAGGAAAGTCAACTTTTGAGGGGTCAACAGTGACTTTAAACAAGCACATGTGTCATTTATTTATTTTGGGTGAAAAGTCAGCACCCTGAACTTCAGAGAAAATATCAACTCAACAGACATGGTGTCCAACCGTCTGATATAAGCAATACATACATCAGAGATAAACAGACTGATCCAACTGTATGACCCTACATACTTCATAGTTATCAGAGAAAGAAACACCAACATCTGGGTTCCTTAGTGGCTGCCCAGAGTTTCCTCTGGCCAAACAAATACTTTCAAAGAGTAAGCCCCAAAGTAAAACCTCCCCTCAGAGGTTTTAGAGCCAGAGGGTCTCACAACCTTTGAGAACTGGTGCCTTATTAGCAAAAGATGTTGGCCTTCTTACAAATCTTTCCTAATCAAACTCCCCTTAATGAGCAGGTCCATTAATGAGTGGGAAATATCTTTAATCTCATTGAGAAGCAAAATTAGATTAACAATGAGCAAAAATCCTTTTTCGATACATAACCAAAGGAATATGAGCAAGGATGTAGATGTGTTTAAGATCATGCTCACTTGAAGGCCCTGGGGATGTTTAACTCAGATACAATTCAATTTATTAAACTCCTACTATGTCCTAGGCACAGTGTCTGCAAACATTTTAAATGTGCTGAGGATAGAAAAAGAAGCAAAAGAAGGCCCTGCCTTCAAGGAGTTTAGCTTCTAATGGGGGAGACAATGTGCAAACAAATATATATAAAACAAGCTGTATATAGGACATAATTAACAGAGGGAAGGGCCTGGAATTAAGAGGAGTTGGGGGTGGCTTCCTGTAGAAAGTGGAATTTTAGTTGGTACTAAAAAGAAATGAGAGAGGTCAGGAATTGGAGGGGAGGAGGGAGAATATTCCACAAATAGGGGAGAGCCAGAAAGAATACTTGAAATAGAAAGAGGGTCTTATTTGTGGAATAGCCTAGAGGCCAATGTCGCTGGATCAGAGTATGTGATAGGGAATAAGATGTAAGAAGACTGGAAAGGTAGGAGGCGGCTAGGTTATGAAGGTCTCTGAATGACAAATTCATTCAGACAAATGTCAAACAGCATTTTATATTTACTCTTGGAGGTAATAAGAAGCCTCTGGAAATTTTTGAGTAGGTGTGGGTGTGGGGGGCATGATCAGATCTGCATTTTAGGAAAATTTCTTTAGTGACTGGAGAATGGATTGAAGTAGGGAGAGCCTTGAGGCTAACAGACCCAATAGCATGCTACTGTAGTAATTAAGGACTGACACATAGAAAAAGATTAAATGTGAGGACAGAACTAGGAGCGATGAGCGGATGTTGCAAAGATTAACAAAGAAAATTTCCTAACGTTTAGAGCTACCCAAAAATAAATGGATTACTTGGAAAGGTAGTGAGTAGTTCCTTACTAAAGAATAATCCTACCAGCTCACATTTCCATAGTGCTTTAAAGTTTTCAAAGTACTTTCTTCTCAACAGTCTTATATAAGAGCTATTATATTCATCTTACAGATAAGGAAACTGAGGTTCTAAGGGGTGAAGTGACTTGCCCATAGTCTCACAGTTACTTAATGTTTGAGATAAAATTTGAATCAAGATCTAATACTCTTCTACTAGGTCACGTTCTCTCAATGGAAACTATAGAACACTTTTTGGGATATGAGGTAGAGAGGATTCACATTCAAGTAAGTATTGGGCTAAAAGTCTCTGGAGGTGCTCTCCTACCATGAGATTCCATGATGGTGAATTTCCAGAATGGCTATTGCCATTCACCTTTCACCTACACTTTTTCCTTTAGAGTTATATGAAAATCATGTCAAAAATGAATTTCACAGGGAAGTGTAACTGGGATTTATTTTTTCTCATAGGGAAAAAGGAATTAAGTGAGGGGAGTGCAGCCCAGGGGACAAGATTGAGTGGTAACACATGCAGAAGTCAGTCTGACTTTGAGTAAAGTAACATTTGCCCTCCCTCCTTCCTCCTGACTCTTCTACTCCTCAATTTTACTTCCTAATCTGCATTTGATGGAGTCCCTGTGAGGGCATAGGCTGGTGAAGGATTGGGAAGCATGGGAAGGGGCTAGGGACTGGAATCTTTCCTCCTTTGTTATCCACTTTTACAGTACACATTCCTTGAGAATGGAGATTGATTCATGCTTTCATCTTTGTATCTCTATCATCTAGCACAGAGCTTTGCTCATAGTTGATACCCAATAAATATTGATCAGGCAAAAAACTTTGACCTCATTATGGCTTTGATTATGTGATAAATTTTCATATTTTTACAGAAAGGTAAGCCCAACGTATCAAAAATTTTCTAGATATGGAATTAAGAATTACCTGCCCTACTTAAGAAAGACCCAGGGACAGGTGTGGAGAAAACATGAACTTTCTCAGATAGAAGTATAACGGGGGACTGGTCAGTTAGGGTCCAATCCTTGGAGATGAATTGCCCTTCCTGGTGGGTTACACAGAACATAGACAATATTGCCTGCCACAATATGTGGCAACTTGGTGGATCTTTTTCCAGGCATGAGTGACTACCTCTTCATCCTTCTATCTACTTTCATACCCTTCTATTCTTTCCTACATTCCAAACTGGGAGAGAACACAAGCCACAGTGTCCCAGAACCCCACAGAAACTCTGCCCCATGAGGTAGACTGTTCCATCACTGGATAGATCTGGTTAGAAGATTCTTTCTTAAATTAAGCTACAGTCTATCTCCTTTATTTGATCCCAGTCCATTCTTTGAACCAAATTTTGCCTTCTGGAGTCACTTGACATGTCTCTTCCCTATTCTATATAACAATCCATTAAATATTCGAGGACAATATTTATGCCTCTCCTTCTACTTTTCTGGGCTAAACACTTCCTTCAACTGTTCTTGTGACATAGTTTTAGTCATTTACCTTCTCTGGGTCAAATCACTCTGGTGACTCCTTGTTGCCTTTAGGATAAATGATAAACTCTATTTTGATGTTAAAGGTCTTTCCGACTGAGCCCCAATCTATCTTTCCAAAATCATTGAACATTATATTACTTCCTACCTCCCCTAACTCAGATCGAGTTTAGCCAGCCTTCTCCCTATTCCTTAGACTCAGTCCACCTCCATCTTCTATCTCTGTCTCATATCATCTTTGTTCTTTTGTACTGGCCATCTCCCATGCTTGAGATGCCCCTCCTCTTCAAATGTGCTTCCTGGAGTCTTTTCCTTTCTTCAAGATCTGCACATTCTACATGAAGCTTTTTCTAAAAGCCTAGCGCCCTCTCTCCCTAACTACCTTGTATTTATTTACTTGTATTTATTTTTCATATTGTTGTATATTTATTTGCTATCTTTCCTATTAGAATAGAAGTTTCTTGAGATTAGTGGATGTTTCATTCTTTGTATTTGTAACTTCTCTCTAGAGAATAGCCCAGTTTCTAGCCCATAGTAGGTACTTGATAAATGCTTTCTGATTGATTGAAGTGTCTCCTCTCTTTTAAAGGACCCCTTCTGTTAAGACCCTACTGCTGTTGGCATTTTGGTGTCTGTTCTGGAAGATATTTTGTGAATAGTCATAAATATGCTGTTATCAGTATTTGGACAGCCTTGGGTGCTGCATTCTTTTATGAGAAAATACTCTAGGAGACTATTGCCATCTAGTGGCAAAGTGAAGAACTATGGAACCCAGAGAGAATCAAAATTTTTGTTTTTGAAAAACTTACCTCTCTCTCTCTCTCTCTCTCTCTCTCTCTCTCTCTCTCTCTCCCTCTCTCTCTCCCTCTCTCCCTCTCTCTCTCTCTTCCTCTCTTTCTCTCTCTCCCTCTCTCTCTCCCTCTCTCCCTCTCTCTCTCTCTTCCTCTCTTTCTCTCTCTTGCTCTCTATCTGTATCTCCTCTCCTCCTCTGTCTCTCTCTTTTCCAACCCTCTTCATTCCCCTTCTTCCATCTTTCCCTCCTTCCCTCTCTCTTCCTCTCCTCCTACTTCATGGTACAGCCCTTCCTCACTCTAAACAAAGTCAAGTGCAAGTCATGTCACCATTTCTCTGATGGCATGGTATTCTTCGGCAACAAAGGACAAACACACACCTCATGGTAGGGCATTCTTTTTCTCCCACCTGCACCTATAAGTCCCAGGACTTAGCTCATTGGTGCCCCATATTATTTTTTTTCTGCTACTTCTACCTTTTCTCTAGAGATTGACTCCATATCAATGTCTTGGGTGTTGTACATAGTTTGCTTCCCCTTCTTAGAGAGTGATTTATTAGGTTCCAATTTAGAGTAAGAAAATGTCTTTTAAAAGATGTAGAAAACCATCTTTCCTTTTCTTTCCATAAAGATATAGTCTGTATGACATGTCACCACTCAAAAGCACAGGTATTTTTGTCAAATAAAAACCCAGAAGGAACATGTTTTCATTCTTTATTTGCTTATAAAAATTCGAGATCTATGTCCCTGGAAAGTTGCTACAGATAGAGATGAAATAAGTGCCTAGGTATCTTGAAACTCCTTTGCTGGATTTTCCTAACTGAAAGTAAGGACATTTGTTCCTTTTTATCTATTACCATTCACATTGCATCTTAACCTCAGTCCTTTATTTGTGATTTTAGTCTTCTAGGGCACCTATTTATGGTGGGAAGTGGGGCAGTGTGGCGTAATGTAAAGAACCAGGAGCACATAATTTAAATATTTGTGTTCAAGTCCTGGCCCTGACATTTTTCTGCTGCATGAACTTTTAGCAAGTCTCTGTGTTCTAGCTGCCTTATCTATAAAACAAGGATACCAACACTAGTAGTCTAAATCTCTTGTATCAGATTCAGTCACAAAGAAAATATTTATATTTTATATTTATATTAAGTTATACTTTGAAGACAAACATTTCTCATTCCGTACTCTGAGTCCTTCACCTCTCTAACAGGAAGTAGGTGGCATGTTCCATCATCATGTCTCTGGAATCATGTTTGGCCATTAAAGTTGTTTACCTTTACTATCTTCCTGTCATTGTATAAATTTTTCTCCTGGTTCTGCTCACTTTACCTTAGTTCATATAAATCTTACCAAGTTTTTCTGAAACCATCTCTATCACTCTTAAAAATTGTGTTTTTTTAAACAGAGACTTTTTATTTTTTTTCAGTCCCAAATTTTCTCCCTCCTTTATGGCCCAAAACAAAATCTATTACAAATATGTATAGTCATGCAAAAAAAATTTGCACATTAGTTATATTTGTCTGCCCCCTGCCCCTGCCATCAAAATAAATGGGAAATGATATGCTTCAATCTGTACTGTAAGTCTATCACCTCTCTATCTGGAGGTAGACAGCATCATCATGAGTCCTTTGGAATTGTGGTGGGTCATTGTGTAGGTCGGAGTTACTCAATCTTTCAAAGTTGATTATCTTTATAATACTACTGTTAACAGTGTACATTGTTATCCTGGTTTGGTTCACTTCATTTTGCATCAACTCATATAGATCTTCCCAGGTTTTTCCATTTCATTAATTTTTTTTACAAAACTATTATAGTTCATCTCTACATTACACCTTAGTCATTCCAAGTTTATGAATATCCCCTTAGACTTCCATTCTTTGCCACCTCAAAAAAACCTATATTTTTTGCATATCTGTAGTTCTTCCTTCCTTTCTTCCTTCCTTCCTTCCTTTTTGTTTTTTCTTCCTTCCTTTCCTCTTCCTCTTCTTCTTCTTTTTCTTCTTCTTCAACACTTTTTACATTCATTGAAAAAGTTTTGAGTTGCAAATTCTGTTTCTGTAGGTTATACATGTGCAGTCATGTAACATATTTCCATATAAGTCATTTTGTGTAAAAAAACTTGAACTGAAAAGAAAGGAAGGAAGGAAGGAAAGAAGGAAGGAAAGATGGATGAATGCTTTGGTCTGTGTTCAGATGACATCAGCTCTTTCTGGAGGTAGATAACATTTTTTCATCACGAATCCTTTGGAATTGTCTTGGATAATTGTATTGTGGAGAATATCTAAGTCATTCAGTTATTCATCACACAATATTGCTATTACTGTGTATAATATTCTCCTGGTTCTGCTTACTTCACTTGGTATCACTTTGCATCATTTCTTTCCAGGTTTTTCTGAAATAATCCTGTTCATCTTTTTGTAGCACAATAATATTCTACTACAATAATATACTTGTGCAGCCATTTCCCAATTGATGGGCATCTCCTCTATTTCCAATTCTTAGCCACCAAAAAAAGCTACTATAAATATTTTTATACAGATTGGTCCTTCCCCCCTCCCTTTGTTTATGTCTTTGAGATACAGATCTAGCAGTGGTATTGATGGAGGTACCTCATGGTTGTTTGTTTTATTTGCATTTCTCTAATCAATAGTGATTAAGAGCATTTTTATATAACTATAGATAGCTTTGATTTTTTTTGTCTGAAAACTTCTTGCTCATATCCTTTAACCATTTATCAATTAGGAATGACTTGTATTCTTATAAATTTGACTCAGTTCACTATATATTTGAGAAATAGTCCTTTATTGGACATACTTTCTGTAAAAAAAAAACTCCCCAAGTTGTCTGCTTTCCTTCTAATTTTAGTTGCATTGGTTTTATTTATGCAACCCCTTTTTGGTTTCACATAATCAAAATTATCCATTTTACATTTCACATTTCTCTCTATGTCTTGTTTGGTTCTAAATTCTTCCCTTATCCAGAGATCTGACAGGTAAAGTTTGCTTTTCAGTACTAATTCTTTCCTTAATCTACCCTCCTAATTCCCCATTCTCCCTTTTTCCTCCTATTTCCCCATTAAGTGAAATGTATTTATATACCCAACTTGGGGTATGTATGCGTGTGTGCGCGCGCGCGCGCGTGTGTGTGTGTGTGTGTGTGCGTTTGTGTGTACCTTCTTTTGACCCATTTGAATGAGAGTGATCTTCAAGTGTTTCTTGCCTGCCATTTCCCTCCTCATTTGTATAGATGTCAGTTTATACGTTTGTATAGAAGTCTTCATCTATACAGTTGTTAGTTTTTCTTCAGTTAGATGATCTGCTCCTTATTGTTCTACAAAGGTAGAGGACACCAAAAAAATTAGATCAGATCAAATGATTCTTTTGTTATTATGAACCCACATATATTCATCCATGCCCAAATGTTAGAGACCTCTTATGTCCTCCTCAGTCCCATAGTTGCTCTTTTATCTTATGAAGGCATTATAGAGCTGATTCAGATGAATATACAATCAAATCTGATTAAGGGCTGCTCATTTTTGTTTTATAATAGTGATATCAAAACAGCAGGAGCTAGAGCACAGTCCAGTTCCCTAGTATATATGCTCATTTTCATATTGAATGTTTATTTTTAATTTTAAAATTTCTGAACTTAAATACCTCCAAAGATGAGATTTTCATATACACAGCCGAAGATGAAAAGAGGATAGAACTGTGAATATCCATTTAAAAAAATAATAAATTCCATGTGTTAGTTTAAAACCTTTCCTACTTGTCTCTTCTGGATTTCTTTTTGTTTTCTTTTCTTTAAAAAATGCTTCAATGGTCCTTTTTTTGAGGGGTAAGGGATATCACTATTGATTATCTACCCTCTTTCAGGAAGTGTTTGTCTGCTTTTTTCCCCTTTGTTTTCTGATTCTAATAGATCTGAACAGTTCTTACTTACAGATTTTTGAACTGTAGTGTCCATATGTTAAAAAAATATATAGGTTTCAGATACTTTCAATGATTCTTAAATTATCTCTCCTTTTCCTGTTTTCCAGGTTGGTTGGTTACCAGATGTCCTAAATTTTCCCCCATATTTTTCCATTTAAAAATGTTCTAGTATTTCTTGCTGTGGCAAGTCTATATTAGTTCTCAGTAAATCTGTTACTAGGGTAAGATTTGCCACTGTCTGTCCTAAACTACTTATTCTCTTCCTAATTCTTTCCCCTCCACAGATTTTATTTCATTTTTTTAAAACTCACAAAAAAACCCTCTTGATTTGCTTCTTCTTGGCATTCCTAGTAGTCCGTAAAAAATTCATTTTTTTTCTTTTGAGTCTCTGCTTACAATTTTTGCAGAGTTACTCTCTTCCTCTAGTCTGAATTTTGGGGGCTCTCTAGAGTTACAATAATTTTTTTACTGATTGGTGTCTATTTTAGCTTACTTAGTCGTGTTTATTTACTATATTACTACTTGCTTACTATGATACTTACTACTTAACTTATTCTCCAGTTTTAGTTCCTGCACTGGAACTTGGTCCTGGGGCCAGATTCTGCCTTTTACTGTGCTGTTGGAAGGGTAGTTATCTCTATTTGGTATCTCAGGAGCTCATCTGGACTCCTGAGACAAACTTTACCAAGTAGAGTTAGTTCCCCTGGATGTTTGTGGTTCAGAGCGCTACATCTTCAGGGCCCACTATGGTCTCTAAGTTTAGAGTGCTAGGGATACTGGGAACCTGGTTCATCCTTCCCTGCCACATTACTGGTTTCCACTCCTGGTGGTTTCCAAAATTTTCACATTGGTTTTCTAATGAATCTGGGACTTTCTCAATGGAGCCCTCTGCTCATGTGTCCTCCAGACACAAAGTCTGAAGGTTAGCTGTGTTTCTGCCTGGTCTCTGCTTGCCCAGGGGGCTGCTGACTTGTTTGTCTAAGTGCAAGCACTGACTTTACTAGTAGTTCCCTTTCCTATTGCTGACTTTTTTTGTGCATTTCTGGAGTGGAAGAAGTCACTATTCTTCATTGGATGTCTTGATTGTTATTCAATTTGGTGTAAATCTCAGCTTTGAGGTATGGTAGGTGTGGGAGAGCTAGGCCATCCGCCACCTTTCAGGCAGCCATGTTGGCCAGAATCCTAGTGATTTCCGGAGTATATGCTGGAGCTACCCATCCAAATCTGTATAACACATGAATTTTCTCAAACTCTACACACACCAATTCTCTTAAGCCTCTTTGTTTCTGACCACACTGTTGACCCTTACACAAATGTCTAGATTCCTAGACTCTTGGACTCTCCCTAATACACTGCCGTCCACATTCTTTCTCACCATATCCCAGCATTACGTCCACTAAGATGTTCCTTACTCCAGCAGTTAGAGTATATCTCAATAGCTTCTAAACAACTTGGTAATTAATTGATAACTGTGAGCAGCTTGTGTCCCTGTACCCTGTAGGTGCACAGCTATTACTTCCATTGGCATTCTCAGACTCTATTACATTCATTCATTCTACAAAATTTAGATATGGGATGGATGTTTAGAGTTCAATAGATGTGAAAGGGATGGCTAGGACAGCTTGTCTCCATCATTAGGCTGCATAAACAAAGTTTAATTAGCCTTGCAGTATAAAGAAAATACTACCCTTGACCCTCACGTATGTCACTGGAGAGCTACTTTCTTAGCATGGGAAGTTGGCTGGCTCTTTCCTTGGGAAATCATTTTCTGTCTCATAAAATAGCAGCATGTTAATATTATTGTTTCAGTAAATTTGAAACCATACTCCATAGCATGGAAGTGGAAAGTGAGTGCCTTTGTTAATGCAAACTGAAGAAATTACAGTGAGTGATAGGAACATTTGCTGTACATCTGTGCTGCCAACTGGGGAGACCAAAAGAGATGAGTCTTATGGGATTTTCACTACAGACTCCAGAGAATAGCCTGGCTAGCTTTCCCAAAACATTAGACTCACAGAATTTCCATCTGCCTCACAGAGCTTGGGTGGGTTAGCCCACACACACACACACACACACACACACACACACACACACCCCAATATCTCTCTATACCACACACACCCTCCCTTGGTCCTGAGACAATAATTGCCTCCCTCCTGTCCCTGCCCCACCCCCAACTTCAACTGTTCCCCATATCACAGACTGAGTCTCTAAGCGTCTATTTGCATTCATTATATCAAGTTCTCCCTAGCTGACACAGGTTCCCATGGAAACCAAAGGAAAGCTATATTAGATAGGTGAGGGTTGAATCTGTTGCCTATTTTTTTCATTAGTTCCTCACTGTTTTCTTTTGTGACCTGACAATATAAGGGACTGCATCTTAAGACTGTGGAATGAAGCAACACAGCCTGACTTTTAGCCTTGGCTCAGTCATTAATTACATGTATGATCTAGAACAGATTCGTTCGCCTCTCTGGGCCTCCATTTCTTTATTTGTAAAGTGAAGGGAGTGGATTAAATGGATTCTCAGTTTCCTTCTAGCTTCAAATCTATGCTTGTAGGACCCCATGGCCTTTGTGTCGTAGTTTTCTATTAAATGCAAAGGATGGGGAGTGACCTTCTAATTTCTCCTTGTTCTAAGAATCTATGATTTAGAAATCTAAATTGTCAAATCTCATCTGAGAAACAATTCCCAAATTTTTTATGGAGCTTGAAACAAGATCCATCTTCTATGTAAGTAGCATATAGCCAGTAATAGTATGACTGGAGAGACATCTTCAAGCTGCCTCTCCCCAAACTCTTAGATGCTAATACTTGAAATTTTATGATTATAGATTCATACTCTTAGGTCAGCACAATGCAAATACCCTATGAAAGAGTATTCTATTAAGAATTATTAGATATTAATACTTTTTAATGAATTTTTCCACATCCTTTTCAATGTAATAGTTTGCAGAAAGCAGCTTTTTTTTTAGAAGAAGAGGCAGAGAGAGAAAATTTGTGGGTTTGGGGAAAAGCAGACTGAACATAGAAAGGGAGATTAAAAACTAGGAAATTCCCTAGAGGGACAGATGTTGCAGATCTAATTCAGGCTGGCCCAGTGGTTTGGGTTTAGAATTAAAACAAAAATGAGGCACTCATAGACTATCTAACATTCCATACTCAAGTTTACTTAATAATAATATAAAAGGACATTAAGCAAGGATATGGCAGTGATACAACTGAGGACAGCTTCCCTGACCCTGTTTTTCCGAGAGGACCCATTCTGGTCAGCAGCATCTGTCAGACCTGAAAAATGAGTTCACCCCTTCTGCTTTGAATATTTCAGTCCTTGGATGACCAGAAACTAGTCAGTATTTAGTCCCCTGGACCAGTCAGTCTCAAGAATGGTTTCATTACCTTTTAGAGAAAAAATTTTCCTGCTTATATAGTAGATGTAGCTCCTGCAACAGCAGGCTTGGTGGGGAAAGAAGGGGTGGAACTTTATTTAGTCAAAGATGCCAGAAGGACAGCAGGTGTCTTGAGGGAGTGAAGGCAGGGTAGAAGAAGAGGAGGGATGAACATTAAAAAGAAGTTACTAAGAAAGAAGGTAGAAGAGTCTCATGATAGCCAATTACTCCTTGGTAATTCTCCATTGGTCTGGTCCTAGGTAGAGCAGGTTTCCATCTGGATAGGCAGCCCTAGCTGGCATTTAAAGGACTTCTCATTATTATGAATACACTGAATCCCCAAAGAGAATCTTTGCCTTTAGCCAAAGTTATTCTGAAGAAACATTCTTAAAGGGAAAAAAGCAATAACAAAATTTCTGAGGAGGTGGAACAGGAATCAGAGAAGTCCAGAAATAAGAGTTCTATGTAGCCATTATAACTATATATAGCTATATATAGTCATTTTTTAGTGGGGGAAATTAAGGGTATTGAAGAGTGTGGGAATCAGGAAAGCCCCATTTGTAAGAGTACACGAGCTGAGTCTTCAAGAGAACTAGAGTTTCCAGATGTGGAGAAGAGGAGGAAATAAATATGTTTTATGCATGGAATACAGACATGTGAAATAGGATGTAATATATCCAAGCTAGATAGTAAGACTAGAGTCTAATGTGGATGAGGAAAAATAATGTGAAATTAATCGAGAGAGAGAGGTCATAACCCTAAAGATTTCATATGTCAAATGAGAAATTTGCATTTTATCCTATATTATCTTGCAAAACGGGTTAACAGGAAGGATAGTAAACAAAAATAGGGAAGGTAGGAAAAGGAGCAAGTATAGTGGTGATTTTAATGAGTTCCTTTTTGGGTATATTAACTTTAAGATGCCTATGGAGCATCCAGACAAAGTCAATAGTTGATGATTTGGAATTGAACAAAGGAGAGATATAAGAATTGGATACATAGTTTGGATATTGTCTGCACAGACATGATAATTGAACCCAAGGAAACTGATGAGTTTACAGAGAGCGTAGAGAGAAAACCTAGTACTGAACCTTAGTATACATACCCTGGTATGGGGGAAGATCATGGATGATTATCCAGCAAAGAGACTGGAATGACTGGTCAGACAGGTAGGAAAAAAACTGGGAGAGCAGTGTCATGAAAAGCCAGGAAGGACAGACTAATAAAAATAAGAAGTATCAATAATGTCAACTGTCAAAAGAGGTCAAGGTTAAGGGTCAATGGAGGATCATTGAATTTTTTTTAACTAAATTTTTTTTCAGTTAATAAAAATTGATTTTTATCTCCATTATACCCACTATTGAAGAAAAAAAAATCCAAAACCAAAATAAAGCCTTTGTATCAAATGTGTACAGTCAAACAAAACAAACTTATGTGTTGACCATGTCCAAAATGCATCTCATCCTTCACCATGAACCCATCATCATTTTTATCAGGAGTTGGATAGCATGCTTCATCATTCACCCTCTGGAATTGTAGTTGGTTGGAATAGTTTTTCCTTCAATTTCCAAATCACTACTTGTTCCTGTAGTGTTAGCTCTTACTGGAGCAGTTGTGGGGGAGTTGAGTTGCAATGCTTCTTTCTACTCCAACATCTTGATGTCTTCCTGAGCTATTGAATTATAGATGAGATAGTTGGTAATCTTTGAGAAAACAATTAGAGTCCCACAATGGAGTGGGTAGGTAGATTAGCTGAGAAGTGAACAGAACAAGAGAATGTTCCTGTAATAAACCTCACAGGGCATGAACTGAAGGTCCTTCCTGATCTTGGTTGTCCTTCTTTGACTACTCTCTAATTTATTAACAGACTACCTGAACTATGACATCTGGAACTGAACACACAACTACAGATATGCTCTGACCAAGACAGACTACAACAGGACTATTGCTTTCTTGTTATTGTACACTGTGGAAGATTTACAGAAAATTGTTAACCAAGAAGAGCACAGGATGAGAGGTCCTGCATAAAGACCTTGTTATCCACCCTTGGACAATAGTATTATATTACAAACATGACAAATTCATATATCAATAAAACATGCTGTTATGAACACAATAACTTATAAGGATTGGAAAGAATCTTATTACAGTCAGAATAATGATGAAAACTCAAGTTTGGCCAATTCTAAAAGTTACTACTGCAAATAACTTCAAATCAAATCCTGTTGCACTAGGCAAGATGAATGCCTTTATGTGATAATGAAATGTCAACTTCCTTAGAGTTAACACAAGTATATGCAAGGATAAGCTAGAAATACATATAACAATCTGACTAGCTAGCAGAGAAATAGATAAGGAAGGACAGTAGGTTGAGAGTCAGGGAATGTAATTTCTAGTCCTAGCTGAATAATGCAGACCAAGTTTTTTCCCCTAGCTGGGCCACTTTCCCTATTCTATTAACAAAACAGCTACTTGGTACTTGGGAACTCTGATCTTAACACCTTTCTTTTAATTCCTTTTAATCAGTTCTTTTAATTCCTGTTAATTACCCTGAATTTGATAAACCTGATTATTGAGCCAGGCAGATGTATCTGACCAAATAACAATAAGTTAAATAATAAACATCTTAGTGAGAATGAAATGGGGGTCTCCATTCAGCCACTAAAGAAGTTTTTCTAAAATACAGGTCTGATTATGTCATCCTACCTTCACTGTTCTTTCCAGGGATTCTTTTGGGCTTGTTTCCAATTAGCACTTTTTTCTTCAATTCTTTGCTTACCGCTGTTTTCACATGGTTGTCTTCTTCTGAGTTTGTGTCTTGGTCTTTTCTGTCAGTGTAGTCAAGGATATCACTATCTTCTGAGGTACTGAAACTTACAACCTTGATGTCATCCCTGACTCCTTAACATTGGCCACCCCGTATATCTAATCTGTTGCCAAATATTGCCTTTACCACTGCAACATATCTTGGATACCTCCCCTCTACTTACACAGCTACAGTCTTAACCTAGGCCTCAGGCAGCTAGGTGGTACAGTGGATAGAGCACCAGTGCAGGAGTCAGGAGGACCTGAGTTCAAATCTCACCCCAGACACTTGACATTCACTAGCTGCGTGACTTTGGGCAAGTCACTTTGATGAATATCTGGTCACTGGATTCAGATGACTGTGAAGGAGAAGTGAGACTGGTGACCTGCACAGCCCTTCCTCACTCAAAACAAAGTCAAGTACAAAGTCGTGTCATCACTTCTCTGATGGCATGGTCTTCTTCGGCAACAAAGGACACTTAACCTAGGCCTACATCATCTCTGAATAAACTATTACAGTAAGATTCTAACTGGTCTCTGTAACTTCAGTATCTGTTTCTCTCTGTGTAGCTCTGTCTTCCTCTTTTAAATATATCATTTGTTTATTTTTCACATTTAAAAAATTAATTTTGAGTTCCTAATTCTCTCCCTCCCTCTCAAGTCCTCCCCCAACCACTAAGAAGGCAAACAATATGATATGAAATATACCTGTGAAATCATGCAAAATATATTTCCATATTAGTTGTATCATTAAAAAGGCAAGAAAAATAAAGTGAGAAAATTATACTGCAGTTTGCGTTTGGAGTTCATCAATTCTCTCTCTGGATGAAGATAGCATTTTTTCATCATGAATCCTTTGAAGGTGTCTTAGATCATTGCATTGGTCAGAGTGGCTAAGTCTTTCATAGTTGATTGTTACATTGTATCATTGCATCATTGTTACTGCTGTTACTGTGTACAATGGTCTCCTGATTCTGCTGACTCTACTTTATATCAGCTCATAGAGGTCTTCATGTTTTTCCAAAACCATTCCCCTTGTCGTTTCTTATTGAACAATATTGCTCTATCACAATCATATGCCACACTTTTCTCAGTCATTCCTCAATCGATGAGCATCCTCTTAATTTCCAATTGTTTTCCATCACAAAAAGTCTGTTATAAATATTTTCATATATATGATTGGTTGTTGTCCTTTGTCTTTGAAGATGACCAAAATTACATCGCCATGATAAAGTGAACTTTCAGTGTGTCCAACTGTGACTGATCAGACCAATATGAGCTTGGAATGCTCTCCCACAGGTTGGGCACAGATAGTCCATTTGAATATTTGGGGTGGATATCCCAAATCTGTACATCCTATGTTTCCTTTCTGCTGTTTCAATTTTGCTTTGCTCAAAGAGCACAGCACCTTTTCTTATGTGAGCACACTATGCTGAGTGGTCCTGTGCCAGTGTCTCCCATGTTGCATAGTCAAATCCAAAGTTCTTGGGAGTGTCCTTGTGTCGTTTCTTCTGGCCACCATGTGATCGCCTGCCCCATGCAAGTTCTCCATAAAATGGTCTTTTTGGCAAGCGTACATTTTGCATTCAAACAATGTGGTCAGCCCATTGGAGCTGTGCTCTCTGAAGCATAGTTTGAATACCTGGCAGTTCAGCTCCAGCAAGGATTTCAGTGTCTGGTACCTTATCCTGCCAGGTGATCCTCAGAATCTTCCTAAGACAGTTTAAGTAGAAGCAATTCAGTTTCCTGGCATTGGTGCTGGTGGACTGACCATGTTTCACAAGCGTATAACAATGAGGTCAGCACAATGGCTCTGTAGACCTTCAGTTTGGTAGTCAGTCTAATACCTTTTCTCTCCCAAACCTTTCTTTGGAGCCTCTCAAACACTGAGCTAGCTCTGGCAGTGCGTGCCTCAGCCTCATTGTCCATGTGAACATCCCTGGAAAGTACACTGCCAAGGTAAGGGAACTTACTGCAGCATTCAAAACTTCTCCATTTGTTGAAACCAATGGTTCCATGTATGGATAATGTGGTGTTGGCTGATGGAGCACCTGTGATTTTTGGTGTTAATTATTAGGCCAAAATTAGCACCAGCGGCAGAGAATTGATACATACTTTGCTGCATCTCAGCTTCAGAGGCTACACTGAGCACACAATCATCTGCAAACAGAACATCATGCACCAACACTCCCTCCACTTTGGTTTTGACTTGTAATCTTTTCAAACTGAAGAACTTACCATCAGTCCAATAGTTGACCTTGCTGCTGTGTTCATTCTCATTAAAAGCATTTGTCAACATGACTGAAAACATCATGTTGAAAAGCATGGGAGCAAGCACACAGCCCTGTTTCACTCCTTTGGTGACTGAGAAGGCACAAGAGCTTTGTCCATTATCTAGAACCTGGGCAAACATGCCATCATGAAATTGACGTACAATATTGATGAACTTCTCCAGGCAACCAAATTTTGACATAATTTTCCATAAGCCAACATGACTAACAGTGTCAAAGACCTTGGTCAGATACACAAATGTTGTGTACAGACCTCTGTTCTGCTCCTGGCATTTCTCCTAGAGTTGTCAGGCAACAAACACCATATTGACTGTTCCTCTGCCCTTTCTGAAGCCACGCTGGCTCTCAGGTATATGCCCATCTTTCAGGTGAAGGATCAGCCTAATAAGGAAGACTCTAGCAAGAATTTTGCCAGCAGTGACTAAGAGTGACAGACCTCTGTGATTGTCTCAAGGCAATCTATTCCCTTTACCTTTATAGAGATGGACAATGGAGGCATCCTTGAACTCCTGGGGGATAACCTCCTCTTGACATATAACCTGGAAAATTTCAGTCAGCTTTTATATGAGCAATGGTTCCCCTACCTTGTAAATCTCAGCTGGAATAGAATCAGCACCAGGTGCTTTGCCACATAAAAGGGGCCTAATGGCCCCCAAAACCTCTTTTTCAGTTGGAAGTTCAGCTAAGGAGAGATTGACTTCAACCTGAGGTAAATGGTCAATGGCCTCAGCATTGATTGATGATGGTCTGTTGATAACACTATGGAAGTGTTCAGCCCATCTCTCTAGGATCATGTCCTTATCACTAATCAGTGTGGCTCCATCAGCGCTGAGTAGTTGTGATGCACCATAAATTTTTGGTCCATAAATAGCTTTCAGGGAATCATAAAAGCTTTCAGGTATCGTAAAAATCAAAAGACATTGCCCATATCAAAAGGAATAGAGAGAGAGAGAGAGAGAGAGAGAGAGAGAGAGAGAGAGAGAGAGAGAGAGATCTTTTTCCTTTTTCTTTGATTTCTTTGGGGTACAGATCTAGTAGTGGTTCAAAGGGTATATACAGTTTTATAGCCTTTTGGGCATAGTTCCAAATTGTTCTGCAGAATGGTTCAGCCATTTCACAACATCACCAATACTTCATAGTGTGCTTATTTTCCCTCAGCTTCTCCAACATTTGTCATTTCTGATAGGTATAAGGTGGTTTCTCACAGATGTTTTAATTTACATTTCTCTAACCATTAGTGATTTAGAGTATTTTAAAATATGACTACAAATAGCTTTTATTTCTTCTTCTGAAAATTGCCTGTTTGTGTCCTTTGACCATTTACCAAGAAGGGAATGGGTCTTATTTTTATAAATTTGACTCATTTCCCCAGATATTTGAAAAATAAGGCATTTATCAGAGAAATTTGCTATAGTTTTTAAAATTGCTTCATGGTTTATGGTACCTTTTAGCAAAATTTACTTTTCTCTGATTATCTTTTATAATTAGGTCTATTTTTGCTTTTGCTTTGTGTGAGATCATGATTGCTACTCCCTGACTTTTTTCACTTTAGCTGAAGTTTAATAGATTTTGCTCCAGTCCCTCATTTTAACTCTGCATATGTCTTTCTGTTTCAAAGGTATCTCTTGTAAACAACATATTATTTATTAGATTCTAGTTTCTAAACCATTCTACTATCGACTTCTATTTCATGGGTTAGCTCATCCCATTCAAATCGGTTTTGATTCCTAATTATACATTTCCTTCCATCCCATTTTCTTCTCTTTATCCTTCTATTTCTTTTTATCCTGCCCCTCCTCAAAAATCTGTTTTGCTTCTGACTACTGTCTCCCTTAATCCATTCTCCTTTTTTTAATCCTCTACTTTTCATTTATCCCTTTTCCTTCTTATTTCCCTAATGAGTAAGATAGATTTCAATACCCAAAAGAGTGTGCATTTTTATTCTTCTCTATTTGAACTAATTCTCCTGACAATAAGATTCAGACATTGCCTACCGTTTCCCCCTCCACTTTAAACATTCTTCCTTGTGTGCCTCTTTTATGTGAGGAAATTTCCCCATTCTATCTCTCCTTTCCTATTCTCCCTGTGCCTCTTTCTCACGTCTTCATTTTTTTTTTAGGACATTCCAACATAATTGACCCATACCAATGCTGTCTGTCTATGGCATCTCCTCCTAACTGCTCTAAAAATGATAAATTTCTTAGGAATTACATGTATCATCTTCCCATAGGATAATGTAAACAATTTAGCTTTTTTAATTACTTATGAATTCTCTTTCCTGTTTACCTTGTATTTGAATGACAGATTTTCTATTCATCTATATTTTCATCAGAAATGCTTGAAAGTCCTCTATTTCATGAAATTTCCATTTTCCCTTTTGAAGGATTATACTCAGTATTGCAAAGTAATTCTTGGTTGTAATTCAAGCTCTTTTGCTGCCTGGAACATCTTGTTCTAAGCCCTTCACCTCTTTAACATGGAAGCTGCTAAATCTTGTGGCTCCACGGTATCTGAATTATTTCTTTCTGGCTGCTAGCAATATTTCCTCCTTGACCTGGGAGCTCTGGAATTTGGCTATAATATTTCTGGGAATTTTCATTTTGGGATCTCTTTTAAGAGATGGTGGGTAGATTCTTTTAACTTTTATTTTACCTTCTGTATGTAAGATATCAGGACAGTTTTCCTTTATACTTTCTTGAAATAAAATGTTGGGGTTTTTTTTAATCATGTTTTTCAGGTAGTTCAATAATACTTTTTAAAATAATTTATTTATTTTTCAGTTCTCAACGTTCACTTCCACAAGAATTTGAATTCAAAATTTTTCCCACCAGTATGCACCCCATCCACCACTTCCTCCAGTCTGTCCTCCCTTCAATTACCCACCCTTCTTCCATTCCCCTTCCTCTCTACTTTCCTGTAATGCAAAATAGATTTCTATGCTCCATTGTCTGTATAACTTAATTTCCAGTTGCATGCTAAAACAATTTTTAACATCCATTATTACAGTTTTGAGTTCCATTCTCTCCCTCACTCCCCACCTACCCTCATTGAGAAAGCAAGCAATTCAGTATAGGTCATACAGGTGTAACAATGCAAAGCACTTCCATAATGGTTACATTGTAAAAGACTAACCACATTTCCCTCTGTCCTATCCTTCTCCCTTGACCTGTCCTCAAACAATAGTGTTTGCTTCTGATTATCCCTTCCTCCAATTTGCTGTCCCTTCTATTATCTTCCCTCTCCTATCCCCTTCCCACTACCCCCTGCCTTCCTGCAGGGTAAAATAGATTTCCATATCCATTTGAGTGTGTATTATTCCTCCTTAAGCCAAATTCCATGAGAATAAGTCTCACTTATTTTCCTTCATTTCCCCCCTATTTCCCTCCATTGTAAAAGCTCTTTCTTCACTCTTTTATGTGAGATGATTTGCTACATTCTATCTCTCCCTTTCTCTTACTCCTAGTACATTCCATTCAGTAGTAAATTTTATTTTTTTAGATATTCTCCCTTCATATTCAGCTTACCCCATGCTCTCTATGTATATATATGTATATGTATACATATGTGGATACATATACATACATGTGTATACACACATACACCCACATACATATATATATATATACCTACGTATATAATATACACATACATACATATGGTTCAATAATTCTTAAATTTATCTCCTCAATCTGTTTTTCAAATCAGTCATTTTAAAGATTTCACATTTTCATTTTATTGTTTCTTAAAATATCAATGAGTCATTGACTTCTACTTCTGGATTTTAAGGAACTATTTTCTTTGGTGAATTTTTTTGCCTCTTTTTACCATTAGGTCAGTTCTGTTTCTTTTAGGTATTTTCCCCCAGTATATTTTGTGCGTCTTTTATCAAACTCTTAATTTTCTTTTTATAATTTTCTTCCTTTGCTTTCATTTCTTTTCCAATTCTCCCTCTATCAGTCTTATCTCTTTCTTTAACTCTTCCAGGAATTCTTTTAAGGCTTGTGTCCAATTCACATTTTTTCTTTGAGGCTTTTCTTGTAGATTTTTTTTTATATTGTTGTCTTTTGAGTTTGTGTTTTGGTCTTCCCTGTCACTGTAGCTTTTTATGGTCAATTTTTATGCTATTTTCTCATTTTTCCAACATATTTCTTACCCTTGAACTTTATATTACAATTGGGCTCTGATATCATAAGGATGGGACAACATTGTGCCAAGCTTCAGACTTTTTCATGATGCTAGTCCTTGGTTTGCAAGTTTTCAGTGTTTCCAAAGTGGTCTGATCTAGTGAGAGGTGTGGTCACTGCTATCCTGATCTGTACCCTTGTCTTTACCCAGGAAGAGCTCCTGATCCAATGCAACTATAAGTGCTAGCACTCTCTTTGACTTAGAACTAGGATGAAAGCCCTGCTCCCTTGTGAACAACAATCAATTCTCTTCTCCACCCTGGAATTGTGACCCACAACTGTACACGGGGAAAGAGTTGGCAGTTAGTATCAGCTGTAACTAGTGCCAGCAAAGGGTCCACTATGATTTCTTTCTGATCAATTGTCCCACCTCCTTCCCCTCTCTGGGCTCAGAGCTTCTAAATCTGTTGCTACTGATTCCCTTGTGGTTCTCTCTTGTGGTAAACACTAACAGCACAAGCTGTCTTCCACCAGGTGTCATAGACCTCTCCTGTTGACCTCTTCAGTTGTCTCGGGCTAGAAAAAAGTCTCACCCTGAACTTTTGTTGACTCTGCCACTTCAAAATTTGATTGGAGGTGTTATTTTAAAATTGTTTAGAGGGAAATGCCTCCCTTCAGTCTCTCTCCACACCAGTCCATCTTCCACTTAGCTGCTCATATGATTTTTTCAGAGTATAGATCTGATCATGTCACGCCTTGCCCATTGAGCTCTAATGCAGCTCCACTTGTTCTGTCATTAAATAATAAATAATTAAGTAATAAACTCCTCTGCTTGATATTTAAGATCTTCATAGCTTGACTCTTTCCTACCTTTCTCATCTTCCTATGCTTTGCTCCCTTCTGTGCCTTCTATTATAATCCAGCCACATTAGAGCACTCATAGGTTATCAAATGCAACACTCCACCTTTACCTGTCCCCAGGGCCCGGAGTGCTTATCCTCTCATCTTTACCCATGGCTTCTTGGACTTCAGGAAGTGGCTCAAATCATGCCTTCTGTAAGAGATTTTTCCCAGTTTCCCCAGATGCAAATACTTTCATCTCTCAGATAGCCTTCTACACACACACACACACACCGCTATGTATCTGGGTATGTTGCATATACCTAGTTATTTACATTGTCTCCCTCATTAGAGTGAATGCTCCCTGTGGCCAGAGACTGTTTTTGCCTGTCTTTGTGTCCTTGGTGGTTTGGGGTACATGGAGTGATCAAGGAGGACTAGCACCTCTATTGTGAGGGTTTGCTCAGCCCTTTTCCAGGCTGCTTCTCTACCTTTGGTGTCTACCTGGCATTTAACTCTTACCTGTGGCTCCAAGGAACTGTAGCATATGCAGTGGCCACACCCTGGTAAACCATCTTGGCAGATGAGCTAAAGCCCATTAGAAAGGTATCAAAAATACCAAGGTCATTGCCAGTTGTCTTGACTTTTGGACTATGATCACTCTGAAAGAGTGAGGTCCATGACTTTGTGCACCTCTGCCTCACTTAAATTCAGCTCACCCATGAGTTAAGAAATCTCCTGTGCTTTCACTGGTCCTCTTTGAAAATGAAAGACAAAACACCACCCACCACAGTGTTTAGCACAATGCTGATTAGTTTATATTTAACTTTATTTCAAATTCAATGCTGAACTCAAATTTCTTCTACCACATCCTTGGAAATGGCATTCCAACATTCTCTTGAAGACCTTGAAGTTGGAAGAACCTATTCCTGCTGGAGGTGACCTGTTCCATTTTGGGATAGCTTTAATCATTAGGACTTTTTTCTTTACTTCAAGGTAAAAATCAGTTTCCTTGCCGATCACTGCTTCTAGTTCTAGTCTATAAAGTCTTCTGAAGAGATTACAAGTAAAATAGGTATATAAACATTCTTACAAGTAAATACAATATAGTTTTTACAGTCCCCTACTCATTCTTCAACCTTTTATCTCCCAACAAATCAGTAGTAAATATATACAAGTGGAGAGGTAGCATGCTATAGTGTGGTGGTTCCCAATATTTTTTCTTCTGTGAATTCTTTTCACTAAAAACTGAGTTATGATCTCCCAGGCTAATTTAATATACTATTTTAGATATTTTTGTTATTTGCTTAAAATAATTCTACCTCACTCACATTATCTTTAATTGTTAAGAATTGGTTCCCTTAAATAAACTCTGTTTTCCTCTTTGAAACTTCTAGTCCTTGTTTAATTTTTTTATTGCAGATATGATGAAATAAGTCAATTCACTAGATTGACTAGCTAGATGCATAGCAGGACTCTTTCCAGGAATTGGTCTCCCAGTTGATGCTGCATTCCAGAATAAGAATAAGTAAAAATGCCAAGCAGTTAGAATACATGGGAAATAGAACTATTCCAAATGACGAAAAGTATGAATCCTTCTTAAAAATATGTACTTTCATGGCTTTCAAGAATATGCCATAGACAAGAGAAAGAGGTGATTTTGATATCTTTGATGCTGAGGGAAGGATATCCAGTAGAAGAGATAGACAATGGAATCAAATTCTATCAAGAAGTCAAGGAGTATGAGAAATGGGAAAAAAGGCCACCAGATATGAAATTTAGGAAGTCATTGGTGGTTTATGTGAACACAGGTTCACTGGAAAGCTGAGGTAAAAAAGAACATCATGACGAGGGATAAACAAAGAATAGTGAGGAAGTGAAACCATGGTAGATAAGCAACATTTCTGAATAAATCACTATTAAAAGGGAAGAGAGAGATGACATAATCATTGAATGGAGTAGAAAGGTCAAGGGAAAGCTTTATTTTTTTGAGGCAAGATCACCCTCTCCTCCCTAAACTGGAATTTCAGTAGCCACTCATGCCAGTCCTACTGTTGATTGGCACAGAAGCACTGACCTTCTCCATTTCCAGAATGGTCCCAATCTTCACCTCCTTGACCAGCCTGGTAGCCCTTCTGCTCCACCAGGCTCATCATCGTGATGCTGGACGTAGTAAGGATGCACATTTGGCTTTAGCTTTACTATATCTCAAAACTCCTCAGCTCAAGCAATACACTGACCCCAACCACCTCAGTAGCAGGGCATATATGTAGGTATGTGGCATGACACTCAGTTGAGGAAAAGCTTTTTTGGAGATGGGAGATATGACTGTTTTTGTTGGAGTATGGTAAGGAAGTACTGGTGAAAAAGAAATTGATGGTGCTTAAAATAGAAACAATGATAATAGCAAGAGTAGTACTGAAAGAAATAACAGCAGCACAGCAGAAGCACTAACACATAAGAATTACGTAGTAATGTCATGGAAGAAGACTGCGTTGAGAGGAGTGATTTGCCTAGGCCAACGCAGAACAAGGAAATTCCAAACTGAAGGTGATTCAATCTTGAAAATATTGGGAAAGATTGCTTTATAAGAGGGAACCAACAGTTATGCTAAATTGAGGATGTGATGGAGAAACGTTGCCTAAGCAAAAGTAAGGCTAGGTGGATATGGAACCAATGAGATGACCTGAAAAGTAACCATTAGTGAATTGATATCAACCTAGAAGGAGAATTACAGTAGAGTGCCCCCAAGATCACTCCTCCCTTTGCTGTTGGAAATTGTTATCCATAATTTAACAACATAGGCAACCTGCTTACCAAATTTAATGCAAAGCCAGGAAGGATAGAAAACTTGGGGGATGACAGTGTAAGAATTCAAAAGGGTCTTGAAAAAGATCCATAAAGATGGGCCAAACTTAGCAAAATATAATTTAATAGAGATGAATTTACATTCCTAAATGCAAATTTGGATTTTTCATAATTGACTGCACAAGTATATGATAGGGGATTGTGGTTAGACAACAGCTTACAAGAAAAAATATCTGAGCTTTGGTATATTGCAAGCACAAGATGAGTCAAGTGTGTTTTATAAGTTAAAAAAAAATGCTATCATGAAGTTTGGCTGCATAAGGTGTTAGGGGCCAAGCTCTGGACCGTGGCCCCCTGAGGAGCCTGGAAGACGCCCCGGGTGTGAACCCGCCTTCGGGTGCTGGGACCGCCAATACGGGAGCTGGCTCCGCCCTCAGGGAGGAACATGGGAGGAGCTCTGACTGGGTATAAGAGGGCATGTTGGGGCAAGTTCGGGGAGACGCCATTAATAAAGTAAAGTGCACTGACCATCTCGGGTGAACTGTGTAGTCATTTCCCTTCCATGGAGGAGGGGATAGCCCTATCACGTGCTGCAACGTGGTAGGGGCCGGAGACGTCCGAAGACCCAGGGAAGGGTAAGTATCCAAGCGAAGGCCGGGGGTGGGGATACCGCCTGAATGCA
>CM053771.1:125070962-125089901 GCA_028658325.1 Potorous gilbertii | reverse complement strand
AGAAGCACTAACACATAAGAATTACGTAGTAATGTCATGGAAGAAGACTGTGTTGAGAGGAGTGATTTGACTAGGCCAACACAGAACAAGGAAATTCCAAACTGAAGGTGATTCAATCTTGAAAATATTGGGAAAGATTGCTTTATAAGAGGGCAAGATTTGAAAAGAACAGAAAAAATATCACAGAAAAATTTAATAGCCACTCCAAAGTGATTGAAAGTGCTGGAACACCTACCTCCCCCCTGTTTTGTTTTCTCTTCTTTGTACAATTCTTATTGTGACCCTGAATAATAGATATTTGACTTGAGGCATGCGAATGTGAAAAGTGTCTTTTCTGATATTTATCATTCCTCTTTTAAACCATGTTCTTGGATACCCTTCACTTCTAATAATAACTGACACTCATAGAGTGCTCTAAAGTTTGCAGACTTTTGAACCTCGTAATAACCTTGTGAAATAGGTACTACAGGTATGATAACCCAGATTTTACAGATGGGAAAACGGAGGCTCAGGGAATTTAAGTGATTTGACAAAAATCAAACAACTGATTAAATGTCAGAGGCAAGATTTCAACCATGGTTTTCCTGACTCAATGTCACTCAATCACACAACTCTTTACAGCAAGTTCTGTTTCTGGCATTTATTTTTTTACATTATTAGTTACCAGGCCAAATTCTAGATCTTTTCTTAGTAGCAAAGCCCTCCGTGCATTATCCTGGAAAATGTGAGAATCTCATTCTCATTTAATGTTAATTGGGTGTGAATATAGGAACTACATGCCACTAGAGACAGAGTACAGAAACTGAAAAATGTCACAGGTCCTACACATCTTCACTAGCTTCATTCTTACTTGCCTTGTGAATATTTATTTTCCCCAAGATCAAAATTTTTCAGATTAACAAAGGCATTTTAGTGAGTCCCATGTAATATTCATAACCCAAATTTCTGCATATCTGAACAGGTTGATAGAATGTATTCCTTATTGCAATCATGCAAGATAGGTAGTGGAAATGTAGTCAATCCCCATTTTACAGATAAGGAAATTGAGTTTCCAAATGGTGACGTAACTAGTCAAAGGTTATACAGTTCATATGTGAGAAGCCAGGGCTTGAACCCTGATTGTTTCATTAGAAATTCAATACTCATTATGCCACACTGTTGTCTAAAGCTTTGCACCACCTGTGAGGTAAAAACTATTTTTACAATATAATGTCTCCCTTATTAGACACTCAATAAATATTTGCTGAATGAATGGATTTGCTTTTGTTATAATGTAGTAGGGAAGGGGGAGAGGGAGAAAGACTTACACAGTCAATAAAAAACGTAAATGTAGATGAATGTAGTGCTGAAAAGAACCTCAGATGTCATTTAAAATAATCTTCTCATTTTATAGCTAAGGAAACTGAGACTCAAGGAAATTAATCACCTTAAGGTCCTCTTACTTTAACTCAGTACTTTTTCCAGCATACCATACTGTTTCCCACATATGGGTGGTACTATCCCCAAAACAGTTTAATTTGGTTTTTAAAATTCCAAATTGCTATTCTCTCTAACTTTCAAAAAAGAGAATCCTCATAGAAAAGATCAAGAATGATACAAGAAGGTCAATTTCTTGGAATATTATAGGATCATAGATGGAGAGCTAGAAGAGACAGAGTTCATCTTGTCTAAAATAAAAAATTTTTCTGATTAGGAAACAGACCCAGGGAGCTTAAAAGACTTACTCAATGTTACACAGGTAGTAATTGGCAGAACCAGGACTGGTACCCAGATTCTCAGATTCTAATACCTCTTTCCTTACCCTTTACCATTCTGACTCCTACTATTTACTTCTGCTTAAAAAATCCAGACATAACTCTTCAGATTTCTAATATTACAATGATAGTTAGGTGGCATAGTAAATAGACCATTGAACCTGGAGGCAGAAAGATCTGAGTTTAACTATGACCTCAGATACTTACTAGCTGTGTGGCCCTGGGTAAATTACTTAACCTCTGTATGCCTCAGCTTTCTCATCTGTAAAATGGAGCTCATGATAGCATCTACATCCCAGAATATTATCAGAATAAAATGAGGTTATTTGTTTAAAGCTCTTTGCAAATTTTAAATATATAAGCTATAATATATAAATGTACCAGAGGATATATTAGTATATAAATATCATCTCTATTAATAATCATTTTCATTAGTATTATGATAAAAAAGATTTGAAGAAAGGCAAGGGTACAACCTTCTGTCACCCCATTTGAACAAATGGAAAACCAAGACTGGAATTGGGCTATGTATGACCTCAAGTAAGTTATTCCATTTCTCCAGGCTCCAGAATCATGCCAGATGATCTCCCAACTTTAGATCTATGATGCTATTATTGTATAAGTCCTCATGAACAAATGACTGAACTCAGAAAGAGATGAGTAGGCTCCTTGGTTATCCCTCTACTGTGCTCCATAAGCTGACAGAAAACATGACTTTGTGACATTTACCATTCTGTCTTGGAGATCTCACCCATATAAACCATGTTGATCCAAGTTAGTAAAATTTAATCATCTCCATGGCAGGGAAATGAAAGCATACTCATCAAGCAGAGATAACTTTTTCACCCCTTACCTCAAGACAAAGAAAGAAATGCATTAAAGGTGGGCGTCAGAAATGAATCACTTACTTAGAGAGTTGATTTTGTGTATTGACTTGTGGAGATCTCTGATTCAACCTTGTTAAGACCACACACTTTTATATCTTTACTTGAAATCCATTCCCTCAGATGTTTGCCTTTAGGTTCTAGGGAAGTTCCTAAATAGATAAATCTTTGTCTATAGACTATGTTTTTAGGGTGTTTTTCCCTATATCTGACCTACAAAGCTGCATCCAATGCACGATCACATATATTCTGTCCCCATTCAACATTCATACTAAACCTGCCCACCTTCAGAGCATATGCCAAAAGTGTATTCAGCTTATTTATTCAATTTTCATTTTTATTGCTTTGAGATCACTCAGGAAAAGAACAGAAAAAAATAAAAGAAGTGTTAAAAAATAATTTAGGGAAATATATCATTAATGAGGTAGAAAGAAAAATGAGTCATCGAAGATTATAGGGATGTAGTGTCAGAGATATGGGAGGAAAACAATTACAAAATCGAAGGAAGTAGACAAAAAGGGGACTCATCACCAGAAGTAAATCCTGCAAACAGTGAAGGATGATGGATAAAAGCAAAGGCCATTGAATTTGGCAGTTTGGGTTTCTGCTCTGCGTGGAGCGGGGTTCCCTATGGTGCTATACTTCATTTCCACTGTAACTTTAAAGAGAACTTTCAAAATGTCTGTAATCCTAGAGTTCTTAATGAAGGAGGATAGGTTCAAATGCCTTGCTATATGAAATCACTTAGGTGACATCTACTTGTACTTCCAAATATGTAAAAAAAAGTGAAGATATCTATACTACAAATCTGAGGAGAACTTGGAAAAAGCTTCTGCTAATGACTTGTGCCATTATTGGTATTCAAAATCCAACTGACATGTCATTTCACTCACTGTTCTGACAAGCATGATGTTTTAAAATTTGCTGCTGCCAATAGTGTCATGCCTATTGCTGGGAATATTACACTGGATATTTTCACTCCCCAGAGTCAGGCAGCTTTCCAAAAGCTTATCCTCCCATAAGTTATTGATCCCATCAGCCATCAGTAGAAGTCATGGGTTTATGCTAGCCTTCCAACTATTGCACTGTGTCACAGACTCTCCTCTTTGGTGTATTCATATTGCCATTTCATAGAACTATACACTTACTCATTGGATCTGATGCGGTGGATGCTGGTCCATGAAATCCTTGGTATATATGTAGTACCAAACTTTGTGAACACCATGACAGGTTATGTCCAATGACTTTTGGTGGGGTCCAGAGCAGATTGGAAAGGAGTAAGTAGTAGCTGAAAAGGCAGGATTCACTGCTTTTCTACCTAAGGTTACACATTGCTCTGAAGGAGTAGAGGGGTCAGGAGGGTCCATCTGATACCTCACTGAAGATGGAAGTATTCAACCTGCTACTGAAGACTGGTGCACAGCTCCCACTGGGTAGGAGCTATCACAGAATGATCTTAAGTTTTAGCCCAGATAGACTTAATAATGCTGAAATAAATTGAATAATAATAGTTTCTTAGCATCATCTTTCTCCCCACCCCCAGGAATTTGGTGACTTATCAGAAAGAACAAAGATTTACAGAAGTTTTGAGGTTGTGAGGAAATAAAGATTCATTAAGTGCCTAATGTGTGTCACACACGTTACAAATATTATTTCATTTGATAACCCCGGAAAGCAGGTGCTATAATTATTCGCACTTCACAGCTGAGGAAAACTGAGGCAGACAGAAGCTAAATGACTTGCCTGGAAGCCTATGGCTTGTAAATGTCTGAGACTGGATTTGAATTAAGAAGTCCTGACTCCAGAGTCAACACACATGATATGCCTCTCTATAGCTCAAGAAAAGTTGAGAAAATTCATAAATACAATTTTCTCAGTAGAATAGAAAAAGAATCAACCACTGAGCATGGAGGAGGGCTGTGTGGACTTTAGAAGAGTAGAAAAAGTTCAAAATGGGTGCTATGGGGCAAGTAAAAGGAGGGTCAGCTTGTAACAGGAGGTTGGAGCCAGACTGCAAAGGACATTAAATGCCAAAGAGAGGACTTGGTATTGTAACGTAGAGGCAATATGAACCTACTGAAACTTCCTGAGGAAGGAAATGATGCCACGGTCAGTTCCTTCCAATGATTCCCAGGTGCCATGGTTCTCAGTCTTCTTTCCATCTTACTCACTGTCCTCAAACCAACCTAAACTGTTCATGCTCAGAAACTTGACCACCAGACAATGGACTTGGAGGGTCATGGTAACTGATGAAGCTGTCAAGGTGAGGAAGGTTTGCAATCTGCATCAATGGAAGGAATACCAATGAAATCATAGCTGCCCCAAAGTCTAGGCACATCTGCTTAGTCATCATAGTTTGTTGCTCATGAACCATAAACCCCTCCTTACAATATAAAAAACGTTAAAGGAACCATTACTTGTCATCAGGCTGTCATCTGATTCAGCAGTTGGAAAACGTTGTGGCTTTCAAATTTACCTTTGAATACTGGCGACACACTGTTTATATAGAAGTCTTAGGCTCTTATTAATACTGATGTGAACTAATTTGCTAGATTTTAAGCTGCTTGAGGACAAGGACTGCCTTTTGCTTCTATTTATATCCTCTACACTTAGCACAGTGCCTGGCACATAGCAGACATTTAATAAATGCTTATTGATTGATTGATTGATTTGGTACAGGGTAGGGGGGAAACAATCCCTATCTGTGATTTCATTGAAATAGAAAACTGCTTCCATAAATACACATCAGCAAATGCTCTGTAACTCATCATCTCAATTATCTGAGACACTAAGACATTAAAAGACCTGTACAGGGTCACACAGCCACTAGGTGGAACTTGAGCCCAACTCTTACTGGCTCTCTCTCTCTCTCTCTCTCTCTCTCTCTCTCTCTCTCTCTCTCTCCAGTTCATCATGTTCCTTCTTGGATCTGAGCTGGAAAATGCAAATGGAAATTAAGAAAGTGCTTGGAAAATGCTTCTAAAACTTTCAATATTTCATCTTGGAACTGTCCCTCTCTGGACTTTAGGAATTCATGTGTTGTGCCAGCTTTCCTCTTATGAGCGCCCTGAGGGAAGTTATTACTCTTCTTCTTGTACTCTCCTCCCTTCTCCCCTCTGGGACTACATCCACACAAACATGCCCATTCACACGCACATGCCAGTGCATAGTCTTTCCTTCTAATCCATTTGCTTTGCAGAAGCATCAAGAAGCTTCTTTGCAATGTGTGTTTCCTGGCACTTCTGCAACTCATTTCTCTAAAGTTCTGGTTTTATAATCACTGTGGTTTCTTTGCAAAATGTCTTTAAAGAACAGAGGGGGGATGCACCACACCTTTAAGCAATCCTAGCACAAGACTGTAAGGGGGCTAAATATATTAACCTCAGAAATGCCAGACTTGTAAGTCACATTGTGAGGGAAGTCAAGTTTATGCCACCTCAAGCTCTTCCACCTGCAGCATCTTACGTTGCACACTTAATGCATCTTTCAGCTGCTTCCATCAAGTCTGTACTGAAAGTCAGTATGTCAGCCCTCAAGCCCTCTCAGTGCAGCCACACTAAGCTTCATGCAGAATGATGAAGACTAGAAAGGAGTTCAGGGAAATGAAGGGATCTCAGAACATACTCCTTAGGCAATCACCTACTTATCCTATGCATGGTGATGGTCCTATAGATTGAGGTTCAGGATTCATATCAACAAGTCATCCAACAATGCTTGCATTTATCCTGTACTTTCAGCAGTTCTGATGTGGGCACCAGATGCATATCAAACATGGGCCAACATGCCATTCTTTCAGTTTTTTCAGCCAATATCTTTTCAATCCGTGGAGGTAAAAACTGCTCAGGTAGGTGTAAGGTGAATTTTAGTATAAATAAGGTGGATTTTAGTGTATGTAAATTGAATTTTGTTATTTCTCAGCGTTGCTTTTCCCAGGATCTATAGCCATAACAATCTCCAGTTCCCAGGTACTAGATATGAGTTCCTACAGTTATGGTTCAAAATATCTCCACTGTGCTTGTGCAAAGTTATATAATGGTAAATAATATAAGCATCCATTGCAGCTGCACAGTGAGATACAGGGATAAGGTGATGTAAACTTGTGAAGTTATTGCTGGCAATATGCCTTCTTTGCCTGTTGGCCTATAAAACAGGTGGTCACTAGACTGTGAATGGGGAACCCTTAAGGTTGAATGCACAAATGCTGTGTGTGTCTCAAATGGCCCCCATTGAGGCTTGGGGGGAATCTGTGTTTGCCTCAACTGGCCCCCATTGAAGCTTGAGGGGATTTAGCGGATGCACAAGTTATGCCTGTCTCGATTGACCCTATTGAGGTCAATAGGAGTAGTTGTTCCCCCTTTTCACCAGTCCCTTCACCAGAAGGGTGATTAGGGAATGCTGTAGGAGTTATGTTCTTGTTATCAGCAATCTTATTCTGAGAAAACTAGACTAGAATAAAGATTATTAACCCCTTCTTAGTGTCTTTCCTGTCTGACCAAATCAAGAGTGCTGGCAACCTTCAAATGTGCTGTTTATTTGTCTTATGGCAGGGAAGTATATTCTCTTGTTCTGACCCTAAAAAACTGGCTCCTGGAATGCATTGAGATGGTTTATAAAACCCAGTGTCAACGTTCCATGTGAGGGCAGCCTAGCTTGAAGTTTCAGGAACTGATTTGAGGCATATATGCATTCATTGAATTAATAGGACTTGGAAAAGGAACTTGTTTTTAGTTTAGTTTGAGAAGAGACTAGAGCCACGGCTATGGGTAAACAAGGTAAGCAAGAGCCCAGGCAAAACATGTAGGAAGCAGAAGGGTTGGGGAGGGGTACAATGAAAAGTACATAAAAATTTATTTATATCTTTTATTTTTATATAGCCTACACTTCCTCCTCTATCACTTCCCCTTCTGAGAGCTCTCTGTTATTACAAATAAACTTTTAAAAGAAGAAAAAATATTTGGCAAAACCAATCAACACATTAAAAAATAATCTGATGCCATATTTCATGCACCTGGGACATCTCAACTCTGCAAAGAAGTGAGGCAGAGGTATCCGTTCATATCTCTTCTTTGAAGCCAAGCTTGCTCTTGAAATTTTGTGACAGTTGTGTTTGTGTTTGTGTTTGTTCTCCTTCCCATTTTCAGTAGAGTTTCTTTCCATTGCTTTATTGTTTGCATGGTTCTGCCAACTTCACTTTAGATAAGTTCATGAAAGTTTTTCCATGATTCTCTGTTTTTAAACAGTTCATCCTTCCTGACAGCACAATCATGTTCTGTTACATTGATGTGCCACAACTGGTAGTTATTCACTCAAGAGACAGTTTTTAATGTTTCTTTTACCTAAATGTAGAAAATTCTGCTTTCCATGTACACAGCTATATATTTTACAATTAGTCAAGTTGCTCATTATGTGAGAACTCAAAACCTTTGATGAGTAGAAATATATAGGGGCTATAATTTTCAAACCATCCATGGTGCACAAAAGACCTTTGACTGAGCTCTGAAAGAGATCTTACTTTCTCTACCTAGAAAAAGTTTGGTCATCTGACACATTGCATGAGTAGGAAATGCTAGGTAGTACTGAGGATAATGCATGTCTTTCCAAGTGGTCTTATTCATTTAACAAAAGTTTATGAAGTCCTCACTATGTTCATATAGGTTATGTTGGTCTACTTATGTATTCCTTACATCAGGTACTTCATCTCCCATCTCTATGCTTTTGTACTGACTTGCTGTCAGGACTAGAATACCCATTCTTACTTATGACTTTTGGTTTCCTTCAAGGTTTAGCTTAATCTACTTAAATCTACTTAATCTACTTCAATTTCTGAGGAAGATCTTTCTTGGTCTCCTCAACTACCAAAGATTACTTTATATCTCTGTCTTAAACACACATATGTATGTATGTGTGTGTGTATTTACCTATATGTAAATATAAACGTGTGTGTGTATGAACATGTTGTCTTCCCCTTCAGAAGATAAGTTCCTTGAGGGTAGGGACTCTTCCATTTTTGTCTTTGTATCACTTAATGGTTGTTGATTGAGTGGCTGATTGACTATTTGTTCATGCTAGACCCCTGTGTCTCTCTTACACAATTCATTTTCCATGCAACCAAAGTGATATTCCTAAAGCACATTTCTGATATTGTCACTTCTCTGCTCAAGGAGTTTCAATGGTTCCTCATATCCTTTAAGATAAAATACAACTTCCTCTATTTGACTTTTAATGTTCTTCAAAATCTGACTGTAACAGATCATTCCAGATTGTTTACACAGTAATCCACTTTACACACCCTACAATCCCCTCAAATTGACTTACTTTCTGGTATCCAGGCACCGCATTCCATCATCTGCCTTGATGCCTTACATGGGCCACCTCCAAAAGACCTTTCTGATTCCTTATTTATTACTGCCCTCCTGCAAATCACTGTGTGTATACATTTATGTTTCTGCTTTACATGTTTTGTTTTGTGTATCTATTGTGAGCATGTCATTTTCCACTAGCAAAATGTAATCTCCATGATATCAGAGACTGTGCAATGCATGTACATAGTAATTGCTTAATAAGTTGTATTTACTAAAAATTAAATTTATTAAATATTAAAAATTAATTGTAGATGCTTTGAAAATGTTACAGTATAATATTCATATACAACAAATTTAAGAACTCTATGTAGTCTTGGTATATAGCTGGGGCTATGTTCTAGACGGCAATAATATCCATTCTTACCCTTTTCTACTTGATTCTAGCTCATTTCCCCATAAGTTCTCCACCTAGATTCTAAGGCAATGAAAGTATATTCTGATATTTACTAATAATAGAATTATATGACCTTTCTAATTAATTAATTACATGAGTACCTACCCCAGTTTAGAAATTAAACTTTTACCCATACTTCTCTCTCTGTCTCTGTCTCTGTCTCTGTCTCTCTCTGTGTGTCTCTGTCTCTCTCTGTCTCTCTCTCTCTCTCTCTCTGTCTCTCTCTCTCTCTCTCCTTTTCTCCATCTCTTTCAATTTCAAACTCCAGTCTCACAGGCTTAAAACACATCAGTGTCACCAGTTATATGAATTATTTACAGAATACCTAACAATACAAAGTTATATTTTCTTAACTATTTCAATAGTGTATTTGCTGTAAAAAAAATTGTCACAGCTATTTATCAACTGCAATTGATTACTCTTTCACAGACAGTGAAACCACAGCTCCATCATTTAGCTTTCTTAGAATGTCATTGAAAGTCTCTTCTCAGGTTATCTTTTCCACATAATAAAAGTTAAACCTAATTCTCTCAAATGTCATTTTAGGGTTTCTCTACGACAATTGTCACTCTATCTCTCATGAAAGAACTTCTCTTAGTTTTTTCTTCCAGACTCTGTTACAACAGTAAAATCTCCTTTAATGACCCTTAAATTCCCTATTCTCAAGACTCCGTTCTTTCCTTTTAAAAAATACAATAATATGCCTAGTTTTTGTGAGTTAAGATAAATGAATGATACCTCAGCTATCACTAACAGCAAAGGGAAGGGTCAGAAAATCATAGATTTAAGGATGAAAGGAAATTCTGAGAAAGCCTGAGAAGCCCAGGTCATCTCACTTAGGTCACACAGATATAAAGGGATTTGAATCGAGGTATTTAGACTTCAAATACAATATTTTTCCCTCTCTACCATGAGTCCTTGCTAACTAATAATGCATGAATAAATTATGGACATTTAAAAACACCTCCTCCCCATCCCATTTTATACATCAGGAAATATAAATGCCTTGCCTAGTCACACAGTTGGTACTAGAGACCCTACATAAACCTAGATCTCCCTACAAGTTAACTCGTAGGTTCCAACTGGACTTGAATCACTTTAAAGCACAGAGTTCTAGACAAACTTCAGTTTCTCTTTTAATGTGAACCTGCCAATAGCCTGGTGGCTGCGGTGATCTCAGACCTCCTGATTTTCAGCTTTCCGTGCTGTGTTCACCAGGCAATGGCATTATTTGAAGCTCTCCATATGCCCTCTAGTGGTAACTCTCCTATATAGAACTATTTTATATTTCAACCTGTTTTCTTCAACTGAGGCTCCAGTCAAATTAAATTAAATTTGTTTCTGAAATAGAGTCCCTAGCTTTCCCTACTTAGTTTTCTTCTTAAAAACAGCTATAATGTTTGTGTTAAGGAACTTGTAAAAAAAAAAGCCTGATGTAGTACAATCTTGTGTTCTTTTATAATGATATTTCATTGCTAGTAAAATGTAGAAAACTTGGATGAAAACTGATTTTGAACATTCCAGCCCCACCTCAAATATCCAAGGCAGAGGAGCCTGGTGAAGCTTTTCCAGAGCAGAACAGGGCTCTCTTTTCTCTACTTTTCTCTCCTTCCTACAAAGAGTTTTTGCCTTCTGTCATTACCCACCTCATGCCTCAACTGCTTCTTGACTGTGTCTATGGGTGCCTTCTCCCCCTGATGAGTTCTTCCAAAAACTTCCATCTTGAGGAAAGGCTCAAAACGGCCATCTCTCATTCTCCAGGCTTGGTCACTATTCTTCCCTTGTGGGTAACTTTCTTTCCCCTCTCACTTCTCAGTTCCCTTTTTGTTTTGTCTTCCCCCATTAGAATTTAGGCTCTTTAAAGGAAGGAATTAGATTTCTTTTTGCTTGTATCAGTTTTCTCAGCATGTAGCACAGTATCTGGCACACAGTATGCATTTAATAAATGTTTATTGACTGAGTGATGGCTTCACAAACTTCATGACTTACCATTTTCATCATCTAGGAAAGAAAGAAAGAAAGACAGAAAGAAAGAAAGAAAGAAAGAAAGAAAGAAAGAAAGAAAGAAAGGAAGGAAGGAAGAAAGAAAGAAAGAAAAAGGAAGGAAAAAAGAAAGAAAGAAGCAGGAAAGAAAGAATGTAAGAAAGGAGAGAAATAGAGAGAGAGATAAAAGAAGAGGGAGGACGGAAATAAGCATTTATCAAGCACTTACTATGTATGTGTCAAGCACTGTGAAAAGCACTTTGCAAATATCTCTTTGATCCTCACAACAACCCTGGAAGGTGGATGCTAGTATTGTCTTCATTTTATAATTGAGGAAACTGAGGCAAACAGAGGCTAAGTGATTTTAAGTGTCCAGGGTCACCCACTATGCCACTTAGTGGGTGAAAGAAAAGAAGAAAGGAAAGGAGGGAGGAAGGAAGAAGAAAGAAGGAGGGAGAGCATATGAAAGAGAAATTAATTTTATTTAATGTAGCCATATAAGAGGAAATTAAGCTCTATCACCAATTAGATGTATGGCCCTGGGCATGTCATTTAATTTTTTCAGGTCTCAGTTTTCCTACCTGTAAAATGAGACTGGTATCTTACTTCATAGACGCCTTCCAGTTCCAGGATTTTAAGGGCTTATGTAAAAAGGACCAAGTATATTAATTTCATGAGGTTCCTCTCATCTCAGCAAGGAAACACTGTCCATAATTTCCTTGACCAAGTCAATAGACTGTTATGGTACAGATAATAGGCTCATTTTTGGATGACCATACTTGAATCCTCTGTGGATCTGTGAACTTATTTGGGTAGTTAATCTCTCACCTTATACAGTGACAATTCATTCATGCTTTTGTAGTTCATAAAAATCTTTCTTCAATACCTCACTATAATAATATAATAATACCCATTCATGTAACACTTTATATATACTTTCACTTTGGAGTCTCACAAAATGAGGAACATACTAGAGACATCCCAACCTTCCATTTAAAGACAAGGAAACTAAGGCAGAAAGGAGTTAAAAGACTTACCCTAGGTCACACATCTAACAAGGTCAAAATCAGGATTCGAACTCAGGTCTTCTTGATTCCATGATCAGCCATCTTTCCATTCCACCGTGCTTCCTCACTCATTGATCTTGGCATGAAGATAACTAGATTTTTGAAGACTGCCACTGAAAAAGAAGCTCTAATAGGTCTTACCAAGTTAGGAAGTCTTCATATATGATGAGCCTATAATTCACTATGTGTAGAAGACAAAATATAGCACCAAAGTAATCAGACTTTGTTACTGAACAATATTTATCATAAAGGAATTTAGGCTAAGTATATAGAATAATAGTGATGGTCATGATAGCTAACATTTATATTGAATTATAAGGTTTGCAAAGCACTTTATTCTCATTTTGTCCTCACAAAATCCTGGGAGAAAAGTACTTTTATAATTCTCATTTAACAGATGAGGAAACAGAGTCAGACAGAGGTCAAGTGACTTGCCCAAGGTCACATAGCTAGGAAGTAAGTGCCTGAGGTCACATTCGAACTCATGACTCTGCCAGATCCAGTGCTCTAATATTGCCTCTTTAATTTCTTTTTTTTTCTTGTTCAAATGCTTTGCAACTAATCTACAGAGAATCTTATAATCTATAGGAAATATTTTAAACTATTTGAACCCTAAATTAGGTTTTCATTTCCCTACCGTATGACTTTGATCTCCTTCTTTATATCTATGGAAAAGACCTATCTTAGGCTTGGGGCTTTGTTATGTGAGGGTAGTGGCCATGACTATAAAGCTGTCAATCTGCCCTTATCAGAGAGAAGTTCTATCCACCAGAACCTAGTAGAGTAGAAGTTAGGTGGCCTGTCTAGCTCTGAAGGGATGAGCTCAAAAGACAGAAAAGAATAATTCCCAGAAGAAATCCAAGACCAGCAAAAGAAATCTCCCTAAGCCAAGGCCAGGAGGAAGCAATAAAACCCAGTAGAGCACCACTCACAGCAGAGATGCTATTTCCAATGAGGAATAGGCCTGATTAGAGTGACACCACATCATCACCAGAAGACATCAGGGATCCTGCAATGTCAGAGATGTGAACTCTTAGTGTTCCACACTTCCCCCAAGTGTAACTCCCTCATGCATGCTCATCTTACCCACGGATGCTTTATATGTTTGTAGAACCATGTCCTCAATGTTTACAAGGAGATTGTTCTACTGTAAACCATTTTATTATGTGATTTCACTAAATGACTTTTCTTTGAACCAGCTGTGTTCTTTGGTTGATAAAAGAAAAAGCAAACAGATTAGCAGAAATTTGTAAGCTATTATTTTAAGTGGATGTGAACCCACAAAAGACCTTGAACCCAGGGTAGTTGTTCTAAGGCTCCTGAATATGAGAGGGGAGTGACCCAAATATTATGTGTTTCTCTCATCCAAGGACAAGATTGTCTAAGTTTAAAGATCTAGGTCATGATTTGTTTTGTCATAGTAACCTTCACAGATTTTGAGCATGGAAATCTATAAATATTTTTAATAATATTTAGGTCTCTAAATAGATTTAGAGCTGCTTGGGGCCTCAGAAATCATCCAGTTCAAATACATTATTTTATAAATGAGGAAACTAAGGAAAAAGAAGTAGTTTGTCCAAGGTCATTAACTAAAAAGTATAGAGGCAGGGTTCAAACTCAGGTTTTCTGACTCAAAATCCAGTGCTCTTTTCACTATGTACATAGATACTGGACTGGACCATCAGTATAGGGAACTTTTAGGTGAGGACACTCCCTCTGTGTTCTGTACAACACACCAGAATAGCTCCCTCATTTCTTTCTATAACCCTGTAATTATACTTCATCAGCTATGTAATCATATGATTAACATATTACAAATGTTTGTGTTCTTATAGCATAGATTGCAAACTGTTTGAAAACCATGATCACTAGGCATATGCATTAGCAGCCATTTTAAAACCATTAGGGACTGTCTCAAATGTTCTGCAGAAATAAATCTCATATTGCTTCTCATCACAATGTTAAGGCTGTTTCCAATTTTAAACTTACCCTTTACTTATGTTACTTCTATCTGGTGTATTTTCAAGTGAACTGATTGGTCAGTCATTCAACAGAGTTTCTGTGAGATGGTAGTTGGTGTGCCAGGGTAGTAGTAGAGGAGAAAAAAGACATGGCTTCCTTGCAAAAGTTAGCTTACATATAAATATTGTTAAAAGAAAGAAAAGAAGCAATACATACAATTGAATTTTAAGTATATTTACCATTTAATACATTTAGTGGTCATTAGTCAGTAGAAAAATAAATCTTTTATATTTTAACTGGCTGTTTGTTTTCACCAATTGGCTAAAAATACATTTCTATCTCTCAGTGAGAGACCTTGAAAAATTCTTCTACCATTTTGCAACACATAATTGTACACATGGACTTTTCCCTCAATTTTTATTTTAAATGAAAATATAGAAATAAACTCAATGAGGAACTAGATTAAAGACTGGTGCTGGGATAAATGTTACAAACTTATATTCAAAGAAAAAGAGTCATATATCAAAATTAAGTTTACATATGATTACTACATTATGACAAATATCTTCTAAAGTGTAAATTATTTCATCAAAATATTATTTATATTCAAAAAATCTGTAAAATAAATTTAATATGATTTATTGTAGATAATAGTAAGCATATGAATTTTTATTGGATTGCTTCTTTTAATTCTTACAGATGTCTCACATAAAATATTCATATTTTATATTAGAGTTTTCATTATGAGGATAAAAAAATTTTAAATTTTATTTAATTTTGAATTTTAATTTAATTTACTTTATTAAAATATTAAATTTTATTATCATAATTACATTATGTAAGCTTAATCTGGAGTTTGGGGGAACAAAAATTGCTATCATAATTACTTTAAGCAAATAACAAAAAAATCTAAAATAGTATATTAAATAACCCTGGGAGATCATAACTCAGTTTTTAGTGAAAAGAATCACAGAAGAAAAAATATTGGGAACCACCACACTATAGCATGCTACCTCTCCATTTGTATATATTTACTACTGATTTGTTGGGAGATAAAAGGTTGAAGAATGAGTAGGGGACTGTAAAAACTATATTGTATTTACTTGTAAGAATGTTTATATACCTATTTTACTTGTAATCTCTTCAGAAGGCTTTATAGACTTGATTGGCAAGGGAACTGATTTTTACCTTGAAGTAAAGAAAAAAGTCCTAATGATTAAAGCTGTCCCAAAATGGAACAGGTCACCTCCAGCAGGAATAGGTTCTTCCAATTTCAAGGTCTTCAAGAGAATGTTGGAATGCCATTTCCAAGGATGTGGTAGAAGAAATTTGAGTTCAGCATTGAATTTGACATAAAGTTAAATAAACTAATCAGCATTGTGCTAAACTCTGTGGTGGTGGTGTTTTGTCTTTCATTTTAAAAGAGGACCAATGACAGCACAAGAGATGTCTTAACTCATGGGTGAGTTGGATTTAAGTGAGACAGAAGTGCACAAAGTCATGGACCTCCCTCTTTCAGAGTGATCAAAGTCCAAAAGTCAAGACAACTGGTATTTTTGATGTCTGACCAAGTTCTGAGAATTCCCAGCACCTACATCAGTCACTTTCAAGGTGACTGGAACACATTGTTCTCCTGCACCGATTCCACCAGGAAAGTCTTCATGTACTTGGGGTAGACACCCCCAATAACTCACCAATGGGCTTTAGCTCACCTGCCAAGATGGTTTACCAGGGTGTGGCCACCGCATATGCTACAGTTCCTTGGAGTCACAGGTGAGAGTTGAGTGCCAGGTAGACACCAAAGGTAGAGAAGCAGCCTGAAAAAGGGCTGGGCAAACCCTCACAATAGAGGTGCTAGTCCTCCTTGATCACTCCATGTACCCCAAACCACTAAGGACACAAAGAAAGGCAAAAACAGTCTCTGGCCACAGGGAGCATTCACTCTAATGAGGGAGACAATGTAAATAACTAGGTATATGCAATACACCCAGATACATAGGGGGGTGTGTGTTGTGTGTGTGTGTGTGTGTGTGTGTGTACAGAAGGTTATGTGAAAGGTGAAAGTATTTGCATCTGGGAAAACTGGGAAAAACCTCTTACAGAAGGTATGATTTTATGAAAGAATAATTGGGTCTTTGGTAGAGTCACCATCCACATTCTTTAATGAAGGGATTTATAGTCATCCATCTGCGATAATTCTGGCATATTTGGGGGCACAAGTCTGGAACTGATGACTTTTTGAAATCCCTTCTATGTTATGTGACAATTCTGTCATCTTTTGTAGATTTCTGTCAGAAGATAAGCAATACAGTAAATAAGTAATATAAAACTCTGTTGAGAAATCACTTGTACTGATTTGGAATTTGAATTTTTTTCCTGGCTAAAGCTGTAAGGTGATGAGTTTAATGTTTTCTGACACTTGAACCAGCTGTTGGCCTTCAAAACTCGGGTAACATTCTTGGTCACAGGGTTAAACTCAAATTGTTTTGTCCCACAGAAGAAATAGAAGAATCCTAGAAAGAAAAGTAAGTCCCATCATTACCTTGTGCAGCTAAATAATCGTGCCTCTATCTCTCACTCTGAGGGGGTCTTCATCGTTTTGAGATGGTAAAAGTGTCCCTAGACCAAATATATTGAGAACTGCTGATCTAGACCAACTGCCCCTGAACATCAACCTCCTCTACATTATCACTGACAGAACCTGAATTAGTCAGCTAACTGCTGAAGTGGATAGTCCAAGGCCTAGAGACAGGAAGACTCATGTTCCTGAGTTCAAATCTGACCTCAGACACTTACTAGCTGTGTGGTTCTGGGCTAGTCACTAACTCCTGTTCACCTCATCTGTAAAATGCACTGAAGAATAACCTTTGCCAAGAAAACCCCAGATGATGTCACAAAGAGTTGAACATTATTGAAATGACTGAACCAGAGCTATAACATCTAGAGCCATTTGAAGACTTCCAGAGAAGCAGAGCCCCCTTCCATACCTAGGCAGCCTGATCCAATTTTGGATAACTTAAACTGTTAGAAAGTTTGCTTTTACATCAAAGCCTTTCTGTAACATCCACTCCTGGTTCTGTCCTGGAACACTGAAAATAGTTATCATGTCCTTATATTTTCTCCAAGCTAAATAGCCTTAATTCCTGCACTAATCCTTCTGTAGAGGGCCATCTCCAGTTACCCTCATCTATGTCTTGCCAGTAGACCCAATAGTCTCCAGAAGAGACTTTTCACAGCCCTGCCTCACTTACATCCAATTCATTTTTATGTCATGACATCATCTTCCTTATGTCATAGTCCTCTTTGAGAACAAAGGATGAACAATATCTGTGAGTAGTAGTGGTAGCAGCTACTCCACTGGGCATTCAACTGGAACTGGACAGTTGGGCAACAAAGCTCTCTCCTTCCCTTTCCTCTTTCTTTCCCCTTTCCCTTCCCTTTCTTTCCACCCTCCCTCTTCTTGTTTCTTTCTTTCTTTTTCTTCCTTCCTTTCTTCTTTCCTCCCTTTCGCCCTTCCTTCCTTTCTTCATTCCTTCTTTTCTCTCTCCCTTTCTCTTTCTTCTTTTCCTTTCCTCAGTCCACAAAGGGTAGCATACCCTTCCTTACCTGTGGGTGCTTTGTTCAAAGGAATATAAATTTTGATGGCTGAAGTCTCCCAAGATAGCTTGAGGTTTATGGGCTAGATATATTTCTTATGGACCATCCTTAAACCCAAATCACCCTGGCTCTCATTGATTGGCCAAAAATAGGTCCTAGGCTAAATTGCCACTTGGTCATTGCTTGGGCTCTGATTGACTCAGTGAATGTAACTGGAAATTGTTTCTGTTTGGCCAGAAACCCTGAGAGTGTTCCCCTCCCAGATAGATTTTTTTTTCTTTTACTAGGTGTTTTGCCTCATTTACATAGCCTTAATCACTAAAGGTGTGTTGCCTCAGTCAGACTGAGACCTGTCAAAGATTTTAGATTGAAAAGGTCTCCATTCAGGGCCATCTCCAATTGCCTTGATCTATATCTTGCCACTGGATCCAGATGGTTCTGGAAGAGAAAGTGAGGCTGGTGACTTTGCAAAGCCCTCCCTCACTTAAATCCACTTCACTTGCATGTCATGGTATCACCTCCTTGATTTCATGATCCTCTTTGAGAATGAAGGACAAAAGCAACTTTCTGTAGTAAAGTATCTGGTCCTTCTCACTCTTCTTTTAGCTTGTAATTTATCAAATCCTTCCTAAAATTTGTCAGCCAGAACTGAAGGCAATATTCTAGTGGAGAACTGAGCAGCATGGAACACAGTGAGATGATCACTTCCCTAAACCCAGGAACCATCCTTCCCTTATTGCTCGGGGCTATTCCCCGGCCTTCGTCTGGATCCTAGTCCAGACGGTAATCTCGCACGGGGGCCTTCGCCTGAACTCTAAGTCAGGCGGAACTCTCGCATGGGGCTCCTTCCCCTGCCTTCGCCTGCATTCAGGCGGTATCCCCACCCCCGGCCTTCGCTTGGATACTTACCCTTCCCTGGGTCTTCGGACGTCTCCG
>CM053771.1:125045601-125070462 GCA_028658325.1 Potorous gilbertii | reverse complement strand
TCTACTCCATTCAATGATTATGTCATCTCTCTCTTCCCTTTTAATAGTGATTTATTCAGAAATGCTGCTTATATACAATGGTTTCACTTCCTCACTATTCTTTGCTTATCCCCCATCATGATGTTGTTTTTTACCTCACCATTCCAGTGAACTTGTGTTCACACAAACCACCAATGACTTCCTAAATTTTATATCTGGTGGCCTTTTTTCCCATTTCTCATACTCCTTGACTTCTTGATAGAATTTGATTCCATTGTCTATTCTCTTCTACTGGATATCCTTCCCTTAGCATCAAAGATATCAAAATCATCTATTTCTCTTGCCTATGGCATATTCTTGAAAGCTATGAACATATATATTTTTAAGAAGGATTCATACTTTTAGTCATTTAGAATAGTTCTATTTCCCATGTATCCTAACTGCTTGGCATTTCTACTTACTCTTATACTGGAATGCAGCATCAACTGGGAGACCAATTCCTGGAAAGAGTCCTGCTATCCGTCTAGGGTAGCCTTTTTCCATGGATTGACTTATTTCATCATATCTGCAATAAAAAAAAAAATTAAGCAAGGACTAGAAGTTTCAAAGAGGAAAACTTAGAGTTTACTTCAGGGAAACAGTTCCTAACAATTGAATGTAATGTGAGCAAGGTAGAATAGGTTGCCACAGAAGATACTAGGCTCTTCTTCAAGAAGAGTTTGGTTCACCCTTTGTTGGATTTCTTTGAGATGGTCTTCTAATTCAGGAGTGGATTGAACTAGGTGGACCCTGAGGTGCCTTCTGACCTAGATATTTGCAATTAGTACACGGCATGTGCCCCAAAAGATGCTGGCAGCAAAAGCTCTTTTGCTCAAAACATGCACCACAAAGAATATAAGCCAATGGGCACTTTTCTCTCTAGGACAAACAAAGAACAGTGCATTCTGTGTTTACCTCCAGTACTTATCTTCAACAAAGAAATAAGTTTTTCTTGTCCTCTTGTTAAAGAGAGCAGCATCTATCTTTTTTGTGCGCCTTGAAAAGCCAAGGTCGTAGATGGGCTTGGGATAACCTGGCAGAATGGTATATGAATTGATCATCCAGAAATTTGCATCTAGAGTGAGAAAAAGAGATAATCTTTGAATATCTTGCTCTCAGGGTGAAAAATAATTGTCTTAAGAGTCACAAAAAATCTTTAGATCACAAGATCAATTCTGCACACCAACATAATTATTTATTTTATTCCCTTCTAATCCAACCTTCTCCTTCTGCTTATCAAATCAGTAGACTTAGGGAGATAAGCATCTACCTCTAGAAAATACCTTGACACTATGTTTACCTAAGGAAAATACTTTGATTTGCATGGTCAACTTTGATTAGATGTAGAAGTCAAAATAGCCACATTAGTCTGATCATATCTAAAGTACCACTAAAGATGTGTATTTTTATTGGAAACCAAATAAAAGACAAACAGAATGAGAGGAAATGCATGCTATTATCATTTTTTAGGAAAAGGTCTCAATTCTTATGATACTCACACAAGTCCTAGGTATGTTGGTATTTAATTTCAAAGTTTTATAGAAAAGACCTGATATTTGTAGATACAACTTTGACTTATACGTGTTGTCTTATATTCTTCACCATATTCCTTTGAGATAGTTAGTGCAAATATTACCACCACATTTTACAAGTTTATAAACTGAGGGAATGAGAAGTCAACGGTCTTGTCTAAGGTCATTTAGCAACTGAGTGACAGAGTCAAAATCAAAGCCAGGTCTTCTGATTCCAAGTCAAATGCTCTTCACACTGTATTTCAGCTGTCATCTCAGAAATACATACATGCACATACTGGAGATACTTTATGATGTACTCATTATAATTTTCTTTATGATTAAGAAACTAAACTCAAAGTGAGGGCAAATCAGTGGTTCCACGAATGGAGCATTGGATTTAGAGTCAGAGAGATCTGATTTCAAATATGGCCTCAGCAGCTTACTAGCTATGTGGCCCTGGACAAGCCACATAACTTCTTTCATCAGCTAATAATAGCACTTCCCTCCTAGGATTGTTGTGGAGACTAAATGAGATATTGGTAAAGTAATTAGCACAGGGTGTGGTGTGTTCTTACTTTATAATAGGGAAGTGCTTTAATTCTGGATCAATAGTGATGTAATTAGCCACAAATGACAGAGAGATAAAATGAAAGGAGTTACCTTTAAAAATCACAGTTTCATCCCTGTCATTTTCATATGCAGCTTGAATACCATCTGGCAGAGATGGCCAAAATGAAGAGATTAATTCAAATTCAACTTCTGAGACTTCATAATAAATTCTCCACAAATGCCTGTTTTAGACACAAGACAATCTTATGTGTATATAGAGCATCGACGTTGATGGCAATGAGATGCATGTAAGTGTCCATAATCGCCACCATCATAATTTATAAGAATCTCTTGCATATCTCTAATAGATACAATAGCATTGAAAACTACCCTCACTTAGGAATTCTAAAGGGAAATGAACTTATTTTTATCTCTGTGGACTGGTCAGAAGAGATTGTGTTCCTTATGGACTCTCTAAAGAGTCTCTACTAGTGAAGGCATTTCTCAGACAGGACCACAACTCTAGGAACTCAAGGCCTAGGGGTGGCTTAGGGTGGGCATTCTGACATGGCACTTTCATATCTGGCATCTGTTGGAATGAAAAATGTCTTCTTTGCAGCCACAGAATGCTAGAGTCTGTCTTAACTTTCGAGGGTACTTTGGAGGTTGTCTAGTCTGCCTGTCACCCAAAGCAGAAAAGTTCACTAATCTAGTCATCCAGGTAGTTCTCCTGTATCTACCAGAGCACTAAAAATTAGGGATCTTTTGACAAATGCAGAAATTATATAAAGAACAAAACTGAGCTACTGTGGTTGATCAAAGCCTAATTCAATATGGCACAAGTCCCTACCAAGAATATAGTGTTTTAGGACCGGATTTAAAGACTTGTGCAGTATCCCGCAAAATAATTACTTAAATAGACACTTCACCCTTTGGCATGGTGGGTATTCAATAAAACAAAAATTCATTTAAAGTCAACAAATTCCAGAAGAGGAAGAGACCTTGTTGAGAGAAAAATGGTTTACCTGTCTTTAAAGAACATTACTTCTCTGCGGAAGGTGGTGACAGCATCAAAAGTCAAATTAGGGTCACAGGCTTGGGGGATAGTGGGTCTTTTTGGCTTAGCAGGTACCTTAGATGAGGATCCTTCAGTGAGAGAGCAAGACATTTGAAACAGTCATAACGAATGACAAGAATGTGAGGAAATAACATGAGTACAGAGGAGGCTTGCACAATGGGAGTTTTTTATGAAAAAAAATTTAAGAAATGATTTACCTAATTTCCTTTCCCAAAGTCTTCTTGTTCAACACCTTTGTGTAAAGTCTAGAACTCCACTTACCGTAGATGGCCTGAATGCCCTTGATATCATCCTGAGAAAGGGGAGGTTTGCTGGGATCGATGAAGGCATAATTTGGGAACATCAAGGCACTTGGATCATTGGAATGAGAGAGGCCCAGAGAATGGCCAAACTCATGAGCAGCTACAAGAAACAAGTTGAATCCTTAAAAAAAAAAGAGGAAGAAAAGAAAGAGACAATTAGCCAGTCAGTCAACTGTTATTAATTATTATTAAGAGCTATAAGTTTTTCTACTATATGCCAGGTACTGTACCAAGCAGTATAAAGACAAAGAATGGCCAACACAGTCCTTTCTCTGAAAGATCTCGCAATCTAAAGGGGGATAAAACACCCAAATCACTATGTAAATACAAATCCTATATAGGGTAGGTGAAGTTGTTGATCTTTTGCCCCAAGCACTGAAATGGAAAAGATGTTTGACAGCACTTGTACTCTTGTATACAAACAGCTATGAAGCAACTGATTAACAACGATTAGATAAACAAAGGAAGCCTAAGGATCACGTATTTCCTCTCCAGTCTATAGCCCAAGAGAGAAACTCCTTAGACCACCCCATCTGCTCCTCATCCTCTCATTACATTCTAGAAGCAGTGAAGGGTCTCACCCCTCCTCTAACTGAACTGTCCCAAATAAATTTTTCCTTATGTTTCTGCCCAAGGGAGTTTCAGAGATCTCTATGATTGCTATGCTAGGAAGACAACCAACAATTATTTACTGTTAGGATTGTAGACTACTATCCTGTATCTTTTAAGATACTGCTGATAGCACCACTCAAATAGTCGTGTGAATTTATAAACTCATTGATTTCCATAGTTTCCCCAAAAAGGGTGATATCGCTCCTAGGGGATGCTGGATTGAAGATGGGTGGTGGTGGTGGTGGTAGATTGAAATGATGCAAATTTTAAAAAATATTAAAGGACTAAAGAAAGTAGATTTCCAGGAGGTGCTAAATAATTGTTTTTGAAAAGGATGAAATAAGTCAAATAAGTTTGGGAAACCCAGAACCATTCATCCATAATTATAACCCAGCTGTATCTGCCTATGATTATGTGCCTTTTATCCACATCCTTCCATAAGTTTGCCAGTGGATCAGAGTCCCTCACCACTTTCTTCTGATAGCCTAAGAATACTAGTGGAACATTTTCTGTCAATCTGTTGGCCATCATTCTTGCCATAGGACCAGCCCATTTTCTCTTCTATGAAGAAATTTTTTAAGTGGCATTTTTATTCTGATTCTGTTCATGCCTAGCAATCTGTGGATTTACCTCTGTAACATCTCTTGTGTAAATCCTCTTTTTCCCACTGGCACTGCTACCACTCTGCTGAAGGCCTTCATTGCCTCACTCCTGACTATGGCAACAACATACTGATTGGTTTCCCTGCCTTAAGTATCACCCTAATTCAGCTCATCCTCCACTCGGCAGTCAAATTGATCTTCCTAAAGTTTAGGTCTGACCATGTCACACACACACACACACACACACACACACACACACACACACACACACACATTGCTTCTCCTCCCTCATTCAGTAAACTTGAGTCACTTTTGTTTACCTCCAGGACACAAAGTCATCTTTTTGTTATTCAAAGTCCTTCATAACTCTAAACTTACTACCTTTCCAATCTTCTTACACTTTATATATCAACTATCAGTCCAGGGACTGGCTTCCTTGCTGTTCCTCAAACAGACACTTTATCTCAACTCAGTGAAAATTCACTGGCTGTCCTTCATGCCTAGAACACTCTTCCTTTTCATCTTTATCTCCTGCTTTCCTTGGCTTTATGCAAGTTCCAGCAAAAATCCTTCATTTTTCAAGAAGTCTTTTCCAGTTCTCCTTGATGGTATTTTCTTTCCTGTGGTACTTCTCACCACATGATCCTGTATATATTTTGCATATGCATATAGTTTTTTCTTTTGTATTTTCTCTCCCCTGTTAGACTATCTATTGCTTTTTTTTTTTGTATCTCCAGTGCTTAGCACAATGCCTGGCACATATTAAATGTTGTTGACTCTTAAGTGATGACTGACCTTAGTGGAATGTCCTCCCCACAACAGCCAGATATAGAAATTTATCTGTCCTTCAAATCTTGGCTTAAATGTCATCTTTTCCAAGACACATTTCCTGATGCTCCCTGGCTAGGAATTATCCCTCCTTCTTGCTCACAGCACTGCCATATTTTTTAATAAAAATCAGTGAAATAGTTAATATTTATATAGCGCTTTAAGCATTTCATTGTCCCATTTGATCTTTACAATAACCCTGAAAAGTAGGTGCTATTACTATTCCTATTTTACACATGGGGAAATTGAGGCTGATAGAAGGTCAGATACAGTGTTTGAATCAATCTTTGAATTCAGGTCTTTCTGACACCAAGTCCAACACTGTCCACTGCACCACTCTTACAGTCAGTCACATAATACGGTTGTATTATGTATTTGTGTACCTCTTTCACCTTCGTTACTAGACATGAAGCCTCTCAAAGCAATGTACTGTATTATATAGGCTGTTATTTTGCATAGTACTCATCTAGTGCTTTGCATGTGGTAGGTCAAGTGTTCCCAGTCATTTATGCATTTATCCACAGGATATACTAGAAGCTTGTCAAGGGCTATGGAGAATATTTGGTTCTTGAAAATATTTGATCTCTTACTTATGTAGGTGTATGGCAAACAATAGAGTTTCTTCACTTTCACATTAAATAAAGGGTACACAAGATTAGTTGGATGCCTAAGTGTGAGGACTAAAGAAGATTGGGAATCTCTATCCATGGTAGGCATTGAAGTACACACATCTATCTCTATCTCTGTCTCCATCTGTATCTTTATCTGTCTAATGAAAAACCTGTTCTCTATATGCAGGATAACCGGTCCTATAAATGCACAATGTGGAGACAGCTCTTGTTTTTATTTATTTTCTACTAATAAAGTTGGTATTTGCACTTGGTGGTATCATTCTGCTACACAGAGGTTAGGGTCTTGAGGAAAACTTAAGAGCTTGGAGAAAAACTATTATTGGCAAGTTAGTATTTTGGGGGGATAGAGAAGGAAGGGAGGAAAGAAGAAAGCAAGGGAGGAAGCTAGGAAAGTATGGTGGGAGGGAGGAAAGAAGGGAAGAAGAAAGGAAAGGAGGGCAGGAGAGAGAGAAAGAAAAGAAGGAAGGAAGGGGGAAGAAAAAACAGGGAAGAAGGAAGGACATAAGTAGTTATTAAATATCTACCATGAGTCAGGTATTATGCTAAGCAATTCACAAATATTATTTCATTTGAGCCTCAGAACAAGACTGAGATATAGGTATTATTCCCATTTTGTAGTTGAAGAAATTGGGGTGGACAGGCGGAGCTAGCATTTTTTAAGTACTTACTACATTCAAGGCACTGTGCTAAATACTTTACAAATATTACCTCATTTCATCCTTAGAACAGCATTGTAAAGTAGGTGCTATTAATATCCCCATTTCACAGTTGAGGAAACTGAGTCAGACAAAGTGTAAGTCACTTGCCCAGGGGCTTAGAGCTAATGTCTGAGACAAGATTTGAACTCCTGTCTTCCTGATTCTAGGACTATTATGTTATCTGCTCCTAGACTGATTTAAAGTAATTCCTTAAAAAGAAATATTGGCTATTAAAAATCCTTAGAACTCACCACTTGAATCTTTGGTCCAATTTTCATCCTCATCAAAGTGGGTATCTCCACCAATTCCCCAGCCAGGAGGAAAAGCATGGCCCAGGACTCCCAGTGGACCATCAAATTGCCGAGGGCATTTACCATGGACTACAAAATTAATAACAATAATGTAAATATATTATTATATAATATGTGTATTATATAATATAAAATATCATTGTATTGTATATATTATTATATAAAACATTATATGCAATATAATAATCATATATAATATAACTATATTATTGATATACTATATTCATACTAGTATAAATATAACATAAATATAATAATGCAATATTAATGAATATATTAATAGCAATAATAGCAACTAATAATAGACTAACTTTTATACAGGATTTTAAATTTGCAAAGCATTTTACAAATATTATCTTATTTGAATGAGAATATATTTGAAAGAGTTATTTACAGAATCTCAGAATTTCAATGTTAGAACACACATCTATGAAAGATCCCCTCTATAATATTCCTAAAAAGTGGTCATATTGCCTTTCCTTGCAAACTTCTGGTGACAGGGAACTCTCTACCTATCAAGGCATCCCATTTCACTTTGAGAATCTAATTATTAGAGAAAGTTTTGGTACCTATTACTCACTATTTTTCACTCTGGGGCCAAGTAGGACAAGTCTCGTCTAATTCATACAACCCAAGATGAAAACACCCTGATTTATTACTCAATCATATTGTAACTGTACCTCTGGTCCTAAAAGCAATCATGATGTCAGCAGTGCCTTTGGAAATTCTGGTGAATGTTAGTGGGGTCACCTTACTCCAAATATCCAGAGCCTTTTGAATGGCTTCCTCCACATCAGAATATTCCATATCAGGAGTATAGTTCAATATCCTTTAAAATTAGCATAAATATTCATGCAAATATGTGTTCTATATATACATATAGGTATACAGATAACTAAATCACTGGTGTGCCATTATGCAAATTCCACATCTATTACACAGAGCTTTTTGTCTAATTCCTTATTAGAAATACAAATATATGTGCACTTATATGTATACACATCTGTATTTATAGATATGCATACTTGCTATGGCTATAAAGTAATGAGACTCACATTCTTAGATGAATTATAGAAATCAGCCTTACAATTTCTGTGTATATAGACATGTACACATACATCATTTGTTAATTAATCTATATTTCTACTTATTAAAATTCTCCCCTCTAAACCACTTAGAGCTACCCAGGAGAAAATGTCCCCCTTATTTATTAGCTAGTCAAGAAGCATTTAGAAAGTGCCTACTATGTGCCAGGCACTATGCTAAACTCTAGGGATACAAAGAAAGATAAAAGATAATCCCTGCTCTCAAGAAGCTTATAGTCTAAAATTCTGTATCATAAAATACAAAATACATTTAATTAGAATTGGGACATTAGAAATCATTTCAGTTCAACATTTTTATTTTACAGATGTGAAAACTGAAACAGGGAAATGAGGGGACTTGCCAATGTGTTAAATGTTGGAGATACAAAAAACATAAAACATTTTCTGTTTCCCAGAATAACTTGAATTTTATTATGTGAGGCACATATACATAGAGTACATACAAAATAAACACAAAACAATTTTTATTTTGTTGAGGAGAGGCAGTAGCAACTGAGGGAATCAGGAAAGACCTTATGTGAGAACTTTTATGAAGCCAGGGTTGCTAAGAGGCGGGGGTGAGAGATGAATGCTTTCCAGGCTTGGGGCGGGGGCACTCTATACAAAGAAATGTAGATGAGAGACGGAATGTTATGTATAAAGAAAATCTAAAAAGTCAGTTTTCAATTTGCCTTTGTGCATAAAAAGAAAGTCAATTTGGTTAGGATGTTGGAAAGAAATTATGTCAAGATGGTGAAGCCCAGGCCAGGATTCCGCTGAACTCTCCCAACATTCTTTTCCAACTTTAAAATAACACCTCAAATCAAACTGCAGTGACAGAGCCAACAAAAGGTGAGAAAGAGACTTTTTCTAGCCTAAGATAACTTAGGAGGCCCAAAGGAAAAATCTGCAACATTGGGGTGGGAACAGTCTTGGAGGTGACCACAACCTTAGCAGCAAAAGCAGAGCTCTCAGTCTTGGGAGCTCTCAATGAAGAGATAGTAATTGGGTCAGGCAACTGGTTATAAAGAGATTACAGGGGACCTTGTGATGGCCCTAATTGCAGATGGTACTGATTGCCAATTTTATTAACCATATGTAATTCTGGGTCTCAGTTCCAGGGCCAGAGAAAAGTACTTGGGATCAGTCACAAGGGAGCAGGAACTGTTCCAGAACCAGAGCACAGTTCCAAGGTTAAGAGGAGCACTGGCACTTGAGCTGAGGAGAACAGAGGACCTGGTCATAGTTTCAGGGCCAATATGAGTACCAATACTTGTGGCTGCAGGGGAGCAGCCCTTTTGGATAAAGACCAGAGCTTATACAAGGAGAGTATAACCACACCTCTCCCAGGATATCACTAACTTGGAAGCACTGAAAAATTGCAGACCCTGAGAACTAACTCTGAAAACAGCTTGGCACAGTGCCTCCCCACCCCAAGGTGTTCAGAGCTCAACTTTAACATAAAGTTCAAAGTAAATGAGAAGTTCAGCAGGGAACATTCAACAAGTTCAAAGGGAAAATGAGAAAACAGCAACAAAACAAAAGAAAAAAACCACAATTTGACCATGCATAAAAAGCTACTTCAGCGAAAGAGAAGACCAAGGCAGAAACTTAAAAGGCAAGAATATGAAAATAGTCACAAGCAAAGCCTCAAAGAAAAAATGCTAATTGGATCCAAGGTCAACAAGAATTCCTAGAAGAGTTAGAGAAAGAGATTAGAGTGGTAGGGGGAAAATTGGAAAAAGAAGTGAGAGCAATATAAGAAAATTATGAAAAGAGAATTAATGATTTGGTAAAAGAAGAACAAAAAATGAAGAAGAAAATAAAAAAATAATAGTAAAAGAATTGTCCTAATGGCAAAAAAGGCACAAAAATTCACTGATTAAAAGAACTTCTTTAAAAGAAGAGTAGACCAAATGGGAAAGGGGGTTAAAAAAACTCATTGAAGGAAAAGACTTTAAAAGATGAACTGGACAAATGGAAAAGAGTTACAAAAATTCATTGAAGAGAAAAATTCCTTAAAATTAGAATTAGACAAATGGAAGCAAATGACTCCATGAAATATCAATGAACAATACAACAAGATCAAAAGAATGAAAAACTAAAAGAAAATGTGAAATATCTTTTGGGAAAAACAACTGACTTGAAAAATAAATCCAGGAGATATAATTTAAGAATTATTGGACTACATGAAAGCCAAGATAAAAAAAGAGATGACATATTTTAAGAAATTATTAAGGAAAACTGCTCTAATAATGTATATCCAGAAGGTAAAATGGAAATTGAAAAATAAAACTGATCACCTCCTGAAAGAGATCCCCAAATGAAAACTCACAAGTTCCAGCACTTGCAGGTCAGAAAGAAGATATTTCAAACAGCCAGAAAGAAAAAAATTCAAATTTTATGGAGCCACAATCAGGATCACATAAGATTTAGCAATTTTCACATTAAAGGAATGCAGAGCTTGGAATATGTTATTCCAGAGGGCAAAGGAACTAGGATTACAACCAAGCATAACAGCAAAATTGAGTATAATATTTCAGGGGGAAAAGAGGATATGTAATGAAATAGTGGAGTTTCAAGCATTCCTGATAAAAAGACCAGAACCAAATACAAAACTTTGCATTCATACTCAAGCATAAAAAGGTAAACATGAAAGAGTTGTTATAAGGGACTTAACGGAGTTAAACTGTTTATACTCCTATGTGGGAAGATGATACATGTATCTCCTAAGCATTTTATTATTATTTTTAGGGTAGTTACAAGCAGTCAGGTGTAAGACAATTATGTTGGAATGAGCTCTAAAAAGATAATGTAGGGGTGAGAAAGAGGCATTCCCTGAGAGAAGGGGGAAGGGAAAGGTAGAATCGGGCAGACTTTCTCACATAAAGGAGATTCAGAAGGAAGAGTTTTTGTAGTGGATGAGGAAATTGGTGGCTGGGGAGCAATGCTTGAATCTCTCTCAGAGAAATTGGTTCAAAGAGAGGAATATATATATATATATTATATATAAATAGCTATAGATAGATATGTATATAACTATGTATAAGTATATATATACATATATGTATATGTATAAGAAATATATAGAGGAATATATATATAAATAGCTATAGATATGTATATGTGTGTATGTATATATAAGCATATATATATATTCATACATATATATATGTATATATATATATATACATATATATATATACACACACATACATACACAGTTGGGTATATAAATCTGTTTTGCCCAATAGGGAGATAGGAGAAGGGGATAAAATAAATGGGGGGTAGAGAATAATGAGGATAAGGACAGAATGGGGAAAGCAAAACAGACTTTTGAGGAAGAATAGGATAAGAAAGAGAAATAAGAATTAACAGAGGAAAACAGAGTGGGAGGAAATGCACAGTTAATTATAGCTGTGAATGGGAATGGGATAAGCTAATCCATAGAACGAAAGCACATAGCAGAATGGATTGGAAACCAAAATCCAACAATATGTTATGTATAAGAGACACACTTAGGGCCAAAAAACACATACAGCATTGAAATAAAGGTCTAGAGCAAATTCTATTATGCATCAGCTAAAGTGAAGAGGTTAGGGGTAGAAATCATGATCTCAGGCAAAGCAAATACAGAAATAGACCTAATTATAAGAGATAATCAAGGAAAGGTACATTTTGCTAAAAGGTGCCATAGACAATGAAATAATATAAAAAACTTTTACTGGAAGTTTCTTTGATAAAGACCTTATTTCTCAAATATATTGGGAACTGAGTCAAATTTATAAAAATAAGAGCCATTCCCCAATTGATAATTGCTCAATAGATGAATGGGCAGTTTTCAAAAAAAGAAATCAAAACTGTCCATACTCATACGAAAAAAAATACTCTGCTATTGATTAGAGAAAGGCAAATTAAAACAACTCTGACATACCATCTTGCACCTATCAGAAATGACAAATGCTGGAGGGCATAAGGGAAAATAGGTATATTAATGAACTCTTGGTGGAGTACAGATAGGAGAGATTGGAGAGAGAGAATTCAATTATAAAGTTTTTGCAGTATTCCAGGAAAAAGGTGAAGTCCTAAACTTAGAGGGAGAAGGGGATGAACTAGAGATGTCAATTGATGTGGAATCAACAAGACCTAACACTGGACTGAGCTAATCTAACACATGGGTTTGTTGTGTGTTCATTCTTCTTTTTTGAAGAAGACCACAACATCAAAGAAATGATGATATGACTTGCACTTGACTTTGTTTTGAGTGAGGGAGGGCTGTGAAAGGTCACCAACCTCACTTCTCCTCCAGAGCCATTTGGATCTAGTGACCAGATAGTGATTAGGATGACTGGAGATGGCCCAGGATACAATGGGAGACCTTGGCCTTTTCAGGAGTTCACTTAGAGGGAGGTAATGCCCATTGAGTGAATAGGCCTCTTTAAGAAGTAGTCAGGGAATGAACAATGAACGAAAGAAAAAAATAACTAAATCACGCTGAGAGGGAAAGAGTGTCCAACCTAGGATCTTCAGAGTGCACTGGGTTTATCCTGATATGGAAAATAGTGTGGCAGGCAAGGTCAAGCAAATCTGGGGAAAGAAAAGTTTCAAAGAAAATCTTAAGTTTATCTCCTTGCAAAACAATACCAAAACCATCATATACAATTGTGGTATCCATCTTATTCTAAAGACTCCCAGGAAAAGGACTTCTATAGACCTTTTATAAATAATCAGCTGGGTGTCTAATAATCCTTCCAGTAAGGTCTTCTTGAATCTACCTTAAGTCTTCCTGCTTGGTTTAAATGAAATTTGGAATTATGCAAATATAAGGACTAAAATGTCCTTATGCTTTGACTCAGAGATTGCACTAATAGGCTTATACTCCTAGGAGGTAACTGATAAGAAGTCAGTCTTCTTATACACCAAAATATTTATAGCAGAACATTTTGTAATAGCAAAAAAAATAATAATAATACACAAAGCAGATAACCCATCAATCGGGAAATGATTAAACAAATTGTGGTATATGAAAAAATGGAATATTGTTGTACTATAAGAAATGTTGAATACGATAAATACAAAGGAGAATGGTATGATCTACATGAACTTGATGTAAAGGAGTAAGAGCCAAGAACACAACATACATGACTACAACAATAAATACAACCACTACTACCAAAAATTAAGGGGAATGCTGTAAAATTACAAAGAATAAGCATGACATCAAAGGACAGATATCAGAACACAATTTCACCCTAGACTTCTGCAGGTGTGTTAGGTCAATTACTGTGGTATATTGTACATATTTTCCGACGTTTTCAACATATTAAGTCAGTTATGGTGGGTTTTTTTCTTTTTGTCTTAAAGACAAAACTCATTTGTTATTTGTAACAACTCTCTGGGAGGGGTAAAGAGAAGAGACACTGGGGGAAATTCTGATGATTTAAAAAGACATCAATAAAAACATTTCTTAAAAAAGAATAAAAGCTCTAAATCACTAATGGAGAAATGAATATTAAAGTAACTTTGAGACTCTACTTTACATGCATCAGCCAGGCAAAGATGAGAAAAGAAGGAAATGACAAATGTTGGAGGGTCCAAGAGAAAACAAATACAATAGACAGTGCACTGTGGGTAGAACTATGAACTAGTCCAGATCTTCTGGAAAGCAATTTGGGTTATGCTCCAAAAGCTTTTAAATTGTGTATACAGTATCATACAACTATAATAACTATAAAAATCAAGGAGAGTGGAAAAGATCCTCTACCTACAAAAATATTTGTACCAGCTCTTTTTGCAATAGTGAAAATTAGAAAACTGGGTGGAACCAAGATGGTAGAGTAGAAAGACATACCTCCTCTAGCTCTCCTCCTAAAACCCATAAAATACCTGTAAAAAATGACTCTAAACAAATTCTAGAGCAACATAAGCCACAAAACAATAGAGTGAAAGAGATTTCCAGCCCAAGACAGCCTGGAAGACTGACAGGAAAGGTCTATCACACTGGGCACAGAGCACAGCACAGCACAGCCTTGGTCATATAGCACAGCAAGGACAGGATTGTAGCAGGGTTCAGGGCACAGAATCTCAGGCAGCAGCAGTTCCCAGATTCCTCAACCTACAAACACCAAAGACAGCTTCAAAGGTCAGTGAGAAAGCTCTTTCATGTGGGTGAGAAGGGAACATGGTCTGGTCCTGGCCCCAGGGTGGCAGCAGTGTCCATTTAAGGAGCCCTTAGCTTAATGACCCTGGGGTAACTGAGCAGCTGATCTGGGTCTCTGCTCTGAGTGGCAGCCCTAGGGTGAAGAAAACACTAGTTGGTGGAGCTGGTGGAGGCTCTGGACAGGGAATCCTACAGTAGATCCTGGACAGAAAAGCTTGTGGTTGCTGACAGACCAGAGTGCAGACTAGGAGAGCAGTAAACTCCTCTTCCTTGATTATGCCATCTTGAAGGAACTGAGAACTTACAGGTCCCCAGAGTACATGCTTCATTTGAAAAGGACTCAAAAGTCAAGTCACAGGCTGGGAAAATGCCCCCAAAAGGGAAAAAAAATAAAACTATAGGAGGTTACTTTCTTGATGAAAAGGTATTTAAATCTATCCTTTTGGATGAGGAAGAACAAAGGATACCATCAGAGGGAGACACCAAAGTCAAGACTTCTGCTTCCAAAACCTTCAAAATAAATATACAATGATCCTAGGCCATGAAAGAGCTCAAAAAAGATTTTGAAATTCAAAGAAGAGAAGTGGAGGAAAAATCAGGAAGAGAAATGAGACTGATGCAAGAAAATCATAAAAAGTGAATCAACAGATTGCTGAAGGAGACCCAAAAAAATGCTGAAGAAAATTACACCTTCAAAAATAGACTAACCCAAATGACAAATAAGGTCCAAAAAGGCAATGTGGAAAAAATGCTTTAAAAAGCAGAATTAGCCAAATGGAAAAGGAGGTTCAAAAACTTACTGAAGAAAATAGTTCTTTAAAAATTAGTGTGGAGCAGATGGAAGCTAATGACTTTATGAGAAACTAGGAAATCACAAAATAAAACCAAAGGAATGAAAAAATAGAAGACAATGTGAAATATCTCATGGGAAAAACAGCTGACCTGGAAAATATATCCAGGAAAGACAATTTTAAAATTATGAGAATACTTGAAAACTGTGATCAAAAAAGAATCTAGACATCATCTTTCATGAAGTTATCGAGGAAAACTGCTCTGATATTCTAGAATCAGAGGGTAAAATAAATATTGAAAGAATCCACCAATCACCTCCTGAAAGAGATGTGAAAACTCCTAGGAATATTGTAGCCAAATTCCAGAGTTCCCAGGTCAAGGAGAAAACATTGCAATCAGCTAGAAAGAAACAATTTTAATATTGTGGAAATACAATCAGAATAACACAAGATCTAGCAGCTTCTACATTAAGGGATTAAAAGACTTGGAATATGATATTCCAGAAATCAAAGGAACAGGATTAAAACCAAGAATCACCTACTCAGCAAAACTGAGTATAATTCAGGGGGAAAAATGGTCATTCAGTGAAATAGAGAACTTTCAAGCATTTTTTATGAGAAGACAAGAGCTGAATAGAAAATCTGATGTTCAAACACAAGAATCAAGAGAAGCATGGAAAGGTAAACAGGCAAGAGAAATCATAAGTGACTCATTAAAGTTGAATTGTTTACATTCCTACATGGAAAGATAATATTTGTAACTCATGACTTTTTTCAGTATTTGAGGAGTTGGAGAAATTATATACATATAGACAGAGGGCACAGGGTAAATTGAATAGGAAGGGATGATATCTAAAAAAATAAAATTAAGGTGTGAGAGAGGAATATGTTGGGAGGACAAAGGGAGAAATGGAATGGGGAAAATTATCTCTTCTAAATGAGGCAAGGAAAAGTTTTTTCAACGGAGGGAGAAAGAGGAGAGGTGAGGGGGAAACATGAAACTTCCATCACATTTGGCTTAAGGAATGAATAACATGCACACTGAATTTGGTATTAAAATCTATCTTACACTACAGGAAAGTAGGAGAGAAGGGTATAAGTGGGGTGTGGGGAGGGAGATAGAAGGGGGGCCAAGTGGGAGGAGGGAATGATTAGAAGTAAACACTTTTGGGGAGGGACAAGGTCAAAAGAGAGAGTAGAATAAATGGGGGCAGAATAGGATGGAGAGAAATATAGTTAGCCTGTCACAACATGACTATTATGGAAGTCTTTTGCATAACTACACATATATAGCCTAAAAAATAAAAATAAAGAGTTGCAGAGTAAAAGGAAAAAAAACCATAAAATTGGAAACTTAAGGGAATAGTGAGGATAGAATGATGTAATAGTTGTGAATCTGTGTGACTGGAAGGATAGTGAAAGAGGAACCATTGGAAGAGGACTGTGTTTGGGAGAGGGAAGATCATGAGAAAGGAAATGGCAGAGAGGATGTCGACTGACTTTAAATTTAGACCTCTCTGGAGGAGGGGAAAAATTGGTAATCAGATTTATAGCATCTAATTGGACATTCTTATTGGCTCCCAAATTGTATCATTGAATATAAAAGACATTGGAACCCAGACTTAAACATATGCTCTTTTCATTCAGGAACCAGTACAGAACTAGAGCCTTAATGTTTACTTTAGTCACTGTTCTTTTTCCCATATACAGACTCATTGTATCTTTTCTTCTATCTTCACTATAGTTAAACTCTCCATGTTATACTTAACTTGTGCCTCCTGAATGATGGTAGTGATGATACTAATAGCTAGCATTTATGTAAAAAGTTTAACTTACATTATCTCATTTGATCTTCACAGCAACACTGAGAGGTAGATGCTACTATAATTCCCATTTTATACGTGAAGAAACTATAGCTGAGAAGTTAAGTGACTTGCCCAGATCCAGAACCACATAACTAGTAAGTGTCTGAGGAAGGATTAGAACTCAGGTCTTTCTAACTCCAGGTTCAACATTCTATCCATTTTCATCTTAATCGCCTAGCACTGAGTGAACAACTGCTGACAGTCTATAAAAAACGTGACCTATCTGCTAATTCAACCATTCTGGAGAGCAATTTGGAACTACGCCCAAAGGGCTACAGAAATGTGCATACCCTTTGACTCATCAATATCACTTCTAGGACTGTATCCCAAAGAGATCATAAAAATTGGAAAAAGTCCCACATCTACAAATGTATTTATAGCAGCTATTTTTATGGTGACCAAGAACTGGAAATTGAGGGAATGCCTGTCGGTTGGGGAAAGGCTGAACAAGTTGTGGTATATGAATGTCATGGAATACTATTGTGCTATAAGAAATGATGAACATGTAGACTTCAGAAACTGGAAAGCCTTATATGTACTGATGCTGAGTGAAATGAGCAGAACCTGGAGAACATTATGCATAGTAATAGCTACAATGTACAAGGACTGTTTCTGATAGACTTAACCCTTCACAACAATGCAAGAACCTAAAACATTTCCAAAGGACCCTTGATGCAAAATGCTATCCACATCTTGAGAAAGAACTATAGAATCAAAGCCCAGAATGAATCAGACTATTTTCTCTTGTGGTATGTTTTGGTTTGGTTTGGTTTTTTTTCATGGTTCCTATAACTCATTTTTATTTTTCTAGGCAACATAACTAATGTAAAAATGTTTTTAATAAAAATGTATATGTAGAACCCATATAAGATTGCATACCATCTCAGGGAGGGGGAGAAAATTTAAAATTTATGGAAGTGATTGTTGAAAACTGAAAACAAATTAATTAATAAATATAAAAACCATTAGCTACCTGGCGTGTGTTTTCTTACCATAAAGGAGACTGGCTTCCACTAACTTTTAACATTAGCAATGAGATTAATTTCTGTAGGACATAAATGTACCTGGGGAATAATTGGAAGCTGTAAACAATTTTGTGTCCCTGCCACCTCTCACATTTTCCTTGGTGTCCTTTGATTTATCAATCTTTTCACTAAACTCAGGAGCAGATTTAGAACCACTATTTTATCTTCCTGAGCCTGCTGTTTGAAAATCATGTCTCTAAGATATAGGAATAAAACTAATAGCATGTATGTAGTACTTTAAGGTTTACAAGGCATTTTACAAATATAATCTAATTTGAGCCTGGCAACATCACTGGAAGGTAGATTATCATCCCCACATTACTGATGAGGAAACTCAAGGAGGCAGAGATTAAGTGACTTGCCCAGGGTCACACAGCTAGTAAATTCTGATGCTGGATTTGAATTCAGGTCTTCTTGACTTCAGGTCCAGGACTCTATCTCCTTAGCCACCTACATAGAACAAGACAAGAGAGCTGTGGAAAAGATAAGAGCCTTAGAAGATGCATAGACTTTGCCCATTTCCTTCATTCTAAATTAGGAACATACATGATTTATTGCAAGCCAGTTACAGTGATCTATATTTTAGAACATCTTTAAAGAGAAGATTCCATAACTTTCCTCAAAATCTATTCTAATATTTAACAGCCCTGACAGTTGGGAAGTTCTCCATCATCTCCTGTGTAAATTGGCCATGTTCTAGTTTCCATTTACTTTTGGACACACTTCATACAGCCAAGCTTACATGTGTAATTTGTGAGTACAAGTTACAGGGTATTAGAGAAGACAGAAGCATTACCTGTATGTGAGGTTATGTTTTCTCCACCCAGGTAGAATATAGCCATATTGACCCACATCAGGCATCCCACATCTGGGCTGTTTCATGATCTCAAGGGTGTTAGAGTCAAGTCTCCCAGTCACTGTCAATCCAAAAAATGCTTGCATTTCCCGGAGTTTTCCATCTAAGGGGACATTGCTCTTGTTTTGAATAAGATGGCTCCCTTCTGTTTCAAGTGTATAGAACTGACCTAAATATGCCTGACCCAAAAGATAAAAATAAGACAAAACACATACATGTACACTCAAATATACAAACATAAAAAAATAACTATGCACTTTAGGACATAGTGATCTCTACATTAAACTCATTGATCGGAATGATTTAGAACTGACCAAAGAAAAAAAACCCTAAAATTTCTCAAACCCCAACCACACCCTAGAAGATGTTGGGCTTCTTTCACTTGTTGGATGATGTTTATGTTTTTAATTATCTTGACTGCTATGTTCAGCCTGGTGTTTTCTAGAGACAGATTTTCTATTTACAAATTCTTTGCTTTATAAATACCATCAGTTTCAGGCACATAGTAAGTACGACCAAGTTGTGATTATTTCTACAAGCCCACTCCCAAGTTGCTCATTGGTTCACACTGTGAAAACAGGTATTATAAACTAGTAGTTTGGGCTATTCTAGGCAATCTCAAAATCTTTCCTGGTGCGTCCTTAAGGTAGTTGACACTACTATATCTGCTTTTGTATCTCTATCTCTATCTCTCTGTTTGTGTCCCTCTGTCTTTGTCTCTGTCTCTATCTCTGTTTCTGTATGGTTGTCCATGTGTTTGTGTATCTATGTTTCTGTCTATGTCTGTTTCTACCTCTGGTCTCTTTCTCTGTCTCTATGTGTCTGGGTCTGTCTGTGTCTATCTGTCTTTGAGTCTTTCTGTCTATGTCTCTGTGTCTCTGTCTCTGTCTTCTTGTCTAACTCTCTGTGTGTCTCTGTGTGTGTCTCTGTGTCTCTTTGTTTCTCTCTGTCTCTATTTCTCTCTGTCTGTCTGTCTGTTTCTCTCTCTGTCTGTTTGTCTCTCAGCATTAGTGTTCTCTTTCCTGCTTTGCTCAGGACTTAACTGTTCATCTCCCTCATCACCATTCAATGCCTCTTCCTAGGAGCTTCTTCCACTTAGAAAGGTCAGGGACTCATTTTGCTAATGCTATAAGGTCCTTAGATGATGGTTACAAAAGTTGCCTCTATTTTTCATCATGTTTAGTCTGTCAGTCAACAACATTAATTGAGTAAGTACCTGAGCCAGCAGCCTGCTTTCTTCAGGCTCCATCTTTGGATCTGCAGGAAAAGCAGAAGAGGACGCTAGAGAGAACAAGAAGGCAAGGGACAAGCTCTTCATCTTGATTCCCATTTCTGTGCCTTGTTTTTGCAGGACTCCTTCCTCTCTTCACGTGAAGTCTTGTCCTGCTTACACAGAACTTCAGCAGGACAAGTCAGCAGGGCCATGACTCATTGATTGTATCATCATTTAATTAACAACAGAGAAGTGCATTTCTCATAAAGCTTGCCATGATAGGGTTTTATTTTCTTCTCAAACTTCATTTTGCAATCCACAAATTTCCTTTTAATAATTAGATACAATGATTCTCCATGGCCCACTTGACTCTATTATGAAGTCGGCCACGTAAGTGTAACTTTACTTTTTGTAAAGTTGATTTTTAAATATAGAAATACTGAATAGATTTTATAAAAGCATTTTCACTTCAATTGAAATCATTAAGGTTAGCAAGACATATTTTCCTCTAAATAGTTCAAAGTATTTTTGTAGCCTTCATTTCACACATTTTTTCCATGAAGAACCATATACATTCAACATACCCAACCTCATTATTAGAAACACACAAAGAAAGAAAGAGAATGAATGAATGATTGACCCTCTCACCATATGGGCTCTGTATTTTAATCTATTTAGGTCAGAAACATACATTAGCAAAGAGATATACTTTGAAAGAAATATTCCTCCTTTTTCTCCTTGAATTTAATTTAATTCTTCTATTCAGACACACAGATACACAAACACATAGAGAGAAACAGAGATAGAGACAGGCACAGGTAGAGGTACACAAATAGATGAGATAGAGACAGAAACAAAAGCAGATATAGTAGTAGCAACTACCTTAAGTATGCAACAGGAAGAATTTTGAGATTTACTAGAATACCCAAACTATTACTTTATGATAACTGTTCCACAGTGTGAACCAATGAACAACTCAGGATGGGGATCATCTACTCAGTGCTTATGTTAGGTGTTGGGGGTATTAAATAAAAAAGAAAATATCTGTCAAGCTTCCTAAAAGCATCAGTTTTGTGGTGGAAAAAAGTTATATACAAGTGGAACAAGGGAGGGTATTTGTAAAATTTAAAATATAACCCAGTGCTGAAACACAATAGAAATGATAAGAATTTGAGGATGTCAAGAAGAAGGCTGTGGTGGTCATGGAGTGTGCTACACTGGTATGATCTGAACTGAAGGGTGGGCAGGACTTAATTATAGACAAGAGCATTTAAGGTGGGAAGAAAAACACAAGCGGAAGCGCAGAGGTAGAAATGAGTTTAACATGTCACAAATACTAATGAAAACCTAAAGAAAATGTCTATGTGGAGAATTATGGGAGAAAGGATTAGCTCATGTAAGGTGTTGAACTGTAGGAATGATATAACCATCCTTGGTAATATAATAATCATCTGACGTTCAAGCTACTTGGACTGGAAGGCTGGAAGGTTGTCCCTACGCTATTGGGCTTTAGTCAGAATGGTGGATATCAGGAAAATAGTTCCCACTGAGACATGTTACTGCATTGAGGAAAGGCCTTTCTTTTGTTAATAGGGCAGGACTGCTTGGATTCAAAAGAGCCTAAGAGCACAATATTCTAGATGGAGAACTAGAAGAGACCTCAGAGAACAACACTGTCCAATACCCTTATGTTACAGATGAGGGAGGGAATGGTGGTACAAGGAGGTTAAGTAACTTTGCTTAAGGTCACACAGCAATAGGTATCAGAAGTAAGATATAAACCTAAGTCCAATGATTCCAGAGTCAGTTCTCTTTGTACTGTTGCATATTTCCTTCTTTCTTCAAAATTAACTTGTCACTTGAAAGCTAAGGACACCTCCACTGGCTCTCAGATTTAGCATAGAGTCTGGAATGCAGAAGGTATAACATTAATCTCAGCCCTGAGAGGTGTGTGAGGAGCAGTAACAAATTCTGTCAAGAAGGATAAGGTATGACTCCACTAGACTGGAAGTATTGAACTGAAGTCTTTTGAACTCATTCATTTTTTTTTCTTGATGGGCAGAAGCAGAAGATAAATTTCTCTTCTTTCTTCTCCCTTCCATTATTTCCCTTGGTTCTTCTCTAGTGACTGAGGCTAAGACAGGTAAAGATGAATAATCCAATTATATTTTGTTCTCATGAAATCTTGTTTATACATTTAGAGGTGCTATTAAGAATGATAAACACAACACATCTGAGAGTGACAACATTACTACTCCCCCACCTCATCCACAGACCATCTGTCCTACTTCTAGTCCAGTCCTGATAGCCATCATCTGGAGAACAAATCCTATGGAGAAGGCACTAGTTATTCTCACTAACCACCAGCCAAACTGGGAGAGACAGGAGGCAACATGTTATAGGCAAGTCAAAGTACCACCAACATCTTGACTTCCTTCAGGATCCTGATGGAGACAGCCCTGAATACAAGAGTCTTTGAAAAAACAATGCTTACAGCCTAGTACCTATGGCAAACATCATCAGAATCAATCCCTATGAAGATATAGCCTGGCAATTGCTCCTTTGGGGTTACAGTCATATCTATTAAACACCCAGAAAAGAGAATTCTTGTCATTAAAAGTTCTTGATATTGTCAAATGGTTTGACATCAGAAATTGGTATAATTTTCGGTGAAAATTACATTAAAAAGAAGGATTATCTCTGGCTTTGCCACTGCACCCTTCAGACCAGGGGACCTTACATTCTGATTTTCAACTGAAACCTTCCATTTGGGGAGTGTGCTGAAAAATATTTAACAGCCAGATCTTTTCAAAACACATTTTTAAGTTTAATCTGCATCACTAGCATTTCCTCCATCATATTGTTAAGTCTAGAAATCAACAAAGCAAAAAATCAAGCCCTGATTTATATAGCATTTGTCAATTTCAGAGGTAAAAATGCTCACACTGGAAATTTAACAGTTGGCTTTCTCAAGTTGGTTTGAGCTGACCCCAGAATACATCTTCCTTCCTTATGTGTTGTCTTTTCAGTTAGAATGTGAACTCCTTGAGAGCTTTTTCTTAAATCTCTTTGAGATACAGACCTAGCAATAGTATTATCTAATCAAAACATATACACAGTTTTATAGCCCTTTGGGTATAGTTCCAAATTGTTCTCCTGAATGGTTGGACCAGTTCACAACTCCAGAAACAACAGTTCATTAGTGTAAGACAGATACAATTCTAACCTGGTACACCCTCTCTGAGAGAGAAGAGTGGTCAAGCTTCTGGACCTGATCTCTTGCTTCCCATTCTGGCAGAAATTAATGTCTTCTTTGGAGAAGGATGGGGGAAAAGGCTAGAAATGTCATTCCTTCTCTCTTTGAGCCACAAAATGATATCTCTATGTTACATGTGGGAGATACTTGTCACTACATCTTGAAAACCGCTATTCTATTGCTCAGCTGCTAAGGAAAAGGAAGAGGCCACCTGACTGAGATCTCAAAGGCCCCAGACCAAAGGAAGAAGACGTAAGTAGAAGGTGATCTACTACCCTGCAAAGGTTTGTCTAGGAGGGTAGGAGCTCATGACTTGCGATTGGTTAGGGAGAGATATACCCCACCAACCCATCCAGTTCTCTAGACATCTCTGAGAGTTGTCTTTATTTGTCAAAACCAATAAAAAAAGTCTGAGGAACAGAAATTTCCTCTATATGTTTATGGAGTGCCAGCTCATTAGCCAATTAAGAATTTACATGATTATGGGGGGCGGGGGCGAAGCCAAGATGGCGGAGTAGAAAGACTCACATATGTTAGCTCCAAACCCACAGCCCATGGATTTCCTCTAAAAAGAACTCCCAACAAATTCTGGAAGAGTGAAAGCTGTGCAGCAACGCAGTGAAGGAGATTTCCGTTCCAGAGAGCCCTGAAAAACTGATCCCAAAGGTACATCGCGCACCGGACAGGAGCAGGGCCATGCCCTGCACTGGCCGCTTCAGGGACGGAATCTCCAGCGGCCGCAAAAGTCCCTCCACCCACTGATGCACAGGTCAGTGAGAGAGACGTCTGGATGGGCTGAGAGGGGAGTGGGCTGTCTTCATAACTCGGGCCCCCTTGGGAGGCAGCAGCAGAGGCAGTGGGCAGCCAGAGGCTCCCAGAGCAGGCAGGAGCTCAGCAGCAGCTCCATCACAGAAGGTCTCTGCAAAAACCCCCCGAGGGAAGTGAGCCTGGGAGGCGGCCCTGCCCCCACCTGAGCACCAGAAATTAAGGTCCCATTGAATAGCAGCCAGGCCTGCAGCCAAAAGCCCTGAGGCTGGGGAGCAGCATTTGAATCTCAGGCCCCAAGCACTAGCTGGGCGGACCTAGGCGGGAGTGGAAAGGAATCTCAGATGTCAAGTAACTGTCTGGGAAAATGCTCAGAAAAGGGAAAAAAAATAAGACCATAGAAGGTTATTTTCTTGGTGAACAAATGATTCCAACCTTCCTCTCTGATGAGGAAGAAAACTGCTTACCATTAGGTAAAGACATAGGAGTCAAGGCCTCTGTATCCCAAATATCTGAAATAGATATCCAATGGGCTCAGGCCATGGAAGAGCTCAAAAAGGATTTTGAAAATCAAGTTAGAGAGGTGGAGAAAAAACTGGGAAGAGAAATGAGAGAGATGCAAGAAAAGCATGAAAAATAGGTCAATACCTTAATAAAGGAGACCCCAAAAAATGCTGAAGAAAATAACACCTTGAAAAATA
>CM053771.1:125012417-125045101 GCA_028658325.1 Potorous gilbertii | reverse complement strand
GCAGATTGGTGATAGGGGAAATTAGAATGCTCAGTGTACTGGGGTGGGGGAGGGGACAAATGGGGAGAAAATTTTGGAACCCAAAATCTTGTGAAAATGAATGTAAAAAGTTAAATAAATAAATTTATATTTAAAAAAAGGACTTTACATGATTATACCAACAGGAAGCAGACAGAGGGTATCTGTGCATGCTCTGGCGTGGGATACACAGAAACAGTGCACTCAAAGCTTCAATGTACTACCCTGTGTTCTGACCGAGCATGCCGCAAGAGGATGCTACATTAATTTCAACACAAAGTATCATAGCATTTTTTCAGTCTCTTCTTCTAAATTTTCATAAGGAATTTTTTCTATTTATTCTCATTTATTTTTCTACATATGAGCACCGCATGCATTACATTCTTTTGGTTAATACAGATCATTCTGATTGATCTACATATTTGTACTGAACTAGAAATTTCCAAGACAGCCCTTTTATCTTCAGGTACTCATTAAATATTTCTCTTTCATTTGCTTACAAAGTTGTTTATTTGATGTAGTCCGATACATCAAGTTTCTATTTCTTCATTGCCTAGATAGAACAATGATTCCATAGTCGTGTCAGAGGCCACCTATGGAGCCATGATCTGATTCCACGGGGTCTATGGACCAAGCAGAGAGTGAGAAAACGGTTTATGTCCCATTCAGCCCACTGACCTTTATCCTTTGATACTATCTGTCCTTACTCCACTGTGCAAATTCCCAATCTTCTTACTTCTATATTGAGAGTTAGCCCCTCAAGGTACTTATGGAGAGGGGATAGACCTAATTGTTACCAGAAGTGGTAGCAAATATCATTGGAAAAATTGATACCCCTTTTTTCCCCTGGATTCCTTTTTGGATGTGGTAGGTGCCTCTTGAAGGGTGGACTCTGGCTTCAGAGCAGTGACCAATAAACTAAGAATATCACCATCCCTTTTCATTTTGAGTGAGTCAGGATGAGTTGATAAGCAGGCATGGCTGGCACTGTAAAGCCTGTTACATATTTCCTTTCAAACCCACTGCTCTCCTGAACTTGAATCCTGAATTTTTAGCAAGGGCATTGCCATTTTTCCAGTGCCCATGTTGCCTCTTTGGTGTTGCTTTCACTGCAATCTCAGTGTCATGTTCAAATCCTCACTCTCCCTCACTATGCATATCCAATCAATTCCTAAACCTTATTGTTCCAACCTCTACAACATTTCTCAAATGCATCACCTGTTCATCATACATCACCCCAATTTAGGCCCTTTTCAGTTCTTGCCTGGACTATTGTGACAGCCTCCTATTTGGTCTTCCTTCTTAAAGTCTCTTCCTACTCCAATCCATCTTCAGTCTACTACCAAAGTGATTTTCCAGGTCCGATTATATAATTCTCGTTATTCAGTAAACCCTAACCTCCATTCAACAAACTCCAATGGTTTCCATCTAACTTCACAATCTAATGTGATTTCATTTTTACCTCAGCATTTTACATTTGTTTTTGGTGTAAGCTTTATTATATAAATAATTATTAGTATAACTATATATATTTATATAAAATGTATAAATAATACACATATTGGTGGTATATGCTATTTTTTAACTGATGGTGATGCACATTTAAAAAATGGCAACTACTGACTTAGAAGATTACAAGTTATTATGAGGGAAAGAGAAAGGGGAATCAATAATAACTCCAATCTCTTCTTTGATGAGTATGACTCAATAGATTTAGAAAGAATAATGGCTGTATAAAGTTTTAAATTTAATTGAAGATTTGACTTTGATCTGCTAGCTTACCTAAAAGTTGCTTTAGTGTAGTGGAAATAGTTTGGGTCATGAAGTCAGGAAGACCTGAATTAAAATTCTACCTCAGCTACATAATAGTGAGATACCATGGTATGGGAGAAAGAGCATTGTCTCTAGAGTAAAAAGATTTGAGTTCATATTTTCTTCTTGTTCCTTAACTATGTAACCTTGGGAAAAGATGGAAAAAGAGACCAATCTGCATAAACTGATGTGTAGAGCAAAAACAAACAAAAACTCCCCCAAGTTTATATGCTAATATTAGTATTGTAAAAATGAACAATTCTGAAAGATTTAAGATCTCTGATCAGTTAAATGATCAAATGTGATTCAGAGGATTAACAAAGAAGAACACTGACTCCTTCATGACAGAAGGATGATGGGTTAATTAGAGAAATATATTTTTGGACATGACTAAGGAGGGGATTTGTTTTTCTTTACTGTACTAATGTGATATAAGAATCTTTTCTTCCTTCATTTCTTCCTTCCTTCTTTCCTGTCTTTCTATCTTTCCTCGCAATGTATAGAGGGAGATGGAAAAAAAGCGGGGGAAAGATTGCTTAGAAAAGGAAAAACATTTTTAAAATTCTCAGAGACCTCAGTTTCCTTAACTGTAAAATGAAGGTGCTGGACTAGGTGACCCCTTTAGATTCTTCTCAGCTCTACATATATGATCCTAATAAGTAATATGGAGTCACTGTAGGCTCTTTCCCCAAGACATTTTCTGAGGAAATTACAAAAACACCATCACTACCAAGGACCTCCTCTTCTTGATTGTGGGTTCCCTTATCCTGTTTAATTTTGTTTTCCTCTCTTTCAGGGTAGATGGAAGGAGAAACTTTCTAACAATTAGAGTTATCTCAGTGAAATGGGTTGCCCCAGGAAGCAATGGGTTTCCTTTCACTGGAATTCTTTATAAAGAGTAATCATTCTTCAGGTATGTGGTAGAGAGATTCTTGTCTAAGATATAAGTTGCGCAATGTGGTCTCTAAGTTCCCTTGCAACCCTGAGACTCCAGAATTCAAAAATACATTTTTCTGCCAATTTATTCTTCCATATTTTCTTTTTCTATGATGTTGCTGCCCAAAGAAATGTTCTGAGACATCTCTAGTGACTCTCCAGTCCATGTTCCCACATTATTGTCCTCAAATGAAAGATAAAATTTTACCTTTGCCTGATTCCTATCTACAAGGGTTCAATGTCTCTGTTTTGGGTTTGTAAAGATTCAGAGCCTCCTTCTGGATCTTAGTCCTTACTAGTCTCCCTTATTGTATTTCATGGAATTTTTACTCACTTTATTTCATTCCCTTTTTTCACTGTTTTCCCACTTCTGTCACTGGGCAGCCTTTGGGTGGCTTCCATCTTGACTTTTACACCTGAGTCCTGATTATATTCTAATTTGCTTCAGGATGAGGTAGAGGAAAAGGACATAGGAAGGACTATCTCCCTTTCTCAGGGGATCAATTAGTTTGCCTAAAGTTATGTAGCTATTTAAAGACAAATAAAAATTATGATTGTTACATCAGTTATGTCTGACCCTTCATGACCCCATTTGAGGTTTTCTTAGTAAATTGCTTAACATCTGTTTGCCTAATTCACTGGAGAAGGAAATGGGAAACCACTCTAGTATCTTTGCCAAGGAAGTGGATTTTTTCATGTATATGATATTTTTCTAGAATTCTAAGCCCTATCAAATAATTGAAAGGAAAACATTATGCTACTTGATATAGTATGAAATATGACTGACTTGACCATGCATATTGTGGTATGACCAATAGGGAATTGATATGAATTTTGACTGGGCCAGCAGAGTTTTGGGTCAATTGGATCAATCCCATGAGACTTCCAGGTTTGGGTTTGAGCCAAGAAAGATATACACACTCAACACTGTGTTGATTGGCAAGATGCTGGCCTGGAACATGTTCATTTCATGCATTGTGACCTATAGCCCACAGATTCCTGAAATACTACAGTATCAGTTTCCACTGGGAGTCCCAACTCAGTCTTGTGACTGGAGAATCCATGTTAATATCTCCAAGCAGTATTTTAACTTTCATAGGCTTATGGCCCAGGAAGTGTCACAGCTCAAGGATGTCACAGTTCTCAATGTTATGGCTCTCTCTGGAGGCCACTGAGGATTTTCCTTTGACCTTGATACAAATCAGAAACCCCTAGGTAGTTAAATTGGCAGGCTACTTAGAAGCACTAATTTTAATATAGTTTCAAAAGTTCCAATCCTGAATCTTTGAGACAGAATTTTCCCAACACCGTCCTAGTTCTTAGCCAGGCATCATTTATGATGCTTCTGCGTTCCTGCTCAGTTTTCTGTACTAGCGAGTACAGGGGATGTGGGTCGTCACGGGGATCATTAGCTCAAGCCTTTCTGTTCTATCAGCATAAAACATACATCATCAGAAAAAAAGCACATACATCTCAGTGCCATTATCCCATGTTCTCCCTTCTTTGTACCTCTTTCTTCTCTTCCTAAAGTTCCATCTAAATTCTTGGTTACTTCCTTTATTGGCTGACTCTTCAACTCCTTTTAAAGCCTCCCTTGGTACCTAAAGTTTCAAAATCCAACTTTGGAAGCTTGTGGGGTGGGGTTGGTACTTGAGACACAAGGTTCTTAGTTCATTCCACCCTTTTCTGATTACCTAATGGAACAGAGTGGTCTCTTAATGATTTATTCTAGACTAACAAGAAACCAATTTAGGGGCTTGAAACTCACTCTCCTAACCTCCCTATGCACAATGACAGATCCATGTATCTCTTGATAGATGGATTCTCCTCTTGATTAGTTCTTAAATGAAAGTAAGTGCTAACACTACTGCACCACTCACCAAAGGGACAAACTTACTTTATCTCAACATTTACCTGTTGACAGACAGCGTCTCCAGGGTAAATGTTACTTTTTGTACTCTTAAGAAGATGTTGATATTAATTATTGATCCATATATTTTTAATGATAGCAACAATAATTGAGTTGTTTTTCAATCGTGTTCCACTCTGTGACCTCATTTGTGGTTTTCTTGGCAAAGATACTGAAGTGGTTTGCCATTTCCTTCTTCTGCTAATTTTATGGATGAGAAAACTGAAGTGAACAAAATGATTTCCCAAGGCCACATAGCTAGTAAGTGTTTGAGGCCAAACTTGGACTCGGGCTTCCCTGAATCCAGGCCTGGTACTGTATCCTTTGTGTCAACACCTTCTCGTTTTTGAAGATGGAATAGAATCATTTGTATTGCCTTCATCAACCCATGTCATAATAACAACTTTTGGGAAACATGGAAACACTATTTCCCAGGGTGATAGAAGAGGCAGCTACCTTTTATTGGCAGTGTTGGACCTTCTTGGCACAAAACTGACCTTAACTCTGTCAATCTTCAAATCTATAATGTTTGAAACGCAAATAATGTGACTTCTGCCCCTCTCCTCGTTCCACTCTCCAGACACATATGTTAAGGGGAGCTTTGGAGCAGGCATAAGAAACTCTAGCAATGGGGGAAATGATTATACTTGACAAAATTATTAAATTATCAAAGTTACTTTTGAAAAATTCACATTTGGATTAAACTAGAACTCTTGCTTAAAATCTGTTTATTTGCAAGGGAAAGGGACAAAGACAGAACCTGTGATTTCACTGGTATAGAGAACTCTTAGGTAGGGAACCCTCTTCTGCCAAGGAAAATCAGTGTCTTCTCCTCTAATTAGAGGTTTATAATATTTTCCAGAGCACTGAGAGGTTAAGTGACTTGTCCAGGATTTGTCAAAGGTGGGACTTGCCTTTCTGGCTAGTTATCTAACCATTAGGCCATGGATCTCAGGTATTTTTTAAAAAATTATTTTTAATTTATGTAATAAAACAAGCATTTCTATAAGATGTATTATAATAAAAAGACAACTGTACATGAAACTGCAAATTTACTACGCATGACTTGCTATTCCTTCCAAATAAGCAACAAAACTATTATGCCATTTTTTTCTTTTTCCCCTCCTCCTCCACCCTAGAGATGGCTATCATTAGACATAAGTAGGTGTGTATGTATGTATGTAAAATTATTTTATACATACTTCTATTTGTCAGTTCTTTCTCTAGATGCTGGTAACATCTTTCTTAATATGTCCTTTAGTAATTAATTTGGGTATTTATAATAGACAAAATAACTTATTCTCCCAATATTATTCTTACAACCAAATTGCTGTTACAGTATACAATGTTCTCTTGGTTTTTCTCATTTCTCTCTTTATTATTTCTAAAATCAATGAGCTTATCATTTCTTACAACACAGTAGTATCCCATCACAATCATACACCACTTCTTCAAGTATTCCCCAATTGGTGGGCAACCTTGCAATTTCAGTTCTTTGCTACTGCAAGAGCTACTATAAAGATTGTAGAACATATAGATTCTTTTCCATTTTCCCTAATCAGCGTTGGAAATAGACTAAGTAGTGGTGTTGCTGGTTCAAAAGGTATAAGGTAGTTCAGTAACTCTTTGGGCATATTTTAAAGTGTTCTCTAGCATACTTTCCCTCTACGGAGATTGCTACAAAGTAACAGTAAGCTCTTCCAGTTTGTTTTATTTTTCTTATTGAGGGAGATCTAGCTAGTCCACCATGTCATTGGTAACTTATTAAAAAGACCTAAGGGATGCCCACTAGGGAAGAAGAATCATTTGGGCTCTGAAATCTCTTTCTGGAGCAATGTTCACATTGCCCATAATGAGGTCCCAGAGGTTTACTTTTGGCAATTTTTTTATTCTTGTGACCAGAAAAGACAACCAGATATCCTATAATTCTCATCAGCCCCAATAAAACCCCATAAATGTGGTGACAATATTCTGATGTAAGAAAAGCAAATAGAAAATATAAATTAGTCATGATTTCAATCAACATTTGGTTTTGAAATCCACTTCAAATTTTATTTGAGTAGAAATAAAGAGGAAAACTAATAAATCAATGATTTACTCATTGTAAAAACCTAGAAACAAGGAATATATACAGACTGATGGGCAGAGATGTTTAAAATTCTACTCAATCATCAATATACAACAGTATGTTGATTCATTGTTATATTTCAATAATTAAAAATAAAAAGTTGTGACACATTTGATACCTGAATGTTATTTCTAGGTCCCAGTCAGGTGTGGGGAACCTGCGGCCTTAAGATCACATATGGACCTCTAGGTCCTCAAGTGCTGCCCTTTGACTCAATCCAAATCCAAATCCCCTTCTGTGAAGTTTCAATTCAGTCAAAGGGTCACACTTGAGGACCTAGAGGGCCACAAGGCTGCAGATTCCCCACTCCTGACTAGATAATCTAGGTAATATTTTTTAAAAAAAAGCATCAACAATAAATTCATTCATGAATTACAGAGTAGTTTAATAAATTCAACAAACTTATTCATCAACATTGGATACTTCAAATCGTCTGTTTATGCAATAAACCCGTTTTGCTCATCATAGGTGACTTATTGAGAATCAGGGCAAACAACAGAAGCAGTAACAATGAATGCAACTTACATATGAGAAATACAGCAAGCTAGAAATATGGAAAGAACAAAAGGAAGGAAGTCTCAGTTTCCCTCACAAACTAGATTATGGCCCAGCCATAGAACTGTATTTTTTTCTCTTCCCTCAGCGATCTTCCTCACCAATATTAGGAGGAATCAAAGGAGTCATGAAAATCAATCACCTTAATTATGGAGGACTACACTGGGTAAAATGGCACTGAATCTCCCATGTCCCAAAGGTCTATGGCCATAACTTGCACCAACTTCCTTTCTCAACCAACACAGATGCTCAAGGGCTTGGGTATCAAGTCCAGAAAACCAATATATCAAGAATATCTGATTTCCTCTGTGTAGTAGTAACTCCTTTCTTTGGGGCAGATTTCAGGTCATTAATAGCTTGTTGTCTTAGAGAGTTGATTAAAGCTCAGAAAGAGTAAATTGCTTGTTCATAGTCATACAGCTAAATAAAGGCCAAAGTCAAGATTGGAACTTTTTGACTCAGCTCTTTTATACTCAAAGTACAGCACTATACAATCTCTCTATCTTGCAATTTAGGGAAAGTAAAAGGGACTTGAGGATGTCAAGCATCCTAAGGATCAGATAATGGATTGGCAAAATAACAAAGAATGTGTATAAAACAAGGACTCACTTGAGGACTATTCTGAGTAAGAATCACTTGTTCGTTGAAGAGTGTGTGTCTTGATTACAATTGGGTCAGGATATCAAAGTATTGATCGAGGCTCATTCCTTACTCACAATTGAAATTTGAACTTATTTTATTAACTGGCACAAAAATTGGAAAGATGGCAGAAGAAAATAGCAATAGTTAACAAAAACATAAAAAAGCCTCAAATATTGGATCTTCAGTGACTGATTAAAAAAAACCCAACCATTTGTTGATACATCCAAAAGACACCTAACTCCTAGTTTACATTTTAGTCATATCCTATCTACAATTTAATAACTGGTTGCTTCTTCCAACAGCAACAATTCTTCTAGCGCGGAGATCAAATTTATAGGATACTGGTCCACTAAAGAAGTAGAAATAGTCTAAGGAAAAAAAGAAATCAAAGTTACCTTACAGATGTGTTCAAACTTTTCATTTAGGGAAAATTACACTTGTTTCAAGACTAACTTTTCTTAATGTTGTGTCTTTTCTCTGGACCAGTGATTTTACTGATGTACAAATATCTAGTGTGGAAACTCCTTCTGCCAAGGTAAATTGACAGCTATCTGGTAACTTACAGTCTTAGTGTCTGATGCACTGGGAGGTTAATGTGACTGGCTCCTGGTTGCAGAGCTAGTATGTCAGGGGCAAGACTTGAACTCAGGAATTCCAGACTTCATGGCTGACTCTCTATCATACATTATCCTATCTGTGCTGCTTCTGGGGGTTTATAGTTCAGACCTATCTTCACAGGGTCTCTCAATGTTATTTCTACAAATACAGTTTTTAAAATGTTCCATGAAATAGGTATTTCTACTTACTATTTTTATGGAAAACAGCATCCACGTTGCTTGGCAACCCTGGAAATGCATCTGCTATATTTTTAGGATAACCAGGATCCATGGCACGTCTTCGATGATCAAATCTGATAAAAATAGATATAGGTTTATAATAATAAGTAGCTCACACTTAAAGTGTACTTTATATTTTTCAAAGCACATTTTTTTATTTGATATTCGCAAGTATCTGGGAAGATAAGTGGAGCAAGGTATTTATGCCCATTTTACGGATGAGAAAATTGAACTACAGTGTGGCTAAATGACTTGCCTAAAGTGAAGGTGTTGAATCAGCTCTTAGAACCCTAGCCTTCCAGTGTCAGTGTTATTTCTAAAGTAAGCGATCTTAGGGTTTACAAGGTCATCAGTATACCTCACAAAACATTGCATGAGCCCATACATGTATTCATTTAATACCACATCGATGCTGAGTCATAGTCACCAAATTCTCTAGTCCATCTACAAAATATTTACTTCAGAAGAATAGAGCTGAATCCCTTAAAAATGAACATTTCCATTACCTTATTCTTCCTTACCATTGTACTAGAATGTTTCAACACAGACTGATGTTTTCTTCTTATATAGAAGCTGCCATTCCATTATTTGGATGAGGAATTTCTAGCAAAAAAGGGGACCTTTCATAGACCTTAACTTTATAAGGACAACATATAAATCATGGAAAGGGCACTGACACAAGATTCAGGACACCTAAGTGATATAGCACTTCATTATTTTGATCAATTCATTGATATAGCCACTCCCTCTGTGAGTTAGGTCAGAACTCCTCCATATTATTTCCTCCTCTGTAGTAATCCATATCACCAGAAATATACTTTGCACCACTTTTTGCATACAAGTCATGATCATATTGCATATAGAAAATGAGGTCCATAGAGATAAAGTGGGTCCAAAGTCACATGACAAATAAGTGGCAGATTTGGAACTTCAGTCCAAGTCCTTTGACTCCAAAATCACCATACTTCCTCATCATGTTTCCCCTTTGTGTTATTTTTCATTCTGAATCTTCTGATATAGATATTCCATGACTTCAAACTATATCTTACATATGAGGAGAATATTAGTATTGAAGAGATGGCCTTCTGTCTCAAATGATCCCCAAATAGCTACGGAGCTCTGAACAAACCACTCACTCTGTTTCAGAAAACTGGCCTAATGAGTACCTTGTAGCAACAAATGTTTATTTCTTTGCAAATCACTGGAGAATGAAATTATCCATTTTCTTCTAGGTTTTTTCATGTTGCCCAGAAAGAACAAGGATGACTTTCTGTCAACTCAAAAACAAATTTCAACTTCTGGATATGGAAACATGTTCCCTTACCTCCAGTATTGGTTCTTTACGAAGAAGTATGTTTTTCCATAGTCACTACTTGAAACAGCTGCATCTATGGCTTGTACAGTTCTTGGGAAGCCAAAGTTGGAGATATCTTTGGGGAAGCCAGGCCTGATTTCGTAACCAAATAGAGCCCAGTACCGGTTACCTATACATAGTGATGGGAAGTCATTATGTAAAACTCCTCTATTTCTCTGAATAGTTTCTATCACAATTTGTCTCATTGCAAATAATTATAAAAATGAAATTATGGCAAATGTGTGTTGTTGTTTCTGTAATAAACAAAGGTATACCCATTCTGCTAAGTCACAGTTAATGGTACTTTTCACCACTTGCACAATAAAAGCTAAATTCCTTAGCCTCAGTGATTTGAATCCTACTTACCTCTTCAAAATAATTTCTTATTAATCCTCCCTGCTCTAACCAAACTGACCTACTGAGCAAATAGTGATTCCTGTCACATGTAAAAACTATTCCCATAATAGCCCCTCTGCTCACATCATTTTCTCTACTGGTGATGTCTCCCTCTCTGCTCTTTTCATTTCAAAGTCATTGCCTTCCTTCTAGTCCTAGAAAAAGAGCTGGTTCCCTCATGTAAATTTCTGTAGATTCTATTGCCTTCACTATTTGGCACTTAGTACAGACTTATTTATTAAATTGCTACTTAATTTTTGTTGTGCATAGTTTATCTAGTGAGACTCTAAGTTCTTTGAGAACAGAGGTAAAGTCTTACCCTCATCCCTATCTCAACACATACCCATACAGAGAGAGAGAGAGAGAGAGAGAGAGAGAGAGAGAGAGAGAGAGAGAGAGGGGGGGGAAACAGAGGCGGGGAGAGAGAGGGAGAGAGAGAAAGAGGTGGGGAGAGAGAGACAGAAGGGAGAGAGAGAGAGGGAGAAGGGGAGAGAGACAGAGAGACAGAGAGAGAGAGAGAGAGAGAGAGAGAGAGAGAGAGAGAGAGAGAGAGAGAGCGGGTTTAGCACAGGGTCTTCCTTGCAAATAGTAGGAATCCAAGGAGTACTTTTCAATGGTAGTGATATTCATTTCTTGTCTTGCTAAGACTTATAAAAGAACTTTTGTTACTGTGAGAGACTTCACAGGGGTAGACACCCAGCAAGAAGAAACTAGATTTTCCTTTCTGGAACTCTCAGCATTATAGTCAGCCTTTTTGTCTGTTAATCTAATCTTGGACATGTGGGAATGTGGTGAAGTTGATGCTTATCTCCAATGTCAGTGTCCCACTTGTAGGTTCTCAAAGAACCTTCTATTATCCTCGGGAAAAACCCCAAGTAAAATTCAATACCTAATCATGTATAATTTTTTTAGTCCAAATTTTGAAACAACATAACATAGCAGATAAAGTGTTCTCTTTGGAATCAAGAAAACCTGAGTTTGAATTCTATTCCTGAGATAAAATGGTTGTATGACCAAGGGCAAATAAACTAACCTTTCAGTGCCCCATTTAACTCTCTATGACTAAATGACAGATGAGCTGCCAATCTACATCAGTGTAGGAAGTTTCTACACTAGATATTCTCCATACTCATGAAAAACACAGAACTAAACCCTGAAATCTAGGTATTAATGTGCAGTAAACATTGGACTATTTTCAAAAATTAATATTTGGGAAGTAATTAGATAACAAGAGGAAATGCTATATGTTTCAGTTATTGGGAATGTTTCAGGCAAATAATCCAGAGTAATATTCTCTGTTTGAGTTTATATAGTCTTATCCTAACTAGATTTTCAAAAAAATAGTTCAATACCTCACTATGAAATGATGTAACTTTTCTCCTCACATTCATGTTTGCCTCAGTTTCCTCATTTGTAAAAGGAGCTGGAGAAAGAAATGGCAAATTGCTCTAGCATCTTTCTCAAGAAAATGGAAATCCCAAATGGAATCATGAAGAGTCAGAAGTGACTGAAAAATGACTGGACAACATGAAGATTTATCTTCAGTTGAGTTCAACATCATCCAAAAAGTAACTTCTTTAATTCCTTAGTCCAAGGTCTAAAATTGTAGATTCCTGACATAGGAAAGGACAATAAATGGTAACTGAAACCAGATCATGCCTCTCTCTGGGCAAAACTAGAGTAACAAGAGAAATCCAGGTGCAGTTACCTTTAAATAGAAAAACTAAATCCTTGTCAACGTCCTCATAAGCAGCTTGTATCCCAGATGGTAATGATGGCCAGAATAAGGAAATCTTATGGAGCTCAGGCCTCAGTAGCCGGTTGTGCCTTCGCCAAAAATAACTGATGAGAATTTTTGAAAAAAAGAAAGTAAAGTTAAGATGGGCAGTAAGTATGTCCTTCAATAAGTGAACCCAGATGGATGTAATGAAGTCAATTTTGGTTGTGTCTTATAAAGGACTGATTTACCAAAATCACAGAGTGAAACAGATTTAAGAAATCATCTTGTCTCAAACCCTTCTTGCATCTTAATCTATTCCACAAAGATATCTGTAATTGTTCTCTTTGGCTTTAGAACAGAAGTTGGCAAATTTGGCCCACAGGCCAACTATGGTCCTTTATTTGTTTTTATTCAGCCTGTGAACTGATAATAGTTTTTACATTTTAAAATTTATTATAATTCTTAGTTTTGGTGTCATACAAAAACAGTCAGTGAATTACATTTAACCCATGGCTCACAGTTTGCTAACCCCTACTCTAGAGGTTTAAAGTAACAAAGACACAACCATTATTTCCAAAGAAAACCATAATCAACCAACCACAAAAACACATAGAATAGAAAAGAGAAGCAGAGCAATCACTTATTTTTAAAGTGTGTTGGGATACAACTACAAAAGAAAAAGTTAACGGAAGTATTGATTCAGCTTTATACTTGTCTTTAAAGATTATGATTTCTCCACGGAGTGTTGTAATTGCATCAAATGTCAACTGCGGATCACAGGTTCCTGGTGTAGTGGGTCCAGTAGGTTTGATAGGATTATTTGAACTACCTTAAAGACAATATTTAAAGAAGCAAGATTTTAAAAAGTTACAAGGGTTACAAGACTATTGTGATGCTTTTGAGGTAATCTAAGAGGGAGAGATCTAGTAACATAGGCAAGTGTTGGGGAGATTAGGGAAAGACCTCTTGGAGAGATAGGATTTGCCCAATCCTAGTGGGAGACATGTCTTCACCTCAATCCCATTCATTGTCATATACTTATTTAAGGCTTTTGATGTAGCTAGCCCTTAGGCCATCACACAGATCCAACACACTGTATCTTTTTGGAGGAGGGAGATTATACCTGTAGTCGGTGGTGTTGCCAAAGCAGAAATTCTCCTGCCTGTACAGCAGCTTTTATAGTAACTGCTAGAAGAACATTATTTGAGCCATTTAAAAATTAGAACAAACAAGCTCCTTTGTATGAGCAGCTTACAAATGCTAAAGGAATCCAACTTGTGAAGAGAATCTTCAAGAGAGTAAATGGCAAGTTCTTCAGGGCCTATGTAGGCCCATTCCTAGAGTCCTCTAAACACCAAAATGGGCATGGGACTCAGCTCATAATTGAATCTAAGTCACTAAGAACAGCTATTCACAGAGGAGAATTCTGCTTACCATAGATAAACTGAATGCCATCAATGTCATCCTGAGGCAGTACGTAAGTGCTGGGATCAGAGAAGGAATAAATGGGGAACATCAAGGCACCAGGATCAGTAGAATGAGCAAGGCCCAATGAATGGCCAAATTCGTGAGCAGCAACAAGGAATAAGTTGTAACCTGAAACAAAAGGGTGATCATAACTTTTCCCTATATCCATGACATGCCCAAATCAGAAGCTGAAGACTTCTCCTCTCACCCTATATTTAAGACTTTATTCACACATAGAATCAAGTAGTGAGAAGTAGATCAATCCAGACACTCTTTAAACAATCTGAGAATAAACTAGTGCATTTTTCTCACGGAATGTTTTGAAAACTAACCCCCTCATTTAACATGACAAAAATGAAGCAACAGAAGTGATGTCATTTGTCCTGGGTCAGAAGGTAGCTAGAGGCAGATCTAGGACTTGAAATCAAGTCTCTTGACTCCCATTTCAATATTCTTTCCATTATACCTCACTTAGCCTTCTTGTTTTTTCATTTGTCTGTTCTTTCTGTACTTTTTAGTCTTCCACATCCTTAATCCTCATTGATATAGTCATGGCCAACTTCATAACATGAATGAGAATGGGTATCCAGGGTAGGCACAGAGGATCAAAGAAGATGTTAATTTTGGCATTTAGTCTTATACTGCCTTGCATTGCTTTATTTTTGTTTCTTTCCAGTCTCCTATGTAAAGTTCTTTGAAAACCTCAAAACCTTGATCCTCAAATAAGACACTCCATCTTCTAATTTGGGGCATTTTCACTGACTATCTTCAATGCCTGGAAATCTCTTCCTCCTCATCTCTGCTTCCTTCAAGTGTGACTTAAAATCCTAGCTTTTATGGGAAGCCTTTCCCCATTCCTCTTAATTCTAGTGCCTTCCTTCTGTTGGTTATCTCCAATTGATGCCATATATAGTTTGTTTATAGATAGTTCTTTGCATGTAGTCTCCCCCATTAACTTGCCAGCTCCTTTTGTGTTTTACTTTTCTTTGCAGCCCTAGGTTTGAGCATACCACCTGGCATATAGTAGCTACTAAATTGTTTGTTGACCAAGTAACCAAACATGAGCTCTTTTTATTATACAAACTTTCTACTGCAGATAAAATAAGTTTACTAGCTTTCCTCAGAAAATGCTTTTATGTTTTCCCACAGTTTCTCTGTAAAGACTACTTGGAATTCTCTGCTTACTTATATCTTAAATCTTATACATCTTTCAAAGCCCATCTCAAATGCGATCTACTCTATGATGTCATCATATCTCTCCCCTCATCCTCATCTGTTTACCATGCCTCTGCACTTCTGCAGCATTTATGTTATTTCTCAGCCCTCCAACCCATTCACTATACAGTTGCCAAATCAATATTCCTAAAACACAGAGCTGACCATACATTTATCCCTATTCAAAAATATTTAATGCTCTCTGTTGCTGCTGGGCTAAAATATAAAATTCTTGCTTGGAATTTAACAATTTTCAATTTCACTTTCCAGACTCATTTTATATGACTCATGTTCATATACTCATCATCTGGTCAAGTTGACATCACTGGTCCTTGTGTGTGACATTTCATTTCCATCTTCCACAGCTTTACATGGGTTACCTCCCAATTCTAAAATGAACTCTCTTCATTTTTGTCTCAATCTCCCAAGCTTCCTTCAAAGCATGACTGAGATGCCGCCTCCTACTCAAGGTCCTTGCTGAGCCCTGACAGGTTGTTAGTATACTCTCCGTCCTGAAATTCTTTATCATCAGTCATCGATCTAGAATTAGAAAAAACTCAATGGCACCTAATTCTATCCTCTCATTTTACAGATAAGAAAACTGTAGTCCAGAGGCTTGTGACTTCTCCATGGTCACACAGATTATAAGAACAGAAGCAGGATTTATATCCAAGTCTTCTGATGGCAAAGTTAGTGTTCTTTCCATGATCTGGCATTGCCTCCTGTCCTTCGGGTTTACTTATTTGTATACAACCCCAGTAGAGTATAAGCTACTTGAGGGCAAGCACTACTTTGTTTTTTATCTTTGCATCTCTGAGGTCTAACACAGGTAGACACATTTTTTTAGTCCATGTCTATGATTTATCAATGTCAGGAACTCACACTGTGGAAATAACTTTCCACCATTGCAGATCAGCAACTTCTTTATTCTCAGAAAGTTGCCTGAGCAACGAAGGACAAGTGACTTTTCTGCAGTTATTTAGTAACTCTGTCTAAGAAGCTAGACTTTAATACAGGCTTTCCTGATTCTGAGGATAATTCTTTCTTCCCTCCCTCTTCAATAAATTTCAGTACCTCCCTCTTACCTTCATAATCAAAAAAGTCTTCTATTTGTCTTCCAAGACCCCATAGCCTGGTCCTTCCCTACCATTCCAGGGAAAAGCATGAGAATCTTCTTGTTTCAATCCTGCTTTTGAAAAGCTGATGGTTTATTAAATAGAGACACATTTAGGCCATTTGCTTTGGCCTGTCCATTAAGGCTTTTACCTAAGTGAGTTTATTTGGTGCTTAATGATTCTTTATTGAATTTGGTTAAATTTATTGATTTAAGAGAGAATGTATATACTAAGTAAGTGAAATGATTAGATAGTTCCTAACTGAGATTATTTCAAAATACTTTGCATTTTTTAGTACCAGAAGTTGAATAGTGTGGTATAATGGAAAAAGCACTCATTGGACTTAAAAGAATGAATATGAATCTTGCTTCCATCAGTTACCAGCTTTGGGATCTTGAAGTTAATGCTTTTCTCTGAGAATCAGTTTCTTTATCTGCAAAGTGGAGTTGGACTAGCTGGCCTGTGGTATCCCTTCATTCCAAAAATGCTCAGTTATCATGCATTAAGTACTTATTATGGTTCCAAAAAGGCATGGAGAAGTTGGAATCTGTATGGGTGGGAAAAGTATCCATATCGATGGTTTACATAGATCCTTGAAGTACTGGATTCAATCTAACAAGCATAAAGTAATCCCCTTTCATGTTCTAGTCACCATGTATGTATGAGTGTACATAAAGGAGGAGAATGGGGTAGACAAAGATAGCTAAGACACAGGTTGTTCACTCAGTGTCTTCGCATAGTAAAAATCAAGTGATATTCTGAGTTATAATTATACAAAAATGGACAAACAAAAAACAGATTGAAAAATTATCAATTGGTTAGAGTCAAGGGAATTTTGTTGTTAGTAACTTGAGCCATTCAGTTCAATCCCTTCATATTACAGATGAGGAAACTGAGGCTGAAAGAAATTAAGTGACTTGTTCAAGGTCACCCAGTAACCAAGTAATAAAGTTAAAATTTGAATTTATGCCCTCTGACTCCAGAGCTTTGTTTCACTTTGATTTTCCAGAAAAGAGATGTTACGAGAACTGGGACAGGGCACTCTCAAGAGCATCAATTTAGAAAGTGTTTTTTGTAACTTACCCTTGGAGCCTATGGTCCAAGTTTCATCTTCATCAAAATGAGCATCTCCTCCAATTCCCTGGCCTGGTTGAAATGCATGTGCAAGGGTTCCACTCTTACCATCAAAGGGTGAGTTGTCACCATGATCTGTAATCAAATTAAAATCATCGTTGAGCCTTCCACATTCTCAGATGGGTCAAAGAGGTTAAATTTAGCATGACCAGCTTGCTATTACCTCCTCGGACAAAAGAGATCTTTATGTCAGCTTCACCATTAAGGATCTTGGTGAACTTCAGAGGTGATGGACCACTCCAGATCTGTAGGGCTCTCTCAATTTCCGAATCCACATCAGCTTTTGGCATATCTGGTGTATAGTTTATAATGCTTTTAAATGAAATGAATAGATAAGAGACTTATTAAACTCATCATAGTAAGCATTAATCACTTTGTGATTTCTTTTAGAGTTAGCGGGGTACTTGTTTTATCCTCTTTCCTAGAAAAACATTCCACGTGGGTAGGGTCATAGAATCAGAGATCTGTACCTGAAATAGAGGGCAGCTAAGTGGAACAGTGGATAGAATGCCAGACCTGGAGTCAGGAAGACTCATCTTCCTGAGTTCAAATATGCCTTGGACACTTACTAGCTGTGTGACCCTGGGCAACTCAATCCTATTTGCTTCATTTTCTTCATCTGTAAAAGGAGCTGGAGAGGGAAATGGCAAACCACTTCAGGATCCTTGCCAAGAAAATCGCAAATGGGGTCTTGAGGAATTGAACATGACTGAAACAACTGAACAATAAAAAGTCAAAGTAGACTTTAGAGATTATCTGGTTGAACCTCTCATTTTACATATGAGAAAACTAGGACATAGAGACTTTAAGTGACTTGCCCATGGTCATACAGGTAAGAAGTAGCAGAGATGGGATTGGAACTCAGACTTTGTGACTCCATATTTGGTATCATTTGTAGTGCACCATATTACAATGCGATGGCTCATCCTCATATCTCTGATGTCTGCTATAGTGCATTGCCTATATTAAGGACTCAATAAATTCTGTTGTTTTTTATGTGAAAGTGAAGTCAGGTAGCTAAAGTCTCACATGATTTCTCTTTCCTGTTTTTGGAATAAGTGATATGCTACATTTTCCACCACTCTTTGGGAGAATGTCAGGCTATGAGAGAAGAAAGCAGAAGTAGGTACTGGACCTATTTAGCTATTTAGCTGATATGATGAAAGAGAAGGAAAGAGGAAATGATAATATAATTGATTCCCTCATTCAAACATCAGTTCACCAGATATGGTGAAAATTTAGTGAATTGGATAAATTTGAACTAGAATCACCCCATTCTTTCTTTGGTGGCAAGCTATTTGGATGCATGGAGAGATATCTTCATACTATCAAGTTACCACTTAGTTTACTGAAGAATTGATTATTAAATAGCAGGTTTGGGGGAGAAGGAAACCTGTATAACTTGCCATTCATTCTTTATATGTTGTCATCCTTAAATACAGGACACTTTACCTGTATGTAATTTCATTCCTTTTCCACTTTGGATTTCCTTCAGTCAGCTTAAATTCAGCTGCATCAGGAATCCCACATCTGGGCATTTTCATCACGTCCATAGTTTCCTCATCTGGTTGTCCAGTCTCCTCCAAGCCAAAAAATTTCTGCATTTCTTTAAGCTTCTTAACCAACTGAGTACTATTCTTGTATCGTTTTATCTTATCTCCACTTTTTGGCATACCATAAAAGTTTTCTAGATACGTCTGGTGAAAGACAAATATTAGAAATCTTGTATGAAATCTGTGCAGTTATGTTTTCTGAATTATTCTTGTTCCAGGTATAGAAATCACCTGCTTCTTGGAGTGTGAATCCATTGAGGACTAACATGACTTATGACTTTGACTATAAAATCATGTGACCAGTGTTTTAACAAACTGACCCAAGCTTACATATCCAAATAAATGGTGTCACTTTCAAAGTAGACACCTTGGAAATCTACACATTTATAGTAAGGGTATTAAGAACATTTCTGTGGAGGGTAGGGAATGTTGTGGGCATCTAAGAGATACTTAATCAACAAAAACACTTCATCAAATATGTGTGTGTGTGATCAGTACTATAAAACAGAATAAATAGGAATATTTACTAGGGTGCTGGTATGGATAAGGGCATACTTCCCCACTGGGAGACCATGTTTCCATATTTTTCCCCATGTTAATTACTTTCTTAGATTTTACCTTCCAGTCTTAACACAGGCATTCACTGGAGCAGGTCCTGAGAAAACTCCTTGGTTGCCTTCTACCCACCACCATAGGACTGTCTTGTTATCTTATGACTGTGCTACAGTGTTCCTGCTCCTCTCTGTGGGGTCTATCCTCCTGCTTCCACATGCACTAAATTTCCTCTATCATTTCAGCTACTTATGGCTCTATGCAATATTGTTTCTAGAAAGTTATTTTAGCAAAATTAAAGAGAAACAGTGATATCACCAAACATATTGAGTGCTTGTAGCAGTTTGCATTAATTCTTTTTTTATGAGATTTATGAATTGAGTTCTCATTCTATATAATGATGGGAAAAAAGTCTCTTAGATCTGCTTTTCTATTGACTGCTCTGATTCATAAATAGCCCCTAAATCAGGTGACCAGGCATCGTTATTCCATTGTCAGGATCTACTGAATTGATTTTTCCTCATTCTGTTTTCCTGGTTCTAGGCTTCCCTCTATCCCTGACTGCAAAGGAATTCTGTTAATGGAAAACCAGTTAACAATAATGACATATAGCATCATGAGCTCTTTCTTCGTAACGACCTTGTAAAGGAGGTAATGCAAGTGATCCATTTTATGGAGGAGAAAACTGAGGCTTACAGCAGTCAAATGACTTTCCCAAGATCACCGAGTCAGTAAATAAGGGAACCATAGTTCAAATAAAACCCCCCGGGCTTCCAGTATACCATACTACCCTTCTGTGTATATGTGAGTGTAGACTGTGGTAGGAGACAGGAAATCCTAATTTAGATGAAAAGATTTTCATGTAATCAGTCATAAAAAAATAATAATTCATTCTAAAAGCTTCACAGTGAGTAGTACTTGAGTAACAGCATTTTTATAAAAATCTTGGCTAATTTTATTTTCTGCCATTTTCTGGGGGTGAAGAGGTACGAAGAAACAATATTCACCTTCTTTAAATCTTCTGAATCATGGTCAAACCTAAATCAAATTACAGAGAACAATCCCATCCCTAAGTTCATTTTAGGACATTGCAATTGAGAAAGAAAGCAACATCCACTTATCTTCCTGAAAACACCATCAGCCACCACAGTAGGTCATTCACAGCCAGATTTTACCTGAACAGTTGTCATTTTTTTCTCCTCAAGGCTTTTGGGAGAGACAGGAAAAGCACTTGAAAGCTGTGTGTGAAGTAACAGCAGAAATAGAAGGACCTTCTTCATATTTGGTGTGACTTCCGTTCCTTTCTCCCAGCAGCTTTCCTTTCCCCACTAGGGAAGTCAGATTCTCTTGGTGCTCTTCCTTGCTTGGTGCTCATACCCGCCTTTGTCACTCATTAATGTTCTCTTTATAAACCTGATATAGCAATGTCCAAGATGATGGTTTCTTCAGAAGTTGTGAAGCAATCCCAGCTTGTTACACTCTCAATTTTGTAATTTTATTCTGTGATTTATCATAAGGAAGGGGGCTTTCAACAGAGATAAGAGATTGTCCTGTTCGTTACTTCCTGGATTTTTCTACAGGTTTTGTCATTCTGATGTTCATCTCAGCAAAATTACAACTACAAGAGCAATCTACATAGGAGTAGGAAATAACTCTCACAGTTTTTAGTCAGAGTAGAGGTTTCCTCCTCCTGCATAGATAAGATGCTGGGACAGGTAGACTATGCTTGTAATGTAGACTCCTTGAGTTTTGCCCACCTCGTTGTACATGAAAATATTTTGTGCCTAGCCATTGGATCATGAAGATAGGAGTTGTGCATTGGGAGAAATGAAAAGAGAATTTTTTCAATGATGAAATCAAGAATGGATAGTGGTGAGGGAAAAGATTAAAAGGGCCCAAAAGAATTAATCTCTAAAGGTAGGATTTCAAGTCCTATGAAGCCAAGGAGGGTCATAAGATCATAGATTTATAGTTGACAAAAGTCATTTAGTGTAATTCCCTCATTTGGCAGATGAAGAAGGTGAGTTCATGGGAGGTTAGCTGTTCAGCACTCCTTGAATCATGTTTTCTCACCCCAAGTAGGTTAATTCACTCAATCTTTGGACCCTATTTCTCCAGGGGCTGTGCTAAGCTAATTAGTGGATGGACAATTAATTGAAAATTATGTAGCTACTATATCTAGCTCATCTAGGCCATGCTTCTTATCCCATCTGGTCATCTATCAGGATTTGTGGACCTACTTACTACTGAAATGTTGCCTACTGCCTTGCTCTCAAACTCAAAGTCCACATATCCTTCCATCTCTTGTCCTTCCTCTGAGAACAATATTCAAATTAACTATCACAGCTGCTAGAAAGTTTCCTCAGGCCAAAACTTCATTCCCAGATCAACAGTCCTCCTTTCTGTTATTTCTTTCATTAGAATATAACTTGAAACTCCTTGAGAGCAATGGCTGTCTCATTTGTCTGCCCAAGGCCCAATAGTGCCTGGCATACAGTTGGTGCTTAATAAATGTCTGTTGATTGGTTAATTGGTTGGTTACCCACCATCCCAGAGAATTCCAAATCCAGTGTTCTTTCCACTGTAACCAAACGGTTTTACCTAGGGAAACTTTTGAGTAGTACTTTTCAAATCATAGCCTAAAAGCAATGTCCTAGTCTATACATAATCAGCTCCTATATCGTTCCAGAGTGCCTACTATGCATCTTCTCCATGGTAGATACTCAAGAAATATTTATTGAATGAATGAATACACATACATATGTGACTGTTACATAGTTCGTTCAAGATATGACTTCAGATCCTTTGTAATACTTGCTGGAAAACTTTTTGACTAATCTTAAGAGCTGAGACTAGATTAGTGTGGCAGCCAGGTGGTGTAGTAGATAGAGTGCTGAACTGAGAGTCAATTCATAAACATTTATTAATGTTTCAATGAATTAATCTAGTGTGTGCCAGGAACTCTGATAAGCATTGGGAATACAAGGCAAGGCAAAAGACAGTCTCGGCTCTCAAGGAACTCGTGATCTAATGGGGAAAACAACATACAAGTAACTAGGTACAAGCAGACTAAAAACAGGATAAATGGGAAATAGAGAGAAGGCACTGGAGTTCAGAGGGACTGGTAAAGGATTGTTGTCAAAGGTGGGATTTTAGGCACAACTTGAAGGAAGCCAGGGAAGTCAGAAGGCAGAACTGAAGAGAGAGCAGAAGGGACAGCTGGTGAAAATGCCTGGAGTCAGCAGTTGTTGGTGTGTTTTGTTGGAGGCCAGGGTCACAGGATTGCAGAGTATAGGAAGGGGACATAAGTGGTAAGAAGACTGGAAGCAGGGTGCAGGTTAGGAAGGTCTTTGAACTGCAAACAGGACTTTTTATTTGATCCTGGAAGTAATAAGGAGCCATTGGAGTTTATTGAGTCACGGTGTGACATGGATGTGTCTCCCTTGCCTGCACCAAGATGGCAGGTATATCAGAGAAGAGAAGGGAGTTTATGAAAGAACTATAGCCAAGGTGAAATGGGGAGACTTTGGTGAGAGATTGAATTTGGGAAAGGGAGTGGGGTGAGAGACAGTGAGTAGTCGAGGTTGCCATGTAGATTGAGCGCCTAGGGGCCTGGAAAGATAATAGTGCCCTTGACAGTAACAGGGTAGCTTGGAGAGGAGGGGGAGGGGTTTGGGGGAAAGATTATGAGTTCTGGATGAGTACCAGTATGACTTCAGCTGCAAAAATATATGCTGAGTTTAAGATGTTAAAAAGACATCCATTCTGAGATGTTTAATAGGCAGACAGGAGACCAGAAGTCAGCAAAGAGGGTAGGGTTGGATAAGAAGATGTGAAAACCATCATCCAAAAGATGATCATTGAATCCATAAAGTCAGGAAGCCTGGAGTTCAGTCCACCCGTGTACACTTGCCAACAGTCTAACCCTGAGAACATCAACTAACTTTTGCCTGCCTTGATTTCCCTGTTTATAAAATGGCTAGAACAATAGCATTAGCATCCCCAGTATGTTGGGAGGCTTACATGGCACAATATTTGTAAAGTGCCTCTCAAACCTTGAAGTGCTATATAAATGCTAGTTATAATCATTACCCAAATGACACATTTATGTACATTATAGATTCATTACAAAATCAATACCATTGAACTCTAAATTCAAATAGTGCCTTTTCCATAAGCAGCTCAAAATATTTTTCCCTATGTTGTCTCACATATAGAGCGAAAAGAATACATATTTATATAGCACTGACTATGTGCCAGGTTGTGCTAAGTGCTGTCACAATTTTCACAATGGCTCTTCAAGGTAAGTGTTATATTATCTTTTTTTTACACTTAAAGAAACTGAGGCAAACAGAGGTTGTGAATTGTTCAGGGTTATATAGCTAGTAAATGTCTGAGGCTGTATTTGAACTCAGATTTTCCCGACTCTAGATCCACTCATGGGGTCATTTTTGCTTTTATTTTTTTCCCTTTCCATCAGGTATACAGTTAAAACATCCACTTTGTATAGAATGGAGGTGCCTAACCCTTACCCACCTTAAGTTGCAATCATATTGGTGAATTTGTTTAAACAAACTTGTTTTACTCGACTTTTCTCTAAGCAACCAGCCAGGAAGCCAACACTTTCAGGCTGATTCTTGAGGATTGTTTAAGTTCTAGTAGTTGCACATTTGCTATATCCTGTTTCCTGACAGCGGGACCAACATTTTGCAAAATGGGGCAGGAGGTAGAGCCGGTCTTTGACCCTCCTGCTTCTCCATTTCTTCACCTTTATTATCACTGTGTGGCATCTGTTATACCTTCCTACTTCTGGTCCCCAGTGTCCTTGGGCTATCTCAGGTTCTCCTATCAAAACTGCTTTTAGGAAGAACTCTGATAAGAACCAGTTGTACATTAAGATGGCTTTAAGCTGATGTATTCCTACTCACAAAGACTTTTATAATTTAATCCTAGATGAAAGGATCTCTCTACTGTAAATGGAATTTTAGGTATTAGGGAGAAAGACTTGCTTGGCACCATTAAAATCTAGTCATGTCAGTGACTGCCTACTTGGCTTAAATCACTCCTTAGCTCACATTTACTTAGAAATAAATAATTAAAGGCCAGGAGGACAAGGTACTTACCCAAGGTCACATAGCCAGTAAAGTAAAACACTTGAGAACTTACAAAGTTCTTTCCTGTATAAATAACTCTTATCAGGCACAAAAATATATACAATTATAAATAGCATAGGAAATCATACAAATGACCATTGTTGAACTTGATTATTTTACTTTCTCAGAGTAAAAGAAAGGGGATCATATTTTGTCCTATGCAATGCAGTGAAAGTAGGATAAAGACTAGATCTGTAATTTTACTTAGGGAACTACTGATTAAGAAATTCTCTCTACCAATGAGAGTCAAGACATTAACAATTGGTAGTCTTAGAGACTTGCCTAGAGCACTAAGGGGTAAAGTGACTTACCCAGTCAGGGTCATACAAACAGCCTGTGTTAGAGGCAGGATTTGAACTCATGTCTTCTTGTCTTTGAGATAATTTCTTCATGCACCATTCCACACTGTCTCACAATGAAGACTGAATTCTTCTCTTTGTCACATAGTTCTAACCTGAGGGATAGCCCCTTTTGGATTATAATTAGTTCTGTACTTGTATCATTTCACCACTAACAGTAATCTCTATGGAGGTAGCCAGTTCATATACCTGAGCCTCAGTTTCTTCATTTGTAAAATGAAGGGGTTGGACTAGATTAGTGATGTCAACCAGAAATAGAAGTGGAGGCCACTAATACGTATGTAAGGATTCCTGCAGGCTGCCTATTGACTTAGTTTTTAAAATGTGATATTACTTATGTTTTACAGTATTTTTATTTATTTTGTTAAGTATTTCCCAGATACATTTTAGGAGCAACTAGATGGTACAGTGGATGGAGCACTGAGCCTGGAATCAAGAAGGCTCATCTTAGTGAAATAAAATTCTGCTTCAGACACTTACTAGCTGTGTGACCTTGGGCAAGTCATTTAACCCTGTTTGCCTCAGTTCCTCATCTGTGAAATGAACTGGAGAAGGAAATGGTAAACCACTTCAATATCTTTGCCAAGAAAACCTCAGATAGAGTCCTGAAGAGTTGGACATATTTTCATTTTAATTGACAGAGTTGTGGCTGGCAGCTACTTGTTTGGCATCCCTATTGTTCGTTCTGGCTCTAAATCCTGTTAATCCACAATTGAATCTGCTGAATAACTGTTTAAGGTAAGGTGAGGTGAGGACAGACTGATCTTGGATTTCAAATAGGCACTACTGGGTTCAAATCCCAGCTCCCTTACTTATTGGCTATGTGACGTTGGGCAAGTACTTTGTCCTCCTTTAATTATTTATTTCTAAAGTAATTTAATTATTACTTTAATTATTTCTAAAGTAAAAAATTTGGAGCAGACGGTCTCAAAAACGTCTTCCAGATCTAACATGCTACGATCTACATCTGAGAAAGGCAAGGAAGGAAATAAATCCCTGGCTCTTGGCTAACCTAATTGTCCTTGCTTTTAGGCTATATTGGACAGAGGTGAAGAATTACTGCCACCATGTGACAAATAGCTCTCTACCCTTTCATTGCTGAACCTTTTGCGTTGACTTCCTCCAGGGCTGCAATAGTTTATCCTGGGCTGACTCAAGTTATTGTTACCCAATTTGCCCTGGTGAGGGTTGAGGCAATCAGGATCTCAATATGGCTTTTTTGTTGTTTTTTTAATTTTTCCCTAAGCATGGCAAAGAAACTTCTGTCTCCACTTAGGAAGGTAACACAGCTGAGCTAAGCAAAGCCAAGATTAAAATCTAGATCTCTTTGTTCAAAAATCAAGGTTCTTTGCATTATTCCAAAGTTTTGCAGGCCAGGATAAATTGTAGGCTAGTAAAATATCAAAATTCTGTACTTGGATGGATCTGCCCTTCCTAGCTTTATTCTCTGGATCTCAGGGAAGTAAAGGTACCCAAAGTATAATACAGGTCATTCCTTCGAGTATCCCTGTCCCTCTTTCCAAGAGCAATCCTATAGTTATGTAATATTTTAATTTCATTATAGTTAAGTAGTATTTTTAAATAAAAAGAAGAGAAAAAAATTAGTAAACAACAATACATTGAAAAAGGCTGAAAGTACTCCCATTTTTCACAGTGTGCACCGCTTACTTCTGCATAGGAGAGGAGTGGGAGTGTCTTTTTATATCTCTATTTTGGGGTCATTTTTTCTTATAGAATTCACTTCAGATTATTTCATTGTTCTTTCTATTTACATTGTTGTAGTTATTGTGTAGGAGAGTGACTTGATGGACTTGTGTTTTAGGAAAATCATCTAGGTAACTGGAGGATGGATTGGAGTACAGAGAGACTTGAGACAGGCAGACCCACCAGCATGGTATTGCAATAATCTAGGGATGAGGTGATGAGGGCCTGCTCCAGAGTGGTGGCAGTATCAGAGGAAAGAAGGGAGTCTATTTGAGAAATGTTGCAAAGATGAAATCAATAGACTTCGACAGCAGCTTGGGATGGGAGGAGGCATGGGAGACAGTAAGGAATCCAGGATGACTCCTACATTGCAGTCTGAGGGACTAAGAGGATGGTGTTACCTTCTACAGTAATAGGGAAGATAGGAGAGGGGAGAGTTTAAGGGAGTGAATTCTCTTTTGAGTTTAAGATGTCTACTGGACATCCATTTTAAGATATCTAAAAGACACCTGGAGATGTGAAACTAGAGGTCCAGTAGAGAGTTTGGGACAGGATAGGTAAATCTGATAATCATTAACATAGGGATGTAATTAAATCCATGGGATATAGCAGCAAGCACTCTGCCACATCCAGGGTGGCCTGTTAGCACAGATCCTTAGATTTGCTTTTCTAAAAGGAAAGCAACTTTTGAGGAATCAACAATCTTCTGCAATCACATATACAAACAGAGAAAATACAAGCAGAGAACTAAAGACCAACAGACATGGTTTCTAACTGTCTGACTATAAACAATATATACATCACAGATCAACAGACAGATCCAACCATCTGACCATTACATACATAGTTACCAGAGAGAGAAGCATAAATATCTGGATTTTCAAAGCTAGAGGACACATTATTGGCTACCCAGAGTCTCATCTGGTACATGAACCTTCTTCCAAAGAGTAAACCCCCAAAGCAAAACTTCCCCTCAGAGTATATATACTTTTTACATACTCTTTTCAGAGCCGGAAGGGGCAACTTTGGTGACCAAATACCTTATTAATTAATAAAAGGTGGGGGCCTTCCCACAAAACATGCCTTCCCTAATCAAGCTTCCCTTAATGGGCTCCTCCTAAGGCTTATTAATGGTGGGGAAGATCTTTAACTCCCATTAGTACAACTGATGAGATCACCAGGTGAAGTACTAGTTGTCCTTTTTTTTTCTGAGGACCAAAATAACATCACCATGATAAAGACAAGTTTCAACGTGTCCAATTGTGGCTGATCAGACCAATAAAAGCTCGGAATACTGTACCACAGGTTGGGCACAGAGAGTCCATGCGAACATTTGGGGTAGACACTCCAAATTTGTGCATCCTACTCTTCCTTTGTGTTGTCTCAATTCTGCTTTGCTCATAGAGTGCAATATCCTTTCTGATGTGGGTACACCATTCTGAGTGGTCCTGTGCCAGTGTCTCCCATGTCACACAATCAAGTCCAAAGTTCTTGACAGAGACCTTGAAAGTCTCCTTGTGTAGCTTCTTCTGACCACCATGTGATCACCTGCCCTAAGTGAGTTCTCCATAAAATAGTCTTTTTGATAAGCATGCATTTTACATTCAAACAACGTGGCCAACTCATTGGAGTTGTGCTATCTGAAGCATAGTTTGAATACTTGGCAGTTTAGTTTGAGCAAGGACCTCAGTGTCTGGTACCTTGTCCTGCCAGGTGATCTTCAGAATCCTCCTGAGACAGTTCAAATGGAAGGGATTCTTTTTTTCTGACATGGTGCTGGTAGAGTCCATGTTTCATACGTATCCAATAGTGAAGTTAGCACAACGGCTCTGTAGACCTTCAGTTTGGTAGTCAGTCTAATACCTCTTCTCTCCCAATACTTTTCTTCAGAGCCTCCCAAACACTGAGTTAGCTCTGGCAACACATACGTCCACCTCGTTGTCAATATGTACCTCCCTGGAAAGTACACTACCAAGGTAAGTGAACTTATCCACAGCATTCAAAATTTCTCCATTTGCTGTAATTGATGGTTCCACATATGGTGGTGGCTGATGGAACACATGCGTTTTCTTGGTAACAGCAGAAAATTGATCCATACTTTGTTGCCTCTCAGCTTGAAAGGCTGCATTGAGTGCACAATCATCTGCAAACAGAAAATCATGCGCCAACACTCTCATGTTGTCAAATGCTTTCAATGAGAATGAACATGGCATCAAGGTCAACTACTGTACCAATGGTAAAGTTTTCAAAAGGCTATGAGCCAAGAGCAGGTGAAGTAGTATAGAGAGAGAAGAGAAAAGAACCCAGGACAGAACCCTGAGGGCCAACTGCAATTAGAGTGTTTGATTTAGAGAAGAGTCCAGCACAAGAGATAGAGGAGGAATGGTGAGATAACAGGTTACTGTATTGGCACCATTGAGTCCAATGTCTTTAAAAATAAGCCAATAATCATAGCAGAAACTTACATTATCTACAACTTTTAGTTGATTTTATATAGATGATTTTATGTAGATCCTTTTCTATATTGGGACTAATATTGGGACAAAAGGTCGTAGATTTACCTATTATAAGTATGATTGACAAGACAACTTTATTCTAGATGAATGTCAAAAACTTTTTAGAATAACTAATCAATGCATCAGAACTCTTCATTTTCTTTTTTTTGGATACTTAATATTATTTAACTTTTTTCCAATTACATGTAAATATAGTTTCCAACATTCATTTTTGTAAGATTTTGAATTCCAAATTTTTCTCCCTCCTTTCCTTTTCTTCCCCTTCTCTAAGCCATAAGGGCAGCTAGGTAGTCCAGTGGATAGTGCACCAGTGCAGGAGTCAGGAGGACCTGAGTTCAAATCTCACCTCAGACACTTGACACTCACTAGCTGTATGACTTTGGGCAAGTCACTTAACCCCAATTGCCTCATCCTGGCTCATCTCCAGTCATTCTGATGAATATCTGGTCACTGGATTCAGATGGCTCTGGAGAAGTGAGGCTGGTGACCTGCACAGCCCTCCCTCACTCAAAACAAAGTCAAGTGCAAGTCATGTCATTATTTCTCTGACAGTATGATCTTCTTCAGCAATGAAGGATGAACACATACAAGCAATCTGATATGGGTTATACATGTACAATTATGTTAAACATATTTCCACATTAGTCATGTTGTAAAAGAATAATCAGAGCAAAAGGGAAAAACCATGAGAAAGAAAAAAAACTAAAATAGTATGCTTTGATCTGCATTCAGATTCCATAGGTCTTTCTTTGGATGTGGATATCATTTTCTATTATGAGTCTTTTGGAACTGTCTTAGATCACTGTATTGTGGAGATGAGCTAAGCTTATCATAGTGGATCATTGCACAATGTTGCTGTTGCTATGTACAATGTTCTCCTGGTTCTGCTCCCTTCATTCAGTATCAATGAGTTTAATTTTCTCTAGGTTTTTCTGTAACTTACCTGCTCATCATGTCTTATGAATCAATAGTATTCCAAAACAATCATATACCACAACTTGTTCAGCCATTTCCTAATGGATGGACATCCCCTTAATTTCCAAATTTTTGTCACTATAAAAAAGAGCTGCTGTAAATATTTTTGTACACATGGGTCATTTTTCCTTTTTCATGATCTCCTTGTGATATAGACCTAGTGGTGGTATTGGTTGATCAAAGGGCACGCACAGTTTTATAACCCTCTGGACATAAGAATTCTTCAATTGCAAGGCATTTATAGCCAGGCCATTGTCTGTTCCTCAAATTATATACTTCATGTCCCAATTTTGTTCATTTTCACTGGCCCTTGTCTATGCCTAGCACTCAGTCTCTTTATATCCACCACCTGGATTTCCTGACTTCATTAAAGTCTCAACTAAAATCCCACTTTCTTTAAGAACTTTAGTCTCCTTAATGCTGGTTTCTTCCTTCTGAGATTATCTACAATTTATCCTGCCCATATCTTGTTTATACAGAGTATTGTTTCTCTCCTCAGACTGTAAGCTCCTTGACAGTATGGACTACCTTTTGCCTTTCTTTCTACCTTCAAGTACTTGGCACATAGTGGGTCCTTAGTAAGTACTTGGTAACTTGACTTGTCTAACAGGTGGGGAATTTTCCCATTCCAAGAAAACATAGTAGAATGAGGAAATGAAACTGAGGGGATCCTGCTATTGCCTTCATAAAGCCATCCTTTCAGCCTTCTCAACAATCTACATCTGCCTGGAACAGACTGTATAGTAGACTACAATATTAGAGAGTGCTGAGTAGTGTGCTGGTAAATATTTAATAGCTACCTTTCTGAAATATATCTATATATCTATATCTATATCTATATCTATCTATCTATATATATATATAGATATACATATATATGGGGCACACTTTTAAATGTGATCTGCATTATTTAAGCTTTCTGTATCACTTTCTTAAGATTAGACATTCTACAAAAGTTAAATCAAGAAATGATTTCTATCTTTTGTGAATTCTTGATTTGTGAATGTTCCCATTGGCATAAGAGATATTTTAGTAGAAGGCATTATTCCAGGCTCTGAAAAAGAACTGCATTCCACTCAAAAATATAGTAAAACAACAAATATTCCTTCCCTCTCTGAGGAAAAGAGAGTGAAGCATCTGTGTGCATTAATACATATCCCATAAACTATCTGTCTTAACTGGCACCATTACAATTTGGAAATCCGCATTAAAAATAAATCATGCCTGACTCATCTTGAGTCACCAGTTTAATCTCTTTCACTTTCCAAGTACTATAAATCTCTGCACTATTATCTCTTACCCTATCTCTCTCCACTTCAAGTAAGCAATAATTAGAATATGGGGAAAGAAATAAATACTTTACAGGCTTGTAAACTTCCTTCTAAAAACTCTCATTTACTTAGAGGAAATCTCCCTTTTTCCTTTTGGTTGATTGAACTACAGAAAAAAATAAATTTTGCCCTTTTAAATAAAAATAATACAAAATAATATATGTGAAAGAAATGTCTTGTTTCAACTGAAAGTAAAAATGCATAGGCATTCATTTGGAATATCAGCATTTACCCTTATCCTATTTTTGCCAATTGTGTCTCTATAAGCTAAATAAACCTTCTTCTATTATCCTTTTTTTGGTCACATCGGTCATTTGCATTCTTATGGTGAGGGAAATGATGGCTACTACCAGCCCTCCTAAGACAAATAATGTAGTTGACAGATTATTGAAAATGACTCCTTGGTTTGAGTAATGAGAGAAGTTGACCTCAATTCCCCTTTCCTTTCAGGTTTGGCCAGACATTAAGCTATGCTATTCAGTGAGCAGTGATGGAGAAGGCTCACCCATGGAACATGGTAGGATGCCCTGCAATACTTTAGGTGTAGAAAAAGAGGGGAGGAATACTTCACATCCAAAGACAGGCTTTTCGGGATAAAATCATTTGATTGTCCTTTGGAAAGTTGAGTTTATCTACCCAAGTATTAGAAATAGTAAAAACAGCATTGTCCAAGTTATCTCTCAGAAAATCTTCCCCTCATTTGAATGTAAACTCCTTGAGGACTTTTCCCCCCATAATTATATTTCCAGCAATTGGCGCAATGTGGGACATATAGTAAGAGTTTAGAATTGTCTTATCTCTATCTCTCCCTATGTGTCTATCGTTCAATCCATCACCTATGTTATAAAGTAAAAGGTTTTTTTTTTTAATTCATTTGTTCTTCGACAGCTACCATTATGTATTATTTCATTTTGAAGGGTAGAATATATTTTTCTGTAGTTCATTCAACCAAAAGCAAAGAAGGGAGATTTCTCTTTCCTTACATAAAATAGAAAGAAATGAAAGTTCTTAGTAGGAAATTTCCAAGCCTTTAAAGTATTCCTTTCTTTATTTTCTAATTATTGCTTGGTTGAAGTGAAGATAGGACAAGAGAGGATAGTTCAGAGATTTATAGTATTGAAAACTGAGATTAATTTAGTGCCTCAAAATGAGTAAGGCATGATTTTTTTAAATAAATTTATTTAACTTTTTACATTCATTTTCACAAGATTTTGGGTTCCAAAATTTTCTCCCCATTTGTGCCCTCCCCCCCCCCAATACACTGGACATTCTAATTACCCATATCACCAATCTGCCCTCTCTTC
>CM053771.1:124964826-125011917 GCA_028658325.1 Potorous gilbertii | reverse complement strand
AAATCTCCTTCACTGTGTTTCTGCGCGGCTTCCACTGTTCCAGAATTTGTCAGGAGTTCTTTTTACAGGAAATCTATGGGCTGTGGGTTCGGACCTAGCTTAGGTGAGTCTTTCTACTCCGCCATCTTGGCTCCGCCCCCGTCTTTTTCTTCTTTCAAAAAAAAAAAGATTTTATAGCAAGGAGAAAGTGGATCTATAGATAGATTTATAGACCAATAGTACTTATTGTCCTTCTCTCTCTCCCTCTCTCTCTCTCTCTCTCTCTCTCTCTCTGTCTTGCTGTCCTCTCTCTTTCCCTCTTTTTCTTTCTCCCCTTCTAATTCTCTATGTTTTAATACCATTGCTGATTTTTTTTTATTCCTTTGGAATTTACCCCCTTTCACTATCTAGAAAATGGATTCCTGAATCCTTTAAAGCTTTTTTCTTCCAGTAATTGGGCCAGGTCTGGGCAATTCCTGACTTGCATGTAATTTTTAAGTGATATGACCACATTTTCACATAGTAGGTTATGTACCAAAGGTTTAGAAATGTAGCATTTTCCTGATCAGGGCCAATGAGAAGGTATCACTATGAAAATGCCTAAGAAATCTGATGAATTTTATATGCTTGTTATTCTAATTTATACTTCAAGCACTTTTATAATATTCTGAATGACCTCTAACTCAAGTAAAGGTTTCCGCAGATATGTTTTGTCCTCAACTTCTTTTGTCATTCCATGAGGCCATGTAGATCATTGTAATGTTGATATAAATGGGGAGATCTTTCCTATTCATTAATAAGCCTATGTGACCTGCCTGGGTCACATGGAAGCCTGAGTCACATGGAGCCTGTAGTGGGAGAAGTTTCCTGAATGGGTGGAACAGGAAGAGGTGAGACTGGAGCAGAGCTGAGAGGAAGTTAGGAGAGCAGTCAGAACTGAAGGATATAGGTGAGCCTGCATCTGGTGTGAGTGTGAGAAGGGCATTTTGTTTAAGGGAAGCCTGTTTGTTATTGTTTAAGGGAGCTGGTTTGTGGGAAGCCTACTGTGTATAGATTTTTGTTACTATGATGACTTTGGCTTTCTGCTGTCTGAGTAAATGTTTTGGTTCTGTCTTCCATGTGGAGAATCTCTGGTATTTCAGATTCAGAATTGTGCCAGGATATTCATGGCCTCCGTAGTTGCTGTGAATAGTGCAATGACCCTACATTCGTGGTCTTCCATCATTATCCTCCACAGTGTTCTGAAAATGAGTCAAGTCAACAAGCATTTATTAAGTACTTACTGTGTGCCAGTCACTGTGCTCTGGGGATACAGAGAAAAGTAAAAGACAATTCCTCCTCCCAAGGAGTTCACAACCTAATGGAGGAGACAACATACCGACAGTTAGGTACCAACAAGACAGAGACAAGATAAACTGGGAATAGTATTAGAGCAAAGCATTAAGATAAAAGAGGACTGGGAAGGGTTTCTTATAGGTGGCAAAATTTTACTTTAAACTGGTATTATCATTGATTAGCATATCTCTATGCTTGGCAGCAAAAATATCAACAAGTAATTTTTAGTTGTATCTGACTTTTCATGACCCCATTTGTGATTTTCTTGGCAAAGATACTGCAGTGGTTGTCATTTCCTTTTCCAGCTCATTTTACAAATAAGAGGCTTAACCAACATTAAGTGACTTGTCCAGGGTCACATAGCTAGGGAGTATCTGAGATAAGATTTGAACTCACAAAGGTAAGACTTTTCTGACTCAAGTCCCAGCACTCTATCCTCCAAACCTCCAATTAAAGGTTTACAAAATGCTTTTTCCTAGTTGTGAAGTAGGTATTGTGAGTATTATCATTCATTTTACAGATAGAGAAACTGAAACTTCATGAGATTAAGTTATTTTCTCAAGGTAAAACAACAGATTTTGATTGAAGTTGTCTATTGATCTCCCTACATTGCACTAAACAAGGTTTTGCAAAAAGAGAGAGAGAGACTCCTTCAACCTTTTTGTGGGCATTTGGATCTGTTAACTCCTAAGATATAGTATAGGGTCAGAGATCTACACCTGGAAGGGGCCTTAAATGACATCCAATCCAAAGTCTTCTTTTTACAGAAGTGGAAACCAGGTCCAGGGGGTTTAAATGATTTGACCACGGTCAATAAGTAAAATTTTAGCTCCAATCCCTGTACCTCTAAAGACCTAGTTCTTTCTACTGTTCTATGCTGCTTCCCCTATCCTCATTGACATAGTAAATATCTTTTTTTAATGTATTTCTCATTTTTTTTTGGAATTGACAGCCTGCTTTAAAAAAGTTGGTTTTGACCTAATATAATTGCACACAGTGTGTTTATTTCATCTCTTATCTTTTCTTATAATGGGGTGTTTACAGTGACCTTTGCTCTAACCGTTTGATGATCTGAGTGTATACATAGATAGGTGATTTCTAAATGACTACTATACCTGCAGTAAGTCATTTCCTTTCCATGAAGATTTAGTCATTATTTTATGATGCTTTTAGGTGTTTTCACTGCTCACTCCCTTTTGACTCACTACTTGAAGAAAGTTTGTTCATACTATACAGGTGTGAGATTATTGAGTAATGCACAAGGTTTTGACCTCTTTCATTTCTTGATCTCAAACCACATTTTCAACTATATTTCTTGCAGGGACAGGGTTTTTGCCTTTATATCCCCAACATTTTGTGTAACGCCTTGCATATAGCAGACTTTTAATAAATGCTTGCTGACGACCAAAATTGATGGCAAAGGGCGAAATCCTAGAAAAGGTCATCTGTAGTTGTCTCCATTTTCTTATTTGTAATTTACTTCTTAGTCCCTCAGAATATGGCTTCCAACCCACCACTTAACTGAAACTATCTCCAAAGAGAGCAATAATTTATTAATTGATAAACCAATAGTACATTTTTGTTTTTTATTTTTTGCCTGACTGTCATGGGTGATGTTGCTTCCTTGTCTAAGCAAGAAGGTATGTGCAAGAGTGTTGTCCACACTGGATATATTTATAATACTCACTTTCCTTTCTTTCATATTCTGATAAAAGTTTTAGGCATCTTTTCGAAAGTGAATCAATTTAAGGACACAAACCAAAGATTATGAGCCAATTGAAAAAAGGCTTCAGTCATGAGATCTGATAGGATAATGTGCACATACAAACTCTAGACCAGAGATAGGGAACTTGCGACCTCGAGGCCACATGTGAGCTTCTAGGTCCTTGGGTGTGGTCTCTCGACTGAGTCCAAGTTTATATTTAAAAGGAAGAGCAAGTTGTACGTAATAGATTTGCAGTTTTGTGTATAATCATCTTTATTTTTCTTTCTACTACGTAATGGTAAAGCTTTTTTTATTTTCTAAATTCAGAATAATATAAGTAAAAGGGAAAAAAGTAGTGAGAGACCTAAGATTGGAGCCCTAAGCATTCTCACTCTAAATCCAACACTCTTTCCACTACACCAGTTCCGTCTCCTTACTAGACTAGCACTCCAAGTATATCAAGAGGCCATGTAACTAATAACATCATTTCATTGTAAGACTCATTTATATACTCTGTAGAAATATGTCACTAGGATCAGATAATATATTCTTGCTCCCTGCAATTTTTGAAGAACATTTAGTGTGCAGTTACAGCACTAGAGAACTATTAAGTAACATGAGTTAGACCATTAGTGACCATTAGAAATGACCACTGAGCTATAGGACTATTGGATCAACATTATTTATAATCAGTTAATTGGTATTTATTGAATTCTCATCAAACTTATAGGTTATGATAAATACTTAGGTGTCATATGCACATGCACACACACACACACACACACACACACACACACACACACACATACCCCAATGCAAAAATATGGGTTAGACCATCAAGAAGTTTACAATGTAGTTAGAAAATATGGCATTTAATTCAACAAGCTGAACTTAACAAATAGTCATAAAGTAACTACAAGTTACATACATGGCAAAATGTAATAACTGATATCTCAGCCCCTTCTAAGATCTTCTATCCTCTAGCTAAATAAGGATAAGATAGTCACTCTGTCTCTCTGGGCTTCTTCTTTACTTATTTATAAAATGAGGTGATTGAAATTCATGATCTCTAAGGTCGCATCCACCTCTAATTCTGTAATTCTAATGTCAAATTTTAGCAGAAAAATTTATACTGTGCCATGTAGAACCAGTAGAGGGTGCAGAGAGATTACTTGAGCTGCAAGGCCTTTTCATATATACCATTTAGGCTCAGAAATAAAAATTTCAATAAATTAACAATGTTAATTTAGGTCTGGGAGAGACTTTAAAGATCATGTAATATAAACCCTTCACATCACAGATGAGAAAACTGAAGTCCAACAGGGCTAAATGACTTATCCAAAATCATATAAGGAATAAGAGGCAGAGTTTAGATTTATACCTACATCTCCTAAATTCAAAATTCTAAAATTCTAAATTCAAATCCATCCTAAACCATATTCTCTTCTACCTGAATAATATCCAATTTAAGAGGATATTTGAACAAGAAGAATTTTGCAGTGGTTTCCAGGACTGTTGTCCAAACTTTGGATAAGGAATTAGCTAGACTTTTGCTAATCCACGTGGTTTTTAATATAGATTTTATTTTTACATTTAATATAGATTATATTTTATTTTTTTACATCACTTAGAATTATACATGTATGTATATACATATATATATAATCTTTAAATAAAAATATGGTAAGGGATGATTTTAAGGAAGTATGTTAAATTACTCAGACTTTCCATAGACAAGGTAAAAATCTCCAATCTAAATAGAATTTGGTGATTTTTTTATTCCAAAGAAACCCTCTCTTTTTGACTTGAGAAACTATTAAAACTTAATGAACTGAGCTGAGGGAGAGGGATTGAGGGTTTTTCGGATGGAGGAAGCAAGCAATGTAACCAGAAACTGCTTTGAAAGGGAATTAAAACTATGTATGTTGTCCAAGAGTAACTGAAACTGACAACCTCAGAAAGTTCCAGTCTGAAAAGCAGTCAATCTGTTCTCCAAAAGACTGCTTGACTTTGTGAAGTTCTACACTTCCTTCTTCCCCTCTGCTTCTATCTCTGCCTGGAAAAGACAAACATTTATTTCTAAATATTTTTCTGTTATTTTTATAGATTCTAATTTAATTCATGCCTTTGAAATCATTTTTCCTTGACATAAAATCCATGACCTATCATAGCTTCATTGTGATGAATATCTGTACATTGATTGTGTAGAGGGACTGCAGATGAAAGACAGCAGTGACCAGCTTGATATTCACAATACTTGAATAGGATAGAGATTTAAACCTTAGTCTAAATTCTTCAGGATCTTAGCCAGTCTTGACATCTGAGAAAACTGTGAGAGAATTTTATGACAATGATTTTATTAATATTTGTAAGTTCCTATTTCTGATTTTTGTCCTTTTATACTTGGAAGACCAAAATGACATCACTATGACAGAGTCAAGGTACAGCATGTCCAACTGTGTCTGATCAGAGCAATGTAAGCTCCAAAAGCTCTGCCCCAGGTCAGACACAAATAGTTCATTTGAGTATTTGGAATGGAGCTATCTCTAAATTTGTGCATCTCAAGTATCTTTTGAGCTATTATAATTCTGCTTTGGTCATAGATAACAGCATTTTCTTTGATGCTGGCGTGCCACACTGGGTGAACAGGCAGTGCTCAAAGGAAGAAATCTAAGATATCAACAAGAATGAAAAATACTCCAAATCACTAATCATTTAAAAATGCAAATTAATTTAAATCTAGGGTTCTACTCCACACTCATCCTACTGATAAAGAGAACAAAAAAGGAAAATGACAGTTATTAGAGGGGGTTTTGGGAAATGGGAACTCAAGTGTACTGTTGGTAGAGCTGTGAATTGGTTCAGCCTCTCTGAAAAGCAATTTGAAGCTACATCCTTCAAATCATGAAAGTGTGCATGCTCTCTGACTCAGCTATACTACTACCATGCCTATAATCCAAATAGATCTGAGAGAGAGAGAGAGAAACAACCCATGTGTACAAAGTTATTTATCGCTACTATTTTTTGAGTTGGGCCTTTAAAAGTTGGGTAAAATGGAGATGAGAGAAGAGGGCATTTTATTTCAAGGGAACATCATGGATCAAGGTAGAAAGCTTTGGAACATGGAGGAAGATATCCACTAATGGAGTTTGGATGAATAATTAATGAAAAAGCACATACTAAGCACTTATTAAATACTGCAAATACAACCAGAAAAGCAAGACAGTCCGTGATCTCAAGTAGCTCATCTTCTAATGCTGGGACACAACACATGCAGGAGGTGTTGTCTTTGGGGTGAATGGAAAAAAGGCCTAGGGCCATTGCAAAACAGACAGTGGTATATTTTCCTCAGTGATATTTCCATTAATAAAATCATATCTGTATCAATGTTGAACTATTTGATAGTGTCAAAGGACTCTGATTTTGAAAACTTTGTTAGGATCAAATCAACAGCACCATATTTCAAATTTTACTACAAAGTAGCAACTATCAAAAGAATTTGGTCCTAGTTTAAAAAAAAATGGAAAACCAGTAGAACAAATTAGATTCACAAAACTCAGAAGCAATTGGACAGTCATATAGTGTTTAATAAATCCAGGAACAGAAACTACTAGAGTTAGAAACTGCTGGGACAGTTGGAAAGAAACCTAAATTAGCCTTTCTGGAATATGGGTGTATTCTTAGGGGGAGGTGATCAAAAGAAGCTGTAGAATAGAAGCTCATCATCACTTTCTAATCTCTGAGGTCCTCTTCTCCCAATCTAGGGGCTTAAAATAAACCAAAGAAATTTTTATTAATAAATATTATTTATATTATATATTATTATAATATATATCATATATATAATTGTAATTCAATTAAAGCAGAATAAAGATTAAATGAAACTATCCTAATCTTCCCAGGACAAAAGAATGTGTCAGTGAGTCATCAGTTTTAGCTGGAAGAAAGCTTGAGAAGGAGAAGCTTTCTCTCTAAGGCTTCTGAATCAATGAGTAACCTCTGGTATCTTTCCTTTCCTATTGTTCTATCTCAGGGTCAAATTCAAGGAAACTCTTCCTCTGAAGAGAGAAGTTGGGAAACACTAGCTCTGCTCATTCCATATTAGAGACCAGATAGAGGGAACAACTAGTTTTCCTCTTCAACCACCCACTCCCTATGTCTTCTACCCAGCCCTGCCCTTCTAAACCACTGCTTCACATAATGTATTTTCAGTAGACATGAAGGAGTTTTGTCAGACAATACAATCTACACATTTGTCTTCCAAGAACCTTGTGAGGTCCATCTTCTGGATATGTGGAATGAGTAACATTTATCCAGGGATTAAATAGCCCCTACAGACAGAAATGGAGTAAACTCGACATGTTCTCTGCCCAAGAACATTATTTATATTCTATAGTCTAATTGCATCTGGATTATCTTTCATGGAAATAGTAAACAAAGCAAGCTATTGGTCCAGAAACTACGAACTATTTATATTTTCTCCTGCTATATTTTTTCCCTGTATATTGCCAAGGATTTTCATTCCTGTTTTCATCAAGGATTTTTTAAAGTATTGTTAAAATAACCTCATATAGTCTCAAAAATAAAGATAATGGTTAAAGTGCATGATAAAATGTGGAGCATCTTTTGATGAAAGTCAGGAAGGAGAAATTATGAAGTAGGATGTGTTTCAACAGTGTCAGGTAATAAAGAGAAGTCACAAATGATAAAGATTGCATTAGTTTTTCTATTTAAAAAAATTAACGAAAATGAACTTTTTCATCATCGTATCCAATCACCGAGATAAAAAGAAAAAGTCTTTGTAACGAATAGGTACAAATAGGAGAAGTCAAGCCAAACAAATTCTTACATTGGCCATGTCCATGATATACATGCCTGAGGCAGCAAGGTGGCAGAGTGGATAGAGGGCCTGGCCTGGAATCAGGAAGACCTTAGTTCAAATCTGGCTTTGAACACTTCCTAGCTGTATGACCCTGGGTAAGTCACTTAATTTCTATTTGTCTCAGTTCCTCATCTGTAAAATGGCGTTAATAACATCATCACCCTCCCAGGGTAGTTATGAGAATCAAATGAGAAAATAATTGTAAAACTCTTAGCGCAGTATCTGGCACATGGTAAGCTCTATATAAATGTTAGCTGTTACCATTAATTACCGTTAATATTGTTGTTATTTTCTCCATCTTGAGTTCATCACCTATCTCTCACCATGTAGGTCCTGTGGGGTCCTGATTGTTCAGAGTTCCTCTGTCTTTCAAAGTTTTTCTCATTACAATGTTGTTATTAGTACAGAAATTATTTTCCTGGTTTTGCTCCCTTTACTCTATATCTGCTCATGTAAGTATTCCTAGGTTTCTCTGTAACTGTTTCATGTCTTACAGCATAATTGTTCAGTTTTTCCACTGTGCCCTATTTTTTGTGACCCCATTTGGGGTTTTCTTGGCAAAGATACAGGACTGGTTTGCCATTTCCTTCTCCAAATGATGAACTGAGGCACACAGGGTTAAGACTTGCCCCAAATCACACAACTAGTAAGTGTCTCAGGCCAGATTTAAACTCAAGAAAATGAGTCTTCCTGACTCCAGGTCTGGCTGTCCTACAGCATAATAATATGCCATTACATTCATATACCGTAATTTATTCCATCTTTCCTTATTTTGTGGCATACTTTCCAGTTCTTTGCCACCACAATAAAATGCTATTATTTATATTTTATGTGTATGGATTCTTTAACTTTTATTTTTGGGGGACATAGAACCAGTTGTTGTTGAGTTAAAGAGAATCCATAGTTTAGTAACTTTTGTAACAATAATTCCATATTATTTTTTCAATAATGGTTGGACCAGTCCACAGTTGTATCAGCAGAGAACAATAGAGCCTATTTTCCTGTAGCTTCTCCAACATTTTTCATTTCTGTCATCTTTTCCAAACTGATGGGTATGAGGTGAAGCCTCATAATTGCTTTAATTTGCATTTCTCTAGCTATTAGTGATATGAAACATTTTTTCATATGACTGTTGAATTTCTTCCTTAGAAAACTGGCTTTGACTATGAATTGAGCTATGGCTTTTACTCTATCAAATTGAATCAGCCATTTAAACACCTTGAAAATGAGATCTTTATCAGAAAGGTTTACTGCAATGATTTTCCTTCTAATTTTCACAGCACTGTTTTTGTTTGTGCAAAAACCTTCATTTTATGCAACTAAATTTTATATTTTATTTTCCATAATCTTCTTTGTACTGTGTTTTTTTCATGAACTATCACCCTATCTATACATCTGAAAGGTAATTTCTTCCTTAGTCATCTGTATTTTTAAAAAATTATGTCTCTATATCTAAGTTATATATTCATTTGGAGGTTATTTATTCATTCATATCTAGTTTCTGCCATACACTTTCCAGTTTTCCTGGCAGATCAGAGAGTTACCCCAATGTCTTGTACCCAGTACACAGTTGAAACTTCTTTCCCTTGGATGGTCTTTGGTTTAATCAAACACAAAACTACTGAATTTGTTTTCATCTGTATGTTGTGAACTGAATATGTTCCATCTATTTATTTAACCAGGTTCAAATTGATTTGATGATGACTGCTTTGTACTACAGTTTGAGATTTGGTGCACTTAGTCCCTCTTCTTTGCCATTTTTTTTCATTATTTCCCTTGAGATTCTTGACATTTTCTTCCTCCAAACAAATTTCATCATTATTTTTTCTAATATGTAGATAATCCTTTGGTAGTTTGAATATGGCACTGAGTAAATATGTTGATTTATGTAATATTGTCACTTTTATTTTATTGGCTCAGCCTACTCACAAGCAATTAATATTTCATTTGTTTATCTTTATGTCCATAAATAAATTCATATGGTTTCTATGTGTGTGCCTTGCTAAGTTAATTTCCAAGCATTTCATACATATGTGTATGTGTATATATGTATATTTATGTGTATGTGCATGTGCATGTGTATGTATGTATGTATGTGTATATGTATATATTAAGTATGTTAAATGGAATTTCTCTTTCTATCTATTCTTGCTGGAATTTATTGACAATATACAAAAATGCTCATGACTTATATGGATTTATTTTATGTCTTGATAAATATTGATGTTAATTTCCCCTTAGTTCTCCAATAGTTTTCCCATTCATCTCTTTAAATCAGTTGTATTTGTATTGTTTTGTTTCAGATCATGATTGTTAATCCAGTGTTTTTGAATTCAGCTGTTATATAATGGATTTTGAAAACTGTGTGAATTTTTCTGTTTAAAGTTGTTTCTTGCAAACAGTTTATCACTGGATTTTGTTTTCTAATCCATTATAATCTCTTCTATTTTATGTATGACTTCGTTCCATTCTTATTCACAATAATAATTTTAAATTGAAACCCCCATATTTTATGGGGAAGAAAAATGAGTGCCATAGAGGTAAAGTGACTTGCCCAAAGTCACTCAAAGTTCACAGATGACAGAACCAAGATTTGGATTCAGATAATATGAATACAGGACTCTTTCTGGAGCATTTTATGTGTCCTCATGTGAGAAATAAGTTGCTATGGGGGATAAAGAATTCCCCCTGAAATCAAGAATATCTGAATTCAAGTCCTACCTCATATACGTAGTGACTCCTTGATTTTGGATAAGCCGCTATCTAGCATCTTGGTTCTATGTGCAACTCTCTAAGACTTGAAAATGTCAACCTGCATTGCTAGAGGAAGTTTCTTCTCCTGGTTATCCCCTATAACAATGAAATCACAAGCTCAATCCTTATCATCCTTGCCACTCTGTCTGCCCTACTCAAGGTGAAAGAAAGGTTTTTATTTGTTTCCCTTAGATGCTATATGTTTGTTTATGACTCTGTTGTCATTCCCCCATCCCCATTAAGGGGTAGGCACAGGGAAGACAAGAAATAGTCACTGTGTTTTAATACTATATCCCTGAGAACCCAAGGCAACCTTTTGTCTTAAGGGTATGATAGCACCAGTGCTTACAGGGCCCTGACTTTTAGAATCGTGCTTCATGACAGTTCTACTAAGAAACTACAAAACAAGCTGACCACTTAAAAAAATTCCACCAATTTCCATTTCAATTAATCAACATTTATTGAGTATTTATTATATGAAACATACTATTAGATATGTCTTCCACAATAAAGCGGTACCTGCCCACTTTCAATCCTTATTAAATGTGGAAATTGGATCTACTTTTGTTCCAAATACAAAATCCTTCACTTTCAGAAACAAATGAAGATGCTATCCATTGTGCTACAGAGATAACAGCAGTGACCCATGACCTACCACTAGTATGAACTGTTTTTTTTCATACTGGTGTGTATTATTAGCAACCAATGGTTCACATGCTCTGGCCCATTCTCTTTTGTGGCCAAGGTATGAGTTTTTGACACTGATAGGAACAAAACCTCAATATTTAAATGAAAAGTTCTTTAAATATATCAATATATGATTTCAGTCTCTTGGACATAATGGATTTCCTAAGATTAAGACAATAACAAGAGTATGAATCCAAAAGACATTTAACAAACAGTAATTCTAAGTTCCCACTAGACACACACACACATGTACACACACACACACACACACACACACACACACACACACACAAACCACCCCTTACATCCAGCATGCAACAACCACCCAGGTTCAAGGTACTGAATACTGAAAAATCTGGCTCTTTTAGAAAACATCTTCCCAGTGCCTACAAAATATCTTGTAATCTTGCTCAGTAGTTTCCACAGTTAAACCAGCTGTTGCTCTTCAAAATAGTCACAACTCTCTTGGTTTTGCGTTCAAATTTATATTGCCTCGTTCCACTGAAGAAATACAAGAAGTCTAGAAATTGAAAGACATATTTATTAGATAAATTTTGATTTTTTTATCTGAACTACTTATCAACAGGGAGTAGAAAATGACCATCTAGCCCTAGGATTTTTACTAGCTTTGTAAACTTGGAATATCTATTTAACTTGCACTGTAAAATGAAGGGACTAGGCTAGGAGATCTCTAACATTCCTTTCAGTTATAACACCATGATACTATGAAAATCAAAAATCCTTTGTTACTCAAATGTTTCTGTCTTTTGTTTAGTGAGGGAAGAATGATTTTGCTCTTAGCCACAATAAAGTAAGGAATCAATGTTTTCTAGTTTGAGATTATTATAAAAATGGCTCCCCACTTACCATTGTCACTGACAACAGCATCAACTTTGTTCCCAATTCCTGGAAAGTCATTTATTATCAGTTTTGGATAACCTGCATCCATAGATCTTCTGCGTTCATTGTATCTGATCCAGAAAAATGTTATACATATAAATATAAGAAGATAAAACTGAGCAGCCAAAGAAATGGTGGTCATCACCAGCTAAATTTACATCTACACATATATACATACACACTATAAAAATATGTTACTGAATATATTATATGCCAAATGAAAGTAGTTGACCTACATTTAGATTCATCAGGCCCCTTCCAGCTCCAATCCTGATATGATGCTATGAACTTAAGTCCCTGGGTATGTTCCGTGGCATGGCCTGCCTCAATGAAATGCCTTGAGAAACAAGGAAACTTTCTCCACAATGTCTTTAGGAAGCTGATTGTATTCAGCTTTGTCTCTCAAGAGACACAATAGAATAAATGGAAAGGAACACCGAAGACAAGAGTCCTCGGTTCTCTTCCCAACTCTGTTACTAACTCCCATGAATTTGAAAAAAAAGTTATTTCATATCTCTGGGTCTTATTTTTCTTCTGTTAAAGGAGGGGGTTGGACTGTATTATTTCTAAAATTCCTATCAGCTTAAAAATTCTATGATTCTTTTGCAAGTCTTGATCAATGACCTTTTTTTAAGCTCCTACTGGGAGATGAGCACTGCGCTGGGTTCTGGGAATGCAAAGGCACAAATGAGGGTCCCTACTCCTAAGAGACTTATAGTTCTGTTGTCTCCATCGTCTCCTGGGACATACATTTGGTTGCTGATAACTGATTAGACTCAGGATAACACTAGAGAAATGTTGGAGTGATCACTTTTCCTAATAATCCATTCACTCACTGAGAGATATTACACATGGATCTTGTTATGTCATTCCTTTGCTTCAAAATCCTGTGTCTCTTTCTTGCCATTGCTCATAATTTAGGCATTCTACTCTCTGGGGTTTTCCTTCTTGACAGCTTTATTTTGTACATAAGTTAAGCCTTTGTCCATATTGTTTGCGCTAGAATGTACTCTACTCTATGAACAAATGCACTTTCTTCTTATGCCTGGAATGTTTACACTCCTACTGAATTCCTATCTACTTTAAAATGTCCAACTCAAATGTTGCCTTCTATCGGAAACCTTCCCTGATTCATCCAGGCACCTAATGAATTTTTTCCCTTGGATCTCACAAGGCACTTTGTTTTAAATCTCTCTTCTATTGTTAACCTATAATATTATGCAATAAATCATCTCTATTAGTTAAAGTGTCAACTTCAAGTTCTGTGATGGCAGAAGTCATATCTTATCTAAGCTATTTCCTCCCAGTCCATAGAACAGTACTCTGCAGATCTCAAACACCTAATGTTTACTGAATGAATAAATGAATAAATTTCTAAATTTTACATTGATAAGAATAGGTTAAATAGATATCTCTCTATTAAATCTAAGATTGAGCCAACTCATTAAGATTTCCAAATGTGGATTCTCACCTCCAGTACTTTTTATTGACAAAGAAATATGTTTTTCCAGTATGTTCATCAGAAAAAGCAGCATCAATTTTCTTCACAGTTGTAGGAAAACCAAAACTTCTGTAGATGCTCTTGGGGTAAAGTGGCAACACGTCCTGTCCCCGGGCAACCCAATATTTGTCACCTATAAACCAAGAATCTTTTATGAGAAAATTTTCCCTGAGATCCAGTTGATGATAAGTACAGCCCTTCCCCCGCAAAAAACACTTCCTCTACCAACATTTCACAATAACATTGCTAATAACCAAATCCTACCAATTTGGTCAGTTGCTCATTTATAGCATCATTCCTGTGAAACTAATTGCCCTTATGTGAAGCTGAGGTCAGCTTCACAAAGTACTTAAGAGGGCATCTAGTTCAATGTACATCTGGAAATAATGGAGTCAATGTATATGAGTTATGATAACTAACTATATTATAAAGTCAGAACGTCTCTATAGATGGGTCATGTTATGAAACACAAAAACTTTCGTTCTTATTATCAAAGGGGTAATTAAAATGCCAATTAAAAACAACTTAAAATCCAGTATGTACACACACACATGGCCGATAGACAAGTTTCACAGTCTCTTTCCTGTCTAAGCTGAACTAGTCAATGCTGTTCCTTAACACTACAACTATGAGATAGAATCGGCCCTCCCTCACTCAAAACAAAGTCAATTGCAAGTCATGTCATTATTTCTCTGATGGCATGGTCTTCTTCGTCAATGAAGGATGAACACACTAAATGAGATAGAATCAAATATCATGTCTCTTTTTACATATGCCATACATCTGACTAACTAGCTACTAGTAGCCAGAAATTTGGCATTTCCACAGCCCGGGGCTAGGTATATGACTATGGTTGAGTCAGGTAAAAACAAATCATTGGTCTTATCCAATCTGTAGCTGTTTATTCCCTGGCTATGTGCTAATTAGTGGGGTACTGGAAGCACAAGAGCTATCATTAAGGGATTAGATGGTCAACATCTTTTTGTCCCATGCCTTGTTGACTCCAGTCTCTAGATTTTCTGTCTGAGTTCTCTCTCCCCAGTTTGGAATGTTTTTCAATAAAGGGGACAGCATGCAAATCTGTGTTACACAATTCCAGTGACAAAAACTATACATGTCATCATTTAACAAGGATGAGTCACAAATGCCTCGTGCCATTTAGTTTATGAGTGGTAAACTCAGAATGATTCTAGTGGTCTGGGTTAGATCTTTGGGGAAAATTCCATGGATGAAAAAGAAGGAAGCAACTCTCCCTCCTTGGCCCAATATCATTACATGGAAGGACTGAGTGGAAAAATCTGAAGCATTACCCTTGAAGAATCTGACTATGTCCCTTTCTGCAACTTCATGAGCAGCCTCAATCCCACTTGGGAGGGTTGGCCAGAACAGAGAAATTAAATTGACTTCTGCCTCTGAATCATAGGGAGTCTTACGGAGATAGAACCTGATTGAGAGAAAGGTAAGAAAATTAAATCTAATTGGAAGCAATTACAAACAGATGCCCAGTTATCTCAATCCTGTATACGATTTCACATTCTCTGTTATAATGAAAAGACCCTGATTGATTGATAAAGTTCTTACTGAAGAAACAAATGAGTGGTTGTTCTTTAATCTCTTACCTTCTTTTTTCTTTTTTTACCTCTTTCTATGGTAATGGAATATTTGAAGTCCTAACACTAGCAATGGATCAAGGGGTGAAATTGCATCTCTGCGATAATACTTGTGGGCCTTGATTGTATCAGTCTACTCTATATTGCCACCACTGAGTAGCTTTAGGGGGTTATCTTTTTGCCTTATTAGTGTTCCTCTCACTGTCCTTTCCTTTTCTTGTTCCTTTTACTTTAAACAAAACATCCCCATTTCCTCATCTGTAAAATGAACTGGAAATGAAAATGGCAAACCACTGAAGTATCTTTGTCAAGAAAACCCCAAAAGAGGTCATGAGGAATCAGACACAACTGAAAAGTGGCTAAATAACAAAAATAGATCCATTGGATGTTTCCAAGCTGTAAAACCCACAGGTGCTACAATGAAAAGTACTACTTGAATATGGTGAGGTAAAAAGGAATGTTTTATTCCCCAAACTACAAATGTCATTTCTTTTCTACACAATGCAAGCACTTGTTTTTGGAAAGAAGTAATGATAGCCTGAGGACATGGGCAATAGCAAAATGGAAAGGGCAGTAGCCCCAGACTCAAAATATCTGGAGTCTAGTCCTGGCTCTACTACAAACTTTCTAGGTGACCTTAGAATATTCAAGTCAAGTCTCAGGACCTAAGTTTTCCCATTTATAAAAAGAGAGGGTTGGGTTAGCTGGACTCAAGTCCTTTCTAGCTCTACCATTCCTGCTGTGACTGTCTGGGAGCTGTTTCTGCCTGTGGATACATTTCAACAACACAAGTATTTAAGTAATTTCTGACATACGGAGAGACTTTTCCCTATAATAACAAAATCTAGGTTTTAAGTAGCCCCCACTTTGTCAGGTTTATGTCTAGTTTTCTCTTTAATAATCAGATATGATATGGAGGCAAGTTTAAAATATTTCCAACCAATAACTCTGGATTTGAAGACAGAAGATCTGTTTTCATGTCCTGGCTCTGTCTTTTCTATTTATGTGACTTTAGGTAAGTCCTAAGTCAACCTTTTGGAGACTGAGTCTCCTCACTTGTAATAAAAATGAGATTAGACTATATGATCTCAAGGTCCCTTCTGGCTCTAAATTTCAAGTTCTATGATTAAAGCAGTTTAAAATGGATAGTATAGGATTTGGAATCAGAAAGACTTGAGTTCAAATTCCACCTCAATCACTGGCTGGGTTATTCTAGACAAGTAACACAAGGCTTGTTTTTCTTATCTACCAAAAAAAAAGTACAGCAATAGTACTTATCTGACGGATCAAATAAGACAATGTGTAAAGCACTTTGCAAACCTTAAAGTCATGTGTAAATGCTATTGTTACTACTTATTGTTAGTATTATTATATCATGCCTTAGTTCAACAAACATTTATTAAGTACTTACTCTGTCCAAGACTTTATGGTAGGAGCCAGAGATATAAAGATGAAAAACAGTGTAGGATCTGTCCCCAAGGACATTCTTGTCCCCCTGGCAGGGGGTCAAGGTCAGCCTGTACACTGCTAATCATGATACAGGTGGACCATGATAGGAATATTGGACGGATCCTAACAAAATGCCCTAAGAAAATCTGATGGGACAGAGACAAGTTTGAGCTAGGAAATATGGCCAGAAAACAATATTGCCATAAGATATACTATAAGTTTCTGAATCCAGATTTCTCATTCTTCCCTACCTCGATTAACTCTGTGAATTTGGACAATCTCTCTGGGATTCAGTTTCTTTATCTATAAAATAAAGGTTTAAACTCAATTTCTCCACATGCTAAATCAGACTTGAGGTCAGACCTAGGTTGCTTAGTCACCAGAGAATCCAGATGTGACTTTTGGACAAGATATTTCAATACTGTCTCTTTTACTTTCTTCAACTATGAAAATTAGAATAACAATACCTCTCCAAATATCTTTGAGGGTTATTTAAGGCTCAAAGAGCCTAAGGATGCGAAATCTGTTTGAAAAGAGACCCTGTCAAGCAAATACTATTTTTACTAATAATTTTAATATAATTAGCAAAAACAATAAAAGAATCAAGGGTCCAAAGGAAAAGTTGCTAATAGTTCACCTGTCTTTGAAGAACATTTTTTCTCCTCGGAGGGTGGTGACAGCATCAAAGGTTAATTTCCTATCACAGGCTCGTGGTGTTGTCGATCCTTTTGGCTGGCTGGGTTTATTGCTGGGCCCTAAAAGACAGCAGGAAAATTAATGCTGCATTGGAACATCGAACGACAAGAACACACGTAGAATGAAGGCAGGATTTTTGAAATATGAGGCCACTAACTAATTTATAGTGAACCTTCATAAAAACCAACATAAGTCATTTTTGTCTGTGACTGTATATATAGACAGATAGATAGATAGATTGATAGATAGATAGATAGATAGATAGATAGATAGGACAGACATACACATTTATACATATGTGTGTGTGCATAAGAGATGCGTATCTTTCTCCTTACCATAGATGGCTTGAATGCCATCAATATCATCCTGAGAAAGCTGGATATCATCAGGGTCACTAAAAGCATAGCTGGGGAACATCAAGGCCCCAATATCAGAGGAATGGGAAAGACCCAAAGAATGGCCCAACTCATGAGCCGCAACACGGTATAGGTTATAATCTAAAACAAAATAAAACAACACATATTTGTAAGACATTGAAATATGCATCCTCTCAGGACTCAAAAGTCCACCTAGCTACATAAGGATAAGAAAAAATATATAGTACTTTTAAGTTTAATAATAACTGACATTTGTATGGTGTTTTAAAATTTACAAAGCGCTTCACATACAAGTCTCACAAGAACTCTGTAATTTAGGTACTTCAAGCTCCATTTTATATGTGGAGAAACTAAGGCTTAGGTAAAGTGATTTGGTCTTGGTTTTACAGCTAGTAAGCATCACCATCCTCCTGAACTCAAGTTAGCACTCCAAACACTATGTCAGGCTGTTTCTGAGACATGAACAGCGTCTAAAGTCATGTAATTCTTCTAAAGGAGTCTGTACTGCAATTACTAACACTGCTACAAGGAATAAAGTTTCTCCGAAGGAATGAGATGTTTTCCTTACAGCAGAGAAGTAGCACCTTAATGTGACTTGAGAACAACCTATTTGCCTGTAATTCCTACCATGGATGAATATGATCACAGCCCAAGTTGGAAAACGTTACTTCCCTGGTAAATTAAGAGGTTTTCCAAGAAAGCGTGATTCTTACTATGTTCTTTAAAATGCTCCCTTGAGAACTATTGTCAAAGAGAGGATTCTTGAAGGAAGAGACAAAAGTGACTGAGGTTTTAAGGCTGGGTCATTTGGGGGACTGTGGTGCCACAGAGACAGAGAAATTGAGAAGCAGAACAGGATGGTTGTGAGTAGAGCAGTGAAGAGATGAAATATGTAGTCCAAGAACCTGTCTCAAGACCCAGTTCTGCTACTTGCAAATAGTGATGAAGTCACTTCTCTGAATTTGTCTCTTCTTCTTTTAAAAGAAGATGGGTGAAGTCTAAATCACAGGTCTCCCAGATGGAAGGGAACTTAGGTCGCAAATTGTAATAGATATTTTTAGAAATTCACCCTTGTAGCCTTCCAGATGATATTATGTAAACATCAAATGAAATAAAGTCTATAAAGCACTTTGTGAACCATAGCTTATCACATAAATGTCCATTATTTGTTTTGTTTTGTTTTCTTACCACACCTATGGTCTGGGTTGTGAGGACTAAATGAGATCATATTTGTAAAGCACTTAGCCATGGTTCTTGGCAAATAATAGACACTTAATAAATATTTATTCCCTTCCTTTCTTTCTTTGTCATCACTATTATTAATATTGCTATTCATAGAAACAATATAGTGCTCATGTATAAAGTATTAAATCACTCTTAGATTTATAAAATCTTATTGAACACTGTCTATTTTTAACATATTTTTTTCAGTCCAATCAACTAACATTGATGTGGGGAAAGGAGAGGAGGCATATTTGTCTGACTTACTTCTATGGTCTTTTGTCCATTTTTCATCTTCATCAAAATGAACATCTCCTCCAATACCTGGGCCTGGTTGGAAGGCATGAGCAAGAATTCCATTGGGTCCATCGAAGGGAGAATTATCACGATGATCTGAAAGAGAAAAAGATTTAATTCAAGTCCTCCTCATTTTGCAGGTTAGGGAAAAACTGAACTAAACTAGAAGACCAGTTGGTTACCTCCACGATAAAAAGAAATCTTTATATCTGCTTCATCTTCAGAGACAGTGAATGTCAAGGGGGACACATCACTCCAGACTTTAAATGCTTTCCTGATGGCATCGTCCACGTCTTCCTTTGCTAAATCTGGTGTGTGGTTTTCAATGCTTAAAATGGAAAAGAAATGAACATAGATATACATATATAATTCCATTTTCACTGAAACCCTTTTACATATATGATTCCTTTTTAAACCCATTCTCATCTTGATGATCAAGGACCACTACCTGTAAGTAAGGGCTTTCTTTTCCCACTTAGGATTTCCATCAGTGACGGCAAACTGAGACACATCAGGGACCCCACATCTAGACTGTTTCATCATCTTTAGAGTTTCATTATCTGGCTTCCCAGTAACTTTCAACCCAAAGAATTTCTGCATTTTCTTGAGCTTCTCAATGACTGGGCTACTGTCTTTCATCTTTGTAAGTTTCTTTTCAACAGGATTTAGGTCATAGAATTTCTCAAGATAGTTCTGAAGAAAGATAAAAACAATTAAATATTAAATATGAGATATTTCCTAGTTTTTTTCTTTAAAGAAATTCAACTGCTTTGATGTGAGATAATAGTGAGATGGTATTTTTTACCAGGACTGGTGGGGTATAGAGAGTGAAATAAGACTTTCATTTGTCTTTGAAGTTAAAGGTTTTAAATTCTTATATAAGTTCTGACCTTGAATAGTTTGGTGGATATACACACAGCATTTCAGCAAGAAAAATCCCCCTAATTTTTATCCCTGTGCTAAAGTGAGAATTCTGTCTCCTTGAACCAGATTTCAGCTTGTTCTCTTCCAGCTCAAGAGAATTAGCAAAACAGAGACATAATTTGCTTTGTTATTTCTGGCAGAGAAATCTTTTCTTGAATGAAAGATATCATTGACATAGCCTAACTTATGTGTCCCAAATCAGTTCCCCCAAAGAGTTTCCATCTCTTACAATGAAAAGTCAAGATTTACCTGGACGATTTCTCGGTCTTGCTGTTTGAGTTCCAAATGTGCAGGGAAGCAATGGGCACCTGCAAAGCAGAGGACAAGCAGAGGGAGAAGGCTCTTCATTCTTGCCCTTCTGTGGCTCAGGCTGATGTAGCAGCTCTTTACCTGCCTCCTGATGCACTCTCTCTCTCTCTTCAAGGAGAGGGATCTTTATATACAGATTTGGGGAGTCAAAAAACTAGTAAGACTGACTCATGTTTCATAACATCCTCTGGATCAGCACTTTATCAGAAACAGTGACACAAATCCAAAGCAGGTTTAAAGGGTCAACTTCCATGATGTAATCTTATGATTAATACAAAACAGGATGTTTGTTAAGAGGCAAAAACATACAAAGTTCCTTTCTTCTGTTCCTATTTGTGCTATCTTTTACTAAAAGTATTATGTGAATATTGTAATTTATGTACAACTATCTGGATATTTACAAGAAACTTTGTTACTTTGGAAAATAGCTTCAAGCTGTGACTTTGCTCCTTGTAGGCATTTCCACATGCATTCTCCCTAGGTGAGAGGAAACAATTATTGCCAAATTATGGAATACACCCTTTCCACAGCTAGACAAGGAGACCAAAGTACAACTCTCCAGGCCTTGTAATGAGTGTAGATTATAGTTCTCCAAGTTTTACAGAATCACAAAATTGGAAGAAACCGCAGAGTCCAAATAATCAACCATACACAAAAAGAATACCCACTATAACATCTTCCTCCTCTTCATAGCTAACTTTTTTATAGTGCTTAAATATCTGCAAAATGTTTCATATGGTTTATTTCATTTGATCCTCACAATAACTCTATGAAAGAGGTACTATTATTATTCACATTTTTTTACAGATGAAGAAACTGAGACTGACAGGACTTAAGTGACTAGCTTAGGGTCATACAGCTAGTAAGTGGGCAGGATTTGTTTCCTGACTCCCAAGTTCAGCATGTTATCTGTATTCCATATATCCTCAAAAGAAGTGGAATCAGTTCCCATTTGAATTAACCCTTGATGCCTTTGGATAACTCTAATTTCTAGGAGATTTTCCTAACATTAAGCCTAGACTTGCCTCTTTGCAGCTTCCACCTCAGAGCTTCTGGGTCTACCTACTGGGGCCAAAAACAGGTTGAAGGCTTCTTTCACAAGGCAGCTCTTCAGACCTCTTGTAAGTAGCTATTAAGTTCCTCCTGACTTTTCTCTACTTCAAGTCAAACATGCCAGTTACTTCCTTATATGGATTCAACATCTTTAACCACCATAGTTGCCCTCTTCTGGACCCTCAGCATCTTTTCAATGTCTCTAAACTCTCATGCTTAGAATCAAAGAGAACAATCCATATGAACTCTGAGAAGGGAAGCGTATAATAAATGTCACCTCCCTTTCCTTGGAAAACAGGTCCCCCTAAATGCAGTTCAAGATTGCATTATCTCTTTTTGGCTGCCATGACATACTGCTATTGTATGTAGTCAGATTTTCTTCAGAACAACTGCTGTTCAACCTTGCCTCCACTGTCTAATATCTGTGAAGTTGATTTTTTTATCCAGGTGCAAAAAATTATATTTATGCCTATTGGATTTCATCTTATTAGTTTTAGCAGCTCCATGATCTCGTTTGTCAAGATACTTTTACTGATTCCGTTACCCATCTCTCTCAGTTTGGTATCATCTGCAAAATTTATGAACATGTTCTCTATCCTTTTATATGAATCACTGATAAAAAAAATTAAACATAACAAGGTCAAGAATAGATTTCTGTATTTCACTGGTGACCTCCTGCCACATTGACATTGAACCATTAGTAAATACATCAGAATCCAGTCATTCAAACATTTCTGAATGTGGCTGATTTTATTGCTTTCATCTCTCCATCTCCATGAGAACAGTTTGAGAAGGTTTATCAAAAAGCTTTAGTAAAAGGTAGTAAACCATATTTACAGCATTCCCCTTCATCCTCTACTTTATCAAAGTTGTCAAAGAGAAATGAGAGTGAGTCTGGCATGAGCTTTCCTTGAAAAAGTCATACTGGCTTTATGGAATCACTGCTTCTCTTACTGGAGCAGCTACATAGCACAGTGGATAGAGCCCTTTGCCTGAAATCAAGAAGACTTGAATTCAAATCTGGCCTCAAACTCTAGGTTGACCCTGAGCAAGTCATTTAATTCTGTTTGCTTCAATTTTTTTTATCTATAAAATGATCAGGAGAAAGAAATAGCAACTCATTACAGTATCTTCGCCAAGAAAATCCCAAATGGGGTCATGAAGAGTTGGACATGATTAAACAACAAACTTCTCTTTCTAGATGTTCACCAATCATTTCTTTAACGATCTATTCTAGAATTTTTCCAGGAAATGAAGTCAAGTTCACTGACCTATAGTTTGCAGCTTTGGTTCCCTTCACTTTTTTGAAAATTAGGACATTTTCCTTCTTCCAATCTTATGGTATCTCTTACATTTTCCATGATCTTCAGATAAATTTTCTAGTTCTTTCAGGAGCAGAGGAGAAAGTCATCTTAGTCAAGAGATCTGAATTTATCAAGGGCAGCTAAATGCTCTCATTCTGTACCCTTATTTATCTTGGGTATTTTGTCATTTCTAGTTACTTAAAAAAGAAATCCATACTATACTTGAAAACATATGTTACCTCCCCTTGGGACTCACTCATCCAACTCAGTTCCACTGGTTGATTGGATCTCTAGAGAAGTAGCTGTTACTATTCCCAAGATTCTAAGAGTAATTCTGCAGGTGGTTACCACTAAACACTAGTTCACAAGCCTCCACCAATGTGCTTTTCTTTAACAATAAGCAGTAGAATAAGTTAGATTTTTAACATATTGATTAACTTAAATAGCTTAGAGTGAATAGTAATTACAAATAATTTCCCCCAAGACAAATGCATTTATTTCCTATAAACATTCCCAGAATCTAGGAGGAAGAAAGGTCATATAGTAGACACATTGAGTAGTCCAATCAGTTGGAGTCTTAAGGCACTCTGTTTGGCTAGTATATTATAAAAGGTGTTTTAGCTAAAGTAAGTACCTTTTTGATTTCCTTTTGTTCAATTTTATTATGCCTTTCTTTTTGAAAAATTTGGCTAACTGGAACCTGTTTCCAAGGTGGGGGATTTCTGAAGGCTTTTCCTTTAACCTTTCAGTCTCTTTCTTTTAACTTTTATATACTTTTAGCTTTTGCTAGACACTAGCTTTACATCTAAATCAAATTCTATACAGAAGGCAGAAGGTTTGTCCAATAATTAAACCCTCAGGCAACTGTGTCATTTATTCATTCAGGCACTCAACAAACATGGTAGAAGAGCCGTAGCTCTGAAGTCAGTGGATCTGGGTTTGAATGTTACCTCTGATATTTAATATATGACCTTAAGTCAACAATTTAACTTTCCTTGGCCTCAGTTTCCTCATCAGTAAAAGTGAGAATCTTGATCAGGATGACCTCTGAAGTCAACTCCCACTTTGGATCTTTGATGCTTACATGTGCAGACTACTATTCTGGGATACATTATATATCTATGCACACACATATGCACATATGTGTGCATGTGTATAGATATACATAGATGAATACATATGGGTATATGTATGTGTATATGTATTGCACATGTATAAATATGATCATGTGGTATGTAAATGTATATGTACTTATGTTATATGTTGTTTGTATGTGTGTGTATGTGCAATAATTTTGGTTCTCAAAAACTCTATATTCTACTGGTGGGGGAAATTTAAATGCTAAAAAAATTATAAATTTGTCCTTGTAAGAAAACATCATATCAATGGAGACTTAAAGAAATAGTAGAAAGTTGGTCTGTGTCCGCAAGATGAAGAAGACCTTATTATAGAGTTTCTAAAAGGGAACCTGGAGACAGAGAATCTGGGGAGTTGTGGCAAGATAATAAAGCCAGGTAGGCAAGAAAAGTCATCCAAGGAGCCGTGCACTATTACTATTGAGCACAGGCTATGCTTTCAGAGTCTTTCCTGAAAAGACCCTTCCAAAATTTGGATAATTGATATTGTCAATGTGGGTGTAGATTGCAAATCCTCCATGCCTTGTCTTTCTTTGTGACTGTCCTATCACTAATTCTAATTCAGAGGCAGCTATGTGGCAAGGTAGATAGAATGACTCAGACACTTTACTAACTGTGTGACCCTGGACAAAACATTTAACTTCTGTATGACTCAGTTTCCTCCACTGCAAATTGGAGTAATTATAATATATGAGGATCAAATGAGAAATATTATTAAAGCATTTAGCACAGTGCCTGCCACTAAAATGCTTATCTCCTTCCCTTCCCAGGTATGAGTGAAGGAGTGGTTCAGGCAACCTGCTAGAGGCAGGTTTTTGACATTATGTGGTTACCATTGGAGTACACAAAGAGAATTAGCTCTTATTTTCACTACATGTCTCACTGGATCCCTTTTCCCATGAATCTCTTCCATGTTATCTTTAAAGAATATATGTTATTGTGATTAAATATTTAACATAAAAATAAGTTGAACTTTAGATAGTCTGCTGTTGGCTGGCAAGACTGAAATATTCTTTACTTCCAGCAGATGTCAGTCTTGTTGCCTCTGTCTATGACTGGGGATCCAATTACAATCAGAAATGATTGGGAAGTTTTGAAATTATAAAAGAGAAGAAGTTTGGTTTGGGAACCGACTGAATGTAGTCATGCCCAGAAACTTCTTTAGAGATCATAATCACTGAAAGCAATGGAGAGTACAAGCCCTGGGGAAGTTGGGGATGGAGGTGAGTTGTTTTGGGGAGGCTGTGCCTGTCAACCAATGCTAGATTTTGAATACTTAATATTTCCATGTTCTGTAAATTCATAATTTCTCTAGTCCATATTTTGTTTTATGTCTCCCTTGACTGACAGTGGGAAAAAGACTTTTTGAAAGCAATGCCCCTAGTGAGCTAAGGTAAAGAAGTGAATTGTGTCCACATTTAGGCAAAGACATTTGATTTCCCAGATCAGTACCCCTGAAAGGTCAAAGTGAGTTTTCTGCCAACAATACAAAGAGAAGAAGCAGCCTCCAACAGATTTGTGGTAAATTCCCCAACAGAGAGAGTAGAAACTCTCAACAGTGCTCCCTAGGGTCCAACATCGAATACTGCCCCACTTTTTGCTGTGTATATGTACCTTATTACTAAGTTACTGCATCAATATCCCACTTTAGGAGAAATATTCACAGTATAAGAGGCTATCCCTATAGCCCAGCTGAAAGATTATGTCAAAGAGAATGATAAGAAAATGATCAGGGGCCTGTCCTGGGTAAGAATTAGAGTGCAGCTCAGGAAAGCAGTGACCACACCTCAGTTCAGATCACTTAACCTTGGAATTACCTGAAACTTCTAAATCTCAGAACTAATTGAAAACAACATTGTGAAAAAGTCTGAAGTTTGAGATAGTACTCCTCCACTCACCCACTCATGATCCTCATGTCAAGAACAAAGTCCAGCATTAACCAAATCAATATGTATGGTGGGAAAATGAGCAAAAAAAAGTTATTAATAAAAAGCTACTATGTGATGGAAAAGAGCAAGATACAAACTCATAAGACAGTGGAGTGAAAATAGCTATAAGCAAATCCCCAAAGGAAAAGGTGGATTGAACACAAGCCCAACAAGAATTCCGGTAAGAGTTAAAAAATGATTTTTAAAATCAAAGAGTGATAGAGGAAAAAATAAGTCAAAGAAATGAAAGCAAAGGAAAAAACATGAAAAGACAATTAACAGTTTGATAAAAGAGGTACAAAAATATGGATGAAAATAACTCTAAAAAAAAAAACAGAATTACCAAAAAAAAATACTTCCTTAAAATTTAAAATTGGGCAAGTGGAAGCTAATGACTCTATGAGATATTAAGAAACATTAAGACAAGGGCAAAAGAATAAAAAATTGAAGAAAATGTGAAATGTCCATAGGAAAAAACTGACTTGGAAAATAGATCAAAGAGAGATAATGTAAGAATTATTAGATTACCTAAAATCCATCATCAAAGAAAAAGCCTAGACATTGTATTTCAAGAAGTTGTCAAAAAAACCTGCTCAGATATACTTGAAGTAGAGGGCAAAATAGAAATTGAAAGAATCTTTCAATCACCACCCGAAAGAGATCCCAAAATGAAAACTGTCAGGAATATAATAGTCAAATTCAAAAGCTCCCAGGTCAAAGAGAAAATATTGCAAGTAACCAGGGAGAAACAATTCAAGTATTGTGGAACCCCAGTCAGGATCATACAAGATCTGCCATGTATCACCTTAAAGGAGCAGAGGACTTGTATTATGATATTCCAGAAGGCAAAAGAACTGTGATTACAAGCAAGAATAACTTACATAGCAAAGCTGCATATAATCCTTTAAGAGGAAAAAATGGATATTTAATTAAATAGCAGATTTTCAAGAATTTCTAATAAAAAAACAGAGCTAAATGGAAAATTTTACTTTTTAGTTACAAGACTCAAAAGAAGCATAGAAAGATAAACTTGAAAGAGAAGTCATAAGAGATTCAATAAGGTTAAACTGTTTGCTTTTCCATGTGGGAAGATGATATATATATATATATATATATATATATATATATATATATATATATATATATACATATATATATACATCTTCCAAGAACTTAATCAGTATTAGGACAGTTAGACTGATTCTACATAGAAAGAGGGTGTAGGAGTAAGCAATTATGTCAGAATGATGTTTAAAAAAGGGATAGGAAAGAAAAAGGGATCCCCTAGAAGAAGGATCAAGAGAGTAGAAGAATGAAGACAATTATCTCACATAAAAGAAGGTGCACATGGAAGAGTTTTTACAATGGAAGAAAAGATGGTAGAGTGGGGATGTGTGCAATGTTTCAGCTTCACTCACATCCTAATTGGTACAAAGAGGGAAAAAGTATAGAAGTATTCAGTTGGTAATAGAAGTCTCTCTTACCTACTATGAAATAAGAAGGGGGAGGGTATAAGAAAAATGGAGGATGACAAAATGGAGGGCAGATAAAAGAAGGCAACGTTCAGAAACAAAATAGACTTTAAAGGAGAAGCAGGATAAAAAGAAATTAAAAAGATGAACAGGACATAAGATGGAGGGAAATAGAAAATTGATAGTCATAATTGTTAATGTGAATGGGATGAAATCACCCATGAAATGGAAATAGATAACAGAATGGATTAGAAATCAGAATCTAACAGTACATTGTTGATAAAACACACACACACATACACACACACACACACACACACACACACTTGAAACAGTAGACACACATAGAGTTAAAATAAGGGTCTGGAGCAGAAACTACTATGCTTCAGTTGAAGCTAAAAAGGGAAGGGCAGCAATGATCTCAGCCAAAGCAAAAGAGATGATCAAGGAAACTCCTACTTACTAAAAGGAACCATTGATAATGACATAAATAACTTAAATATATGTGCACTAAGTAGTATAGCATCTGAATTCTGAAAGAAAAAGTTAAATGGTTTATAGAAGAAAATAGGGCACCTCTACTTTTGCCTCTTAAAGCAAGATTTCTATAACCATAGAATAAATAAGAAAGAAGTCTAGGAGAGAAATAGAATCTTGGAAATTTTAGATTTGATAGATCTCTGATAAAAACTGAATGGGAATAGAAACAAACAAATCTTTTTCTCAGCTCTATATGACACCTTCACAAAAACTGACCATGTATTAGTGATAAAAACCTTACAACCAAATGTAGAAAAGCAGAACAATTAGGTGCATCCTTTTCAGATCACAATAAAAATTATATTTAATGAAGGGCAATGGAAGCATAGATTAAAAATTAATTGAAAACTAAATAATCTAATCCTAAGGAACAAGTAGGTCAAAAATCATAAAAACAATCAATTATTTCATTAAAATGAATAACAAAAATCAGACAATATTTGTGGGTTGCATCCAAAGGAGTTTGGGGGGGGGGAAGATTGCTGTCTCTAAATTCATACATCAATAAAAGAGAGAAAGAGCAAATCAGTGAATTTGAGTACGCAACAACAACAAAAATTAGAAAGAGGATAAATTACAAATTTCCAATTAAATGTCATCCTGAAAAATCAAAGGAGACATTAATAAAATTGAAAGCAAGAAAATAATTAAGTAAAACTAGGAGCTGGTTTTGTGTGTGGGGAAAACAAAGAGACAGATAAATCATTGATTATTTTGATATTTAAAAGAAGAAACCAAATTACCAGCATCAAAATGAAAAAGGTGGATGTACCACCAATAAAGATAAAATTAAAGCAATTATTAGAATCTATTTTCTCCAATTATATTCTAGTAAAATTGACAAACTAAGTGAAATATATGGATATTTATTGTTGTTTAGTTGTTGGAGTCATATCTGACTCTTTGTGACCCCATTTGGGGTTTTCATGGCAAAAGATACTGGAGTGATTTGTTATTTCCTTCTCTAACTCATTTGGCAGAGAAAGAAACCGTGACAAACAATATTAAATGACTTCCATGAAGTCAAACAGCTGAAAATCATATAAGGTCAGATTTGAACTCAGCAAGAATATCTTTCTGACACTATTCCCAGCACTCTATCCACTATGCCACCTAACTACCCCTTATAATTGACCATATCAATAACAAAAAAACTCCAGAAACTATATGATATCAATAAATGCAGAAAAAGCCTGTAACAAAATAAAACATTCATTTGTATTAAAAACAGTAGAAAGCATAGGAATTAATGGAGCCTTTCCTGAAATAAGTATTATCTATCTAAAACTAAGAGCAAGCATTATCTCTAACAGGGATAAACTTGAAAGCCCTACCGATAAGATGAAGAGTGAAAAGGATGTCCATTATCATCATTTTTATTCAATTCTGTAATAGAATTCTTAGATATAGCAATAAGATAAGAAAAAAACATTGAAAACTAAAAGTAATCAATGAGAAAAGAAAATCATTGCTCTTTGCAGCTGCTACGATTATATACTTAATGAGCAGCTAGATGCTACAGTGGATAAAGTGCCAGACCTAAGCTTAGGAAGTCTCATCCAAACTGGGTCATGAAGACTCAGATATGGCTGAAATGACTAAAAAACAACAAATACTTAGGAAACCCTAGAAAATCCACTACAAAAACTAGTTGAAACAATTAACAACTTCAGCAAAGTTGAAAGATAGGAAATAAACCCACAGAAATTATCAGAATTTCTACATACTACCAACAACATACTATATACTACCAACTTCTCAGCAGGAAGAGAGAAAGAGAAATTTCACTGAAAATAACTGAAGATATATAAAATACTTGTGTACCTTTCTGTGGAGAAAAGCATAGGGATTATTTGAATTTAGTTTAAAAATGCTTTTCACAGAAATGGATTTAAACCACTGGACAAATATTAATTGCTCATAGGCAGACTGAGTCAATATCAGAAAAGTGATGATTCTACTTAAATTAATTTATTTATTCAGTGTCATACCAATCAAATTACAAAAGAAATACTTTATGGACCTAAAAATAATAGTAATAAAATTCATCTTGAAGACAAGAGGTCAAGAATATTCAAGGGAATCAATGAAAAAAGTGGGTAAGGAAGGAAGCCTTGAAGTTGGAGATTTCAAACAATATGAGGGGTAATCAACAAAATGATCTAGTGCTCACTAAGAAATGGAATGGTGGATGAGTGGAATAGAGTAGGTATATAATAGAAAGTACTAAATGAACATAGTAATTGTTTGATAAACCCAAAGATCCAAGCTTTGGGGAAAAGAACTCACTATTTGACAAAAATTGCTGGGAAAACTGTAAAGCAGTTTGGTGGAAACTAGTCGTAGATCAACATCTCATACCATATACAAATATAAGATCAAAATGAACAAATACTCTAGACATAAAGGTGATACAACAAATAAATTAAAGGAGCATGGGAAAATGTACCTGTCAGATCAATGAATAAGGGAAGACTTTATGACCAAACAAGAGACCACAGGAAGTAAAACAGATAATTTTGATTATATGAAACTAAAAACTAATTGCACCAAAAAAATTGCACAAATACAAATTAGTGTAGCAAAATTGTAAGAAAAACAGACAACTGGGGGAAGGGATCTTTATTGCATGTTTCTCTGATAAGGGGTGCTACTTTTTCAAATACAGAAGGAATTAACTCTAATTTATAAAAACATGATCCATTCCCCAGTCAATAAATGGTGAAATGATATGAACAGGCAGTTTTCAGTAGAAGGAATCAAAACTATTAATAGTCACAGAAAAATATTCTAAATCACTAAAGATTAGAAAAATTTAAATTAAAACAATTCTAAGATATCACCTCATACTTGTAAGGTTAACTAACATTACACAAAATAAAAATAACAAATTTTGAAGTGACGTGAAAAAATTGGAACACTAATTCACTGCTGGTGGAGTTGTAACTAGTCCATTTTGAATCACAATTTGAAACTGTTCCCAAAAGACTATAAAACTGTGCCCATCCTTTCATCCAGCAATATCCCTACTATGTCTGTACCCCAAAGAGTGCAAAATCAATCTGTACAAAAATATTTATTGTAGCTCTTTTTGTGGTAGCAAAGAATTGGAAATCAAGGCAATGCCCATCAGTTAAGGAATGGCTGAACAAGTTGTGTCATATGGTTGTGATTGAATACTATTGTGCTATAAAAAATGTGAGCAGGATAGTCTCAGAAGAAAACCTGAAAAGACTTATATTAACTGATGCTGAGTGAAATAAGCAGAACCAGGAGAACACTGAATACAGTAAGAGCAACACTGTGTGATGATCAACCATGATAGACTTAGCTCTTCACAGTAATGTAATGATCCAAAACAATTCCAAAAGAAAGTATCTAGTCTAAATGATCTCATTTTTGCAATGGATGAAACGGGCCCAAAGCAATGAGGCAGCCCACCAATCAAGTGGCCAAGCTAAGATGAGACTGGAGGCAGACTCCAATATTCTTTCTACTATATCATATTGACATGCGGAATTCATAGAGCCATAATGGACCAGTCATCCACCTAAGGAACTCACAGTCTGCTTTCCTTTCTCTGTCGTCTGCCTCTACCATCAAGGAGGAAATTGATCTTGGTGTTGCCTTTTAAAGAAACTCATTCTTTCACTCATTGAAAATATAATCTCTTTGCCTTTATAGAGTTGGCAGGGATTAGGTTGTATGTTAACTGACAGCATAATTTGTAAAATGTATGGGTGACATCAATTTTGAGATTTTTCTGAAATAATTAATCACCATGTAGCTAAAGTACAAGAATAGAATTTTAAAAACCTGACCCAAATCCTATACTTTCTAAGATAACTTTCAGCTCCAAAATATTGTGATCTTCACCTTAGAGGGAATAAGGTATAAAGCCATGCTAAGAAACAAAATTCATGCCAAGCCCAGGTAGGCATAAGAGTAATTTATGTTTTTTAGTCAACTTTTTTTTCCTGTCTCTTCTGTGTTTCCTCTCAATTACCTGTAGTTCTGTGGTACGGTAGGAACTCTCCTGAGCATTGCATTAAGAACATTAAAAATAGTTCTATATGAATGCACATGTTTGGTTGACTTTTTAATTCTCTGGTTTTTAAAATTTCTTTTTATTTTCTTTTTCTACCTATATTGTAAAAGAAAATACAAACAAAATAAAACAATAGAAATTAAGAAAGTGAAAAAAGTGTGCTTCACTCTTTCAGAGTTCATCAGTTCTCTCTGGAGTTAGATAACATCTTTCATCATGAATCTTTTGGAGTTGTCTTGTATCATTGGAATGTCTTGGATCATTGTGTTGGCTCTCATAAAGATAAATTGTTTTGATCAGAGATCAGAGTACAGGTGATCACTCTTATAATAATCCTATTAATGTATATAGTATTCTCCTTGTGCTTACTTCACATCTTTGCTAATTTGCAGGATCTAAGGTGAAAATGCAGAGTTGTTTAGGTTTGGATTTCTCTTATTATTAATGATTTGAACATTCTTTCATGTGATTATGAATATTTTCCAATTCTTTTGAGAGCAGTTTGTTCATGTTTTTTGACCACTCATCTACTATGGAATGGATATTGGTCATATGTATGACGTATAAAATTATTTATACACACACATATATATTGACTATCTTGAATACCAAACACTTCTCAGAGAAATTTTATACAGAGTTTTTTTTCCCATTCAACCACTTCTTATCGCAGGTGCATTAATTTTTACTATACAGAAGCCCTTCAGTTTCAAGTAATCAAAGTTTTTTATTTAATTTTTTGTAATTAACTCTACCGAGATATGAGCTGTTTCTCTTCTAATTTTGTTATAATATAATCTTCAATATTAAGGCCATGTAATCATTTAGGAATTTTTTGGATATAGTATGTGGTGCTGTTTTCCAGTTTTCTCAGCAGTTTTTATCCAATTAAAAGCTTTTCCTAGGTAATTTATGTTTTCCATTTTATGACACAATTATTAAGTTCCCTTTTTTCTGATTCTTCCCTTACCACTCTGTTCCATTGATCTATTCTTTAACCAGATCAAATATTTTTGACAACTGCTGCTTTAAAATATAAATTTGAGATCTGGAAGTGATTTTCCTCCTTTGTCTCTTCTTCTATTCATTATTCTAGATCTTTCATTATTCCAAATGAATTTTGCTATTTTGTTTTCAAGTTCTATTAAGTATTCCCTTGACATTTGATTGGCATAGCAATGTGAGTGCCAACTTTTTTGGTAACAAAGCTGATTTTGATAACTTTATCTTTTTAAAAATCGTTATCATGGCACAGACTATCCATGATCATTGAATATTCCTCCAGTTTCTTCAGTTGTTCTTCATTTTCTTAAGCAGAAATTTGTAATTGGGTATATATGTGCATATGTGAATAAAAATATATATGTATATATCTATACATATATACATATATGTCTTTTGTGTGCTTTGGTGGGATGATCCCCAGATAGTTTATGTAAATTGCAGTTATTTGGAATCTGAGTTCCCCTTCTATTATTGCTTCTCAAATGTTATTATTATAAAGAAATATTGTTGATTTTTGAGTTAACTTTGTAGCCTGCAACTTTGCTGAAGCTATTAATTATCTCATTTAATATATTTGCTGATTCCCTAAGATTTTCCAAATGTGCTATCAAGTCATCAACAAGTAGGGAAAATTTTATCTCTATTTCACGTATCTTTGTTCTTTTATTTTCTTTCCCCTGTCTTATTGCTCTTGCTGACATTTCCAGAACTATGCCAAATAATAGCAGAGAGAATAGATACCTTTGTGTCACTCTCATATTTATTAGAAAAGATTTTAATGTATCCCAATTGCAAAAGATGCTTGCTTTTGACTGCAGATGGATGCTTTTTATTATATTAAAAAATTTCTCTTTGACTTTACTTTGTAGACTTTTTAGCCTAAAAGAAGGCTGCACTTTGTCAAAGGCTTTTTCTGTATCTGTTGGGATAATCATATTGTTTTGGATGCTTTGGATTTTAATATGATTAATTAATTGATTGTTTTCTTAATGATGACCCATCCTTGAATCCCTGACACAAATCCAACTTGGTTATAATGACTGAATGATTTCTTGGATAAAATGTTGTAAAGTCTTTTTGAAAGGACTTCGTTTAAAAAATTTTGAGCCAATATTCATTAATAATGTTGACGTATAGTTTTCCTTCTGTGTTTTCTCTTTTCCTGACTTAAGTATTAGGACTACATTTGCTTCATAAAAAGATTTAAATACGACTCTCAATTTTTGAGAATAATTTATGAAGTATGGGTACTACTTGTACTTTCAAAACTATCCTTACATGTCAAAAGAAATCTTGAGCCACACAGTGAACTCTTCTTGATAGAGGCAACAGCCAATCAAATGTATGGGTAGAGACACATAACAAGAACCCAGACTATCTAAAATGGTAACCAATACAGAGAACATCTATATTTGCTTCTAGAATATGTTTTTGTGCTGGAACTGAGACACAAATGTGTCCCTTGTACACCAGAAAAAGAAGCCATGTGGAAGATCTGCTCAATCAGGAGTGACTGGGAAACTGTACTGCTTCCCTACCTCATTCCCCACTTACTGCTAAAGATGTATAGTATCATCCCATAGACTACCCTGAGCAGCAACTGTCTCTGAGGATCTGCCTCACCCTGAATCTGGGGTGGAAAAAGTAGTTAAGTCTGTCTCTTGTTTTTAATTTACAAGATTTATAATATGTGAAAGACTAGAAGTTAATAGGAGATGGGGGAATCTTAGCTTTGGAAGAGAAGGGGGCATAGTGGAAATAGCAGAGACTTTGGAGTCTGGAAAACCCAAATTCACCTCTCACTTGTTACACTAAGCAGCTATGTGACTTTACATAAGCTGCTTAACCTATCTGAGTACCAATTTCCTCATCTCTTAAATGGAGATAAAAGTTTGTATACTCACAGGGTTGTTATGGGGTTTAAACAAGATGATGTGTATAAAGTCTATATAAATGTCATCTGTATTTTCTAATTAAGTTAATAGAGATTTAAAAGTAAAATAAATAATGCACATAATAGAGTAGAACATAGTTTCCTGATTTTTCACTATATTAGTTATTTATTTTTTGTAGGCAAAGCACTTTCAGCATACTCATTTAGGATAAATTTGATGCCCATAGCTATTGCCTCTAGGAACCACAGCAAGAGTCACCCTCTAGAGCATCAAAAAACTTCTGCTGATTCACCACCATTACAAATAATTTTTCTCTACTTTATGAAGCAAGGAGACTGAAGACTTTGTGACCCATTAGTTAGTCACTCTGATGAACTAACATTTATTGATATTAGCTGAGATCTTGGAAAACCAGTTTAGAGTTTGGGCAAAATCAAATAATGTTAGTAAACACAGACATCAGAGGGACAGAATCTAGATTCTCATGTCCAGGAAGAACTTCAGAAATCATCTAACTCAATGCAAACCAGAAAAGACTCTGATCCTCTAGTCTGCCCTTAAAATTCCTGCATGGACAAGGAACCCATTGTCTCTGAATGAATGACTGAATGAATAACAAAGCATTTATTAAACATTCTGTATCAATCACTGTGCTAAACGGTAATGATACAAATAGAAAAAAATGAGGTCATGCCTGCAAGGAACTTACATTTCTTCTTTTCTTTTAGGAGCTTATATTTGAATAAGGAGACCTAACAGCAGCATAAAATGTGCCCATTCTTCCACTGCAGACTGGGAGAATTTCTGGAACCTTATAAAGAAGTTTTTCCAGCCATCTAGGCTATTCACGCACCCTAATTTTAAATTAAGCACTGAATCTCTTCAATTTCTTATAGATATATCTATTTTGATCAGGGAAATCATAAGGATAGGAAACGGAGTCATAGGGCTAACTGATCAACATGCACTAACTGAGAATAATAGATTTGATTTGATTACTGCTCCCAGACCTAGAGGTGGAAAGCAGAGACTAGGGTAAGAAGGATGCATGGGAGTGGTAAATGTGTGTTGGTAAGGCATTGATTGTCTCAGCAATAAAATGGCATTGTGTTAGTCAAGTTATAATTAACCTCATCAGTTAAAATTCCTAGAGCTCAGGGCAGAGTAGGAGTACTTGGTAGCAGGTGGAAGCCTGGGCATATGAATGTGCCGTGAAGATGGACTGAGAATAGCTCTTAAAGCAGTTCCTCTTACTTTTGGACAGCATGAAGTGTTAGGAAATCTTTATTACATTGAATTGAATTGTGCCTCTTGGGACCAAAATAAAGAAGCCTAATCCCTCTTCCACAAAATTATAGGGCATGATTAGACTAAGGCTATCAAGTATGTCCCAAGGGTTTCCATTTTCATGATAAACATCTTTTAGTTCTTTTAGCAATAACATGGCCATGATTTCCAAAGGTATGACCTCTGGTGTTCTCCTCATCCTGTTTATCTATTTTTACATGCTGGTTAATATCCTTCATTAAATGTAGTGTACATAACTGAGCACAATATTCCAGATGTGATCTGACAAGGGTGGAGTATAGCAGGACATTTCATTCATTCTAGACACTCTGCTTTTCTGAATGCAGTCCAATTTACATTAACTTATTTGGTAGCTCTATTCTATGGTGGGTTCATCTTTAGCTTGTGCTCTACTAAGGATGACAGATCTTTTTCATGTAAACTATGTAGCTATACCTTCCCCATCTTATTATTGTACAATTGATTTTTGGATATCAAGTTTATGATTTCCCATTTAAGTCTATTAAATATTATGTAGGAATATTTTAGCTCATCATTTTAGCCTATAAAACTCCTTGGAGATTTTCACTCTTTTCAAATGTTTTCACTATCATTCCCAACTTTGTGTCACTCCTAAATTTGAGAAGTAAGCCATCCATACCTCACCCAAATCATTGATAAAAATGACAAATGAGATCATCGGCAAAGTGCTATGGAACACTGTCCTAGTGACCACCTAACTTTAGGTTAACCCATTTGAGTCTGGCACTTCAACTAAGGCAAAATCCACATAAGAGTACTTTTAGTTACTCCACAGCTTTTTATTTTGTCCAGGAAAATAGTGTGAAAAACTTTGCTAAGCAAAATGCAGGTAATACTGAAATGCTGATATCCATGACCTTTCATGGTCTACCAATCTAGTAGCTCTATCAAAAAGAAAATGAGGTATGGAAAGATGATATGTGTGACTCATGAGACCTTTCTTAGTGTTAGGGTAGTTAGAGGTAGTGTGCATGTGTATGTGTGTGCATGTGTATGCATGTTGTATGTGTGTAGGTGTGTGTATATGTATACATACATACATACATATATATATATATATATATATATATATATATATATATATATATATATATGGACAGAAGGCACAGGATGAGCTGAATATGAAGGGAGGATACCTAAAAAATAAAATTAAGTGTTGAGAGGACTGTACTGAGAGAAAGAGAAAGGGAGAGGTAGAATATAGTAAATCATCTCACATAAAAGAGGCAAGAAAGAGCTTTTACAATGGAGGGGAAGGGAGCCTTACTTTCATGAGATTTGGCTTAAGTAGGAAATAACACACATTCAACTGGGTATGGACATCTATCTTACCCTGCAGGAAGACAGTGGGCAGGGAAGGCAGGAAAGGGGATAGGGGAAGGAAGATAATAGAATGAATGGCAAATTGGGGAAAGCAGTAATCAGAAACAAACACTATTGTGGGGGGACAGGTCAGATCATACCCTTAATAATATACTCTACAATTTTGCAAGGAGTAAATGCCAAACTCACCAGCCTACACCCTGACTTCAGAGGTCATCTGGTCTAATCTATATTGTGAGCATGAGTGCCATATACAACAAACACAAGTTATTATTCTGTCTTCTTTGAAGATTTCCAGAGACTGTGAAAGTTGTTACTGCCCAAGGGAGTCTGCTCCACTTGTGAACTGCTCTAACTGCTAGGAAGATTTTTCTCATGCTGAGCTAAAAATGCAATCCCTTCTTCCCAGTTCTGTCCTCTGTGACCACACAGAACATGCTTCCTCCCTCTTCCACATGTTGGACTAGCCCTCCCCTCTTTCTGAATCAGTTCAGATCACATAATTTCTACCAGCAGAGGGTTTTGTTGTCAGATTGTGCCCTTGAGTTCCCCCATAGCCAGAAGTCACACAAGGGCAGCTCCTCTTCTCAACTCAATCACAAGGCTCTGACTAGACTTAGCACCCCTCTTTCTAGTGCAAAATGCATAAGGTTGTTACCAAAATGTCTTGTTCCCAGAAGAGTAGAAGAAATGAATTGCAAGATCACAGAAATTATGAAGGAAATACAAAATTTAAGATACAGTCCTAGCTCCCACAAAACCTGGTCTAGGAATTATGTGCATTGCAATTATATATAATTGTACCCTCCTTGTGGAATATATGTCATAACTCACAATGACTGTGACATTACAGAAAATGAGGAGAGGAGATTGTGAACAAGGAGCAATTGCCAGGTGGAAGAAAGGATGATAAAATCATATAAAAGGAGGTAAATAGATGTATTCTGCATGGCCCTAGAAGTTTCAAAGATTCGTATTTAGCCTTGATAAAAGAAAAAACTTACTAACAGCTAGAGCTGTCCCAAAGCACAATGAAATGCCTTGGGGGGAGGTCTCCACAGAAAGGCTGAATGACACTTTTCCAAGCATATATTACAGAGAGGATTATTGTTCAAATATAGGTTGGACCAGATGTGGTCTTCTGAAGCCCATTGCAACTCTGAGATTATCAAAAGGGGGATTTGAGGAAATGTGAACTGAATCACATCATGAGGGAGGTGTTCAAAAGTGTCAGAAGCCTGATGGAATAGGGCAAGAGAGAGAGAGATGAGAAGCTTCTTCAGACACTGACCTGAGCAAGAGAGATCTACAGAGAGGGACTTATTGCAGAGCTTGGGGCATCAAATCCAGGTTACACAACAGGCTATGAACTGGATTTCAATTAACAACAGAAAATAGCAGAAAAAAATATTTTAAAACATAGTAAAGTCTTAAACCAGAATCCAAATCTAAAGGACTAGAACTGAGAAGGAACCTCCTAGCCCTGGGAAAAAGTAGTTTTGAGTTTTAATGTCAAGTCTTATGAGTTAAATTCTGGAAAGATGAACCAGTGCCAAAGGTGATTTCCTGAAATTTACTTATCTTTAAAAAATAGCAGAATTTTAGGATTGGAAGGTAAGTTACTGATGAGGATATGGAACCCCAGAAAAGTAAAGTGTCTTATCTTTCCAAAGTGACAAATTAAGGTTAGTGGAAGAACTCTTGTTTTTTCCTTTTCATGTAGTACCTAAAATCTAGTCTCAGATTTACTTCCTAAATTTTTTTGTTTTGTTTTTCTTTCTAATTCTCTTTAACAAAGATAGAGCCATTTCTCCAGGGACAACAGGCTAATCAACATTAGGATGGATCTCCTAATTTCCTGTTAGTCACTTTTTCCACTCCAGTATGCTATTTCCCTAATTACTCCTAGATGTTTTCATTTATATAAATATTCTGTGATGTGCATTCCATGTGGGGAAGTAATATTGGTCAAAGACTTTCCGTTATTGCTGGAGCCATGACTCTTGATCAGATGATGTTGCTGAAAGCATTTCCATAGTTTCTCTTTCTTACACATTTACTGTCATGTGTGTTAATTTTAAAGCATGTGAGTCTATGTATTTAAAGATACATAGGTATATTCATATGCATCCATCTTTTGTGTTATTTCTGTGTATCCTTCCTTCACAGAGACAACCAAACTCATGCTCTGACCCCTTACCCACAGTGCACCAGGGTTGCCCAATCATTGAATGAATCAATCCATTTGGAGGCTAGATATTCCAGTAGAATATTGTTTTTGTATAAAAGGTCATTTCCCAATCTAACTCAATCACTATTATGACAGTGGGACTTATTATACTTTAATGATGATTTAGAGAATGTGCTTCCCTCATTCTCATTATTGTTTGAAGAGTTTAATTACTGTTTATAATCCATTGCTTGACTTTTCTGTGTGCCTTAATACAGGATAATCTAGGGACAGTGTGGAGTTATGCACTTAGACAAGTTTGATTAAAATAAACTCAACTGAGTTTATATTTTTTCCAGTATTGTTTTTTTTTAATTTTTAGTTTTCAACATACACTTTCACAAAATTTTGAGCTCCAAATTTTCTCCCCATCTCTCCCCCTACATCCACCCCAAGAGAATGTACATTCTGATCACACCTTCCCCCAATCTGCCCTCCCTTCTATCACACTCCTCCCTTCACTTATCCCCATCCCCTTTGTTTTCTTGTAGGGCAAGATAGATTTCTATTTCCCATTTGCATGTAAAAACAATTTTTTAACATTCATTTTTAAAACTTTGAGTTTCAACTACTCTCCCTTCCTCCCTCCCCACTCATCCCCATTGAGAAGGCAAATACATGTGTAGTTATGCAAAACACTTTGATAACAATAATATTGTAAAAGATTAACTATATTTCCCTCCATCTTATCCTTCCCCCCCATTTATTCTATTCTCTCTTGACCCTATCCCTCCTCAAAAATGTTGACTTCTAATTACCACCTCCTCCCATTATGTCTCCCTTCTATCAGCTACCCATCCCCTACTTATCCTCTTCCCCACTATTTCCCTGTAGTGTAAAATAGAGAGTTTCATACCAAACTGAGTGTGCATGTTATTACCTCCTTAAGACAAATGCAATGAGAGTAAGGTTGACTCTTTCCCTCTCACCTCCCCTTTCTTCCCCTCCATTGAAAAAAACCTTTGTTTTGCGTCTTTTAAGTGAGATAATTTGTTCCATTCTATTTCTCCCTTTCTCCTCCCAATACATTCCTCTTTCACCCCTTAATTTTATTTTTTTTTAGATATCATCCTACCTACTCAACTCACCCTGTGCCCTTTGTCTATATGTATATAATCCCTCCAACTACTCTAATACTGAGAAAAGTCTCAAGGGTTACAAATATGATCTTTCCATGTAGGAATGTAAACAATTCAACCTTAGTAAGTCCCTTATGATTACTCTTTCCTGTTTACCTTTCCATGCTTCTCTTTATTCTTGTGTTTGAAAGTCAAATTTTCTATTCAACTCTGGTCATTTCAACAGGAATGCTTGAAAGTCCTCTATTTCACTGAATGATCATTTTTTCCTTTGAAGTATTATACTCAGTTTTGCTGGATAAGTGATTCTTGGTTTTAATCCTAGCTCCTTTGACCTCTGGAATATCATATTCTAAGCCCTACAATCCCTTAATGTAGAAGCTGCTAGATCTTGTGTTATCCTGACTGTATTTCTACAATACTTGAATTGTTTCTTTATGGCTGTTTACAATATTTTCTCCTTGACCTGGAAGCTCTGGGATTTGGCTACAATATTCCTAGGAGTTTTCCTTTTGGGATCTCTTTCAGGAGGTGATCAGTGGATTCTTTAAATATCTATTTTACCCACTGGTTCTAGGGCAGTTTTCCTTGATAATTTCTTGAAAGATGGTGTCTAGGCTCTTTTTTTATCATGGATTTCAGGTAGTCCAATAATTTTTTTCACAAAGTTTAAAGTTACTGTATTTATATCTAGTTTTAGTATTGCTAGTCAGTGAACTATGTAAAAATAATGAGATTTTCAGTAGGAATAACAACTTTTAAAAAGAATCTTAAACAGAAAGATTAATAATGAAAATCTGATCAGAGTGCAATTACAAGACTATTTTCCAAAGGACTGTTTATCCTAACCTGAATTAATGACTGTTAATCAATCAAGAAATAATTAAACTACAAAGTTAATAAACAAAATTTGTCATCTTAATTTGAAAGCTTTTTCAATCCTTATAAAAAGTGTTCATCTTAGACAAAGAAGAAAAAACTTCAAGATGCCATTAATAGAGCCACATATATTTACTGCTATACTATGTTTTCAGAACTGATTTACAGTCTGTATTTTCATTGCCTCCTTAGGCCAAGGGTAAGAGTTGGGTTGAATCTGGTCATAATCAGGGCTGTAAACCTTGAAGTAGAACTATGCTTCCTTATCCTGCAGCTCAGGGGAGACAGTAGCTGAGTTATCAAGGTAGAATTCTTCACTGCAATTTTCAAGGAAACATCTTGAATGTTATTCAAAGGAGGATATAGATGACCCTCTTTCAAGTGTTTTTTTCATACTTCTTGAGCTATAACCTCAGCAGTTGTAAGAATGATTTTATCAGTGATGTGCCTCAATCCACATGCTACAACACCAAGTGCTATTCTAGGAAATACATAGGAATTGTTGCCTTGGCCAGGATAGAAGGTCCATAGCATATGTTGCAGTTTCAGCAGTTTCAGGATAGAAGGTCCAACTATCTGGAAGATTGACATGATCAAATGAACTGCCACTTGCAGAAATGCCACATCACTCTGCTTCTCAGTAGCACTGCCCTGCAGAGCATTCTTCTTTACTTCTTGGATTACTTACAGCAAAAATGATGGGTCACTCATTGAAGGAAGCCATGTCTTTGAGAATTTGTTCTGTGAAAGTACCACCAACTGCAGCAACTCCTATGAGGGCAGTTGGCTTTATTTCTCAGAAAATCTCTTCAAGATTATTCATTTCACGATGTTCATGGACAGATTTCTCTTTTTTACATGTTAAAGAAGCAATTCCCTTAAATATTAATCTTTTTGAGTCAACTAACCATATCATTTCAATAGTTTTCTTCTTGGGTACCCCTTCTTTTCCTTGGCCATAATGATAAGGTTTGCAATCCCCATGGCAACCTCTCCAGCTCTTTGTAATAAAATTGTATGATCAGACAGATCTGTTCTGTCTGATGTTCTGAGTAATGTGCAGAGCTGCAAGGAGAGCTGAAACTGCAACATATGCTATTCTTTGAATGTCATTATTGAACGTGCAATATTTGTTCTGGTACCTCTCCAAGAGATGAAATGCATTTGCATTGTCAAAATCCTCACTTGAATAAGACAATTCATTTCAAACCTGGAAGTAACTGCTTCTGTGAATTCATCCAAAAAGTCATAATCATGTCTTCTCACTCTTTTCTGTCTCAGTCCAATATATAAAGGATCTTTTAGGAACTTGTCATTATCAGTTCCCATACTGAGAATGACAGGCAGATACTCTTGAGGATTTATCCCTCCACAGGCTAGTTACAATGCTAGTTTCCCAACAGAAATGCCTATTCCATTGTAGCCAAAAATCACCCAAGCAAGGATCCATTCTTCATCAGTCACCACAAAAGCCTTGACAATATCTTCAGACCTTGACTTAAGCAATGTAACAATGTGACCTCAGTCATGGATACTGATAAAGAGACCTCTTGGTCTCTGAAATGCTAGGCCATGCTGCTGGCAAGTCAGTCACTGTGAGAGTATAAACAATAGGCCTGAATTTCTTGGTGTCAGAAGTCAGCATTGTATAGGAAAGCTTTTCATTTTCATCCTGAAGGTCCATTAAAAGCAGGTATCTGTCAAAGTTGGAGTTTAGCCACTCAAAATTCTTAACAATTCTAAAGACTTGAATGTCTTGACCAAGAAAACAAGATGGCAGTAATCCATGTATATTCAACTGTTGTCTTTCTTTCAAAGTGAAAGCCATTCCCTTGTTGAGGTAGGGGTTCCATGTCAAGTTGTAGGCCCATTTTTGGGTATAGAGGATGTACCCTGAGGCTTCTATAGCTGGTGGGTGCAAGGGACAGGGGATTTGTCTCCTAATCCAACAATTTTAAAATTGTCTCTCTAGGATCTATTTTCCAAATCAGTGGTTTTTCTAATGACATATTTCACATTGTCTGCTATTTTTTCACTCCTTTGGCTTTGTTTTATAATTTCTTGATTTTTTTATAAAGTCATTAGCCCCATTCTAATCTTTAAAGAATTATTTTTTTGAGACCAATTCATATTTCATGGGGAAGAGCTCTAGCAAGTCCATGTTGTTATTCTGCCATCTTGGCTCTGCCTTCCTGTGGTTATACTTTCAAAGAACATTGAAAATCAAACATCTCAAAATGTGCAATCTTGTCGTTTTTGTTTCAATTTGTTTTGCTTTGCTTCAAAAGTGGAAGCCTATTTCCTTCTTTCTATTTCCTATAGACTGATTGTTTTTTGGTCCTGAGCAGGGAGGGGCTGAGGGGAGTGATTGATGAAGGAATGGTGAGGTAACGCAATAATTTCCCTATCTCAGGATGAGATAGGGAAAGCCAATCTCAAGCCCAATTAATTCCCTCTGTTCCTTACTGTGACTTAGTCCATGGAGATCAACACGTTTTCCCCCATTGACCATGCCACTTCATTCCCATTTTCCCTCTGCAAGCACTAGGAGAAGTTGTTGAATAGGATGGGAGAGTAAAAGGGACCCTTCTCTGACACTCTTCCCCAGTGCAGCCTGTAATTGGAAGCTTTTTGCTTTAACTGAATAGTACTCTGTTATTTAATGTTGATAGTAAACCAGTTATTTCATCCCTTAATGAAGTAAAAGACATCCCTTACTGGACACTGGGGCTGGGGGGTGCACTTGTTAAAATTAATAATTGCCCAGAGTATATATATGCTGAACTATACATCCATACATGATTAACTCTGAACTTTCTTTTTAATTTGTTGTTCATTTATTTCAGTCATGTTCAGTTCCTGGATCATCTTTTTAATTTGTTGTTGTAATGATAATTTAAATGGAAAGATCTTTCCCATTCTTTAATAGGCCCCTGTGACCTTCCTGGGTCACATGGAAGTCTGAGTCATATGGAGCATGTGATGGGAGGAGCTTGCTAAATAGGTAGAATGGTAAGAGATGGTGTTGGAGCAGAGCTGAGAGGAAATTTGGTCAGAGAGCAGTCAGAGTTCAGAAGGATGCAGGCAAGCAGGCAGCTGGCTAGGGTGAGTGAGAGAGCTTGTTTGTGATTTTGGTTAATGAAGCTGGTTTGTGGGAATCCTAGCAGGGGAAAGCTTGGGGATGGTATTGTTCTCTGCTTTGTTATCGTGTACAGATTTTTGTTACTATGATGGATTTGGCTTTCTAGTGTCTGAATAAATGTTTTGGTTCTGTCTTCCACGTGGAGTCTGTGGTATTTCGTATTCAGAATTGTGCTTGGATATTCATGACTGCTGTAGGCTCTGTGAATATTGTATTGACACTACAGTCGTTCAGTTGTTTCAGTCACGCCCAACTCTGTAATTTAATTTAGGGTTTTCTTGGCAAAGATACTGGAGTGATTTACCATTTCCTTCTCAGCTCATTTTACAGATAAGAAAACTGAGACACACAGGTTTAAATGATTTGCCCAGGGTCCCATAGTTAGTAAGTGTCTGAGGCTGGATTCAAACTCAGGTCCTGACTTCAGGACTCTATCCTGCACATCACTTAGCTGCCAATTTATAAAAATTAGGTATGATAATGATTAGAAAAAGGTAATGACCTAAAAAATGTAAAGAAGTGTGGACTTGGAGTCAAAGCTGGTGAAGTTACTGTTAGTTTTGTGACAGCTGCTGAAACAACACATTGGCTGCCATTGTAGCCTGAGGGTGTCTAGGTTGACAAAGCTACACCTTCTGGAGCTACTGCTGCCCATGCTGGCCCTAGAGTTCCTTAGTACTTAAATCTTACAGGCTCTTCCTTACATGTGGGATGCTTTTAAATCATTGCACTGGAACCCAGGTGTCATGATTTCATTGTATTGCTAGCAAATAAAATCTTGCATGTCCAAGGTTTCTGAATTAGAATATGAACTCTTTGAGGGTAGTAACTGTTTTGCTTTTCTTTTTATCTTCAGACTTAGCACAATATCTGGAAGGTAATAAGTACTTAATAAATGCTTGGTGATTAACAAGTTTCAAAACTGTCCTGCTTGTCTGTGCTTCCTTCTGAATTTCTTTCTGTACATTTTTAAAAATGAGCAGTGGTGCTGTTTTTTGAAAATTAATATTCCTAATCTCCCCTTCTATATTCCAAGTCCCTTATTAAAAAAAATAGAGAAAGAAACATCATTGTAACAAATATAGTAATACTTACAATAACCATGATAAATAGCAAACAAAGCAAATCCACATAATGTCTATTTCCAAAAATATATCTTGACTCTATATGTTTGAATATATACTTTGATTCTATAACTTGAGTCAAATTCCTTTCAGTTACAAAGTCAGTAGCATGTTTCATCATTGATTCTCCTGGAGACATAACTGGTCATTGATCAGAATTCTTAAATTTTCAGTTTTTTTTTCCTTTGCAATGTTGTTATCCCAGTATAAATTACTCTCCTAGTTTTGGTCATTCTGCTCTGCATCAGTTCGTATTACTAAGAACTCTTTGAAATCTTTTTTTTTCACATTTCTAATGGTACAATAATATTCTATTATTGTATGTCATAATTTGTTCAATCATCTTTTAGTTGATCTTAAATTCTCATCTTTTGCTTTTCTTTTGTCTATTTTAAGTAAGAGCAAGATTCACTTGATGCCGCCTACTGTCTATCCCTTCTTTCATGTTTGTACATTTTTTCATACCCCAATTATGAGAAATAAATAATTCTACTCCCTCCTTCCTTTCTTAACTGCTATATTACTTTTGCCATCCTTTCTCTTTTCCCTCTCAAAACCCTGAGAATATAAGTAATAGAATTCTAGATCCTCTGGGTTTTTTTTTAAATTTAAATTCCTTAATACTCTTTGAAGATACAAAGTTTCTCAAAGGATATTTGCTTCTTTCCTCCTATTAGTATGTCAGCCCTATAAAATTACATAGACCCAAGTGCTCAAATAATTTTACTTTTCTATATGTCTATTGGTTCTTTTATTTGTATTTCAAAATTCTATCTCAGCTTTGATATTTTTTATCAGGGATGTTTAAAAATCCATTTTTCCTCCAATAAGGTCAGGGGTGAAACAAGGATGCCCACTATCACCACGATTATTCAATATGGTACTAGAAATGTTAGTGGTAGCAATTAGACAAGATAAAGAAATTGAAGGAATAAAAATAGCCAAAGAAGAAACTAAGCTATCACTCTTTGCAGATGA
>CM053771.1:124949261-124964326 GCA_028658325.1 Potorous gilbertii | reverse complement strand
ATATGGAAGTCATTCGCAGAATGTAGCAGATCATGTTTGTGTGTGTGTGTGGGGGGGTTATTGTATTATGTTTGAATTTGTTACATGATTTCTTCCATTCATTTATTTTAGTGCAACTACATAGCATGACTATAGTGAAAATGTGCTCAATAGGAAAGTATATGTAGAACCTATACAGAATTTTATGCTGTCATGGGGAGGGAACAGGGTAGCGGGGGAAAGGTGTGGGGGGGATAAAATCTTAATTTTAAGGAAGTGAGTGTAGAACATTTAAAAAATAAATAAATAAATAAAATATATATTCAAAAAATTCCATTTTTCCCCACATAGGATGATTCTCTGCTATTCGGGTTGTTACAGAGTCGTTTGTATGCCTCTGTCTTTTGTCTTTTGGAATATTATATCACAAGATCTCCTTTCTTTTCTAGTAAATGATACCAGGTCTTATGTGTTTCTGACTGCAGTTCCTTAGTACTTTTGGTCTACACTATGCTTGTAATATTTGTCTTTTAATGTGGAAGTTCTAGATTTTTGTCTACAATATTCCTGTGACTTTTCCTTTGGGAGTTTATTTTAGGAAGTTATTGGTAGTTCTTTCTGTCTTTACTTAGTCATCTTTACTCTGATCTTTATGTGCTTTTGAGTGGAGGGGTTGATTTTGCTTGGTTTTGCCCTGGGTGATCTGGTTTCCTAAACTGACTTCCACATCCCATGGATCCACTGGATCTTACAGGTTGAGAGAACTCTATCTTCCAGACTCTACAATATTTCATGACAGAGTGAAAGGACCTTGGAACCCTTGGGCACTAGTCCAGTCTGCCCCAGTCTCACTACTGCCTTGCTGCACTGTTCTGGATTCCTAAGGTTTTCCAAGGTTCTCACTCTCAGATTAACCTGGGGCTTTCTTGTGGTAGAGTGGGGCTGAGAAGAAGAAGATGACTCTTGCTGCCTTCAGACACAGAGCCCAGAAGACTATACATGTCTCTGACTCATCTCTGGGTTGTGCTAGGAGGCTACTGTATTGGATGTCTGCTGTGATATCATTCTTATTGCCTATGGGCAATAATTTTTATGCAAATCTTGGGTGAAAAAGATCACTTATTGTAGTTCCTCATTTTATTTCTTTATTATGATTCAGTAATATTGATTTCAAACTTTAGTTAGAATAGTTTTATGGGATATATAATATATATATATACATATATATATGTATATATATATAATATATGTATACATATATATATATATATGTATATATATATATATGTATACATATATATATATATATATATATATATATATATATATATATTGCCTTAGTTCAGGCAGCCATCTTGCCTGGAAAGAATGCTAGATTTGAAATCAAGGAACTTGGCTAAAATTCAAGCTCTGCTACTGTGGCCTTGGATATATCATTTCACTCAACTTGAGTGACCTCATCTTTAAAATGATGGAATGTGATTAAATAGCTTTTGAAGTCCCTTCCAACTCTAAATCAATGATCCAATGAGCATATTAATCCTTTATGGACCTAACTGGCATTTTCTTGGTACATAATCTGTCTATTCCTGACTGTTTTTTGCATTTTGGGTTTTTTTTGACATGGAAGTTCTAGATTTTTAACAACCACTGTCTTTGTATTTTTAAAATATAGAGTGGATATTTTTTTCTTGCTTTGCCCTTGGGTCAAAAAAATCTGATCACTTTTCTTCTATCATCTCCTAAAAATATGTTATCTGAAGTTTTTTGTTTGTTTGTTTCATTTTCTCTGAACCCATGAATTCTTAGATCATGTCTTCTCATTCTATTTTTCATATTAGTTAGTTATTTTTGGTAGTAATTACATCTTTCTTATTTTTCTGTGTTAACTTTGCTCTAGTAATTTTTATTATATTATTGTTTCTTCTATTCTTTTAGAGCATCCACTACTTTGGTAAGGATTTTCAGCTTCTGTTCTAAGCTTATTCTTCTAAATATTTCCTCAACACTATCCCACAATTTTGATCAACCAATCATAAAAAGACACTAATTTTTAAAAATGTGAACAAGATTGTGTATACCTTGTGATCCCTTTATCAAATGTTCACATGCCTTTAATTGGAAAAGACCACAGTGTGTTTTGACTAACCACATCCTGGGACTGGGGGCTTCAAATAGTGGGGAAAATTGCAACAGCTGCTAGATTAAAGGGAGGATCAATGAAACAGTGAAGGATGATAGACTCAGGCCCCTGAGATAGAATTGTTTGAGGAAGAGAAGGAAGAGAGATTCTTTGTTTCTGTCTCTATCTCTGTCCTTTGGTGTTCTCTCTCCTCCTCCATTGACCATGTTATCAGAAAGTAGGAATGTATTGTCAGCTACTGAACTAGTACTGGACAATGATCCAGAGAGATGCACTGAGGACATGCTGAGGAAAAACATAGATGTGGAAAGATAGCCACCTGAAGGAGGAAGTAGCTTCAGGAAATGTGATTGTAAGAAGTTTTAGCTATAAATTCTACAAAAGCACCAATACTTGAAGACCAGCAGAGAGCTAAACTAAAGGGGAATGCCATTGGGATTCAACAATGGAAGAAAGATTCTCAATAACCAAGAATGTTGCCTTATGTATTCTCTACTTGGGTGCCACACTAGCTTTTCTTTTATGCATGTTATGCAGTGGAAAGCATCCCCAGTGACTCAAGGAAAAGCTGAAAAACAAAATGGCCCCACTGTTCTTTTCAATTAATTACTCTCTTTTACTTATAGTGTCGTGTTTGAGTCTTCCCTCTTTTTTACTTCCTACATTCATCAGTGATGAAGTCTTGTCAATGTTGGCTTCATTATTGCTCACATCTATCCCTTCCATTCCATTTCTCTGGTTACCAATTTTGTCCATACATTCGTTACTATCATGAATAATGACTGTAGTAGTGGCTTAAAAAATTATTCCACATAAAAGTCTCATTTCACTCAAATTCATTCTACATACATATTAAATTGTCTAGCGCATAGATTTGATTCTGTTGTTTCTTTGCTCAGTAATCTTCAATTGCTCATTTTTGCTTTACAAGTTCAGTGCTTTTCATAATGTGAATCCAGCTTCCTTTCCACCTTAAATTCATGCCATTTACCTTCAAATATGATACATTTCACCCAATCTTGACTTTGTGCTTATTCTACAAATGTCCCACACTTTGTTAACCTTTTGTCTCTGTTCACACTTTCCTTATCGTTCAAAGATTCTTTTTCTATTTCTGTTTATTGATATTTTACCTCTCATTCAATATCCTCTAATTCCATATTCTCTATGAAATCTTCATTGACTGCTTTGACAAAATTCTCTTTTCTGATTAGTAATTCTTATACCCATTGTCTCCTATCCATTCTATTTTATATCTGTGTCTTATTCCTGCTATGAGATGACAAATTCTTTGAGGACAAGTCATTGCTATTAGCATCTCACTCAGAATCTAGCACAATGCTTCCCAACTAAAAGTCATTTAATAAATGTGAACTTGAAAACAGCAAAAGTTACTAGAGAATTAAAACCAGGAAAATATTAAGAGATACACACAATAAGAGATACAGAATAATGAGGAAAATGAGGATCCTTTTTTCTTTTCCCTTTCCTGAATTGATAGCACACACTTGCAAAGTGAGACTTTTGGTGAAACAGAGGAACATCTATAACAGGAGTTGATAGAAGGGAATGTAAAAATATTCCTGAATAGCATGTCAAACATCTGTAGCAATCCAGACACACTCTAGAAAGGTAGAGTTTTCTTCTCTCTATATGTTTTCCTTGTTTTGGTTCTTGTAAGGATATTTTATTTCAGTCAAATTTCCTATGTGCCTTTATAGTTACTGAATGTATTAGTTTCCACTTTGTACTTTGGCCTTGGGAATACAACCTTGCCCTTTAATCCCTTTAATATTCTTCGATATAAAATTATTAATAGCATAAACAGTCAGTTCTTTCAAGTATAAGAAAGTACTTTATGACAAAGGGATTAATCTCAGGAACAAGCAGGTCAGTAAATATCAGGTATGTAACCTGCTTAGGAAAACGGTTTCCCATCTCAATTTGAGATTCTTTTCATTTATAGGTTTATTTATTTATATATTTATTTCCTTCCTTCATCCTTCTTTCCTTTCTTCTATTGTACTTTTTAAGAATGAAGTAGCTTGCAAAATATTTTTTAAAATACCAAATGGAACAAGTAAGAATAAGGATAAAAAACTGAACAGATACTTACAAAGGTGATTCAATTTAACATTCAATTTAACAAACATTTATCATCTGTCTGCTATATACCAGGCATTTTACAAAGACAAAAGAGGAACAATTCCTGTTCTTAAAGAACTTTACTGTTAGGAGTTAACTACCATTTTTGGCCACATAATTCAACTTTGGGTGCCCTGGTGAAGAAATATATTGAAGTAAGTAGCTTTCATTAAGAACCAAAGGACTATTGTAGTAAATGATCATATTAATCTAGTGTATAATAAATCCAAAGATCCAAGATTTTGGGGATAAGAACTGCTGTGAAAACTAGAAAACAATATGGCAGAAACTAGATATAGACCTGAATCCCACATTTATACCGAGATAAAGTCAAATGGGTACATGATTTACCAAAAAAGGGTGATACCATAAGCAAATTAGGAAAGTATGAAATAGTTTAAGGGAAAAACTTGGAACCAAAAAAGACAAGGATAGCATTTTAAAATGTAAAATGGATAATTTTGATTATGCAAAGTTAAAAAGATTTTGTACAAACAAAACCAATGCAATTAAAATTAGAACAAAAGCAGAAAAGTAGGGGAAATTTTTTTTCAAGTATCTCCAACAAAGGCCTCATTTCTGTAATATGTAGAAAGCAGTCAAATTTGCCCGCAAGTTACATATGTGTTAAGTGGCAGATCTGAGACTTAACGGGAAACCCACTACTCTTTCCTCTACACAAGACTTCATTGTTGTCATTTTGCTTTTAAAAGTGACTGATTCAGTTGATGCTTCAGCAAAAAAACAATACAAGCAATGATAAAACTTTGATGTTTTAGTTTTTGTTGTTGCTGTTGGGAGCCGAAGCAGTTAATACAGTTGTTTCTTTGGGATTTGGGCTTAAGTTTTTAGTGTCATTCAAGTCCATGTTCCATCTATCTTGCCTGTATACAGACGGTTTCCATTTTTCAAAGTATTTTCCCATTAATGATTCTATTTAATTCACTAACAATCTTGAGGTGGGGACAGGTTATAAATTACAAAATAACTCATCCCAGAGCAGAGTGCTATTCAATCCTTAGAACTTAGGGGACTCCATAAGGAATTTGAAATCCTCAATATTCCTTAGCCTCCTTAAGTCATAATGCCATCATCTAATTGTGTGCGGTGAGATTTAGGCACGTTCATATAGGGAGGGGGGATCCATCTCTTGGAAGGAAATAAGAAATGAAGGAACGGTTATCAAATAGCCCTAACAGCTGGACCTTTGGCAAGAGAGGCTTTTAATAAGAATCATAATAATTAAAAGTGATACCAAACGCTGACTTTACATAAGTACGTTAGTTTCCAAGGATATTAGGATCTCTTTGAGGAATGACTTCAAGAGCTTTATTTTATAGAAGGAGACACGGAGGCTTAGAGAGATAGAAGAGAGTCATGGAAAGGCTGTTGGGCCTGGAGTGAGCCCTGAAGTTGAATGCTCACCGAAAATTACAGCAGTGTGACTCTCAGCAAATCATGTTGAGATAACTGAAAGAAAAGTCTCCGAGACAGATACTAGTCAGCAGTTTTAATTTGCAATGCAAAGGAGTTGCATACAACAAGATGACATTTCTGAGTAAAAACTCAATTAATTGTTTTTACAATACAGCTTCTTTAAATATAAAAAAAAACAACAAAGGAAATGGTCACTCTATTTTGAATGGCAACATTAACCAAGTGCAGGAATTAGTGGAAACACAAAAAAGCAAATTTATTGTTAAGAAACCCGTACTTCAAAAAGATATAAATGATACAAGGTGTAGAAAATTAAAAGCAGCTGAGGAGAAGCTACAAAAACAGAAAGCAGGTGATATACAAAAAAATTTCCAGCAACCTGTGAATAGCTGCTCGGAAAGGACAGGAACAAGATGTTCCTTCAGATATATACGTTGCATTTGCTTATCAAACTACAACAATCTTGTGATTATGTAAAACTGAGAAGTTACTGAGTTCTCCCTATTTAGATTGCAAACTCCTAGGGGACAGGGCCTGTTTTTTCCCTGTTTTTTGCATTCCCAGTGGTTACCACAGTGCCTGACTTACTAAATGTATATTGATTAACTGACTTAAGTTCATAGTTAGGCAAACTCCATTTCACTCACCAAACTTAAACCTCACTTTTGTATTTGTAAAATGGGAAGAATAATTCATTTTACCTACAGAGTGCTTATGAAACAAATATTTGTGAATCTTATGGAGGAATAGAAACATGAATTAATTTTTGTGGCATATCCATGGTCACATAGCTAGTAAGTGTAAGAGTTGGGACTCCAACCCAGGTGTCCTGACTTCAAATCCAGTGATGTGTCTGGACTGTTAACTATAATTGTCTCCCAGATACATATGAATTTCCGCTTATTTTAGAATCTATTTTATTTTTAAAATTTTGTTAATATCTTTCTCTAACACCAGACATTTCCTCACCTATCCCCCAACCTTCCCTTTTAAGAAAAAAATGTGCAAAATGGATTGATGAAGCTACTACATCCAATAGCATATATCAGTATTTCCATTTATAGTTCCCTATTTCTTTACCAAGAAGAGGTGAGAAGTATGTTTCATTGTTGCTTTTTCCCAAACCAAAACTGATTTTTTTGCAATTAATATGATTTGCAATATTTTTAAATATTGTTTTATTTAGTCACTTTGGATATAAGGATTTATCTGAAATTTGCTACATATGTTAATTGCAGAGCTGGCATTTGATGAGTCAAGTCTTGGATATATTTGGTAGTTTGTGTTACCCCTTCCCTATTAAGGGATATCAATCAAGAGCTCATTTCTAACCTAAAATTTATTTGCAATAGACTAACAATATTTATGGGGGAGAGGAATAGATAGATAAAATTCTAATCCAGTAGCTTTTCTTCTTTTTTTTTTTTAGGAAAACAAAGTGGCCAGGCTCTGGTGCCAATCTCCTGTTTTCTCTCCTGGAAGGAATCAAATGCTTCCTTGGAGAAGTGTTGGTGGAGAAGACTACAGATATATCAGCTCATGTCTCTCTGTGAGTCACATCTAGACCCATATATGTGGACACTCACATAACTTATATAGGCAAATGCACACACGCACACAAAAACACTTACACATACTACCACCACTACCCTCCTCCTACAATAGTAATGTAAATAAAAGTGCACTCTTGGGGAAGTTACCCTCCTGAAAAAAAGTCAAATAGTCCTTCTGATTCATGATCAACAAAAAGGACCCCTCTTGATTTGGACTATGATATAAAGAATACTTCCTTTAGTTACTAAATGGACAGTGCCTCTATCTAATCAATGATTCTGATCTCTTTGAGATACTAAATATATACTTTATCTTAGAGAATCAATAGAGGTTAAGAATAACAGATCAAAGTCACAGCTACAGAATTCTTTTTAATATTACTGGGTCATTAATGCTATATGCTTCTACATTATGGTCCCTTATGTTATTTTTAAGGTCTTATTAATGTCTTTTCATACACTAGGGCTTTCTCTTATCTGTCTTCCACTGGACAAAAAATAAAGCTTTATATGTACCAAAGTAGACATAGAAGTCCTTTTTTGACCGCAAAAATAATAGGGGCAGAGGCTTCATCATTTGGGGAGTGTCTAAATAAACTATATAAATATGATAGAACCTAATGATACTGAATGATGAATATGAGGAATTCAGAGAAACAGGTAGAGATGGGTATGAACTTGTGTACAGAGAAGTCAGGACAAAGTATACATGACTAAATAAAATAATATAAAACATTGTAAAAACAGATTAATTGCAAAAGTCAATTTTGGTCTGGGAAAAAGTGATAATGAAACATACTTCTCACCTCATCTTGGTAACGAAATGAAAGCTACAGATGGAAATGTTAATATATGCTGATGATATGGTAGTTTCATCAATACGTCTTGCATATTTTTTTTCTTAAAAGAAAAAGTTAAAATGGGAGATAAGTGAGGAAATGTCTGGTGTTAGAGAAAGATATTAATAAAATTTTAAAAATAAAATAGTTTCTAAAGCAAGTAGAAATTCACATGTTAAGTCTATAGTTATACATAGTTAACAATTAACTATAATTAAAATCCACTAAATATCAGTGGATTTAAAGTCAGGACAAAATCAAAATGTCAAAACAGGAGCAAAAGAGACAGAAACAGAGAGAGAGAGAGAGAGAGACAGACAGACAGACAGACAGACAGAGAGAGAGAGACAGAGAAAGAATCCCACCTCTCACTCAAGGAAAAATTCCCTGAATGATAAAAAAAATCTGGGAATAGGGACATGCTCAAAGTGCTAGCTCTTCTATATATCCACTTCTTTCCAGGGAATGGTCCTTTCAGGGACCTGAAGAGACTGTGAAACCATGTCTTCCTTCACCAAACTGGAAACTAGGAAACCAGTCTCTCTCTCCTGCCAAACTCTTGTCAATTCTGCCTTTCATACAGGTTCAGAACACCCAATAATCAAACTCCACCAGAGAAAAAGGATTTGTGTAAATAGAGTTTCAGCCTAGGGTTACATTATAGTCCCATTTGGCAAAGCAAAAACCCCAATTTTAAAATTATTTACTTTTGTATTATTTTATATTTCCTATCAAATGTAATTTGGAATTTCCTGGAGGAGAGTGATTATTCTGATGAGCAGAAGGGATTCTGCCATTTGAACTTCTCTCTACACAGAAATAATTGCATATTAATACATTATCTCTAACAGATGTTAGTCTAAAACAGAGTATAGCTTGTTTTCTTTCCTACTAGAATGAACTTAGGGAAAATGTTCATATCTCATTGAATTAAAATTATGTCTTGTTCTGGTCTCTTTTCTGCCAACCCTAGTCAATATAGTAAGTTTATAAGTAATCAGTATAAAGGAACAATAAATGGCTGAACAAGCTGTGGTACATGACTGTAATGGAATATTATTGTGCTATGAGAAATGATGAACAGGCAGACTTCAGAAAAACCTGAAAAGACAATGTGAACTGATGCTGAGTGAAACAAGCAGAATCAGGATAACACTGTTCACAGTAACAGCCACCATGCAGGATGACTGATTTTGATAGACCTAGCCCTTCTCAGTAATGCAGGGACCTAAAACAGTTCCAAAGGACTCATGATGGAAAACACCATCCATATCCAGAGAAAGAACTATGGAACTGGAATGCAGAGCAAAGGAGACTATTTTCTTTGTTTTGTTTTGTTTCTCATGGTTCCTCCCATTTGTTATAATTCTTCTATGCTACATAACTAATGTGAAAATGTGTTTAATAGGAATGTATGTGTAGAGACTATATCAAATTGCATACTGCCTTGGGGAGGGAGGAGCAAAGGAGGGGGAGAAGATTTAAAACTTATGGAAGTGAATGTTGAAAACTGCAAATAAATAAACTAATAAAAAATGAGCAATAAAAGGAAATAAGATTGCAAAAGGAAACCTGGAAGTCACATACTAACCATCCCAAAGACCACAGCAGCATAATTTACAATTTGTGTCATATGCTAATCTAAATTCACAGCTCAGTAATAGGTGATGAATCAACAAAAGCCCTCCAACCTGTCAAAAGCTTGTCAGAGTTTCTGGTCCTATGACATATAAATTTCAGACCTCCATAGTTCCAGACCAGCAGAGCATCAAAAAGTGCTGATAACTTTGAGATGATGATTTGGCTAGGCTAACGAACTAATTCTAAGGTGGCCCAGATAAGAATTTGTCTGTTTCTTAGAAATGCCTTATAAAAAAATGAGACTTCAAACTCCACACTCAGAATGCTCTTCCATCTCCATGGAGTCCATGCTGCCTAGTGCTCCCAACTCTGATATGTGGTTACGTGAGTGATATTCTCTGTCTCTTCCCCTCCTCATCTATTTCCCCATACTGCCTGCCTTCCTTCACCAACACATCCCCCAGCACCATGCCTTTCCCTCTGTTGCTGCCTGTCTCTATACCCTCTGAGGTTATTAAGGTATGCTTGCTGCTCCATTTCTTACTGTAAATCATGATCTCTTCCAGTGACTATGCAAAGAACCAGGCATGTCTACCCATATCTCATAATTTCATGAATTATCATTTCACTCAGGAAGACAGCTTGAGTGTAGGTGAGATATAGTTTGTGGGGGCATGGAAAGTGCAATGTGGGGGCTGCTGTGTCATGTTAAAAGGTTATGGTGACAAATAGCTTAGTTGTTTTGTTCTGTCTACTGAAGATTTCAACCTCCCAACTCCAACCTGGATAATAGACTTCCCAATAAAGTTTTCTTACAGAATAAGCCTTGTCTGAATCTTTGCTAATTATGATGTTCTTATTTCATCAAATTGTTATATCAGCTAATAACTACTGATGAAACAGAAAGTTCAAAAGACTATCAGAAATTTCTGTCATTTGAGGGATCAATGTGCAAATTATTGCACAATATATACACATTAAGACAACCTTATCACGACATTAGATCAGGATTGGGAGGAAAACACTATTATATAATGAGGTAGTTCAGAGGCTGAACCCTGATCTTAGGTGAACTCAGAATTATCTGCCCCACCCTTGTTACCAAGGAGAACCTTAAAAAGGGCACAAGGATGGGTAATGGACCTGTGATCTCATTGGTATAGGGAACTCTCAGATGAGGAAACTCAACATTTTTTCTGTGACCTACAGTGTCTAGAGTATTATTCAGTTAAGGGACCTACGAAGGGTAACACAGGCAGTGTGTATCCAAGATGGGACTTGGACCAGTGTCATCTTGACTTCAAGGCTCTTACTTCTTTTTTTCCCACTAAAAAACTTTATTAATAGATTTTATTTTTATGTTGAAAACATTTACAGATCTCTTGCAAAAAGAAAAAGTAAAATAAAACTGATATAACTTCATCTGAAAGTAAATGCTACACAATATCCCCCCTTTATTAAAAAAAAAATAAGAAATCTATTTTCTCTCTCTCATCTCTTACCTCATTAGAAAAAAGTAAAAGAAAAACAAAATTTTTGTAACAAATATATATGCATAGTCAAGTCTCTTTTCCAAAGGCTTTGATTTCAAGGGTTTGGGTAATCCCACATTTGTCAAGGGTCATAATTCATAACTCCATTATGACTTAATAATGATAGGTGATGAAAGAGAAATAAGGCATAACAAACTATGTAAGGATATAGCCAGGCAAATAGTTTTGTCTACTTATAAAAAACTATTCATTGTCCTTGAATAAGAGACATTTATAGCTTTGTGTAAATGACTGAGTCAACATTATTGTCTTAAATCAAATAGACTTGTTCTTTAATCATAAAATTATTTGGTCACCTCTTTTTCTCTACTTGCCATTGCACAGGGAATGTTTTTTCTTTCCAATCAAAAACCCTGCCTTTTGCACTATGAATATTTTCTCTTGTCTATTTTGCTATTGACTGATTCCACCTTTCTCTATTCCTCTCTCTCCTGTGGAATGCTGTTATTTATCTGTATACTAAGTTGCTACAGAATGCTGCTGATTGGCTATTTATGCTAAATAGCCCTGCAAAGTTATGAAAATAAAATTTGTACCTAGGAAATTGAATCTGATATTGATAAGCAGCCTTTGTTAGCATACTAACAAATGTTTTCTTTTCTTTTTTGACTAATCAAATTATTTGACCCCCAATTGGTGGATCAGCTGGTGGGTAAACATTTCTCTGGGCTTTCTAGGAACTGAAGCTGAGAAAGTTTCCAACACTGACATTTAAGATTTATAGGTATCATTGATTCTCCTTTGGCAGAAAAATTTATTATCATGTAACCAATCTAACAAGATTGATAGGTCTTTGTACAATGGGCATAGAATTTACCATGAGATGGAAAAAAGCATGCAAACTCTTTGAGGACAGGGACCATGATCTTGCCCTTCTTTTTTATGCCCACCATGTAGACTAGTGCCTGGCATATGAGTGCTATTGCATATGGTACTTAATAAATTTTTGTTGACTTATTTTAAACTTCTTTCCAGCTTGATGGGATCTATCAATACATTGTTCTTCACTGACATAGAATTTAGGGATTTAGGATCACCTCCACTGCAGTAAGGCAAAATTAAACTTTAGTGTAGTTCTTCTATTTAGATAAGGCAAAAAGATAAAAATTTTGGCATATGCTTTTTGACTGTGCCAGTAGAAGAGAACAGTCATTCTGAAATTCAATTGAGAATACCTTCCAGGTAAGTGAAGATTCATCATTTTGTGTTTGGGTACATGGAATTTTCCTCACTGGTCAGCCAGGATGATTTGGCCTCACTTATATGGGCTCAAATATATCATGGAAGTAAGGTTCCTTGCAGTAGAGAAAGTGATGGAGGATGGAGTAAGTGAGTAGCACTGATCAATTGGTTGTAGTCAGTGATTTGTTGTTGAGTCATATCTGTCATGTATGACTCTTCATGACCTCATTTGGGATTTTCTTGGCAAAGATATTGGATTTTTGCCATTTTCTTCTCCAAATTATTTGACAGATGAGGAACTAAGGCAAACAAGGTTAAATAACTTGCCCAGGGTTACATAGCTAGTGTGTATCTGAGGCTGGATTTGAACACATATCCTCCTGACTCCAAGGACAGTGCTTTATCTGCTTTGTCTTCTAACTGCCCTAATGACCAAGGAAATGAAATTAGATGGGGGGGTAAACTTCAGAAGCACAGTGAATAAGAAGGGGAGAAGAGGTCTGGAGGAACAAGTATGATTGGTATTACTGGGTAACATGAATACCTTAGGATCAGCTTATACAAATGAGACAAGACCCTTGACTGTGTGGAGTGGAGAGAGAAAGAGAAGACAGACAGAGAGATGATCTGGGAAAACAGGATAGAGTGAGACATAGATTAGTAACTTTTGTGGGGGTGAAAATCTTGTGAATAGGAGATAAAAGATAAGCCTGGTCCCTCAGTTTCATTGAGTCGGTTTTGAAGTACCTGTTTCAAAAATAGGTATAATTCTGCCCAAGTGAGGCTTTAATTTATTCCTGGAGAGAACTACAAAGAAATTCCAGTTACTCCTAAATATACTCCTAGTGCTCCATGAGTTCCTTTCTCTGAGCAATAGTTGGCATTGACATACTTAGGGGGCTATGGTAACTTTCCTCTTCATATGGCCCTGAAAAAGGAATATTGATGTCTTGATTAAGATGTACTTATTACTGTAGGTGTTGGATCTTGGTAGATAATAAAAATGATGATTCAATTGGTATATCTTCCATTTTAAAATTTCTGTTTAAAATGTTTCCAACAGGGGGCGGTGCCAAGATGGTGGAATAGAAAGACACACATATGCTAGCTCCAAACCCACAGCCTATAAAATACCTGTAAAGAAGAACTCCCAACAAATTCTGGAGCAGCAGAAGCCATAGAACAATGGAGTGGAGGAGATTTCTGTAGCAGCAAGACCAGAAAAACCAACACCAAAGGTCTGTCGAGCACCGGACCCAGAGCAGAGCCCAGCCCTGCCTTGGCTGCATGGCCCTGAGAGGAGCAGATCCAAGCAGGCTTCAGGGAAGGAATCTCCAGCAGCCAGGCAGTTCCCTCCACCCACGGGTACAAAAGTCAGTGAGAGAACCTGTTTGGCTGGCCGAGAGGGGAGTGGGGTGTCTCTGTAACTCGGGCCCCCTCGGAAGGCAGCAATGGAGGCAGCAGCTGACAGGGTTCCCAAAGCAGGCAGAAGCTCAGATCCATTGTTGAAGGTCTCCACGTAAACCCCCTGAGGGAACTGAGCCCTGTGGGGCTGCCCCCACCTGAGCAGCTGAACTTAATCTCACATTGAATAGCAGCCCTGCCCCCACCTGAGAATCTGAATTTAATCTTACACTAAATAGCAGCCTTGCCCCCGCTGAAAGCCCTGAGGCTGGGAAGCAGCATTTGAATCTCAGACCCTAAGCACTAGCTGGGTGGATCTGGAGGTGAGGTGGGTGTGTAAAGGAATCTCAGAAGTCAAGTAACTGGCTGGGAAAATGCCCAGAAAAGGGGAAAAAAATAAGACCATAGAAGGTTACTTTCTTGTGAACAGATATTTCCTTCTTTCCTTTCTGATGAGGAAGAACAATGCCTACCATCAGGGAAAGACATAGAAGTCAAGGCTTCTGTATCCCAAACATCCAAAATAGATATTCAAAGGGCTCAGGCCATGAAAGAGCTCAAAAAGGATTTTCAAAATCAAGTTAGATAGGTGGAGGAAAAACTGGGAAGAGAAATGAGAGAGATGCAGCAAAAGCACAAAAAGTAGGTCAACACCTTGCTAAAGGAGACCCAAAAAAATGCTGAAGACAATAACACCTTGAAAAGTAGGTTAACTCAATTGGCAAAAAAGGTTCAAAAAGCCAGAATGCTTTCAAAAGCAGAATTAGCCAAATGGAAAAGGAGGGCCAAAAGTTCACTGAAGAAAATAGTTCTTTCAAAATTAGAATGGAACAGATGGAGGCTAATGACTTTATGAGAAATCAAGAAATCACAAAACTAAACCAAAAGAATGAAAAAATGGAACACAATGTGAAATATCTCATTGGAAAAACAGCTGATCTGGAAAATAGATCCAGGAGAGACAATTTAAAAATTATGGGACTACCTGAAAGCAATGATCAAAAGAAGAGCCTAGACATCATCTTTCATGAAATTATCAAGAAAAATTGCCCTGATATTCTAGAACCAGAGAGCAAAATAAGTATTCAAGGAATCCACCAATCACCGCCTGAAAGAGATCCAAAAAGAGAAACTTTTAGGAACATTGTGGCCAAATTCCAGAATTCCCAGGCCAAGGGGAAAATATTGCAAGCAGCTAGAAAGAAATAATTCCAGTGTTGTGGAAATACAATCAGGATAACACAAGATC
>CM053771.1:124853548-124948761 GCA_028658325.1 Potorous gilbertii | reverse complement strand
ATACAGGTAATGGGGAATGGAAAGTTATCTGGCCCTACGGGACAAAAGAGAAGATGGGGACATGGGAAGGGAAGGTAGATTAGTGATAGGGGAAATTAGAATGCTCAGTGTATTGGGGTGGGGGAAGGGGACAAATGGGGAGAAAATTTGGAACCCAAAATTTTGTGAAAATGAATGTAAAAAGTTAAATAAATAAATTTATTTAAAAATATAAAATAAAATAAAATGTTCCCAACATGACATTTTTTTTCTATTGATTTCTAAGAAAAAATCCAATCAAATCATCAGTTTGGCATGTAAGTCCTTTCACAAATAATGTGGCTACCTTTCTAGGCTCATCTCTGAATCAATCCCTTTCATGCAATCTGCATTCCATCCAAACTGGCCTTGCTTTCAAACCCAACCGTCTTTCACCCACCTCCAATGCTCTTACACAGGCTTTCTATTATATCTGGAATATATTCCCTCCTCATCTTCTCTGTTTAAATTCTCAGCTCCTGGGTCATCTCTTACAGAGAGACTTCCCTGATCTCCCCTGCTCTTTGTTAGTGCTCTCTCAGTCAGTCAGTCAATAAGCATTTATTAAGCACTTATCATCTGAGGCAGGATATAGTCATTCCTTCTGAATTCCAAGTTCAATATTCCATTTTTTGTACCACCCAGCTGCTTAGCCAAATCATAGTTAAACTTATGGAATGGTTGAGATTGCCCAGTGAGAGAATAGAGAAAAGAAGACCAAAGACTGGACCTTGGGTGGCACAGTAAGAAAGATGAACACCCATGAAAGGAAACTGAGGAGTGGGGAGGGTAGAGCGGAACCACAAGAGAACTGTGTCATGAAAATCCAAAGAAAATTCAGAAGATTAGCAAATGCTGTAAAAAGATTTAAAAGAATCATGACTTAGAAAAGGCAACTAGAGTTGAAATTAGAATATAATTGGTAACTTAGCAGAGAACAGTTTTAGTTTGTGAAATTGGAAGACAGATTACAGAGGATAGACAAGAGAGACAAAGGAGAGGAAATGGAAACACAAAGTGGAATTAATTTTTTTCAGGGAGTTTACTTGTGGTAAGATTTTCTTGTTCAGCCATTTCAGACACATCTGACTCTTTGTGATGGATTTTCTTAACAGAAATACTGGAGTAGTTTGCCATTTCCTTCTTCAGTTTATTTTACAGATGAGGGAAATAAGGCAAACAGGGTGAAGGGATTTGCCCAGGGTCACACAGCTAGTAAGTGTCTGAGAGTAGATTTGAAATCAGGAAGATGAGTCTTCCTGGTTCTAGGTGTGGTGTTCTATCTACTATGCCGCCTAGTTGCCTGCTTCAGGCATGAAAGAGAAGGCAAAGTATAGGACGTAGCTAGCAAGGATAGTACAATCTAGTGGGATCTTTTTTTCCCAGGATAGGAGAGATGGATGTATTTGTCAGCCACAAGGGAGGAACCAAGAGCCAGGAAGAGATGGAAAATTAGTGAGAAGTGAGATGGGAGTAGGAAGAATCTGCTGAAGATGGAAAATAATAGGATCAAGGTGGCCTGCTTAATTTTCAACAAGTTCATGATTTTTTAAACATAATTATTTCTTCTCAACTTACTGTTTTCCCTTTTACCATTTTAGAAAGGCAGTTTGGTGTAGTAAAGAGTTAGCTCCAAAGTCAGAGGACCCAGGTTCAGGTCTTCCTCTCTGCTACTTACTACATGCTGTCTGTGATCATTGATAAATTGCTTAGCTCTTTGAGCCTAAGTGTCTTCAGCTGGAGAGTAAGAGTAGCTGTGATCTAAATAACCTCTTAAGTCCTCTGCCAGTTCAAAATCCTAGAATTTCCTTACAAGTACTTTCTGACATAGATAGAAGGTTTTGGGGGATTTCCATGGAGGACACTCAGGTTGAGCAATAACCAAAGTCCCATGACTATTAAGTATCTGACTCAGGTCTGATTTGAACTCAGGTCTGAGTCTAATGCCCTTTCTATTATGACATCAATGTGTGGGATATCAGAGAGAACAGATCTTTTAGGGGAACATGCTCAGAAGGTCCTGAGTGTCTGTGGGGGGCAGTAAGAAGGTGAAAGACTCAGACTTGCCTAAAACTAGACCTAGATGCCATGAAGAGTTATAGAAGGGTTTGTTTCTTCAATTCTTAGATCTTCTTATGTTCTCCCACATTGCTGCCATCTTCTTTATTTGCATATTATAGGAGAGTAGGAAGCAATTCTGTCCCCAAATGTTTTCTGTAATTGATCCAGGAAGATTTTTGTCTGAACAATTGTACCTGTATAGAATAGCTGTCTTTAGGCCAATTATTCATGATGCACTCAGAAATCTTTGGTGAATCATGGAGTTACTGATATTAGTAAAGAACTCATAAGAAGGATGTTTATTTCATTTACCTCAGGGATAAAAGGTAACATGTTGGGGCTGGATATGAATAGAAACAAAGAAACCATTTCATGCAAGGTTATTCTTGAAAGAAAAATTTAATGATCACACTGTCATTTTTAAACATAGAAGTTGACTATATTTTTACATCATGTCCCATTAAAAGTGACCATACAATGATTTTGTCATTGAAAAAAAAATCTCCTTATCCTGGGTCATCTATCAAGTTTTGTACTAGAATTGTAGGAGTGATCAGCAAGGCTATTTTATGAATCACCAATTACATTTCTGGTCTTAACAAGACTTGTGTTAATCCCCTGTAGGATTAACCCAACTTAGTTTTAGTTCAATTCAATTAATGTTTTTAAATGTCTATCATCTGCAGAGTACTATGCATATAAGAGCAGGGGAGGTGGGAAGGGAGGCATTATGAAGATAATCTAGAAGTGGTTCCTGCCCTAAAAGTGGCTAAAATCTAACGGGAATTAGGCCATAGACATAGACATAGACATAATACAAAATAAAGCAAAGACAAGTGCATAGGACAGGTAGGAACACATTGCTCTGTGAAATCTATGGAGAGATAAATCACTTGTATCTTGAGAGTCAATGAAATAGCTTCAGAAATGGTAGCATGTGAGCTGAGTGGGCCTTCAAGAATGGGTCCAATTTCAGTGGATAGAGATGTGTTGAAAGGTATCCAAGTATCAGAAAGTCCCAAGACAAAGAAAAGAGGCAGGAACAGGATGGAGGAATTGGAAGATCAACGAGTAACTCAGATATTTTGGAGGGTTGTGGAAGGAAGACTGTAGAAGAAAGGAGGAACTGAAGAAGAAAGGAAGGAAGGAAGGAAGGAAATAGGGAGGAAGAAAAGAAATCAGGAAGGAAGCATTTATATAGCACCTACTATGTGTCAGGAAGACCGTGAGTGCCACTCTAAGTCACCGAAGGTTTCTGAACAGAATGGTAACAAGATTAGATCAATGCATCGGGAAGATGGATCAATGACATGTAGGATGAATTGAAAGGGATAGAAACCAGTGGTAAGCAAACCAACGGAAGGTTGCTCTAGTAGTCTGGGAGAGTTGCAGTAAGGACCTGAACGAAGAAGGTGATTGTGTTATTCAGTTGGTTTAGTCACGTCAGACTCTTTATGACTTTATTTGAAGTTTTCTTGGCAAAGATATTGTTGCATGTACATTGTATGTCCTATCCAGCTGAAAAGAACACACAAGGGGATGCTTCATGAGGACTCTAGAGGAAAAAAAAAGAAATTCTAGTATGAGGATTTGTGAGTTACCCTTTACAATATATGGTGGCTACATGTGCTTCATAATCATTTTATTCTAGTAGGAGCCAAAGCTTCCTCTGAAAACTGTGTCTAATTATAAGAGAGTGTGCCCAGCTTTGGGGAGAGAGGGGTGTTTTGGACCAGCTATTCTTTCTATATCATCTGAGTTAATGCCTTTTAATAACTCTAAGTCTATTGAGTGATTATTAATGGGAAACACAAGTAGAGGCTCATTAGTAGCCACCACAGGGTTACTTTTAGAATCCAAGATAGCCGCCATCCTCTGGGGATCCAACCTGTGAATGCAAGTTATAGAGTACTCCATTGCCAATGCTACATATTAATTCCTTCTGAAGTATAGTGCTCGTATTTAGATACAATCATTCTTTTGTGATCTGACCAGGAAACAATTTCCAAGATTGTTCTGAATGTTTTACATGGATGCTTTACAGAATCTCTGATTTCTTCATTGTGTATTTCCTCTATACATTCAGATCACAATACAAGACCCCATAATTCTATTAATACAATCTAAGTTTAGTTTTGGGGACTGCCACATTCAGATCACAATACAAGACCCCATAATTCTATTAACACAATCTAAGTTTAGTTTTGGGGACTGCCATATTGCTAGTACACTAAGCTTGCAAGCCAAACTTCTAAATATGTTGCCATAACATCTTTCTTTCCTCATCCTCTTTATGCTGTATTTCTGTGCTAGCATTTTTTAACCCAAATGTAGATCTTGACATTTATATTTATTAAATTCTACCAAGTAGTGTCCAGCATATCATTCTAATCCATCCAGATCTTTGTGGATATCATTATTAGGTATTCTTCACAGGTTTGTATTTTCTGCAGATCAAGAAGCATTTTATTTATGCCTTTATCAGTCATTGAAAAAAAGTCATAAATAGGAAAAGGCCAAGGATGATTTCTAGGGAACTCCACTAGAAACCTCAACTCAGAATGACATAGATTTAATAATCAGTACTTTTTTGAGTCCAATAACTCATCCAGCTTAAAACTACTTAACTATCATTCAGGACATACCTTGCCTAGTAGGATCTCATTATAGGCTTTACCCAGTGCTGTGCAGAAATTAAGGTGGGATAATGGACAGAAAACTGGACTCAGACATCAGGAGACTGGAGCTTAAATCTTAGCTACATGGTTGTGATCCTGGGTAAGTCTCTTATCTTTCTGAGCTTCTATTTTCCTATTTGAAAATGGGGGTGACATTTTTACCACTTAACAGGATAACTGTGAGGGGAATATTTTATAAATCATAAAACCATATGAAAAAGTTTATTACATTCCTTTAATATATTAGTCTGATAATCCAACCCCCAAAAAAGTAGGTGAGGAAGATCTGGTCTGGCTTATTCAAAATGAAACCACCTCATTCCATTTTTAATTGATCCTACTTGTGTGTATGCCCCCAAGGCTGTCTTTGTAATACCTTGATAAAATATTTTTTATACCACAGATTCCTTCCATCAAATCAGGACTCTTAGCTGATAAAGATATTTCAATATAAGACAACCAATCCTCCATATAGCTACTTGATATAATTAATAAATATATATACATATTTCTAATAGATCTGATCAGTAAATACAATACTGAGAAATATAGTTTATTTCCCTCCAACACACACGTATGTATATATGGAGAAGGACAGAGGCAGAGAGAAAAAGAGAGAGAGAGAGGGAAAATCGGGGGGGTCACATAGCTAGTAAGTATCTGAGGCCAGATTTAAACTCAAACCCTTTTGACTCCAGTACCAGTGCTCTAGCCACTGTGCCACCTAGTTGCCCCCAAGATATGTATACATATGTGTCTATGTATGTATGTATATACATATATAAATAAAATATTTACTTAAAAAATTAAAAATAATTGTACAATCAGCACCCTGCCCATATTGGTTTCCAAAACCAGAACATTAAAGCCATCCCAGTGGAAGAATTATCTGGAAACTAATAGAGCTTATACTCCCCTAAAATTGTAAAAACAAAAGCAAAGTCATTTGACTAGAATAAAAGAAATTGCAGCATCATTCAGAAATGCATAGTCACTGTTCTCCAGTCATTGACCCATTTGGTGCTATGAGGGAGAGAGAATAGTAAATATTCCAAAGAGATGATCTCGGAGTGGTTTGCTTTGTAGTAAGATATGACAAGTAGAAAGCATGTGAAGTGATACTTTTTAACTACTTTTTGGAGCATGACTGAATAATATGAGCCATGGAGAGAACAGCGATAGAAGATCAGAGCAAAGGACACTAAACAGGATTCTTCGGGAAGATCTGACAGGTTACCATCTAACCACTGATGCTTCTTATGCTAATGCTCACCCAAAACATTCCACCTTGAAAAGCAGCAGAATAGATTTAAATAATTTGTTAAAAAAAAAAAAAGTAAAATGAATAGACTGCCCCGATCCTATAACTTCTGGACAATGAGCCATTGATCAGATTTTACCTAGGGAAAAGACAGGGAAAGAGGTAAAGAAAGAGGTAATTTTATAGATATATAAGGTATAACATATATATATATATATATATATATATATATACATATACATATATGTATATATATTTTATCTATCTATAGCTAAATATGCATGTGCATGTGAATACTTAAATATATGTGTATATATGTATATATATATATATATATGGAAATATATGAGAAAGAGAGGCAGTTTTATCTCTCTTAGTTTAATATCTTTTTTATTAGATTTACAAGATGAAAAATATATTCTTTATGATCCTATTCTGGAATTTGTCTTTCTTCTGTTTTAAACTGTGGTCGAGCTCACCCTGGGGCATATTACCTTTAAGTGTTTTAAGGTTTGGGAACTTTTAAAGTACAATCTCACTTCAGAGTGGCATCAAAATCCTCACCAGGGGTCCTGATATATTCTGGTCCTAGTCCTTGGTTTCTAGAGATTCTGGCTGATCCTTGATTATTCCTAGCTCACTGGTCTTAGGGTGTTTGCCCTATAATTTACCTAGTCATTATGCAAAATAAATAACAGTTACAGATATAGGAAATAAGATCACAATCTATTGAAGTTCAAACTACTGATATGAAACAGATCCATTTTTAATAAACCTTAAAGATTGAATCACTAGCATGAAGCAATACAATTGCGTAAGTTACACTGTCGGTCCAAATTTCACATGTGAAATTTGAAAATTCTTACATAAGGCAGTTGAAGAATTTTTTCTTTCTTCATAGTTAGGTCTTCTATGATATCTAAAAGGGCTTGAGAACCATTCACCTCTTTTGTATCCCTCTGTGGAGATTTCCTTGGATTGTCATCCATTCCTTAAAACACATCCGTTTGTTTACCATTTCATTTCCTGCACAATGAACCTTATTTCCTGGCACTGAAACACAAGTCAGAAGACCTAGGTTCTAGAAACAAAATGTAGAATTTTAGAATTGAAAGTGATTATAGAAATCAAGTCCAATCCCTATATTTTACAAATGAGAAAGTAGATATCCAGAGAGCCTAAGAAAATTGTGAAGGATTACAGTTAGCTAGTATTAGAGCTGGGAGCAACGCTGTCAAAACAACACTTATCCATTCACCACTGCTTTGATTCTACAGTTGCTCTCCATTTTACTGTCTTTTGTGTGTTCAGTCACATCCAACTCTTCATGACTTCATGGACCATAGCAAGCCAGGCTCTTCTATCCTCCATTATCTCTCAAAGTCTGTCCAAGTTCATGTTCATTGTTTCTATCTCACTCTCTGCAATCCTCATCTCCTTTTGCTTTCAATCCCTCCCAAAATCAGGGTCTTTTCCAATGAGTCCTGTCTTCTCATCATGTGACCAAAGTATTTAAGCTTCAGTATTTGACCTTCCACTGAATAATCTGAATTAATTTCTTTAAATATTGACTGACTTGAACTCCTTACTGTCCAAGGGACTCTCAAAATACCACAATTCGAAAGCATCAATTCTATATCCCTCAGCTTTCCTTATAGGGACTTCTTTTTCTTGATCTGTATTCTAAGAAGCCAAACCCAGAGCTACACAGAATACTCCAAATGTGGTATAACTAGAGCAGAATATAGATACATCATGATACAATTTGTGATTTCTATCTCTATAATTTCTCTTGAATAGATCCTCTTTTTCTACCAACAAAGTTACCACTGTAGTTCATACTCTCTTCTCCTCTCACTGAAATTCTTTAGATAGATTTTTCTCTGATCCATTTGTCTCTTTTGTTCAATCTGTCCTCCTCTTGGAAATCGTAGGTCTCATCAAGTTACTACACTACTCAATAAACTCTACTAGCTCCCTCTTTCTTCTAGGATCAAATGTATACTCCTCTGCTTGGCCATTAAAGTTCTTCACAATCCCATCTTATTTCCTTACATATTGCTTTCCTTTATTCTTTAGATCACTAAAACTGTCCTAATTACTCTTCCTCAAATACAATGGCTTAGCTCAATGCCGCTTTCTATTGGAAACTTTTCTTGATCCCTCCCCCTACCTACTAACAGCCTCCTTCCCTAAACTACCTTCTCTTCATTGTGTGTGTGTGTGTGTGTGTGTTTCCTATTAGAATATAAGCTCCCTGAGGTCAGGCACTATTTCACTTTTGTCTTTGTACCCCCACCATTTAGCACAGTGCCTGGTATGTAGTACATGTTTAATAAATATCTATTGATTGCCTTTCCCAATACTGGAAACTATGCCTCGCCAAAGAAAAGCTAACCTTGCATTTTTTTTTTTTGCTACAAAGTCGCATAGTCTCATTTGTATTTCCCTTAAAACAACAGGGTTTTATTTCACAAAATCTACTGTCTAGCCATGTCTTCACCATCCTCAGTTTTGTAACTGATTTTCTGAACTCCCTGGCTGGCTTCTATTCTGATTTGTAACCACATTGGTATGCGTTGTTTTTTAAATGGCTGCATGTCTTTATTGATACCTAATTTAATAGTTATATACTATTTCTACAGACTATTTAAAAAGGATGATGATCAAGTTGCACATTTTGAGAAGTTTCATTTTCATTATTCTTTGAGGGTAAAAACCTAGATGAATTTGTTTTAATGAAAACAAAGTCTGGGATACTTATAGGTCTCTAGTTGTAATATAGTCCCTGGAATATTCTATATTAGGACATTACAAAAAAATCAAGGGTATGTCTGGATTTTACACATACATTAAACTCTTCAAATAATAAGAGTGAGAGAAGAACTTTCTCTAAATTATGTTTAGGGCATAATAGATTGCTCTGTTAATAGGGCATTAGTTTGGGGAAATGATCTTATATATAAAATATAGAGTTGTGTTGGAATATGGATTCCAACATTCCAGAAGGATGGATTTATTCAAAGTAGAGAGCAACCCCATAGCCCTTCAGAGAAGGGGTCATAATATGACTTTGGTTGTGCTTGGATGTCTGTCATATGGACTCATAGCTACTAGAAGCTCCTCCATTAAAGCTGTTGCCCCCCTTGTTATCAACAATATTCTTGAGTGCTCTTTAAGTACCTTTTTGAATACCTTAATGCCTTTAGGATCTACATGAGAAGGAAAGGCATAGAGAGAGGCAGCTAGACTCAGTGGATAGAGTGCTAAGCCTGGGACCATTTCCAGTTGGTGTATCAGTAAGTATCCCCAACATGCTGGGGAGGGGCTGCTATCACAGATTCTTAGATCTGCATTCATAAAAGGAAAGGCAACTTTTGAAGGGTTAACAGTTACTTTAATCAAGCACATGTATCATTCCTTTAACCAAGTACACATATCTTTCAGTTAGTTCAGGGAGTCAGCACCCTGAATTTCAAAGAAAATACAGAGAAATCAAAGGATCAACAGACTTTCTCTGCCTGAACAACAGCTTCCTCTGCCTGAATTCAACTGGACCCCAACTGTCTGACCATATTTACCAGAGAGGGAAGCATGACATCTGGGTTCTCAAAACTGGGAGACTCCTTAGCGGCTTCCCAGAGTCCTCATCTGGCCAAACACTTCTAGTCAGTAAGCCCCAAAATCAACAAACAAGGCTTCCTCTGCCTGACCATAATTCAACCGACAGGTAGAGCTGTCTTACCATCATTACCAGAGAGGGGAGCACAACATCTGGGTTCTCAAAGGTGGGGGAAGGGGTAAGGCTTGGGAATGGCTTTGCTCCCTGTGGTAATCATGTTTATTAACTTCTAGGTCACCGTCACAGATTTGACTTTCTGGTTCTGGGATTTGACTTTCTGGTATCTAAATAAATGTTTTTCTTCTGCCTTCTATACAGTGTTTTATATCTTGTGATTGAGAACTCCACTGGCATATTCATAGTCACCATCAGGCCTGTGAATATTGCCTTGGAGATACAGTTGGGCAACTAAGCTTCTGCTCCCCTCTCCCCTTCTCTCTTTGGAGAACAAAGAACAAACGACAAGCTAAACCTGGCGTGAGGAGGACCTGAGTTCAAATTTGGCCTCAGACACATACTAGTTGGATGACCCTGGGCTAGTCACTTAACTTCTGTTTGCTTTTGTTCACAGGAGAAGGAAATGGCAAACTCTCCAGTATTTTTTTTATAACCAGTTTTTTTATTAAAAAACCTAGAGAGGGAGAGGTGAAAGGCAGTAAAAGCAAACAGACCACTTCTGAGAAAGGCCCCTTCTCATACGAATGGAGTCCATGGACAACCCTTTCCACCTGGGCAGGTAACATCCTTTTCTCAAATTTCAGCTCCCCTGAAGTCATCATGGCTGTGACTTAAGTTAGACTCTTGGCATCAATATCTTGGCAGGAGTGCTGGATGGCAGCAATCAAGTAGGGAACAAATTTGGGGATGGACCCTTTGTCCCACACAGCCCCAGACACCTATTGAGCCACTTTGATTTTGTCTGCTTCACCGAAGTAACAGTTCTGGCTGCCGATGTTCTTGTCCAAGGCATCAAAGGAGCCCATCCCCCAGTATTTTTTTATCTAGATCCCATCAGAGAAAAAGTACTTGCCTGGGGCCTCTGTGATGGCCACCATCATCACTGTGGAAGCTCCTAGCACAAGCACTTCAGCAATGTGGCTCATGTTTTGGATGCTGCCATCTGCAATGACTGGGACACCAAAGCTCCATACATATCCTGAGACCCTGTATACATCTGTCAGCTGAGGCTACTCACATGCCAGTACTTCTTGTGTGAAGCAGATGGAGCGGCTGCCCATGCCAACCCTCAAGACATCCACTCCAGCATCAATGAGGTTTTTATGCCTGTGCAGCTGTTACCATATTGTCACCAATATCCCAGAGGTTATTTCATTACTCCTTGATGTACTTGATCATGTTAATTTGGAAAATAGAGTTTCTGTTGAAGAGTCTAGCATGACCACATCAACCCCAGCTTGGGCCAGCAAGTCAAGGCAATACTTGTCATCCTCATGGGTACCGATGACTGCCCCCCACAAAAGTTGCTTCTTGGTATCCTTGGAATCCAGGGGATAGTTTCAATTCTTCTTCAGATCCATGGGGGCAATGATGGCTAGTAGTTCATCATTTTGATTCACAATGGGTAAGTTCCTTTCTTGCTCTGTTGTAAGATTTCATTGGTTTCTTTTAATGTGAATCCTGCAGGATCCACCACTAGATCTTCCTATCTGGTCATGATCTCTCCCAGAAAGAGATCCTCCTTGAGAAAGTTCATGTCACTAGAGAAGATGATGCCCCCTAGGTGACTGTCCATCTTGCCACTGTCCATGATTGGGATTCCACAGAAGCCTTGGCTTCAAACACATCTCTGATTCTATCTTTGGGCTTCTTCACTTTGCACACTTCATTGACCTGGAATTCTGGGGTGCAGTTCTGATGGATAAAGCCAATGCCTCCTGTATAGCCATCCCAGCCTCCGTGATTGTGTTAATTGGGGATGAAACAAAGGAGTGTCTTCAGAGTTATCTTTTTGGTAAGTGCTGAATTTAGGTCTACTTGGTCTTTTGTGAAGTCTATATAGCCTGGGGGAATGAGTAAGTCATTGCATGTGAGCCTATATCCATAGTTGAAGAGTTGTTGGACTCTAAGCCTGTTGTCTGGAATGTAACAAGTGGTGCTGCTGATGAGATAGTTTACCATGAGGGAGATGGGACAGGGAGAGGGGAGGAGGAGACAGGCAGGCTAGTGGGATGCTTCTCCAGTGTTTTTGCTGAGAAAACCCCATGAACAGCATTAGACTGCTATGGTCCACAGGATCACAAGGAGTTGGGCATGACTGAACAACAAAAGGATATATATTTAAGGATTTACATATTTCTAAGTACATAGGTATACTAGCATCAATGCACATATAACCCAGAAAATATACATGAAGAAATCATTTTGGAAACCAGGCTTTAAATAACCTCATACAACCAACAGTCATGACCCCAGAAATAAGGGCAAGGTCTTTGAAGGAAATAACTTCTCTACAACCAAGGCACCTCATCTTGCAATAGTCTTCAACCTATGATTAGGCCAAAGGGAGACGGAGATTTTGGTGGACATTACCTCTCCCATTTAGCAAGTTTAGAACAACATATTAAGAGTGCTAGGGCAGAACTGAGGAAAGGAGTCAGAAGAAGCTGAAACACAAGCCAGCTCACAGCCATGAGAAGATACCAGGGACACTGAGTTAACTACTCACACATCTCGGTAATCCTTGAATTCATCACTGAATCACAATACAACACAATAAATAGCAGTGGTATTCTGAGGATTCAGAAATGATTAGGTTATTTTCAGTGTACTCTGTTTAAGAGGGCAGATAAATTTGAAGATTTTCATCAAAAAAATTTACATCTGGTACTTCAATAATCTGAAAAATTTTTGGATAAATCTCCCATTCTCCAGCATTGACAGATGAATAAAATGTTAAAGAATATTCATGTCAGAAGAGGTAATATTGAAATTGTTGATCTATAGATGGTGCTTTGGAGAGCACTTCAGGAGATTGCTAAATACAAAGTAGAAGAGGGATTTAGGAAAGAAAAAGAGAAGATGGAATTAGATGGGCAAACTGGTGGGCTTCAAAAAATTAACTTCACAAAAACAAGATGAAGAAGGCATAACTAGACATTTAATATGAAAAATAAATGGTGACCTTCAGTGGATTTCAAGTTAACTATGAGACAGCAGTGTGAAAGAACTATCCGCAAGCAAATATGACTTGGTCATCATTAAGAGAAGCCAGGGATCCAGAACGAAGGTGTTAGTCAATCTGTTAACATGCACTAAGTATGTGCCAGAGACCAGTGCTAGCGTAGACAATATAGCTTTGGTCAAGTAATGTGGGAAAGAGATTAGATTTATTCTTCTTGGTCCTGGAGATCAGGTTTCAGATCAGTGTAATGAAATGCTTCCTAACTCTTAGTACCAGCCAAACATAGAGTTGAGTGGACTGCCTCAAGAAAAGGTGGTTCCTTGAACCTGGAAGTCCTCAAGGGAAGATTAGATGACCACATGTAGGAAACTTGTGATGGGGAGCTCTTTTATGGTTTGGTCTGGGTTGGATGACTTCTGGGGTCTTTCCCAACTATAAGAGTCTAGAAAGCAAATTTAGCTCACATTCAAAACTGTATTGCTAAGACATCAGCTGATAGCAATAAATGCTGAACTAATAGGACATGAAAACTTTCGTGCTTCTTGCCTGAGGAAATAGAAGGGAGGAAATTGTAATATTGCAGAGTCAGCAAAAATTTCCTGCTCTTCCAGAAAGTAGCTATTTCTGTGAGTCCAAATGTCCATGCACATTATACTTGAAGCAAGATTTGGGACAAAAGCTAAGCTTCCTCAGACACACAAATCCAGATTTGTCCTAAATAATTGGCCCCTACTTCCCAGCACAAGAAACCTGGGACCTCCTGTGCCCCACAAACAGAGATCAACTTTAAAAGCCAGAAGAAAGGTAAACAACATGAGCAAAAAGCAACAAAGAAAAACAACCACTATAGAGAGGCATCTTGGTGACAGGGAAAATCAAAACACAAATTCCAGAGAGCACAACGTTGTCAGTATACTTACTTCTGAAACCTTAAGGGGAATATGAATTGGTTTCAAGCTCTTGGAAGAGCTCAAGAAGGACTTGGAAATGGAAAAGTGGAAAAATAGCTTCCATTCAAGAATATTGTTGCAGATTTTTGCTTTCTATCCCTATGAATTTAATTAGCTGACAAGAGCTGACATTTATAAGGGGTTTACAACTGTTATATTTATAAAATGAGTCTCAGGAGGACAATCCTATGAAGATGTTATCTTTGTCTCCATTTAACAGATGAGGAAGTTGATGTACAGACAGATTAAGATAAATTAAGCCCGACAACTATCTAAGAGCCCAAGGTCATATAGAAGTCAGGAATAAACTAATTTGGTCAGAGTATAATTAGCCTGAGACCTGATTCATAGGCTAGAGATATAAAATAATCAGTTATGATTAATAATATTGGTGAATATTCATATAGTGTAATTATTTCAATTGAGTCTCACAACCACTCTGTGAGGTCGGTGTCATTATTCCCACTTTACAGATGAGAAAATTGGGGATGAGAGAGGTTAGTTGACTTGCCTAGAGTTACATCATTAGTAAGTGTTAGAGGCAGGATGAATCGAGGTCCTCTTGAACCCTTACTGGGACATCATGTTAAGGAGTCCAAAACAATTACTGGATACCAGTTCGAGACTAGGACAAGAACTAATTCTTAAAATAATATAAGAATATCCTAATTATCCTTACAGGTCTTTGCATTCAATCTCACAGCTCAAAGAGTGTGAAAGATCCAGAGGTGAATTGATTTAAAACAATTTTAAACAAAATAAATTGATTTAAAAACAATCAGCAGGCATTTGTTATGAGCCTTCTATGGGTTAGAAACTATATTGCTTACTAATAACGGAAAGACAAAAAAGAAAATGTTCCTGCCTTCAAGGTGTTTAAATGGTTTTGGATGGAAATGAGTAATACATAAATAAGTCCATACACATAGATACAAAAACATGTAAAGAAAATGTAAAGTAATTTTTTTGGGGGAAGGGAATTCTCTACCATCAGTCGGGCACAAATAGTCTGTGGAAACCTTTGGGGGTCTATTCTCTAAATTTGCACATCTTGCATTTCCTTTGAGCTGTTTCAATTCTGCTTTGCTCAGAGAGCACAGTACCTTCTCTGATGAGGGCACACCATGCTGAGTGATCCTGTGCCAGTGTCTTCCATGTCACTCAGTCAATTTCAAAGTTCTTAAGAGAGACCTTGAGAGTGTCTTTATATCATTTCTTCTGATCACCCTATATATAAGAACACTTGCCCTGTATAAGTTCTCCATGAAATAGTCTTTTTGGGCACCTGTATGTTTTGTATGTGAATAAAGTGGAGAACTAGGAGAATCATAAAAGATCTTTTTAGGAGTTTATACATGACTTGAAACCTGAAGGAAATTAAAGATTCTAAGCGGTAGTGATAAGGAGGGAGGACACTCTGAGTATGGGGGAGCAGCCTATACAAAAGTATGGTGGCTGGAGATTGTATGTTGCATATAAAGAACAATGAATTGGTCAGTTTGACCAGAATATACAGCATGTGAGAGTAAGAGACGTGGAATCAGGGTAGAAGCATATATTATGAAATGCTTTAAGTGCCCCAAATGATGGATTTGCACTTAATCTTAGAGGTAATAGAGAGCTATTTGAGCTGCAGCATGCTAAGGATTATTCATGAGTAATCATTTAGAGGGAGGACAGATTGAAAGAAGGGACACCAATTAGAAGGTTACTACAAAAGTCCAAAAGAGGTAATGAGGGATTGACCTCTGGTGGTGGCCATATGAATAGAGAGGAAGAAAAGGAAGTGGGCAGAATAAACATTTCTGTAGCTCCTACTATGTGCTAGGCACTGTGCTAAGTGCTTTTTACATCTCATTTGATTCTCACAACAAGATACTGATGTGGAATCTTCTGGAGAGGGAGAATTGAAAAGACTTGGCAAGTGAATGGATATATAGGTGTTGCAAGAGTGCAACCTCAAAAATGAGAACCTCAATGACTAGAAGGGTAGTGGTGCCTTCAATAAAGAAATTGGGAAGAGAGTTATATGTGGGAGAATGTATTAAATTTATTTTGAGCCTGATGAGTTTGAAAAGTCAAAGGATACACAGTTGGGGATATTCAGTGGACATTTGGTGATATGAGATTGAAGCTGACAAAAAAAACCAGAGAAGGATATTAATCTAAGAATTATCTGCATAGAAATGATCATTGAACACATGGGAAATGAGATCAATAAGAAAATGGGTGTAGAAAGAAAAGGGGACTCAAGATAGAGACTTGGGAGTTTCATCCATGGTTATAAACCAAACTCTAAGAATCATGAGCCCACAAATGCAGACTGAGGAAGAATAAGACAAGTAGAAGCAAAAAGGGTCATTGGATTTAACAATTAATCTATTATTGAATAACATTGTAGGCAGAAGCTAGAGCGATGAAGTGAGAAGCCATATTGGAAAAGAATAAAAAATGAGTACGGGGAAAAGAAAAGTAGATGATGTGTTAATATTGCTTTTGTAAAAAAGGTTATTTGGCCCACAACAGTCCAGAACATGGTACACTGGGAAGATAGCTGGATTTGGAGTATGAATTCATTTTGGGTCATTGTACTTAATCACATCCACAAAGAAGTTTGAAGGAGATACCTTCAGTCTTAAATGGCCATGAACAGACTTAGAGCTGTTCATTTAAAATGTTTTATTCTGGTGATGTTTTCAAGAATCAGCTTATGACAGTAGAACATTTATTCTTGACTTTAGAGAAGCAATCTCTCCAGCCCAGGTGGAGACTTTATGTTCAATCATCATCCTATCAAGCTTTGTGGATCCTCAGTGGGTAGAGAGGGAGTAGAACCTAATAGATGCATAGGTAGTGTTTAATGAGCTTTTAAACATTTATTGAAGTTAAGGTGGGGATACCTATGAATCTAACAAAAATCTGAGCATGTAATAACTAAACCTCACCTGACTCCATACCTACAAGTGAACTATGGGCAGAGAGAGAGCACACAGGAAAAAAAAGAACATGGATTTTGCAATATGTTTTGAAATTCATTGAAACTATGTTAATTTATGGAGTTAATGGGATTTGGGTGGAGCTTTTCTTCCATTGTTGTATTACAGGTTTCTTCATTTTTTTTCTTCAAAGTCAAAATAGCCCAGATGTTCTACACATTATGCTGTCAGATAACACACAGTTCCCTCTCAGCCGGATCTGTAGAAGGCTAGGAGCCCCTCAGGGCATCTCCGTTCTTATGAGTGAAAGGACTGGCGCTACTTGCCAGGAAATACTGAAGTCAACTTCCTCCTTTGTGGTGAAGATAGGAGTAAAGGAAAGGAGAGAGGATAGGGAAACCATGTATATCCCCCCCTTCTCAATTAGGCAGTTTGTTAGTTACTTGAGAGAAGGAATCATTCCTTATAATTCTGTTAACGCCGCAAGCAATCCGGTATAGTGGAAAGAGTATAGTAGCCACAGGTTCCCAGTTGCTTGTCCATCCCAGGTTCTGGGTCTCAGTTTGATCTCCTGTAAAAATGAGATAGCTAGACTAGATGCTCTCTAAGAACTCCTTCAGCTGCAAAATTTTAGGATCTTAACCTTGAAGGGAGTAAGGTACAAAATCATACTCCATGCCAATCCCAGGTGGTCCTAATGGTGATCCCTTACAGGAACAAGTAAAGATAGGTTCTATGTCAGTATACATGTTGGGCTAACTTGCCATCCTCTTTGACAGAATACTTCAGCTGAGCTGTGGAGTTAGCCTCTTCCTACTGTGAATATTTTTCCCACAAAGTTGGATTTTGATATGAACTACACATACATAGCAGAAATTGGGGCAATATTCACAGCTGAACACAAGGACCCCTATTGAGGGTCTTCACACTGTCTAATGGGGGCTCTGTCACAAATCTGTTGAAGGATGGGAGGCTGACTCTTATCTTTGTATTGCCCATCTTTGGCATCCCTGTAGGATGTGCCGATTGTCCCAGTTCTGGTCTAAATAAATAAATCTCTTCTTTGCTTTAGCTCACTAAGGGCAAAGGTAATGTTATTTTCCAAAAGGTTTTTTCCCCTGGCATTTAAGGGAAATATAAAACAAAATACAGGCTAGAGAAATTATGAATTTACAGGATGTGGAAATGTTCAGTATTCAAAATATAACACTGGCTGTCTGGTACAACCCTCCAGGCAACTGACCATCTTTAATTACATCAAGGCTTTGCCTCCCAACTCAAGCCAGCAGCAGTGATTACTGGAAAAGGTGCTGAGGCATGCTCACGTCCAACTAACTCTTAAAATCTAACTTCTTTTACAACTTCAGAACTGATGTTCTCCCTACCCAAACTTCCATCCAAAGTCTAATTTGAGGCAGTTTCTTAAAATCCTCAGGTCATCTGAAGAACTAAGAAGACTGATGTTTGTGGAGCTCAATGAACAGTTCAATCCTTTCAGTCAACAGCAGACATTTTTATTTTAAACAAATAGTGACATTAATATACTATCTTTAAAGATACTGAAATGGAGTTTAACTAAATTTTGAAACTTAGTAGCTCCATTTTCATTTTAAGCAATCACAGAACTACTTTAGTTTTCTGGGAAAGCAAAAACTGTAACAATGTTCATCTGAGAAAATCCCCTACCCCCTATTGACTATTTGAACAGAAGTTTCTTAGCTGTAGTTAATTGTCTGAACTATATTTTACTGATATACTCTTTCAATTATCTGTACCTTTTTGAAGCAGGAGCTTCCTAATGATTAAAATGTTTTTATTCTTATGAATTTTTGTATCTTGTCAGTAAAAAATGTTGTCACCAAATATATTATTAGTATAGACTATCAGAAGAAAATATTTCTTTTGCTCTTGTTAATTTCTTCATAAAAGAAGCTCCAGTGGAAAATCTATTTGAGTTTTTACTGAGCTCTCTCTCTGTCTCTCTCTCTGTCTGTGTCTCTGTCTCTCTCTCTCACTTTCAGTAATTACAGCTTTCATTGACTCTAACAATATCCACCTTTCTAAGAATGATATTAATGTCATTCAAACCATCCTTGGTAAGTAGAAAGAAATACATCACAAAAAGTTAATATTGATCATCATAAAGGTTTCTCATAGATGAATTAGTGATTTCATATTCAAACTAATATGCTTTCAGTCTAAATATTTTTTTGTCACACAACACACCAAGTTCACATTAAGTTTTTTGTTGTCCTTTAGGAGCCGCCAAAATCTCATCCAGTCCATTAAGACAAAAAATGCCACAAGGTTGTGATAGGAATCTAATTTTTAATTCTGTTACCACAATCCAGGAAGAAAATTTTTTTCTTCAAAGATAGATAAAACCCAACTGCAACATTTCCTTCAGGGCTTTAGAATGTTTCCAACAATAATATTGTCCCTAAAATGGTGAAGAGCTCTTGCATAGCTTAGTATTGTCCATTTTTCAAATTAATTTTACAACCTTATTCACTTTCAGCTTCAAACAACTCAGTGAGGTAGACAGGAATGTATTATCCATTCTCCTTCCTCTCCTTTTTTCACAGCTGAAGAAAATAGAGGGAGTTGAACTGGTGTGCCTAAATTCACCTCAGAATTATTTGATGACTGCAGAGACCTTTAATATAGGTTTCTTGATTCCATGTCCAGAGTTCTTTCTTTTGTTTACTTTATTATGATAAAGATTTTGTTGTTTTGTAAGAAGATGGGAGAGGTAGTAGAGCATAGTTGATGGAGAGTAGACCCCAGAGCTTAGAAGACTTGGCTTCAAGGCCTACCTTAGCTACCTACTTTCTGTGTGATCCAAGCTAAGTACCTAACTGTAAATCCTCAAGGTAGCTCTATAAGACTATAAATTACAGAGGGGGTGGCATTCTACATTTGTAAAAGAAATTTCCTCTCCAAAAATTCCTTCTACAAATGAAGTCATTACAAAATCATAGCCTTTTAAAAAAGCTTCCAGTAAAATATAAGATCTCCCACTGGGGAACATGAATGCTACAAATCACCTAGGAACCCAGGAACTGAGTGGCCATATGCAGTACTGGCCAATTCCAGAAAGAGTATCCCAGAACTCTGTTCTCCATGGGTTTGTTCTACCTAGTATCCAACTCAGGAAGCAAAGCAATTGGATATTTTTAAATAGTGGCAAGGGTGAGTAAACATTCTTTAGGAGGATATTTTGTGAAACCAAATCAAATACTCAGTTTCTCTAAGAATGAAAACAAGAAAAGACCTATGTGTACACACAGTGCTGCCCACACACACTCCCAACACACACAAACCCTTTAGGACCTGGGACAAGAGCATTTAACATAGAGAGGGAATTTTAGGAATATGATCATAGAGCTAGAGATATAAGGAACCTACGAGAGCATCTAGTCCAGGGATTTTTAACCTTCCTCTTTAGCAGCCTGGTAATGCTCTGCCATGGTCTCTCTCTCTCTCTCTCTCTCTCTCTCTCTCTCTCTCTCTCTCTCTCTCTCTCTCTCTCTCTCGGTTTTGTTTTTAATAAAATAAAATATGTAGAGTTACAAAGGAAAGCAATTATAGTTAAACAAAATTATCAAAAAAAATTTTTAAATAAGTTCATGGACCTCAGGCTTAGAACTCCCAATCTAGTGCTATTCTCACATACTTTAAATGAAGTCCAGAAACGTTAAATGTCCCACGGTTAATAAGTATCAGAGAAGAGAAAATCTGGATTCAGGAAATGTTAGTGTTTCACAAAGCCACATTGTGTTTTGGACATATCCCAAAGTAATAGTCATCCTTCTCACCCCAGATTTCCTTAAAGCACTCCTCTCCTACGTTTCTATCACCATCTCCCTTGTATAGGTACACACATATGCACACACACACAAAGTAAATATATATATATATATATATATATATATATACTTTGTGGATAAAATAATACCTACAAATATACTTAAACATGCTTGCTGATTCTTACCTCATATTCAGTGTAGTATAAAGTCCCTGAGGTAGAGCCCATGTTGCTTTTTATCACTATGTCTCCTGCAAATAACATAATACTTCATTCATTTTGTTTTTATTATTCAATCATTTCAGTTGTGTCTGACTCTTTGTGACACCATTTGAAATTTAAAGATACTGGAGTGGTTTGCTATTTCCTTCTCCAGTTCATTGTACAGATGAGGAAACCTAAAGCAGAGTTAAATGACTTGTCCTGGGTCATACAACTAGCAAGTGCCAAATAATTGAGTTAAATTATTCAATTGATTTATATAACCAAACATTCGATCTGGAAGTGACCCTAGAGATTATCTTGTTTAATATCCTCATTTTTATTACAAATGAGGAGAATGATACTCAAAGGGGTTGACTTGGGACTTGCTTAGCAAGTCCCTTTCTTAGGAGAACCAGGATTTAAAACCTAGTCCTCTGATTCCAAATGTAGAGTCATGGATTCAAAATGTTTTAAACTTCTCTCCACATTTTGTTGAGTGTGAAAGATAAACTCAGATGTGATCTTGTTTGGGAGGGAGAAGGAGGAAAGAATGGCATGTTGAAAACCAATCTTGAATTTTTTATTCTTTTCCATAATACCTTCTCAATACACAGGCAGGTAATATAATATTTAACAGGGAAAAATTTACTGGAAATAACAATCTTTTTAAATGTTTCAGAAGGTCAAAAAAAGTTTCCCGAGAGTCACAGAATTGTATAACTAGAAGGGAACTAGGAATCTCTCTAATCCTTTTACAAGTGGGGAGACCCGTAAAACCAGAGACTTTAAATACATTTCCTAAGGTCATTTATAAAACTCGTTAGTGGCAGAGTCAGTCTTTTAGTCAGCACGCATTTGTTAAGTTCTTACTACATGCCAGAGATCTTGGAAAGCATTTAGAATACCAAGAAAAGTGAAAATGCAATTCCCAATCCTTAAAGAGTTCTCATTTTATTGGGGGAGGAGGGTAGATGTACTATATAAAAAGTAGGTGGAACATAATCTCAGAGGGAAGGTGCTTGCATAGTCAGGAAGGACAGTCTCTGCAAAAGGTAGGATTTGAGATTAGTACTGAAGAAGCTGGAGGAACTAAGAGGTAGAGAGACAATGAGTCAGAGTATTCCAGGCATGGGAGACTCAAGTGGAGTATCACATTTGAACAGCAAGAAGTCAGTATTACTGAATACTGGAAGTTATGAAACAGAGTAAAGTGATGAAGCTGGAAATTTAGGAAGGAACTAGGTTATTAAAGGTAACAAATGTAAATAAAAAGACTTTATTTGATCCTAGAGCCATAGGAATTTACTGATTGGGTTTAGAGAGGTGACATGGTCAGAAATGAGCTTTAGGAGTTACCTTGGTAGCTGACTTGGAGGATGGATTGGAGTGTGGAGAGACTTGAAGCTGGAATACTCTTATTCCAGAAAGAAATGATTAAGGCCTATACTAGAGTAATTGTGGTGTGAGGAAAGAGATGAAAATTTATAGAAAAGTAATTATGGAGATAAAAATTATCAGATTTGGCAAATTATTGAACATATGCTATGAGTACAAGTTAGGAGTAGAGGATGACTTCAAGGTGGGCAACCAAACTAGCTGGGAAGATGGTGGTTCATTTGATAGTAATAGAAGAGTTGAGATGAGGTGAGGGTTTGGAAGGTAAAGATAATTAGTTCCTTCTGATCATACCGAGTTTGAGATGTCCAAAAATCAGTTGATAATCTAGGAGATAATCTCAGGAGATAAATTAGAGAAGAATATATACATCTGGAAATCATCACATAGAGATGATTACTAGACCCAGGGAACTAATGAGATCACAAAGTAACAATATAGAGGGAGAAGAGAAGGGGGCCAAGAAATAGAATTCAGTTTAGCTTCTTACAAAAATAAGTGCATTGTTAATGTAGAAAACACTTTTGTAGTTTTGGTAGATGTTTGAGCTCTTCTATTAATCTAATAAAAAATTTAATTAGGGATTGTGATCCCAGGACCTGTGAGTTTTTCAGCTTAGAAACAGGTAACACACTAGAGTACAAGTATTAGAGGTAAAAAAATAGCAAAAAATGAACAATACAATAGGAGATGGGAGAAGAAGACAGCAAGTTGATGCCTTACAGCTACTCAATATGGTGATAAAAACTAGATGATCTAGCCAAGACTCACAGATTTCATGGTAGCAATCCTTTTCCAGTCTTAGCCCATTGCTAATGTTCTCATTTCAAATCAACTATTACCAATGAAAAGGGATAAAAAAAGGGGAATATGTTGAAGAACACTTGCTAATTTATTTCTTCTTAAGAAACTTACCAATGGACAACTCAGTACATTTTATTGTGTGATAAGAGAAAGTGCAAAACCAAGGTACATTCTAGAATTTAGAGAAGCATTTTATCTCAGAATTACCTTAGTATTTTAATAGATTACAAATTTAGTGCTCTGTGGATTCTTGATTTATAGGTAATAAGTAGTGGGGCTAGATTGGATATCTGTTCACGATTGTTTGCAATTATATTTTAATTTATTACTTCTTTCTCAAATCAGGTTCTATATCCTACTGAGTCTTTCTTCCACAACACCAGATAAAAATCATTTTTCTATCTTTTGGATAAACCTGACAAGTATGATTAAAGCTACTTGTGAAATAACAAGAGTCAATTTAATTAAGTTCTCTAAAGATGTTTCTGATTTCTCCCTCAATAATACAATCAGTAACTTGGGCCATGGAGGCAGAATGATCTGATTCCTTTTCCTCTGTGGGATTTTCTCCAAAGATCTAATTCAGATCATCAGAATGATTCTGAGTTAATAGTCACTAATGAAATGGCCCAAGGTGTTTCTGCCTTATCCAAATTAAATGGCTACGTGAGTAGCTTTTTCTGCTTATGTCATTGGAATTGTGAAACATGAATTTTCATGCTGTAACAGTTTTTTTGGAACATATTTCAGACCCTCAGGCAGAAAATCTAGACACTAGAGCCAGATGACAAGGCATGAAAAAGAAAGATCTAGACCATCTGATCCCTTGATACAACCAAAAATCTTTCTCACACCCCTACAAATAGAGACTGGAGATAGATTGACAAGAAATGGACTAGTGCTATTCCCTGGTAACAACTTTAGTGGTAATTCTTGTGTTTCCTCCGAAACCCCCACTCAACAGAATATAGTTAGGAAATGAGTTATCAGGAATGGAACATAGTTTGCTTCTATCTGACTCAGTCACAGACATGTATGCTCCATTCCAGGCTGTGATACATCATGCCAAACATCTGGCTGCTAGCAGATATCCAGATGATTAGCACAAGATGATTGACAATCTTATGAACATGAATTAAATACTTCAGTTTAGAGAGGAAAGAGACTTTGTGAAACTAGCCTAATTATTGACCTATATAGATACATGTGTATACAAACATATATATATAGCATCAAATATACATATATATTGCATACCTATATACATATAGCATACAATTGTGTTACTTTCATAACAGGTTGGGATTTGTTGCATTTTATACTCTATTTTTGCCCTTTATATTTTGTTTTTTGCACCTTGCACATGCAAACACATACATCCCTTAGTTTTACGTTGTGAGATCAGCTGTTATAATCCAAATATATTGACTTTGTAATTTTGAGGTTGTTAGGTCAGCAGGTACTTTGAGTTTGTGTGTGAACAACTGGAGCACAATACTTAACTGCTGTTGAGAATTCAACCTCTACCCATTGTAGAGCAGCAGATAGATCAGAGGCCTGATGGAGATATAGTTTATCTAGGCTTGATCAAATAATCTGTCTCTTAGTAAAACCTCTTATAATACCTTGTGGAAAAGATAGAGAAATATGGGCTGGATGGTAGTAGATCCATCATTAGATGGATTTGGAACTGGATAATGATGAGACTGAGAGAGCATTTCTTAATAGAACTGAAAATCAACCTGGAATGGTGTCCTCAGTGGAGCACATGCAAGATATGTCCTTGGTCCTGTGCTCTCCAACACTTTTGTTCCTGAGATAGATGGAGCAGGGAATGCTTATCAAGTCTGTAAATAAGCCAAAACTGAGACAAATAGCTACTCCATTGAATAGCACAGTAGGAAACACACAAACACACAAAAATTTAAAAAGTGGAAAAACAGACCAAACATTATGATGAAATTGACCAAAGCCCTATGATTATGTTTTAACAAAAGCAATTTCACATGAAGAAAAGATAAAAGTACAACTAATTAGCATTTTATCCCATAATTACCTTAGTATTTAATAGATCACAAATTTAGTGCACTATGGATTCTTGGTTTATAGGTAACAAGTGGTGGGTCTAGTAGGGACAGATGAACTACTAGGCTATGCTAAGGATACTTACTATACCTGTGGTTTCCCTACAACTGCGAAGAACATTAGTTCTGCTGTTTTTGATTATGATATTAGAAAAATATATTTCTTTGTAGTTAATAAGAATTGGCAAAATTATTAGTTGTTTCAACTAACTTTTTAATTACTTGAGGATTTTCCAAGGATAACATCATCAGCAGAAAGAGATAGTTTTATTACCCCAACCTCTCTTGATTTCTTCTGTGTCTTTTTCTTCTCTTAATATTGCTAGGATTTCCAATACAATACTGAGCAATACTGATGACAAAGGTCGTCTTTGTTTCACACCTGATCTTACTCGGAAGGATTCCAGTTTATCCCCATTACAAATAATGCTTTGGAAAGGGGGAGAGAGGCATGCATAGAAGTGAGGGATTTATAGAAGTTAACACTGTTTGGTAATAATGTTTCCTCAAAATTCAATGATAATTAAAATGCACATTTTTAGTGGAGAGAATAGCCTGCTGCAGCCTTTATGGGCCAAATGTGGGCACAGGGCTCTTTGGAAGCCAATCACTTCAGTGCTTCATTTCAAAAAACAAAATAAAACAAATACTGCTGGATGATCATTTTAGATCAATTTTTTTTATCAATTTAAGGAAAAATCCATTTATACCAATAATTTCATGTGTTTTTAATAGAAATGAATGTTGCAATTTATCAAAAAACAATTTCTGCATCTATTAATGTAATTATTTTTTAACTTTTATTATTGATGTAATCAGTTATGTCAATAGTTTCCATCATGTTAAACCAACCACTGCATTCTGGTCTAAATCCCAGTTGGTCATAATATATAATCTTTGTAATGTATTGTTGTAATCTTTTAGCTAGTGTTTTATTTAGGATTTTTGCATCCATATGAATTAATGAAATTGGTCTATAATTTTCTTTTTCTGTTTTTACTCTTTTGGATTTGGGTATCAGTATTGTATTTGTTTCATAAAAGAAGTTTGATAGGATCCTTTTTTGCCTATTATTTCAAACAATTTATTTTATATTGGAATTAGTTGACATTTAAATGTTTGATAGAATTCACTTATAAATCCATCTGGTCTTGATAGTTTTATCTTAGGAAGCTCATTTGTAGCCTGTTCAATTTATCTTTCTAAAAATAACTCTGTATAGATATTCTATTCCCTCTTTGGCTAATCTGGGCAGTTTATAGTTTTGTAAATATTTTTCCATTTTGCTTGAATTGTTAGATTTATTGGCATATGATTGAGCAAAATAATTCCTTGTAATAGTTTTATCTTTGTTAGTGATGTATTCACCCATTTCATTTTTGATAATAGTGATTTGGTTTTCCTTTCTCTTTTCGTAATCAAATTAACCAATTATTTATCTATTTTATTTTTCCCATAAAATCAACTCTTAGTTTTATCTCTTAATTCAATGGGCTTTTTAACTCTCAATTTTATTACTATAACCTTTAATTCTTAGCGTTTAGGTGAGGATTTAAAATTTATTCTTTTTCTAGTTTTTTAAAATTACATAATTCATTAGTCTGTTTTTTCTCTGTCTTATTGATGTGAGCATTTAGAGATATAAATTTTCCTCTAATCACAATCCCACAGGTTTTGATATATTGTCTCATTACTGCCATTCTCTTTAATGAAATGATTGATTGTTTTTTAGCCCATTCATTCTTTAAGATTAGACTATTTAATCTCTAATCAGTTTTTAATCTATATTTCCTTGGTTTCTTATTAAATTTTACTGCATTATGCTCTGAAAGGCATATTTTTAATATTTCTTCTTTTCTGCTTATAATTATAAAATCTTTATGTACTAATACATGGTCAGTCTTTGTAAATATACCATGAACCTCTGAGATAAAGGTATATTTCTTTCTATTTCCATTCAGTTCTCTCCAGATATCTATCATATCTAGCTTATCTAAAATTCTATTCACTTCCTTTACCTCTTTCTTTTTTTATTAGGTGTATCTAGTTCAGAGAAGGGAAGATTAAAGTTGCCAACTATTATAGTACTATTATCTAGCTCCATCTGTAATTCACTTAACTTTTAAAATTTTAGATGCTATAGTATTTGGTGCATATAGATTCAGCCATTGATATTGCTTCACTGCCCATGGTGCCCTTTATAAAAATATAGCCACCCTGTTTATCTTTTTAAATTAAATATGTTTTAGCTATAACTTTGTCTGAGATCATACCTACTACTCCACGCTCTTTATATTAGCTGAAGCACAATAAATTCTACTCCAGTCCTCCACTTTAACTCTGTGGGCATCGCTCATTGTTAAATGTGTTTCTTGTAAAGAATATTCTGTTGGACTTTGATTTTTAATCCATTCTGCTATTTGTTTCTGTTTCATGGGTGAGTTTACCCCATTCATATTCAAAGTTATAATGGCTAGTTGTGAATTGCCCTCATCTTATTTTTACTCACCATTTTCCTTCTCAACCTTTCTTTACCCTATTCTTGTCACCTTATCTTCTTCCTTACCCTCTTACTGCCTATTTTACCCATCTCTCTCAAAGTTCCTCTCTCATTTTCTCCCCACCCCAGCTTCCTAATCTTAGTCTATCCACCCTTCTAAAAATCCCTCCTCCACCTTGTCCCCCAGTTTTCTCACCTCTCTATAAATACAGAAGACTTCTAAACTTCTTCAGATGTATCCTTTGTTTCCTCTTCAACCCAGTAAGGTTCCAACATTACCAGCTCTCCACCCCAACTTGCTTTTTCTCTACTAGTTCTTCCTTTCACGCCCCATTTGGATGAGATAACCCAAATTTGTGTTTTATAATCAGTCCATCATTCACAACTCAACCCCAACCTTTACTTCAAACTACCTTAGTAACGGTGACAGTCTTGAAAATACTGATAACATTTTCACATGTCCTAAATAAACAGTTTGGCCTTAATGAGTGCCTTATAACTGGATCTCAATTGGTCTTTTTCTTACAAATACTTGAAAGTCTTTCAGTTCATCAAATGTCCACTTTTTCTTCCATTCAGGATTATATTCAATTTTGCTGGGTAAATTATTCTTGGATGCAATCCCAGTTCCTTTGCTCTTTGAAATACAGTGTTTCAAGGCATGGTTTTTTAACATAGAAATTGCTAGGTCTTGTGAAATCTTAACTGTTTCCCTGCAATATTTAATATTTTTTCTTGTGGCTTGCAATATTTTCTCCTTAACCTGGGAATTTTGAAATTTGGTTATGCCATTCCTGTAAGTTTTTTTCCCTGGAATCTCTTTCAGATGGTGAATGGTAGATTTTTTCTATTTCTCATTTACTTTCTTGTTCTAAAACTTCAGGGAACTTTTCATTAACAATTTCTTGTAATATTATGCCTAGATTCTTTTTTACTCATAACTTCCAGATGGTCCAACAAATCTTATGTTGTCTTTCCTTGACTTGTTCTGTGCATCAATAGCTTTCCTACTAAACTATTTCAGATTCTCTTCTATTTGTTTGATTTTTATTATTTCTTGGTGTCTTATAATGTCATTCAATTCTACTTGCTCAATTCTAGTTTTCAAGGAGTTATTTTCTTAAGATTTTTTAATCTCTTTTTATAATTGGTTAACTTTCTTTTCATAATTTTCTTGAATTGTTTTTATTTTTTCCTAATTTTTTTCTTGTTCTGCCTTATTTGATTTCTTCCAAGAGTTCTTTGTTGGGCTTATGACCATTTAATGTTACTCTCTGAGATAGGAATAGATTTTTTTTTAACTTCACTGTCTTCCTCTAAATATGAACCCAGATGCTTTTTCATAGCAAAGTAAAAAATTTGCGATCAGGTTCTTTCTCCTTTGCTTACTCATTTTTATTTTTAATTTCCATTAATTTTTTTAGTAGTTTAATATTATTATTAAGTTTTAGTCCTGAGTTGTGGGTAATATTGCCCTAGACTTCAGATCCTCCTTGCTGTTTTTTATGAAGTCTGTCCTGGGATTCAACCTCTGAGACCCCTTTCCTCCTCCCTTAACCACAGTTAGGTCTCCAGTCACACTGTTCCAAAAATGTTCTTGCTTCCTGTGTAGCATTCACAGATGTGTGCTCATACCTCCTCACCCACTTCTTTTCGCCTAAGGTAACTTCAGGTTGGCACTACTATGCCTGGCTTCTTGAAACAATCTTTCCCCCTCTACTGTCTACTATAAGTTTGTGAGGTAAAGTTCTGAGGTAAAAAGTTCATTAGGTGAAATCTCTTGAGGACTAATCTGCTTCGCTAAGGACCTACTGTTTTTTGACTCAATGGTGATTTTCTGTCTGTTTCTGGAAGAAATCTGAAGTGTCTGGACATTTCCGACCTACACCGTCTTCCCAGAATGCCAGCATTCTATATATTAGCACTCCTATATGTCACAAACAAGAAGAGATAGTAAAAGATAACCCACTTAAAATAACTTGACATTATAAAATGCCTGCCAAAACAAAGACAAAATTAGAAAAAAACAATCTTTTTATACAAGTAAAACCAGTTCTAAAAAATTGAAGAAATATTAATTGTTTATTGGTTGGCAGGACCAATATATTAAAAATGACAACTTTGCCTAAACTAATTTATATATTCAATGCCATCCCAATTAAATTATCAAAAATATTTTACTGAAATAGGAAAAGAATAACCAAATTCATTTGGAAGAACAAAAAGTCAGGAAATGATGTCAAAGAAAATAATAGGGGAAAATGTAAAAGAAAGAGGGTTAGCAATACCAGATCTTAAACTATATTTTAAGATAGTAATTATCAAAACTATCTGGTATGGATTAAGAAATAGAAAGGTAGATCCATGGAATAGAGTAGACATACAATTTACAGTAGCAAATACATACTTTGTATTAGAGAAGTTTGTATTTTGTATTTGTACCAGGACTTTGTATTAGAGGAGTGTAAAGTCAATATTTTGGAATAAGAATTCATTATTTGGTAAAAATTGTTGGAAAAAAGTGTGGCAGAAACTGGGCATAGACCAATATCTTATACTGTTTACCAAGATACGGTTAAAATGAATATATGATCTAGATAAAGAGAGATATTACAAAAAAAATTAGACATGTAATATATGACTAGTCAGACTTATGGATAGACAAGCAATTTATAAATAAACAAGAGATAGAAAGCAGAGCTAGTTGCAAAAAGGATAAATTTGATTACATCAAATTAAAATATTTCAAATAAATGTAGCCAAGATCAAAAGGAAAGCAGAACATTGAGGGGGAGTGGATTTTATAGACAATTTATCAGACTAAAGGTCTCATTTCAAATATATAAGGAACTTTGTCAAATTTATAAGGGTACGAGTCATTTCCCTAATGATCAAAGGATATGATCAGACAGTTTTCCTGATGAAGAAATCAAAACAATTTATAATCATGTGAAAAAATGCACTAAATCATAGTTGATTAGAGAGATACATATTAAAACAACCTTGAGGCTTCATTTTACACCTATCAGATTGGCTAAAATGATTGAAGACAAAAGGAGGGTATGGAAAAGTTGAGACTCTAAATCACTGTTAGTAGAACTGATCCAACCATTTTGGAAAGCAAACTGTAATTATTCCCAAAGAGCTATAAAACTGCTGTGATCTGATCCAACCATTCTGGAAAACGCTTTGGAACTATGCCCAAGGGCAACAAAAATATGTTTACCTTTTGACCCAGCAATACTACTTCTAGGGCTTTATCCCAAAGAGATTATAAAAATGGGGAAAGGAACCACATGTACAAAAATATTTATAGCAGCTCTTTTTGTGGTGGCCAAGAGCTGGAAGTTGAGGGCACGCCCATCAACTGGGGAATGACTGAACAAGTTGTGGTATATGAATATAATGGAATATTGTTGTGCTATAAGAAATGATGAACAAGTAGACTTCAGAAAAACCTGGAAAGCCTCATATGAGCTGATGATGAATGAAGTGAACAAAATCAGAAGAACACTGTACGCAGTAATAGCCACAGTGTGAAATGACTGTGTTTGGTAGACTTAGCCCTTCTCAGCAATGCAAAAACTTAAAACAATTCCAAAGGACTCATGATAGAAAATGCCATGCATATCCAGAGAAAGAACTATGGAGTCTGAGTACAGAGCAAAGCAGAAAATTTTCTTTTCTTATTGTTTTGTTCTGGTGGGGTTTTTTTCCTTTCTCATGGTTTCTCCCATTCATTCTAATCCTATACAATATGACATGTGAAAATATGTTTAAATAGGCATGTATATGGAGAACCTATATCAGATTGCATGCCGTCTTTGGCAGGGGAAAGGGGAGGGAGGGAGAGAAAATTTAACGCTTATGGAAGTAAATATGGAAAACTAAAAATAAACTACTAAAAAAAGTTATTAAACTTCCTAAACCCTTAGGGAAAAAGGAAAACAACTTATATGTTCTAAAGTGTTTATAGCAACTCTCTTTGTGGTGGCAAAGAACTACAAGTTTCAGGGATGCCCATTAATTGGGGAATGACTAACCAAGTTGTGGTATGATTGTGATGGAACACTACTGTGCTCCAAGAAATGATGAGCTCAATGATCTTAGAAAAAATATGGACTTTGCACAGTCTCCCTCACTTAAATCTAATTCACTTGCATATCATGGCATCATCTCCCTGGTTTCATGTCCTTTTCAAGAACAAAGGACAAGCAAGGTAAAAAGCCACTGCCCATAGGGGAGGAAAGGTGTGACCCAACCAGATTTATATGCAAGTGATATATAGAATTATTCTGGAATAATTATAAATGCTTGAAATATCTCCATATCTCATAGAATGGAGGGACAGTTAGAAAGTGTCCTATTCAATATCTGCATAATCTATTAGGTGTTTCCCCAAACTAATCAATTGTCATCCATCAGATGCTTATTATTACTAAGTCCCAGGGATGGGCAATAACTGCAGGACTGATACCATTTGTAAAAATTTAAGTCATTTTAGGAGTCATATAATACAATCCCTCATTTTACAGATGAAAAAAATCCAGTCCAGAGACCTGATGAGACTTGCCCAAGCTTTCATAAAGATGGTGATATGGACAGATTTAAAGGCAGTCTCCTGGCTCCTACTTCATTTTTCTTTCTATTTATTCCAGTTTACTTCATGATTGATGAAAATGAATCTAATCAGCTTCCTTTAGACACTTGAAACACCTTATCATTCAAGATATTTCACTTAAGCAGAACATACGGTGGAACATGTCCAGGAATTTATTTTAAAACAGGGTTAGAGCTGGAAGGGGCCCTATGGCTCTTCTAGTCCCACTATGTCTCATTTTATGGATAATTTATTGTTATGTGCTTTTGTCGTGTGTGTATAAGTATGCGTGTATTTAATTATAGATGTGTAGACATTCCTAGCTGCCAGTGCCTATCATAATGGGTTTGATCTGGTTGGTTGAATGTCTTTTAATCTCCCAATATTTACACTCTTTTCTGATAAATTATAATAATTTCAGTCAATCTATGGATGCAGATAATTAAAAAATGATACAAATGATTTCCCCTAAATGGAAACCAATGTTAATACTGTCTTCAAAGCAAATGATTAGTAGGAAACTTTTTATGATAATCATATGTGCTAGGAAATATTATAGGATCATAGATTTAGAGCAAAAAGGGACCTCAGAGATCATCTGGTCTAACCATCTTTCACAGATGAAAAAAAAAACAGATTAAATGACTTGCCTAGTGTCACACAACTGGTCCATATTGGAGGCAGAATTTGAACTGAGTTCTTCCTAACTCCATATCTGGTTGCTACACTAAACTCTCACACACAAAAAAAGAAAAAAAGTCCTTTAGTTTTGCTGCTAATAGCAAAATGATATGCAAAGCAAAAGACAGAAAAACCTTGTTAATAAAATGTTGTTCTGGTGTTGTTCCTTAACAGAATCATAGAGTGTCACTACTGGGAGGAATTTCAGTGATACTGAAGTCCAGCTGAGAAAACTGATGCCCACTGAGGTTGAATGAGTTGTCCAAGGTTACAGCTAGGTGTACCCAGTGGATAGAGTGCCAGGCCCAGAGTCAGGAAGACACATCTTCCTGAGTTCAAATCTGACCTCTGACATGCGTGACCCTGGGCAAGTTACTTAACCCTACCAGCCTCAGTTTCTTCATCTATAAAATGAACTGGAGAAGGAAATGGCAAACCACTTCAGAATCTCTATGACTTTGTACATTGACCCCAATTAAATTTCATTTTATTAGAATTAATATATTATGGTAGCCTGTCTTTCATTTCTATTAGTTGTGGTCACCTCTATGGCTCCCCAAAAGCCTTCCTGGTTGTCCCCTAGGCATTCCCCTTCTTCTGCCCTCTCTCCCAAAGAGAAATGAAACAGAGAAAAAGAGAGACAGAGAGAGAGAGAGCAGGCTAGAGGTTTTTTTACCCCTCCCCTTTCTGGTTGGGAAAGGGAAGTATGAGGCAGGTATAGACTTCAGGCTGTTGTAGAAACATATTAAGGGCATATGTAGTGTCTCTAAGTGTGTGTGTAAGTTAAAATATTAATAACTTTAATTCTATAGAGATCAAATAATTTATAAAATTCTAAGGATATATAATTTATTAGTTTTATAAACTTCAGTTTTAAAATCATTAAGCTTCACCATGTTCATGGTCATTGCATATACAAAGGATCACCTAGTTTTCTAGTTCCATGAATAAATTCTGCAGCTATGTTAAGGTGCTGAACACATCAATGATACCAACATGAAATTTATTCAATGAGTGATGTTTTGAGTACAAATGTCTACTACTCAAATTAATGTATATTATTAATATATAAAATGTTCTTCAAACAAATGTTATAGCCTTAAACTAAAATAACCAAAACCTACTTTATCTTCTATTAAAGTCATTTAGCCTAGTAAGGTGTATTATATGGAAAGAAACAAAATATTAGAATAAATTGACTTCTTTGTTCATTAAAAATTTAAATAAATTACCTCTCTATTGGTTTTTATCTTTGATGGAACTGGTCATCAAATATTTTTAATTGCACTTGGATTTTACAAAAAGATTTTAAATATACACACATGAATTTTTTATCTGAGAATTAGATTTTTAGACAAGACTTAAAATAAAGGATTACCATGTTCTTTCCAGGAATGGAATATATCAAACAAGGGCCAATAAAGTATATGTTTATCTAAAGATTTGCAGACCTAGTCAAAAGGGCTTTAAAATGAAAATAAAGAGGAAAGATTACAACTGCCCACATGTATCTTCCAAGGTAGATGTCAGAGAAAGCAGCAGTTATAACAGAAAAAGGAATATTAGTAGAGGAAACAGTCATTCACAATACCCAGGAGAAGAGGCAGTAATAAAACTTATGGACTCAGATGCTTATAAAATAAACAAAATGAAGGTCATGATGATGGGGTACAGACTCTCCTTGGATCATCCTACTTAATCTGACCTTTCATACTCAAATCTGTTACCCTTAACCTAGCCTGGCCTCCATTGTCTGTTACCTCTGGATTGCCCCACCTGCTTCCCACCCAAGCCCTCCATGGTCTGATACCTCCCAATTGCCTCCAGCTGTTTCCAACCCTTAATTACATCACTAGTTATCCCAGTCTCAGCAAGACTAGACCATCCCCAGATCTCTCCCACAGTCTTCCTGTATATAAGTTTCATCTCTCCTTCCATGATGGCTCTCAGATTCTGTCTAGCCAAGATTCTATCTGGCCAGCTTGTCAATACAAGCATCACAAATGCTCAAGATCCTTAAGAGTCAACCCAGTATGGTGAATCTTTAATAAACTTTGTTTTATTTTGATTGTAAGAAGGCTTGAGTCGAATTCATTCAGCAGGACCTGACATGTTGGTATTTGGGAGTCCTGAGAACCCCAAACCTCATCATGATGGTTCCCTGACCTCAACATATGGTTCTCCGACCAGGAAAAACTAATAATCTCAAGTTCCTCTCCAGTCAAGACTGGAAGGTATGTGAACCTCCCCCTCTCCTTATCCCTTTCTCCTTCTGCAAGTACCTTGGAAATACTTTTCTGGGCCTGACCTATCAGTCCAAGTAGGTCAGACAGCTAAGAGGTTGTCTTGGACAGGTTTTCAGTCCAGTGGCTATGTTGGAGGCCCACTTTCTGAAGCATGGAGGGCAGGGACAGATGTAGTATTCAGAAGTGTATGCCAGATTCTTTCAATTCTCTCAGTGTTAAGGAATTGGGAAAGCTTCAGGTACCTTTTTGTATTTTTTTTAACTTGGTTCATTTTGTTTGTTTTTCGAAGGCTTACTCACAGATCCTCCTTTACGGAGGATGGGACTTCCAGCTCCTATGCCTATAATAAGTCAATCCTTTTCAATTTCTAAAAGTTCTTCTTTGGGTTGTTTTTTATAAAATGGGGAAAAATTTAGTTTCTCTAAAGAACTCGGAAAAGTTGGTGTTCTTTTGCCACACTGTTTGGTCTCAGTATCACCTAAAGGGCCATGAAGTGTGGCCCATCTTTGGAATTTTATAAACTAATATTCTCTTGAAGATGGAATTATACTGTTTCAGAGAAGGAAAATGAATAGAAGTTTCCTACATAGTGGCCTTTGTCTAGCTCTTTTCAAACCCTGTTCTCAGGAAAGTTTTTAAGACGCTCATAGCTAGAGCCTCCCCACAAAGGGAGAACAAGGGACAATTAAATGACCCCCTTTTTATGGCCCCCTTCTCTTCCCAGGCCCCAGTCTTGGTCTTGCTGAAGTGCCTCCCTCTGTAGCCCCCCTGTCTTTAGGCCCCACCCCCATGGCAGTCTCTGAGTTACCTCTCCCTCTGACCTCTTCCCCTCCTCAGGTGCCAACTGATCTTTCCCCTTGCCAACCCAATGTGGCACCTATCTGCCCAACATATATAAAGTGCTTTGCAAATCTTAAGCCATCATATACATACTAAACGTTATTAGCAATTATAATCGGCCTCCACAATATCCTATCAGTTAGAGGCATCCAAAAATGGAATGGACTTCTTTGGAAGGTAGTATAGGCTCCCTGACTAGAGGTCTTAAGGCAAAGGTTTGATGGCTGTTTGACAATACCTTACAGACCAGATCACTTTCTTGGTATGTTTTGACCTAAAAGCCCTCTAAGGTCCTTTCCAAATCTGAAATTTCACAGTTCTATGAAATGATTGATTTTTGAAGCAATGAAAGTAAATTATATGCACAAATCTTTATTGAATAACAAATAATAACTTATTATGGCACATTCTCCTGTCTATTTCACATGAGTGTTTTCCTCTGTATCCGCAGAAACTTTGTAAAGAGAAAAAAAGAGAGAAATATAACCCAACTTGATGGGACACAATAAATTAACACAATTTCAAGGCACACATAAAAGGCTTGTATTCTGTCTTCCCTGCACATTCATCAGAAAATGAACCATTCTCATTCTCAGTAGTTTTAGTGAAGAACTTAGTCCATTTGCTTTGACAATGCCCCCATCTTATGACCATCTCTCTTAACAGTTAAACCAGCTGTTACTCTTCAGGGTTCTGGTCACTCTCTTAGCATTAGGATCAAATTCAATCTGGGAGGATCCACTGAAGAAATAGAAGAACCCTAGAAGTAAAAGCAAGGGAAGCAATTAGGTTTTTTTTTCTAACAAAAAAAAAAACTTATAGAACATACATAACCCCAGAATGAGACATTATTTTCTCAAAATTTAAACTAGAATTTTTCTCTCTTTGCTTCCCTTTCTCCTAATGCTCAAAGAGATTTTTCTCAATCCTTCTGTTAAGCTTTTGTTGAATTGAATTATTAAACCAGGAATTAGAGCAGGAAGAGATTTCAGAAATAATCTAATCCAATACCTTCTCTCATGGTACAAATGAAGAGACTAAAATTCAGAGGCATTAAGTGCCTTGCTCAAGATCACACAATGAGTAATCTTCAGGACTGTATTTAAACTCAAATTTCCTGACTCCAAGTCTATTTTGCTCTTTTCTTAGAAAATTCCATGCACAGGAAGACAATAAGCATTTTTAAGTACCTACAATGTGCTAGGTGCCAAGCAATTTACACATATTATTTCACTTGACTATTACCGCAATCATGTGAGGTACTGCTATAATGTCCTCATTTTACAGATGAAGAAAGTAAGACAAACAGAAGCTCTGTGACTTGCCCAGAGTCACCCAGCCAGCGTGTGTCTGACAGTGGTTTAGAACTCAGGTCTCCCTAGTTCCAGACCCAGTACTCTATCCACTGCATCACCTAGCTGATCTTTCATGGTTTCCTTTTGATTTTTTTCCCAAAAGTCACTGTAATGAAGACTTTCCTGTATTTTTATGCCCATAAAATAATATAATATATAGCAACTCAACATGTGAGTTAATGAGAAAGCCATATACTTTTTGTCTACATACAAAATGAAGTTTAAAATGGTTATTTTCATTAAATATTATTTAATTTATGATTTTAATAATTACACTACTATAATTATAATATAGATTATATATTTAATATATTATGTTTATATGTAACTATAATAAATATTTAGTTATTTAAATTATATATTATAAGATTATCAGCAATAATTATTATATTATTATAAAGTTATTAATTATTATAAAATTATCAGCAACCAATACTGTTGTCTCAAATAGAAGCTTAATTGTGCCAAAGTTGTTGGGGGAAGTGGAGAGAAAAGTTGGAGAAGAAAATCTGAATTATTACCTAATTGCTTTAATTTTCTACCACATTTTAAATTTGTAGAAAGTGTCACAGTTTAGCCAGAAGTTGAAGCAAGTAGAAAATCCTTCAGATCCTCCCCTTTTAATAATAAGTGTGCTTTGTCTTTGTTGAAATCTATAATGTCTTACCAAATGATTCAAAAGCAGCATCAATCTTCTGGTCAACTCCTGGAAAGTCAGTTGCTATCTGTCTGGGATAACCGTGATCCATAGAGTGTCTCTTTTCATCATACCTAATCAAAACAAAATAAACAAAGCTTAGAATGTAAGGTCCTTGAAGACAATGAATTGTTCAATTTGGTTTCTGTATCGCTTACTACTGCATAGTAGGTGCTTAATCAATATCTATTGACTGATGGATTGATTGTCCTATTGAGGCTGAAGACACAGCCCAGTAGTGTAGGCTAGTGCATTCTATTGAATTTATTTAGGTTGCCAGGTAAGAAGTCAAGCATTTGAAGCTTTCCCCAGGTCTGTTTCTGGCCATCTTTTACTATATTCTTTAATTCTTCCTAAATCGGTATTTAATGTAGCCTCTGGAGAAGGCCCTTTTCTTTCTTTCAGTTCACAAATAATTGGGTTGACATTTTAGCCCTGCTACTGGCTTGATGAGTCATCCTGGCTAAATATTTAGCAGTCTTGAAAAGAAATGTCAAAGATTTTTAGGCCCCCAATATCTTATTTGTCCTGTGTAACTGTCTTAGATTTGCAAGTTTATCCCTCAAAACAGTATTTACACAGTAAAAGTGAGGTTTCTAAATGGAGATTTAAAGCAGTTGTTGCATCCTGCCTATAGGTCTCTACTGGAGTTTGAAACTGAAGGAGACAGAAAAGGAGAGAGAGAGAGAGAGAGAGAGAGAGAGAGAGAGAGAGAGAGAGAGAGAGAGAGAGAGAGAGAGATTATATGGATTAAAAATCATTACCCATTGACCAAATTGGGCTCTCTAATTTAGCTATATTGGTACTCAGACAACAGACTCAGTGTAAAGGCTTATAATGGAGGCCCCTGCTCGGTAAGGTAAGCCAGAGTTCAGCTTCACTGTCACAACCTTTGGGAATCTAGAGTCATGTGTCCAATATAATGAGGCATCAGGGTAGGACTTCACTGAAGGACTGGAGGGAAATAATAGTGTGCCTCTTTAAACTTAATAGAAGTGGCTTCAAGTTGAGTCTTACCTCCAGTAAATGTCATTCACAAAGAAATATGTTTTTTGTTTTTCTTTGTGGAAAAATGCTGCATCAATCTTCTTTACAGTCTTCGGAAAGCCCAGAGTATAGATATCTCTTGGGTAACCTGGCTGGATGTCATTTCCTCTGACAGCCCAGAATTTGCTTTCTATGAAGAAAAATAAATAGGAGCTTTGAGTGAGAGAGAAGTCAAAGTTCTTTATTATTATTTCATTTTAGAAGTACATTTTGATGAAGAAATATCATAGGGCAGCAAAGAATTGAGTCAGGAGACCTGGGGGTTAATTTTTATCCTGCCCCTGAGTGACTGGGTAACTTTGCTTGAGTCATTTTGATCTCTCTACATCTCAGTTTCCTCATTTGTGAAAATCATACTTATCCCTATTCTTGTTTTGGAGATCAAATAAAATCATGTATGGGAAAGACTTGTTAGAAGCCTTAAGCATCATAGAATGCTATGGTTTTACAGTGACTAAAAAACAACCAAGCCTTTGTATGAAATTTGAAAATAACATTGAACACTAATGATAGTAACTAATATTTGTACAAAGTCTACTACATATGCAGGGGTTAGAGTTAAAGTTAGGAAGACTCATCTTTCTGAGTTCAAAGCTGGCTTCAGACACTAGCTATGTGACCCTGGGCAAGTCATTTAATACTGTTTGCCTCTGTTTCCTCATCTGTCAAATGAACTGGAGAAGGAAATGGAAAACTACTCTAGTATCTTTGCCAAGAAAATCCCGAATGTCATCATAAAGAGTTGGATACAACTGGAAAACAACTGAACGACCACAAAATATACCAGACTCAGTGCTTAGTTCTTTGCAAATTGATCCTTCTCACCACTCTGGAAGGCAGGTGTTATCATTATTGCCTCCATTTGATCATTGAGGAAACTGAGGCAAACAGAAATTAAGTGACTTGCCCAAAGTCACACAACTAGTAAGCAGTTTCAGAGGTCAGATTTGAACTTGGGTCTTCCTGACTCCAAACACAGTACTATATCCACTACACTACATACCTGCCTTACTAGGTATTTTGTTAAATGAATTTGTAATCAATTACATCACATGCTTAAGCAAAGAAGGGCAATTTTGAAATTTAAAGTAGTAAGGAATTCTTTTTAAAAAATGGCAGCTTCAAAAAGCGATATTTAAATCATGTTCAGGCAGATATTGTGTTTCCCAGGAAAGAATATGTTTCATAGAGAGGCAAAAAGCATCAAGTCTAGATTCAGAGGACCTGGAGAAGGACAAGTCATTTGCCACCCCAGACCTCAGTTTCCTCTTTGGAAAAGGGAAGTTTGATTAAAGATCCTATCTAGCCCTCAATCCTATAATTTGTGATATTCCACATCATTTAGGCATTAGAACTTGCATGTTATGTACCGATGGATAAAAATGATTTGATAAAGTAAGGAAAATCCAATTCTTATTAGGATTTATCCCAGTTAATTAAAGAAATGACTGTCCAATAATTACCTTTAAAAATAAAAACCATATCCTTGGTAGTGAATTCATAGGCAGCATCAAAACCCGATGGAAGAGAGGGCCAAAAGTCAGACAGTAAATAGAGTGCTGGTTCTACACTGTTGATCGACTTACGCCAAAAGTACCTGAAAGCAGTTTTAAAAGAATTGCACACATCACACATTGCATTAATTTTAGTTATTTGAGAGATCATCAGCTACATTCTCCAGGGAAGGGGGAGGTGGAGGAGGAGGATATGGAGAGGGAGGGCTCTTCTGTTAAGTGGTCAGAAGAACTTTCTCCTCCCTCCCATTTCTTACATGTATTCTCTCTCTCTCTCTCTCTCTCTCTCTCTCTCTCTCTCTCTCTCTCTCTCTCTCTCTCCCTCCCTCCCTCCCTCCCTCCCTCCCTCCCCTGTTGAGGGCCTTCATACCTGACCAGTCCTCACACTATCCATGCTGCTCCTACGGCAACGTAGAGAAGTGTAGATCAATAATGGCTACAGTTTGTCTAGGACCTCCTTCAGAAACACATAGGGCCTTGTGTTTTCAGAAAAGTGGGGGCCAAACAACTGTGTGGAATCTCTCATCTCCCTGCAAACTACTCTTAATCTACCTTAAGAACCTGCAGTGGGCTATCCTCCATAGGGTTATGGGGCTGTGTACACCTTGTATCTGACATGTGGAAAGTAAATATGGCTACATGTTGATTTATTAGTAGGATGTGTTTTAAAATGTAAGCCACATAGCATTTCTTTGGGCAGATATACAAATGTCACTACCTGTCTATAGATTCCTCGGAATAAATCAATGTCTCTAGATAAGACTCTAGGGGCAAGACAGCTGTTCTTGCGGTCAGAAGATATAGGTTCAAAATCCAGCTCTGCTCTTTAGGATCATGGGATTTAGAACTGGGAGAATCCTTTGGAGTCAGCTGGTGCAGCTCCAACAAAGGGAATGACTAAGTCCCAGACAGTTGAAGTGAATTACCCTCAGTCAAACATAGGGCCCAGGACTAAATCTGATCTTCTGATTCTAAATGCAAAACCCAGTGAGCTTTCTACTGCGGCACACTCTACCTCCACTGTTCTTTAAGAGTCTTCAGTTGGTAACAAATGACATTTCCCCCCATTTTTTTAGGAACTGTCTGAGATCTCATAGTTAGTGGTAAAACCAGAAGCAGAACGCTTACCTAAGTGCTTCACAAAGGCGTGGAGGTGACCCTCCAAGTGTCATGAATCCTAAGATTCATAAGATTGAAAATTAGAAGCAACTTAGAGACCATATAATAAAATCCCTTTATCTAGATAAAGAAACTGAGGCCAAGAAAAGTAAACTGTCTCTCCCAAAGTCACAATGACAATAAATAACAGAACTGGCATTTGAACTCAGATCTTCTGACACCAGATTCAGTGCTCTTCTACTAGACCAGAGGTATCAAACTCATCAACATGGCAGGCAACAGTCCTGAATGGAGCCTGAACAAAATTAAAATGTGATTGGGAAATGTTTAACAAATTACACAAAAATGCAATATAACATAGACTGTATTGATTTGTGGTTTTCTAAATCAACAAGCTATCCTTAGGGATCTGTTTCTGTTTGAGTTTAGCACTACTGTAGACCACAGCTTGTAGTCTTCTGATTCTGAGGCTGGGACTCATTATGTTATATGACGATGCCTTCTAGGACAATGTTCCTGGGTTGGACAATAGGGCAGAATTTTTTATAAGTGACTAATTTGAGATTTTTTTAAAAAATGAAGTCATGAGAGGCAGAGTTGGGAACCCACCACGCTGTTTCTCAATGATCCTGGGACTTCAGACAAATCACTTGACCCTCCTATGCCTTAGTTTTTTCACCTATAAAATGAAGAGTTTGGACAAAGCAGATCTCTAGGGTTCCTTTAAGTCCTATCAATCCTATGATTCATGACCCCTGGAGGCAGCTATCTTGAGCCACCATCAATCACATTCAAGTCTGCAAACATGATTTAGCAAGACAGAGATTGTCTAGGGAATGTAAAACAGATCTGGATTTGTTGACAGCCTAAGGGAAAATTTCTGGTACTTAATGTTCAGAATTCAGTGTTCAGATTTGATTTTGTTTTGTTTTTCTATTCTTAGTTCAACAATTCCAAGAACCAGGTGAAGGGAAAAGTTTCATCTGATCTTACCGATCTTTAAAGAACAACATTTCTCCCCGAAGAGTGCTCACTGCATCAAAGGACATGTTGGGGTCACAAGATTCTGCGTTCTCTTCAGGCTTCTCTTGTTCTGTAGATTTGTTAGGTGGTACTGGATCATCACTGGAATCCAGTGGATATCCTAGAGAGAAAATTTGGGTGGGGAGTAAGTGAATGGGGGTGCTAAAATGCAAGACATTCAGGGCCTCCTTGAAGGAATATGCTTTCAACATATTTGCAGTATACTTAGTTTAAACACATTTCATTATTGTTAGATTTTCCCCAGGAGTCTTCATTTCTGCTTTTTGGAGTACATAGCTTCCTTTAAGATTCAGCTCATCAACTCTCACCTCCCCATATGGTCTTTGCTGATCCCCACAACTTGTAGTGCTTCTCCCTCTAAGACTACCATGCTTTTATATTTATCTTGTATGTACTGATTCATATGTGCTGTCTTTCCTGTTAGAATGTAAGCTCTTTGAGAGCAGAGACTATTTTTTTCCTTTGTAATTCCAGTAGTTAGCATAATGTGACACATAATAAGTCTTAAATAAATGCTTATTGATAGACAGATAAACAGAGAGATAAATTGAAGAAAGCCTTAGAAAGAATTGAACTCATTTTTGCACTCACCATAGAGAGTTTGAATGCCATCAATATCATCCTGAGAAAGGTGGAACTTGGTGAGGTCTGTATCTGTGTTGTAGACTGGGTACATCAGAGCACTCTTATCACTAGAATGAAGGAGACCCAGGGAATGGCCAAATTCATGAGCAGCAGTAAAGAATAAGTTGACTCCTGGTGGGAAATCATCAGTTTTCAGTAACTAAAAAGCTAGTGTTTGAATTATCCAAACAGTAAACATATATATTATATAACAATCATCAAGTTGAACAGAGCCCTACCTCTAGGGTAGGGAAATTTAACAAAAAACTTTTTAATAGAATCTCCTTAAAGGAAATTGATCAATATGTCCAGGGGTAAAGAAAATATTTTTTTATTAACTTAGAGAATAATGGTGACCTGTGAAAGAGAGAGACTCAGTATATCCTCCCAATGATACGTGAAGTTGAAGACCAATGCCTTTTTCATTGGTGGTATTGAGATGCACACTGAACACTCCCTACTCTAGGAAAGTGCTTTTCTTTTTTCTTTTCATTGGGAAAATAATATATGTAGAATTTTAATGATATGTTATCATAGGAGTTAAAATAAAAAGAAATTGACACTATTTAAAGGTGGATGAACCAACTACAGTATCAATGACAATGAATCACAGTTTTTTCATTCTACTTTAAGGTCTTTGGGTGGCAAACTCTTGCTATTTTCCGTTCTATCAACAAATATTTTGAAAGCCAAATATGTATAGGGCATTTTGTTAGGCTCAGAGAGTTTTGCCTATTTTCTCTGCACTATTATAATCAAACACTTGTTGAAAAGCAACATAGAGGAATGGATAGAACATTGGACTTGAACTCAAGAAGACCTGGCTTCAGATTTCCCCTCTGACAGTTATTGATTGCATGATACTGACAACTGAGTCTACCTCGCAATGCCTCAGGCACTAGGATTTCTCTACTAAGTCATAGAAAATGGGGCTAAAGAGAATTCCCAGTGCTGAGGAAATCATGATTTATGACTCTACTAGGTGTTATTTGGATTGCGGTAAGGACTAAATGCAATATATCATTTTAAAAAAGCAAGATAAATTATTTCTAGCATATTTATCAATCACTTCTTTGATTATTGCACAAACATCTTGTTCAGTCTTTCTTTGTAGTCTAAGTAATATATCCAAAGTCAGCAACAAGTAGTGGATAAAGGATCAGCCTCGGATTCAAGAGAATTGGTTTCACGGCCTATCTCAGGAATATACTAGCTGTGAGACTCTAAGCGAGGGGATAGGTGGCATGGTGGATAGAGTCCTGGCTCTAGAATCAGAAAGATTCCTCCTCCCGAGTTCAAAGCTGGCCTCAGATTCTTACTCGCTGTATAACCTTGTACAAGTCACTTAGTCTTGTTTGTCTCAGTTTCCTCATCTGTAAAATTAGCTGGAGAAGGAAATAGCAAACTACTCCAGTGTCTTTGTCAAGAAAATCCCAAATGGGATCTAAAAGGGTCTTAAATGCTTGAAAAACAACTCATGACCCTGAGCAAGTCAGCCTCTTAGAACCCCACACAACTTCCTAGGATGTTTACCCCAAATCACAAATCGATGTTATAGAAGAAAGAGTTGTAATTTTAAAAAAACAAGTAAGAATGAATCACAAACAGTAGGAATGATTTCTACACTGAGATCTTGATTGGGGTAAAATTTTATTTATGTTTAGCTGTTGACTTTTTGCTATTCATGGCCAAAATGGAAGCTGCAATTCCAATCTAGATGGCCCTTTGTCTTTTCTAGGGGCAGTTGGCCCAATCTGGTCTAAAAGTGTTTGTTAAGTATCCACATCATTGTCATTCTCTCAATAAAGTGTCTATTTCCCTTTTCGTTTCTATCATAATAACTATCTCTATTAGTGAACACAGCATACATTTCATTTTTGATCTCGCAAGAGTGCTTTGAAACATATCTAATTGAGTAAAGAATATGAACACTGAAGCATGGATACCATATTTTGCAACTGGAATATTCTAAAGATACCATGAAAGAGTGCTTGAGCTTAGATACAGTGAAATCTCAATTTAAAAAAATTCCGCTAGCTGGGATTCTCACCAAATCTCTCCAACCAGGGATTTAGCCAAAAAAAAAATAAGCTCTTAGCTATACCTTTAAGTAAACAAGATTCAATTTACTATATTATACCTTCTACATCTATAATATTCTAGAAATTGCCACTGATAGTTATAATCCTCAAGATGATAAGATCATAGATATAGGACTAGAAAGAGAACATCTAGTCCAATATGTCCATTTTTCAGATGAAAAAGTTGAGTCCTAGAGCCTTTAAAAAACTTGTTCAAAGTCACACAGATAATAAGAATCAAATCTTGGATCTAAAACCAAGTCCAGATTCTGAATCATTAGATAAAGTTTTGACTATACTTTCTATACTGTTTTCACTAAAGTAGAAAGGTTAATTAATGCCTTTCAGAAAACTTTTCAATAATGATGATACAAAACAAAAAGAATTTTCTAATCAACTCCTAAAATTTCATTAACATGGTCATCCATTTCCAGACCATTCAAGGGAATCACCATTTTTATTAAAAATCATCTTAAAGTAATTTTAACTTACCACTCTTATCTTCTGTCCATTTTTCATCATCATCTAGGTGAACATCTCCATTAATATTAGGCCCAGGTGGATAGGCATGACCCAGGACTCCCCCAGGTCCATCAAAGGGTAGAAAATCTCCATGATCTAACAAGAGCAAAGATCATTTTTTTTTTGAGAAGTAGTTTTTGCCTTCAGAAGTCTTGGGAACGATTGTATCATATTAGTCAGCACACATAGTTATTTACTTCTAACTAGCTTACTCTCCTCTGGCAGATCCCCCTGCCCTGCCCCACCCCTTTTTTTTTTAAGTAGGGATATTTTCCAGCCTGGTCTGGGTTTCATAGAATCATAGATTTAAAGATAAAAAGGATTTTAAAAGTCATATCTTCAAAACTCAGTATATATGCCACCTCCAGGAAGGGGCATTTACAGAATGTTAGTTCCTAATATTTTCCTATTGGACGTAGTTTGCATTTACTTATCCGTCTCCATTCCACTCAGTAGAATGAAAGTTCTTTATGGGTGTGTTTTTTACTTTGCTTCTCCAGCACTACCCCATTGTCAAGTCCATGGTAGGCATTAAATAAGTTCTTATTGAATTGATCATAAAATCCTAGATTTTATCACTGGAAGACAACTCAGGGACCATGTGGTCCAACCCCACCACACCCTACCCATTTTTATTAAAAATTTATTATTAAAAAAATCTATTAAGATGAAGAAATTGATATTCACCAAGGATAGGTAATGTCCAAGATCACGCAAGAAGCATCAGGCAGAATTTGAGCCCCGTCTGCTTTACTCCAGACCTATTCCCACCTTACTATGCTGTGTACCTGTTGTCAAATTAAATCTGATCTAACCCCCTCATTTTTTAGATGAAGAAACTGACTTGCTCCAGAGCATGTGCCTAGTAATTGGCAGATCCAAGAATTTAAATCGAAACCTTCTGGTTTGAAATGCAATATTCTTTCCACTGTGAAAAGAGGGCAGGGGAATGAAGGAAAGAGAATTTTGTATTTTTTTACCTTTGACAGCAAAAGAGATCATTATGTCAGCCTCTCCTTCGCTGAGCCTGGTGAATGTGAGGGGAGTGACATCACTCCAGACTTTCAGAGCTCTCTCTATGGCAGCATCTACGTCAGATTTTTTCATATCAGGTGTGTAGTTCACAATCCTGTATTAAAGAATTGAATTCATTATTTTTCATATCAGAAGTAAATGAAAAACTTAAGACTCCAAGAAACCTCATTATCAAGCATTACCTGTATGTAACCTCATTCTTTCTCCATTTAGGCATATAGGCAAAGAAAGCAAAAGAGGAAACATCAGGAAATCCACATCTGGGCTTCTTCATCATATCCATAGTGTCATCATCCAAATTCCCAGTCACCTGCAAGCCTAAGAACTTTTGCATCTCTTGGATTTTTGCAACAACAGGGCTACTGTTCTTGCTACGAAAAAACTGTTTCGTATTTTTTTCAAGGTTGTAGAAGTCTTCCAGGTATTTCTAGTGAGATAAGAAGTATAATTATTTAGTTGTTCCTAAGATTTTTTACATACTATTACTGTCAATAATAATATTAAGAAATACTATGGCACAGTGGATAAAAGGTAGGCTTTAGAGTCAGGAAGACTTGGATTCAAATACTGCCCCTGATTCATACTGACTGTTTAACCAAAGATAAGGCACTCAATTTCTCAGTACCTCAGGTACTGTTCTATAACCATAAATTATAGATAAATTGCCAGTTTATATCAATGAAGAGAATTTTCACACTAGTAATTCTCATATTAATAAAGTCACAGGTTTGAACAATAAAAAATCAAAAAATTTGTATGTTAGAAATAATGTTATTCTATTGCTCATGTCTCAACTCTTGAAATTCTGCTGGCTTTTCAAAATACAAGTAGATTGACTATATATATTTTCACATTATTCTTCAAATAAGTATTCATCTTCATAGTTAATTTTTCCTTCATAACTTACTTTTAAATTTCACAGTGAGTGGTTTTACTGCACAAAGAAAATTGTATTATATGGATAAAGAAAAAGAACACTTTTGATTTAATTGTGCGAGTTTCAGGTGAGTTGATCTAGACAATTTCATTAATTTTCCACATCCCCTTACTAGTATAGACCTCTCCATGAAGGGTACCAAGATGAACTATTGTCTCCATAAGACATTTGCCTTTGTCAACAGTAACATAAATAGAATGCTGCCTTCTGATTTGTTTTAAACTATGTTTTTTTTGAACCTTAAATATGCCTTTCATTCAAAAATAACAGGAGGCAAAGATCATTTCTCCGCTTCACTGGACTCCTGTCTGCTTGCCTGCCTGCCTGCCCTGGGGAAGTGAAGCCCATCTTCCTATGTTACCTGGATGCGATCCATACTCAGCTTTCCAGCTGTGGCTGCTGGGTTCAGAGGATAGGCTGCAGAAAATGCCAGATATAACAGGAGAATTGGAAGACTCTTCATCGTGCTCTTCAATGCTGGTCTTTTAGTAAAGCGAGTCAGGTTCTGCCAATTCTCCTGCATACCCCAACGGTTCCACTTTTATAATCCGCCCTGGTATTTTGTTGACATAACCCACTGGCTTGAGTCACAGCTGAGCAGCAGAAATCATCTCCCCCAAAATAAATTTAAAAAAAGAGTGACACAGGGTTTTTTTCCCCTAATTCCTCTCAGCTTTCCAATTTTGCAATGCTGAAGTGTGATTAAGATGCAGGAAATGTTTCCTGTGCTTTCATGAAGGAAAACTTCAATATCTATACCTGGAAATGAAAGTTACATTAGGCTCTCTAATACAGAAGTGTGTGTGTGTGTGTGTGTGTGTGTGTGTGTGTGTGTGTGTATTTCATGTGGGGAAGATGACTTTGCAAAAATTCAAAATGTTCTAGATTTTTTTTTTAAGCAAGGCGGTTTTCTGCCCAGTTCATTTTAATTCCTAATGGAAGCATGTACACACGAATTAGGAGAATACAAGCCCCAGCAGAACATAAGTTACTTGAGGGCAGGAATAATTTGATTCTTTTACCTTTTTAGAGCAGTTCTTGGCAATGTGCTTGGCACATAACAGAGTATATTAGTAAAAATTAAATTAAAATTGCAGGACAATTGACTGATGATCATTCCAATGAACATTAGATAATTAATTTATGAAATTTTAGAGTTGAGGCAGCTAGGTGCCTCAGTGGATAGAGTGCCAGGAAGATTGATCTTTCCAAGCTCAAAACTGGCCTCTGACACTTACTAGCTGTGTGACCCTGGGCAAGTCCCTTAGCCCTGTTTGCCTCAGTTTCCTTATCTGTAGAATGATCTGGAGAAGGAAAGGCAAACCATTCCAGTGTGTTTGCCAAGGAAACTCCAAATGAGGTCATGAAGAGTTGGAAACAACTGAACAAAATTCATTCATTCGTAGAGTTGAAAAGAGCATTAGAACTATTTAGCTGTGTGACACTTAGCCCTGTTTGCCTCAGTTTCCTTATCTGTAGAATGAACTGGAGAAGGAAATAGCAAACCATTTTAGTATCTTTGCCACCAAAAAAAACCCTTCAAATGGAGTCATGAAGAGCTTGGAACAACTTAACAAAATTCATTCATTCATAGAGTTGAAAAGAACATTTGAACTAATTTAGCCAGGCTCTTATCCAAGGAATGATTTCATTCTACATCATGTATTCATTATGTGGTTATTCAAGTACTATTTGAGATTTCCAGGGATAGGGAACTCATTATATGATGAGGCAAACCATTCCACCTTTGAACTGGTCAACCTGTTAGAAAGTTGTTTCAAAGTGAACCTTTGCGTGAGAGTCCAGTACATAAAATCTGAAGGCATTTGGGTGGATTCTTTATTTCCCTTGTTTATAAGTCCTACCTAGGAGACCTGAGGAAATGTACACCTGGCAATTTCAATATACTGAGATTATAGGTTACAATAAATATTAAAGGAAAAAGTTATTGTTTTATTATTTTACATAAAAAGACTATGGAAAACAAAAGTAGGTCTAATGATATCTCCCCTCCTCAATAAACTCCAATGGTTCCCTATTACCTCCAGGATTAAATATAACATCTTATGATTTTTAAAGTCCTTCACAACCTGGTCCCTTCAGACCTTTCCAATCTTCTTATACTTTACTTCAACTTTGCATACTGTATGATTTAGTGATACTGGCTTTATGCCTCTTTGATTCCTTTATATTCACTATACTCCAAGCTAGAAATATTCTCCCTCCTGGACTTTGTCTTCTAGCTTCCTTCAAGACTTAATGCAAATTCTACCTTCTTCAAGAGGCCTTCCTGGCCTAGCCTCCTTCCCTGGCCCATTGCCCACTGCTTTCCCTCTAATTACTTCCTTTTTACACTGTATTTCCTCAGTCTCCCCCATTAGACAGTAATATCCTTGATAGATGGGTTTTGTCTTTCTTTATATCTCCAGTGCCAGCTTCAGTACCAGACAATACTAGGTGCTTAATAAATACTTTTGAACTGACTGAAAACAGAAATCTGGGGTAACAAACTGCCACTGAGCAGAACTCTCCTCTCCCCAGCCACTTTCTTTCCCTTTTCTCTGAAGTCTGAAGTGATATAGAAGGATGTGTGGGGAGGGTCAGGATGAGTCTGTAGTTTAGAGGTTATCTAAGTCAGCTGAAAGGTGAAAAAATTCACCCAAATAAAGCCACACAACTCCAGCTCCATTGAGGAAGAAATTGCTCTTCTTCTGAATATTTACATAATTTCACGCTCAGTTTCAGGCTAGAAGAGGAAGTTGGGTCCCTCTCTCTGCGTAGGCCCCTTCTTCTCCCTGGAGTTGTCACCAGCAACTGCTCAAGCTTGATGGCAAGGATGCTCTGCATCTTTCCTCAGCTCACTGGGACATCATGAGAACTGGTTCTGAGAAGAATCAAAGCTGTTCTTCATCCTAGTTCATCTTGTAGTTTTCCGTACCTCCAGCAGGTGTCTCTATCCAGATGTCTATCTGCAGTTCCATGCAGCAATGACCCTAAGGTCTTACACTCTCTGACTCTTTGTCCCCCTCATTCCCACATCTGTCTGTCTCATAAGACAAAAACCCCTCCCAAGGCAAAATTATTTGTCATTAAGTGCTGGTTGCATTTCTGCTTTCTGGAGCAAAACAGAAGGAATTACAACAAAAGTCTATAGCCAGGGTATATTAGTAAATGTTTAATGAACAGCTCTCTAAAAAAAAAAAATACTATACCCCTTTAAGTTTAATCTGTATTCTTAACATTTTTTCCATTACATTGTCATTAATCAACAAAACAATAAGCTAAGTCCTGATTTGTAACACTTGTCCATGTCTAAGGTATAAATGCTCACACTAAAAATCTAACAACCAGCTCTTTGGAACTGGCAGAGGCTGGCTTCAGCACACTGCTGATTGTAAGCCATAACTTTAGATTAGGACAGGACCTGGGAGAGCATCTAGACCAGTGCATTTTACAGATTGAAAAAACTGAAGCCCAGAGAAAAGAAGCAACTTTTGTATCATCACCCAGCAAGTGGCAAAGCCAAGATCTGAACACAGATTTTCCTGACTCTAGCCGTCTACCCACTATCCTACCCTATCTTCAAATGTTTAAAAAGACAGTGGTTATTTCTTCCTAGGTTTTCTTTTCTGAAGGACAACTAATTAATAGAGCCCTGGACGTCAAAAAGTTACTGTGAATTTTAAATTGGATCTAGTAGCGCTGGGGCAGAGGAGAGGACAAGGTGAGAGAAGCAGATGTGAAATGAGTAAATGTGCCTCTTCCAATTTCTTTTCTTGATTTTCATTCCTCTCCTTTCCCCAAGTCATTTTCTTTCCCTTTTCTCTGAAGTCCAAAGTGATATAGAAGGATGTATAGGGAGGGTCAGGATGATTCTCTAGTTTAAAGGTGATCTAGTTCAGTTGAAATGTGAAAGGTGAAAAAACTCACCCCAGCAAAGCCCCTCACCCCCAGCTCCATTGAGGAAGAAATTGTTATTATTTAATCATATCCACCTCTTCATGACCACATTTTGGAATTTTCTTGGCAAAGATACTAGAGTAGCTTACCATTTCTTTCTCCAGCTCATTTTACAGATGAGGAAACTGAGGCAAACTGGGTTAAGCGATGTACCTCAGGTCACATAGCTAGAAAGTAAGTGTCTAAGACCAGATTTGGACTCAAGAAGAGGAGTCTTCTTGACTGTAGGTCTGGCATTCTATCCAATGTGTTACCTAGCTGCTCTCAGGGAGAAATTACTTTATTTTTCTGGAGGGGAAGTTGAGGACAATGTGGATTAATATGAATTGCACTGATCACATTTGAATTACATGTTTTCCAAATTATAGGATATGTAATTAATAAATATATGTTGTCTTGTCTGTGACTATATGTGTAGAGTAATTTTTATGTCATAAACTATTCAGGATAGGATGCTGGAAAATTTGCCCTGAAGCAGTTAAGTGACCATCAAAATGAATCTATGGAAGTCAGTGAAGCTGGTCTCCTGAGTCAGAAAAGTGTGGCCGTTCACTGATCTCAGTTTATGTCAGTCATCTTTGCTCTGTCAATGACTTGAGAGCAGATTGTCTTCAGACAGGACACAGTGGCGGCAGGCAGAGCTAAATTGCACCTCGTTTGAAAAGAGAAAAGGTTGAATGATTTCAAGCTGATTGAAAGCCAACAGGATATGGTGGCCAGAAGAGCTTCATTGAAAACCAGAGTGTTCAGGAGTACTCCTACTTTGCTCTACCCTGGTCAGACCAAATTTGGATTATTGTGTTTAATTCTGAGTTCCACATTTTAGGGAGGACATTAATAAACTGCAGAGAGTCCAGATCAGGACACCTTGATTGGGAAGGACTTTGAGTTCATGTTATATAGGTTCAGCCAAAGGAACTGGGAATATTTTGTCTGAAGAAGAGTAAGCTTGCACAGACACGATTGCTGTTTTTAACTATTTAAAGAGAAATGACAAGAACAAGGTAGTAGATGTGTTCTTCATAGTCCCAGGAAGCAAAACCAGGAGTAATGAGAAGCTACAGACAGATATAAATGGATAAGGACAAACTTTCTAAACAATGAAAGTTATTCACAAGTAGGATGGACTGCCTCTGGAGGTAATAGCTTTTCCTGACTCATGGTGCTCAAGGAAAGGCTGGATGACACCTTGTCATGTGTATTAAACCAGAGAGCAGCCTCTGAAATCTCTTACTCAAAAATTCCTTGATTTTGCAAGGAAAGGGAATGGCAGCCCTTTCCAAGTGAGCTTTTAAATAATAAGAGTCAGAAATCGGTTTCTGCCCACCGAAAGAAGCAATATAATGCCAACATCTGGAGGGGAGGATGATGCCTGCCTTCAAGGTCACATAGCATCTAGTGTGACAGGGGATACTAAGGTGACTAAGTTGGAAGTTAGGACAACTAGGAAGGAAATGAAAGGTAAGAATTTCAGGAGTCTGGGACCTACAGAATAATAGTGAGGCAAAGAATAGAAAGCGGGTGTGTACACTTTGGATACTGTGTACTGGGCAATGTGGGCCACTTTGTAACTAGATATTAGTTCAAGAATCTCTGGTCTGAAAATTTATTTGCATTTTTTATATTTTTGTTTTCTGTCTTGTTCTGGTTTTTTGTTTGTTTCTTTTTCCATTGATTTTCATTATTTCCCTTAGAAAAAGTTTCTTCTGAAAGATGACCATTTTTGTTTCATTTTTTCTATTCTAAAGATAGAGAAAATAGAAACAAAATCAAGATTAAATAGTTCCATCTTCTTTCCATCATATTTTTCATCTTTGAGGTACAGCCCTTTTCCTTCTTTATCTTCCTCCTGCAACAAATTTTATATATGTATATGTATATATAATGTATATGTATATGTATATATAATGTATATGTATATGTATATATAATGTATATGTATATATTTAAAACAAATTTTTTTGTTAGCCTTAACATTTATCACCAGTTTCTACTCATTCTGGGTTTCAGTCTTCTGACATTGTTCTTATGGGATTGCACCCTGGGTCTGGAATCAGGGAAAACCTAGGTTCAAATCTAGCCTCAGACGTTTACTAGCTATGTTATCCTGGGCAAGTCTCTTAATCTGTTTGCTTCAGTTTCCTCATCTATAAAATGGACATAATATCTCTTGTCTTCCGGGCTGGTTATAAAAATCAAATGAGATAGTCATTATAAAATTCTTAGCATAATACCTGGTACTAAGTGCCATTCAAATGCTAGCTATTATTTTTAACCTTTTAAAAATTTAAATTGATTCATGAGTTCCCTGGGTACCAATGAGTTGTGTAACAATCTCTTTAGACAACTTTGCTTTTTTGGTTTGTGGTGCCAGAATTTAATTACTGAGATCATCCCATCCATCTAAAGTTGATTTCTGCAGAATTTTAAGCTATGGGATCCTACCTTGACTCTCTCTGACCTCTTTGAAATATTCTCTTCTAAAATCTAATTTTCATTCATTCAAATATTTATGAAGCACCTACTGTGTACTGTGCTAGACGGTAAATATATCAGTGCAAAGAGTGAAAGAATTCTTATTAGCAATAAACTTACATTCTAATGGGGGACAAGGTCATATAAAAATGTGTATACAGTCTAAGTACAAATTTGATCAATAAGAATGTATACAAAATAGTTAAATGCAAAGTAATTTGGGAAGGAGAACTCTAGCAACTGGGAATCAAGAAAGGCTTCATGCAGAAGATGTTGTCTGAAATGTCTCTTAAAAGAAAACAGGGACTCTTGGAGATGAACTGCACTGCAGGCCTAGGAGCAGCCAGCTCAACAGATAAAAGAGATGGAGTACCGCAGCACATGAGGAACAGAGAAGATCAGTCTGACTGGATTTCAGGGTATGGGAGAAGTAAGGAAGAAATTCTTTTGAATAAGAATGTCCCATAGACATCTCAAACTTAACATGTATGTAATAATAGCACCTTCAAAAGAAACAGAAAATTTTAAAAGAGTAGTGGATTTCAGGGGAAAGTTAATGAGTTCTATTTTGGAAACAAGTACTTTTGCAATTTTGGGGAGAGGGGAATTATTCCTCTGATGTAAACATAATTTCTCCTCATGATGTGGATTTGGAATTGTATATGGCACCTAAAGAGAGAATAAGAATGGTAAGAGTAGCACTGGTGTTTGACAAGCTAGGTGGAACAGTGGGTAGAGTGCTGAGCCTGAAGTCAGAAAGGCTCATCTTCCTGAGTTCAAATCTGGTCTCAGACACTTACTCACTGTGTGACCCTGGGCAAGTCACTTAACCCTATTTGCCTCAGTTTCTCATCTGTAAACTGGGCTGGAGAAGGACATGGCAAATCACTCCAGAACCTTCCCCAAGAAAACCCCAAATGGGGTGACAAAGTCAGACACAACTGAAATGACTGATCAAAGGATCTTGTGAACCACTTTCTGTAGTCTGCTACAAAGAAGGCTGCATAACCACTTACTGTTGGAAGAGCAATCTAGCCTTGTGGTTTCTAGATGAAACTGAGAAAGGTCATAAATTTGGAAAAATAAAACAGAATAATGAAATTATTTCTTTTAATTAAATTAAATTAAGTTTCTTTTAATGATCTTGTTTTATGTATTAGATATGTGCCCTCACACTAATATATTTTACAGTTAGGCATTGACTATTCAAATTAAAAAAGAATTATCAATATTATTTAGATAACATTTTGAAGTTTATAGTTTTTTACATGTGTTTTCTCATCTGACATCACAGCAACCCTGTGGGGTAGGTGTTATTGTTATTCCTACCTTATAAATGAGCCATTGAGGCTGAGAGAGGCTATATGACTTGCCCAGGGTCATGTAGCTAATAAATATCTGAGGCAGAATCTGAACTTGGTTCTTCCTGACTCCAGAACTCTGTTCGCGGTCCCACCTACTTGCTATATCATCACCACAACCATCTTCTACCAAAATGTTCTTCTGATGGCCATTCATGAAATAGATATGTTTTGGAAGTTCCTACAGGTCTTGCCACCAAAATGTGAGCTATAGCAGGTTCTATTAGATATTCAAATTTAGATCCAATGGCAGTCTCTATGTGTCTTGGCTAAAAACCAGATTATCTCAACTCCTGGAAACAAAGGGGAAAATTCTCATTATTGGGGAATAAACGAATATATATTATGTTCTATGATTGTAAAGGAATATTACTGTTCTGTAAGAAATGACAAACAAGATTATTTCAGAGAAACCTGGGAAAACTTCTATGAAATGATGTAGAGCAAAGTGAGCAGCACTGGGAGAATAAATTGAACAGCAATAACAGCATTGCAAAGAAAAATAAGTTGGAAAGACTCAAGGTGAATGTGATGGTGAACCATAACTCCAGAGGACTGAGGAGGAAGCACCTTAGCCTTATCTTCAGAGACGTGTGATCGACTCGATACAGAATTAAGTATGCATTTTTAGACAAGGCAAATATGTGGATTTATTTTCCTTGGCTATGTTTATTCATTACAAAGATTGTGTTTTTCTTTCCTTTTTTTTAATTGGAGAGGAAGAGTCTGAGTAGGGACAGAGGAACCAGTGATAGGGCATACCTCACCCCAAAAAAAAGGTCTTGAAAGCATTTGCATTGAGGAGAAAGAAGTTCAGAAGAAAGCACAGACAATAAAGCAGGACATCTTTGAAAGTAATATGTTGAATTTATTATGTACTTTTTAAAAAAACAAACTGTAAATAATAGAAATTTGAATTTTCACATAAACTCCTCTGTTTCTGTTTTGTCTTGTATATGGAAATGTCCTTTTTGGGTGCTTGCTAAAGTCAGACAAAAATAATAAATGGTTGCCATTTAGCTAATTGATTAATTTATTGATATCTTGTTATCTTTTTGTGAGGGCTTTTGGGTTACTACTGGCCTAACATTTTTCCTACATCTTATAGAAAAGATACACCACCTTTTGAGTTCAAGTCAGTTTTTTCCTCACATTTGACTCTACTAGAACAGGAAATCTTTCTGGCTCAAGAAATATATTGTAATTCTGGACAGGAAGAAACATCATCATCTTTTGAGTCACTCTTTTATTGCTATTAGACAATCCTTGTGATAGATCATGACACTGTGATGATAGGATGAAAGCTTGTGTTGCAGTAAGAAATATACTTGGAGATAGGTATCCATGGGCATCACAGGCTGATATTAGTTGATGGGTCTATTTACTTCTCTCATAACCACTGAACTGGAAGATACCTTAGAGATCATCAAGTCCAACACTCTTATTTTACATATGAGCAAGCTGAAGCCCAGAGAGTTGAAGTAACTTGCCTGAGCAGCTCATAACAATGTGCCATAGATAGTGAGGTAGAGCTGGGATCCCCAGCTCCAAATCCAGGGCTCTTTCCATAGCACCAAATTGCTTCTACATTATAAAACATTACAAAATAGAACAATTAAAACTTACAGTGTTGAAAAATCTGGTGGACAAAACTTGAATTTTCATACATTCATTTGCTTTTAAGCTGCAGATGTGTCTTTTGGATCTATTAAAATAATTGCCATGGGCAGTCACACCCTTCAACCAAGATTCAGCAGTGTGCGGATGTGAAGAGATTCCTCATTTACTACTGTCATCAGTCTAACTACTGGGGAAATCATTCAGGAACAATAAAACCTTGAGGTTTGGTGATGAGGAGTAACCACTATTCTTCTATATTTGCCAATAGGAGCAGTTACTGACAGGGCTAAGAAATAACTTCAGCATGATACTTATTATTTCATAATAATATAAAACATCAACACATTCTTCTTTTGGAAGCCCACATTATTTTAATTCTACTGTCACAAGAGAACATTCTTTGCTAAATTATTCATCTAAAATCCAGTAACTGATATTTCAAAGATCTGTGACTGTACCTTCTAATACAGGTCATAACCTCTCTAAGTCTGCCTCAGTAGAGCTTAGGTCAGAAAAAATCATCAGTCAGTGGTCAACTGTATGAGAAAAAAATGTATTTTTTGCTCATATTTAATCAGCACTTTCCCCAGAATCTTTGTCTTCTTGCTTCAATTAAACTCATCTGAAAAAAAGAGCTTGGTTAATTTTTAAATGACTAGTCATTTTGATTTATGGGCAAAAACTATTGTGCAATTTTAAGGACATCTCTGCCCATCAAAATAACGTATTGATGATTGATAAATTGCTAGTTTATCAATAAATCACTAAATTATGTCTGGGCACATGAGCAGTATGATGAGAGGAAGCATGCACAGCATAGTGGGTGGAGGGCCAGCCTTGTTGCTGGGAAGATCTGAGGCAAAGTGAAACCTCTGATACTGTATCTGTGTTACTGTAACATGTCAAAACTCCTGTTTGTTTGTTTCAGGAAACTTTCTAGGAGTGTAAGTTATAGATGAATAACTGGCCTGTTGCACTAATTAAATTGCATTGAAATTCCTTATACTAATTAAATAGTAAGTCCCCAAAATTAATGTGGTATAAAAGAATGATAAGAGGAGTCATTTATATAGCACTTCAAGTTCACAAGGTGTGTTTGGTCATCTTAACAATCTTTTAAGGAAAATAATGCATTTATTATTTTTTCATTTTAAATAAAGAAACTGAGCCTCAGAGAGGATCAAAGATTTTTCCAGGGACACACAATTAGTAAATATTGAAGATAAGTCTCAAAATTGTTAGACCTTCAGGTTCTAGGTCCCATCCTCTTTCCACTAGACCATGGTGCTATGACTCTATTTCCAAACAGCCAGATTGGAAAAGGTCTCACCCTAGCACAAGGAGAGTGAGACCAAGGAGACAGACATGAGTGAGAATATGAAAAATGGAAGAAGAAAGAGAAAGAAGACCATCGATAGAGCATTAGATGGAGTGGGGTTGGGGTGGGGTAGGGAAGGTACCAGGAGAAAGGGAATGATGGAGGCCAGAGGAATGCAACTGGAAGAGAAGACTGTCCCTTCTTAAATGGAGGTTCTGAGAAGAGAAATCCATTCAGAGGGAAGGGCCCCAGAGTTGGAGGATACTTGTAAGGTGTTCTTACAAGTATCTTACAGGTTCTTACAAATTCTTTCTAAGATATCCCTGGGTAGCACCCATTGACACTCTCGCTGTGGCAGGGAATTCACTGCTTCCTCAAGCAGACTCTTCCACTTTGAGATAGTTCTCATTATTTGAAAGTTCGTCATGCCAAGTTGAAATCTTCCCCTACCTTGCAACTTCTGCCTTTGCATCTTTGTTCTGCATACTGAAACCACACTCAATCAGTCTAGTTCTTTTTTGATGTGGTGGGAGAAAATAACCTGGAAGTCTTAGTGGACTGCAAGTTCAGTGTAAGTCAGCTGTGTGATTTGGCATCTCCCCCCAAAAAAAGGAATTACTTCTTGAGCTACATTCATCTAAGCACAGTCCAGAATGAAAAAAGTCATAATCCTAGTCAGAACAGAACTATTGAATGTAGTCTTAGTTCCCCCAATTTAGAAGGAACTTTGACAAGCCTGAATAAATCCAAACAGGAGTTCTTAGTTTTGTTGTGTCACCAGACCCACTGACAGTCTATAGATCTCTTCTTAGAAGAATGTTTTTATGTATATAAAATAAAATACTAATATTAAATATATAATAAAATACTAAGAAAACTAATATATGAAAATACAGTATGTGTGTGTGTGTGAGTGTGTGTGTGCATAAATGTATAGACTACCAGGTTAAGAACCTCTGATACAGGAAGCACAAACAAGCTAGTTAGCATAAAAATTGATTTAAGGAATTTGGAAGCCATAGGTGTGGTGGGCAGTGGGGAGGCCAGAGAGGGTTCATCCTGGGAAAGAGAAAACTTAAAAAGAGATACAATTTCTGTCTTAAAAAATTTGAGAGCAGCTGAGATTTCATTTTGTTTACTTCAGTTCAATTCAATAAACATTTATTAGGCACCTAAATGCAAAGCACTATGCTAGACATCAGGGATACAGGGCCAATGAAGCAATCACTGCCTTCAAGGAGCTGAGTTCTATGTTATTTTGTTTTATTCCTTTTTTCCACAATTAATTATTTATTTTATTTTAAATTTATGCAATAAAACATATATATCCATAACATAAAATAATTTTTAAAAGATTACAAATGAAACTAAAACCTATTATGTAAAATTTACTATCCCCGGCAATACTAGTCTATACTATTAGTAGTCTAGATTACTAGGTCTATTTCCAAAGATGGTTAGGGAAAAAGGAAAAGAATTGATACATTCTAAAATGCTTATAGCAGCTTTCTTCATGGTAGTAAAGAACTGGAAATTGCAGGGATGCCCATCTATTAGGGAATGACTGAGCAAGTTGTGCTTCAGGATTGTGATGGAATATCTTGTTTTATTCTGAGAGACAGAACTAGGATCAGTGGATGGAAGGGGGACAGACTTATTAACCTCAACATAAAGAAAAAGTTTCTACCAAAACTACTAAAACTGTTCAAATGTGTAGTGAATCTCCCTCTGGCAGTGAATTCCCTGGAGGTTATGGGCTCTTGACCCTCGAAGAAACCTTGGAGTGGTTAAATGACTTGCTCAGAGTCACACAGTAGAGAGTATTAAAGTCAGGGTATAAACCTAGTTCTTCAATTAGAGGTGGAATACTCTTTCTTGGGCATTTTATTTATACTTTGAATTAGAAGGAGTTTGACTAGATGACTTCTGACATCCATTCTAACTTTCTATCTATGATCTATTTCTTACTTTAAAGTTTTTTTTAAAAGAATTATTTCTACTCAAGAGAAAACAAGTGGATATTGAGTACTGATTGCTCTGACTATGATAGGCAGATGGATAAATAACCCATAGCCCTGGTCCATCAGAATATATCTAAATGTATGTCTGTATGCATGTATACATGTATATACATGTGTATATACATATTTACATATATGCATGTAGATATGTGTTCATACATATATGCACACATGTTGTATCTCTATCACTATGGACATATACATGTATGCATATAACACATATATACACATATATATAAATCTACATGCATATATATTTATATTTGTACAACCACTGAAGATAGACAATGAACTGGATCCAGAATTCAGTAAAAGAGAAGTCTGAGTTGCTTTGGGAAATTATGCATTGCTTTAAATAAGTGCTGTCAAACTCAAATAGAAATGATTAACACCAAATTACACATAAGGGTCCCTGTAGGCCACATATTGATTTAGTTTTTAAAAGTGATATTATCCATATTGTATTGTAGTTTAATTTAATTTGTTAAATATTTCTCAATTACATTTTAATCTAGTTTGATCCATACTCAGAAATACTGGGGACATCATGTGACCTTCAGACCTTGTGTTTAACACCTCTGCTATAAATGACCCTAAGTTTATCACTCTAACAAATGTTTTCTAAACATAGGTTTTCATTCTAATGTTCTGTGAAAATATATGGCTACAAATTACAGAGCACCACAATCTCTGAAGAATCAAAATTTCTTTGCCCAAGACACAATGGAGGAAAGCATGATGGGCATAGATAGGCTGAAGCATATTTTTGTTGTTGTTCAGTTGTCTTCAACTCATCATGACCGCATTTTGGGTGTTTTTGGCAAAGATACTGGAGTGGTTTTCTATTACCTTCTCTAACTCATTTTATAGATGAGGAAATTGAGGCAAATGAAGTTAAGTGACTTGCCCAGGGTCACACAGCTAGTAAGTTTCTGAGGCTGGATTTGAACTCAGGCCTTCCTGACTCCAGATCTGGTGTTCTATCTACTGCACCATGTAGCTGATCCATGTAACATATTGTCAGTGAATATGGTAATATTCCCATTAAAAAGACACCCCCAAAAAGTCAAAGCTATCAGAAAGATGTATGATCAGAAAAGATAGTGGGCTGGTGTCAAAGGAGAACAAAGGATAATCACTGGTTTGATTGATGCTTCCACCCTGTAGAATCAGGAAACCTAGAGAATGACTCCAGTGCATTGGTTGGAAGACCACCTATGGAGGATACATGGATATTGGCAAGAGACACAAATGGGTTGCAATCTCAACCATTGAAGGAAATATACACGTAGACAAGACTGCAGATTCATTGCAGAACTGAAGTACACTATGATACACAGACTAGACACCCCTTCTCCATCCTGATTTCCCTTTTCTGTAGATGATCAGGGTAATCATTTTTAAAGTAAGCCTTTCTGAAACCCGTCTATAACTAACCACATGTGTCTAGGAATCTGCTCCCATGACAAAAGAGAGAAAGAGGAACAGAAACTTCTTAAGTTGACCCAGCAGTAGTTTCAGTTCTCCATAATGAAGAGCTTTGTTAGCTGACAGAAGGCTCTCATCCACCTGGGAAGACCTTAAAGAGGTTGGAAACCATTTGCTTTCTGTTGCAAATTCCTGGCTGGATCTCAACCAAGGAGGCAGAATTAGTTTGCTCTCAACCTCCAACCTGGGAGTTTCATGTGAGGAAACTTCCAAAGGCTCCCTGGGTAACACCTTATCAGACAAACTCCTAAGTATAATTAGATTTCACAGGGTAAAAACACCATTTTCTCTTCTGGGGTGTAGTTCTGTCACTAGGCAAAGCAGAAATGACCTTCACCCCTGGAGCTCCAGTGTAAAATGACTTTTTTTCTAGTATGCCATTTCTAGACTATTTAATCTGAGATTGATGATGTATCAACACTTTATCATCCATTGGTTAGATCAATTCTAAAGAAATCTGGTCCTCAAGAACTCACAGACAAACTCTTCCATGAGTAAAAATGTGAAGTACTCCCACTTCTCCACACTCTGGTTTAGTCATCATTTCCTTGTCTGTGTTATCTGCCTTACCATCTCCCTCCTGGGCTATTACCAATAGCTTTTAGAAAAGCTTCCTTATATCATTCTTTTACACCCTGCTTTGAATATTGGTCAATGTGTTGCATCTCTGGTAAACTTTCATTTGAAGCCTTTCAAGCTTTATCTTGAGTCATGAATGAAAAACTTAATTTCATACCAAATAAATCTTAGGAATCATCAAGGATTGAACATGAAGTAGGTGTAGAAGACATTTGAGAGTGAGGTCAACAGAGCTTTGATGTAAGAGTGGTACTATTTTCTCAAACTAAAAAGTAGTCATCTTTAAGGTCCACTGCTGTATCCGACCCAGGGAAACTCCAGATAATTGGGTCCTTTTCTGTCACTCACTATTCTTTATCACAGTAGCTTACAGACGTGGTCAAACTCACTTTGTCAGTTATACATCAAGTATCTCAATTACCAAGTTATCACCAACTCATCACTCTGGTGAGTTCTCTCATTTCCAGGCTAGGTACCAAACAGAGCCATAGTAAAAGAAGCCTAGGGAAGAGCTCATAGATATGCACCTATGAACTCCTGCATCTCACCTACCTCTGCTTCTACTTTTTCATCAAATCAGTAGAACCCCAGAACATCACAAAGAGATCATCTAGAAAAGGGAATACTCCAGGTTATTTCTGTACCCCAGTCAGGCTTGGTGGCGCATGCCCATAATCCCTTTCACTAGGGAGACTGAGTCAGGATCACTTGAGCCTAGGAGTTCTGATGGGTAGTAGGGCTAAAGCTGATCAATGTCTGTACTAAAGCGAGTTCCTCCCCACCCTGGAGCAGGTCATCTGAGGAGGAGCTAAAGGTCCCAGATCAGAACGGGAACTGGTCAAAGCTTCTATACTAATCAGCAGTGAGGTCAAGCTCATGAGTATCCAATGCACTTGCAGCATAGGCAAGGTAAAGAGATTCAGTCTCAAAACACACACACACACACACACACACACACACACACACACACACACACACACACACTCTATCTATCTATCTGTCTGTCTGTCTGTCTATCTATCTATCTATCTAATTCTGCACCCCTAAGGCTTACATCAGTTGGTTCCTCTCCCTATTGCTAAGTATTACCAAAGGCAACAAGATTGCAGCCAGTCTTTCATCATTCAGAAATAGCCATTGCCCTGCTGTCTTCTCAAATATTGTGGCTAAATTTCTGCTTTTATAAATACACAGGTGAAGTTATACATTGGACCTGTCATTAGTTACAACACTTTGAATAATGTGTGTAGGAAACATCTAGAATAGCCATTCCTTTTGAGAAGAAACATTTAAGGAATTAGGAAAAAAGATCACAAGCCTGAAAGAGAGGTATGATATTATAATGATAGGAAACTGCAATTATCCAGAAATTCTCTGCCAAAGCAAAGTACCTAATAATGTTTCAACTTGACTGAACAATAATTCAGCCCCCCAAAAGTGGAGGAACTAACATAGGGAAATTCTATACTGGATCTGATACTAACAAGCAGGAACTATTCACATGGGTAAAAGTGATGGGAACTTTGAGAGGAAGTTATCATTTTCCCTTGTATTTATGACAGAGAAAGAGAAGGCTAGACATAGTCTGACATGCATTCCAGATTTTAGAGAGGAAGATCTGAAACGGTTCAGAGGAAGATAAGTGGGATAGGGAAACAGTACAGATAATAAAGGATAAATACAAGAACATGGACAGTAATAGGCAAATAGTGTCAGCAGCATGGAAGTTCATCATGAGCTGAAAGTGGGAAGAGAAGTTAAGGACAATAATGGATGTTTAATATTTTTAGCTATATTGTGGGAAAGAGGAAAGGAAGCACAGATTACAAAGAAATAGCGTAGCTTTATCTCTCGATCTCAGTTCAATCTAACTTTATTTCTTTTGTTGACAAGGTTACTAAACTAGTATTTCAGGGGAATCCTTGAATTATAGTATAACTAGATCTTAGCAAAGAATTTGATAACATCTCATACTACTCTTACAGAAATGATAGTTATATGGGCTAAGTGGTAAAATAAATAAAAGGATCTGAAATCAGTAAATGACCAGTGGTCATAAAGAATGATTAATTAATGGTTCAAAATCAAAGCTGGTGGATTATAGGCAACAACCTGACTGAACTTTCCCATCATTCCCCTCCAAACAACTTTAAAATAACTCTTCAAATCAAATTTTGAAGTGACAGAACCAACAGAAAGTCAGAGTGAGACATTTTTTCTAGCCTAAAACATCTTAGGAAGTTGGCAGGAGAGGTCTGTCACACTGGGGCGTGTCTTATCTTGGAGCATGGCAGCATCACCAGTGGTGGACCTTGGAGGTGGCTGCAACAGTGGCAGCAGGCATTTGGGAGCTCTCAGCCCAGAGACCATAAGGGGTTGGACAACTGGTCAAAAAAAGACTGCTAGCACTGGGCACAGCTGGAGCTGACTGGTTTTTGGGTCACAGTTACAGGGTTGAGAAGAATACTTGTGCTTAGTCACAATGGAGCAGGGATCCTCATCCATTCCAAGGCAGCAAGGAACACTAGCACTTAAAGTTGGCTGGATATCTTAGATCCAGAGGGAAGATAGAAATTGAAAGAATCCACTGATCACCTTCTGAAAGAGACCCCAAAATAAAAACTTTCAGAAATACTATGGTCAAATTCCAGAGTTCCCAGGTCAAGGAGAAAATATTGCAAGCATCCAGAAAGAAACAATTCAAATATCATGGAGACACAGTCAGGATCACACCAGATTTAGCAGTTTCTATATTAAAGGAGTAGGGGGCTTGTAATATGATATACCAGAAAGCAAAGGAGCTAGGATTACAAACAAGAATCACCTACCCAGCAGAAAGGAATATAAGTCTTCAGGGGGGAAATAGATATTTAATGGAATAGAGGACCTGTAAGTATTCCTGATGAAAAGACCAGAATCAAATAGGAAATTTTCAAACACAAGACTCAAGAGAAGCATTAAGTGGTAAACAGGAAAGAGAAATCATAAGGGACTCAATCAAGTTAAACGTTTCATGTTTCTGTATGTGAAGATGACACATGTAACTCTTAAGAAATTTATTATTAGTGGTACCGTTACAAGTGTGATTCAATTATGTTGGGATGATCTCCAAAAAAGAGAATGTAGGAGTGAGAAAGATATGTACTAGGAGAAAGGGAAGGGGTAGGTAGTATGAGGAAAATTTTCCCACACAAAAGAAGCATCCAAAGAAGAACTTTTATAGTAGAGGGGAAAATAAGGGAGTGGCAGATAATATTTGAATCTCACTTAATGGAATTGGTGCAAAAAGGAAAAACTGTTATCTGTAGATTTAGTTAACCAACTGAGTATAAATAGGTATATCCATCTGAGTACACATACTGAGTGTGTGTGGGTATGCGAGTCTGTGGGTGGGTGTGTGTGTGTGTGTTATTTTTTTTTCTTTTTCTCTAATAATCTCTGGAAATGGACCTTAGCATTGCTGGGTCAAAGGTATAGGCAGTTTAATAACTCTTTGGACATAATTCCAGAGTGCTCTCCAAAATGATGAAATCAGTTGACAATTCCACCAACAATGAATTAGTGTCTCAATTTTCCCCACATCCCCTCCAACATTTATCACTTTTCCCTTCAATCATTTTGGCCAATCTGATAGGTGTAAAATGATATCTCAATTGTTTTAATTTACATTTCGTTAGCCAATAATAATTTTGAGCATTTTTCCATATGACTATAAACTGTTTTGATTTCTTTATCTAAAAACTTCCTGTTCATATCCTTTGACCATTTATCAATTGGGAAATTATTCATATTCTTAAAGATTTGAGAAAGTTCTTTATGCATTTGAGATATGAGACCTTTATATGAGAAACTGTCTATAAAATGCTTTTTCCAATTTTCTGTTTTCTTTCTGATCTTGATTGCATTGGTTTTATTTGTACATCAACTTTTTAATTTGATGTAATCAAAATTATCCATTTAACACCTCACTTTGCTATCTCTTGTTTATTCATTTATTGTTTGCTTATTCATAAGTCTGACCAGTAATATGTTCCATGTTCTTCAAATTTTCTCTTACTGTCTCTATATCTAGGTCATGTGTCCATTTTGCCCTTGTCTTGGTAAATGGTATCAGGTATTGGTCTATGGCCAGTTTCTGCCATGCTGCTTTCCAATTTTCCCAACAATTTTTATCAAATAATGAATTCTTATCCCAAAATTTTAAGTCTTTACCCTTGTAAAATATAAGGTTGTTATATTTATTTGCATGTATGTGAGCTCTCCAAAGAATCATGTTAGAATCCCATATTGAATATCATGGGGGGAATTATCATGACTTAGACTCCAAAGGCTGTATTAGTATTAACATTCCATCTCTCCTTTGCTTCCACCATACTCATTTTTGCATTCCACATATCTGTGTACATGTGCTATCCTTACCCGCTCTGTCTTCCAACACACCCACACCCAGTAGAATGTATTCTTCTAGAAGTCAGGGATGCCGTGATCCTTTATCTTTGTGCCTTTTACATTGTAGGGTTCAATAAGTGTTTTTAAGTGAAGTTAAATAAGAAGGAGGGTTTCCTGTAGATGAAATCAATGTTCCCTTGGGAACCAAAGGTTGGTTTTCTTCTTAAACCCCTTAATTAGCTGCAGCATTATAGCAGTGACAGACATGGAACCTAGATTTGCCATGGGTCGACCCAGCTCAGAGACACATTCTTTGTGTGACAATGAGAAAGTCATGTTACTCCTGAGAACCTAAATTTCTTCTCCAGTAAAATGGATAATATAATTATATTTGCAGTAGCCACCTTGCAGTATAGTTCTGAGGAACACAGCTGGAAAGCCTTCAGTACTATAAATAAGTGAGTGATCAGTATTATCATGGCCTTAGTTTTGAGAACAAGCCACTCCAATCTGCTGCCTGGGTCTGTGAATGAGAGCTGGAAGCCCTGGTGGATTCTAACAGCCTTGGGGAAGTTCTGATATAGGCCAAGGGAGTTGGTAACTCAAGGCAGGGGCCAAATCAGGCCTGAATTTTCACAGCCTCCCACCTTAGAAGGGTTGTCCCATATAGATTCACCCTTAGACAATTGAGGCTAAAATCAAAGAAGCTTGTTGTATTTAGACAAATCAGAGAAAGAGAGAGAGAAAGAGCAAAATGGGGATTTTGAAAACACAATTAAGTAGATCAAACATCATTCCAACAAAGTATGACTTTAAAAAAATTTATTTATGAGCAAAATATATAATAATAACACTTTGCAAATATAGTTAAAAGACAAAAATAATTAAGATATTGCACACCAAAAATAATTAAGAAAGTATTGTAGGTACTATAATAAGCAATAAATTATCTTGTTATATTACACTTAATTTTTTCATTTTAATTACACGTTCAAGGGTGACATTTTGACTTTGAAGAGAAAGGCTGGATTTCTATTGTCCTGACTTTCAAAGTATGCTATGCACTTGATTCAACTATAAATAAGTTTGACTTTTCACATAAACAATTCATTTCTGAGATTAAAGGCAGAATGGTTATGTTTAACTAAGTCCTCTACTGTGAGCCAGGGAAGTACCATGGAATAATGAGCACACTGGCCAAAGGACAGCCTTGGCATTGAGAAGACTCAAGTTCAAGGTCTGTCTATGACATCTACTGGCTCTGTGATGGACAAATTGATTAGCCTCTCAGTGCCTCCACACAACTCTCTAGAACTATAAATTACAGGGACGGGTCTGTATCAGGAGAGGGAATTTCCATGTTAAGACCTCTCCACACTAAAAAAAAAAAAAAAAAAATCACAGTTCCAGAACAAAAGCCTATAGCGGCAGATTGGAGTTTCTCCTGGCCTGCAGGGGTTTCTCCTCTTAAATGACTAAATTACAAATATAGAAGGGAAAAAACATGGAACCCAAGAAAATTATATTCTATTCTATTATAAAGGTTTTTAGAAAGGGCAAAGTACCAAAAAAAAAAAAATAGCCTTCCATTTGTTATTTTCTAAATCAACTTTTTTGTATACATTAGGTTATTTGGGTATTTAGGGATTAGTTACTAATATATAAATATATCTCTATTCTGAATGTAAACCACATTTTACATCAAGAAAAGGATAAGAATCCTATCAGATGTATTGGTAGATGTATCCCTCCTTATCCCCATATATAGATTACATAAGTCATTTTATCCAAGTAGGATTTATCCAAGTAGGAAAAACCCAGCACAGTTCTGAGCAAAGAGTTTATGTTCAATAAATTAATGAAATAAATTAACTGGATCAGGCCATCCGCCCCATGGGTTCTGTTTCTAACAACTAAACCAGCTGTTGCTCTTCAGAACTTGAGTAACACGGTTCAAAAAGATGTCATATTCAAGTTGCTTGGTTCCTTGGAAAAAGTAATAGTGTCCTACAAACGAAAAACAAATTTAAATGATTACATGCTTAGAATCATAGACTCTTAAATGTTGGAAGGGCCCTCAGTCTACAGATGAACAGGAAGTTCATCTATAACATGGATGGAAGCCCAGTCTACAGCTGAACAGGAAGTTCATCTATAACATCTTCAGGTAGGGATGACCCAATCAGTGTTATAGCCCGTGGTAGGGAACTCAGCAGTCCTCTCCTCCCACAAACTCATTTCATTCTAGGTATTTGTTAATTAATCAATTTTTATTAATTTTTACACATATATCAGACAAAAACCATTTTCTAATTTCCAAATCATGCTGCATATACTCTGCCTCCTCCTGCTATAGGAACTTGACTCTGACCTCTGAGATCCTGGGTTCCTAAAGTTGAGGAGTCACCTTATCTTACCCCAAACCAGGCCATCTCATTCCTTAGCCATTTCCAAATCATGTCACAGACTGCATATCCTCTTTCTACCTACTTTTTCCAACTCTAACCTTCCCTTTATAGGCTGTATTTCCTTATTAGAATATGAGTTCTTGGAAGGCAAAAAATGGCCTTGATTATTTGTTTTGGTATCTAGTTTAGCGCAGCTCCTGGCTCCTAATAAGCCTTTGATATATGTTTTTTTTCTTTCATTCATTCATTCATGGGACAGTCTTAAAGTACTTGAAGACAGTTTACCTTTTCCCCTCTAAGATCTTATCTCTTCTAGGTCAAATATCTTTCGTTCAAATTCATCCCTATTTTGATGAGGAGGCAGGTGGGGAGTAGGTAGGATTACAATTAGAAATCAGGAAGGCATTAGAATCCCAAAGCTACCTCTTTCCTTCCTGCTTAAGTTTCTTTGGGAAATTTTTAATTTATCACTAACCTCCCTAAAAGGTGGTGCACAGACTTGAATACAATGCTACAACTATAGGGTGGACAAGGGCAGAGCCAGAACTGATCACAGTTGAGACTCTCATTGTCTTTCTGTTAAACCCCAAGCACCTGTGAAAGCATTGTAAGATTACATTCGCTTTCTTAGCCTCTCCGGTGATTTATATTGAGCTTGTCATCCACCAAAACCCAGTCCCATCCTGTACCTTTGACATTTTAAAATGCAAGGAGGCAGTTCTACTTTAATCCCTATTCAATGTTATCTTCTTATATTGAGTCCATTGTTTTATCTTATCCTGGTCATTGCCTTTTTTCATTAGTGTGTCATCTGTAAATCTAATAAGCATGTCTTTCTGTTCTCCTAGATCTTAAAGAGGATAGGACTCATCTATTTTTGAGAGTTCAGGAAACCATTTAATGTCCTGGGGCTACTTAATGAGAATGGATGTGATTTTTCTCTTGCTGGGCTGGAGGTGGTGGAAGCCACAGAATGAAAATCTTCACAGGTACCTCTAGCCCTGTAAGCATGTATCGTGGGAAGGGCAGGTCCCCTGTTGGTGGGATAGAATAATTATAAAAGCCAGGACAGAATTGTAACGATCAAATTTGAACTTGGAAGAAGATGAGGAAGGAGAAAATGAGCCTCCCTCCCTTCTTGCAGAGATGGGAAATTATGGGTATGACACTCATCAGACTTGTTGACGTATATGTTTGGAAATTTTAAACAACAGCAAAAAAGAAGCATAAGTGGAGCCCTAAAGTTACCCAGTCACAATGGTCAGGTGAGTGGCTAATTAGGAGGAAACTTTGCAGGAAGATTAGATAAGAGAACTAGGAGCTCCACCCCATGAGTAGTTACTATTTACAATGCAATTGGCGATGGAAAATGGAGCTTGAGATCCCTGGGCAATGGTGTCCTTTGATCTAAGTTTAGTCTTCTTCTATCTGGACTCTTGCAGCCGAAGATCAGCGGAACCTCTTTTATTATTATTGTAAACATTCTTCCTATATGTACCACGTACACATCCACCAACCCTGGCTCTTCTCCATCTTATCTAGGGCTAGCCTATCTTAAGTCTGCTCATAGGCCCCAAGGAACAGTGCTAGCTCTGCAGATCCTTGAGTCAATGCCAACACTTTTAAGGGAAAGGGATAGGGCTCTAGGCATTGTCCAGGGTATGCTCCCTTGTTCCTCTTTCAGGGAATAGAAGTCTTTCCACTAATGTCCCACATAATTAGGTATCCTCTTGGCTACTGTACAGACAGGAATTTAGCTGAGAGCAGATGTCATGAACTGAGGGCACAATCTCACTGAAAACTCCTTAGGAATTTGAGAGACACTAACAGTGTCTCTCTCAGACGTTTAGAGAATGCTACCATAGGTCCTCAGCTCATCCTTATCTCCACTCCCTACCAAAGTCTGGCTATGGGAACCCTGAAGAGGATTGGGTGCTTGTGTTATCTTTGCCAGTTTATTTCCATGTCTATCCCTTAACAGTATAGAGAAGCCCCTTCAGCAGGAGAATCTCAAAATGGCTTCTTGTTTCTTAAATAACTTCAAAATGCTTACTGTTGTGATAAAAGGCAGCTTGCACTTTAGGTCCAATTCCTCGAAATGCTGTAGCAGTCTGTCTGGGATAACCCCTGTCCATCGATTGACTCTTCTCATCATATCTGAGCAAAGAAATCATTAAGAAATGCTCTATCAGAAATTTGGATAGTAGTCAATCTTCTATCTATTCCCACATCCCCCAAAGGTTTTCTGGTACTTGGATCCATTTTCTCCCTCCTTCCTTCCTTCTTTTCTTTCTTCTTTCCTTCCCTTTCTTCCTTCCTTACTTCCTTTTTCTTTTTTAGGGGATAGGGTAGAGGAAATAGGGTCTCCCCATCTTAGCCAGGTTTGAAATGTAGCAGCATCCATGAACATGACCCTTCATTGATTGCCACAGCAACTTTGACCTGCTTTGCTCTTTATTTTCCCCTGCTTTGTTTGTAACCTTGGTCAATTCAGTCCCTTTTAGGCAGACTAGTGTCATTCCCTCCTCCCCCCTCCGAGGAGTTTACTCAATGTGTATGCCCAATCAGTTTAAGCCCATTGGTGCCCATAACCCTTTGTCTCAGATCCACCAGGCTCAGCCTCCCCTCCACCCTAGCAGGAATTACTGGTGAGCACAGCCACATCCAGTAACTCTCTTCTTTTTTAAGAGCTTTCACCTATGAATTTTTAAAGTTAGCAATATCCTTGTTGCATAGATGTTGCAGATATATGGAAGGTTGCGAGGAAACTTTAGAGATAATTCTGTCCAACTCACTCATTCCATAAATGAAGAAAATGCCTTGGAAGGCATGCGTCTTCCTTGAGGTCACGCAGCTACTTAGTGAAGGATAATTCAGGACTGAAACCCAGTTCCCTGCTCTACCACTTGCTAGTTGTATGATATGGGAAAAGTCACTTAAACTCCCAGGGCCTCAGTTTCTTCTGTAGTAGAAATGAGGTGAAAGGATTCACTGACTTCTGAGATCTCTTTCAGTTCTAAATCTATAGTCCCATGATCTTGACAGTCAGTACTTCTTCCAAAAAAGAGCAACATGACATAAAGAAAAGAGTGTTTTTAAGATCAAGAGACCTGCGTTTCAATCCTGACACTGATGGATTTTTACAAGCTATGTGACCACAGACTGGTCATGCTTCCTCTCTGATCATCAGTTTCCTCATTTATAAACTAGGTGTAATATTCATGCACTATGTTTTTTTTATAGAATTATTGCAAGGAAAGTATTTGTGAATGAGAATTCACCATATAAATGTAAACTCCTCCTAATATAGGGAAGGGGAGCTAACCACAGGGCCAGGACACCCTTCCCACCTCCTTTCTGCCTTTACATTTTTAAGACAAAGGTACTAAACAATGAATCTCACCTCCAGTAATTATTTTCTACAAAGAAATAGGTTTTTCCAGTAAAGGGGTTATGGACCGCTGCATCGACTTTTTCCACATAGCTTGGGAAGCCCAGAGAATAGATGCTCTTGGGATATCGTGTTAGGACATTCATTCCACTGACCACCCAGTACTTGCTGTCTGTGAAGAAAAATAACAATTTTAAAATACTACTTTTCTCTTTGTACAAGATTAAAAATGGGGCTTATAATGGAAGCATTGATAAAAGCTAACAGATGAATTTTAAAAAAGTAACAACTCTACAACATTTAGCCCACAATCCATTCCACAAATTCATCCAGATGGTGTCCACCTTTTCCATAATAACGAGTAGCTTGAAGAAATTTAAGAGTGAGGAGGACAGTATGTGCAACAAAAAAAAAAAATTCAGTCACTACTTGACATAGTTTCATTTTTTTAAGGCCTTGCCCAAGATTTTCAGTCATACATGCAGGTTGTATGTATTTGCAGGGCTATATTAATATTATACATTATTTATAATAAAAATAAAGCTAACGTTGTCTTTTGAGTGAGCAGATTGGAAAGTAGAAATATGCACACTTTCAACTCATTTTAGACCTATAAAAGCAATGAAAATTCAGAAACCCATTTATATTGACAAAAAAGTGTTCTTGATCAAAAGTTATCCTTGAAAAGACATTATTTCCCATCTCCCCATATATTCCTTCATTAATATGACTATCTTACTTTTTCACATATTACATTTGTGTTTGTTTTTAATAATCTTGTATTAGGTAGTAGGATCCCTTTCATTCAGTGTCTTCAAGCAGGAAACGAATGATTGATGTTGCATGAGTTGGTCTAGGTGGTTGTTAAAGTCCTTGGCACTTCTCTGATTATGATTTTGTATTAATATAATAAAGTACTGGAGCTATTCTGGGTGCCAGTTCACAGCAGAGAAGCTGCAAGTTTGGTATATACAAAAGATACATGAGTTAAGAATACCATACTATATAAAATCTATTCATGCTCCTTACTTTGAATTCCTTCATGTGTATTCACTGCCAAAAATAATTGAGAGAAAAGAAAACAAATATATGTAGTCACCTTTGAAAAGGAAAACTTGGTCCTTAGATTCAACTTCATAGGCAGCCTGAATACCCGATGGTAGGGATGGCCAGAATAAGGAAAACAAGTCAACGCTCACTTCTGGGTTCTGGGGCTGTTTCCGTCCTAGGAACCTGATAGGAAAGACAATGCATAGACAAAAGAATTAGCTCATTCTGTATTTAAGAGGCCTGAGTTCAAATTTGGCCTCAGCACTTACTGTGTGACCCTGTGGAAGTCACAACCTCTGTCTGTCTCAATCTCCTCAACTGTAAAATGGAAATAAGAATTGCATCCACTTTCCATGGTTGCTGTGAGTATCAAATGGGACAATATTTGTAAAATGCTTAGCACATTATAGTACTTGAAAAATATTTCTTTACTTCCTTCTAGAGAGACCTCAGCAGCAGTAGCAGCTGCTCTCATTTATTTAATGCTTTGAGGTTGTACCATGTATTGTAAAATAATCCCATAATCCTTCTCCAGAGGTCTCTCAGAAAAATAAAGACGTGCCTACTGCTGACCTACTATTAAAGCACGTGCATTTCCTTCCATGCATGTACTGGTTAAAGGTCCTTTTGTGTTGTCTTTACATGATGTGTATTTGTGACCATGTCACATTTGTCTTGGATTCTGATCTTCTGAACCCTAAGGGTTAGTCTAGTACAACCCTTTCAGCAGCACCTGAATTCTTTCCACCATGTGGAATTGGGCTACATACAGCAACAACTATGATGATTGGGAGCATACCATAATGGACAGTGCCTAAGCCTAGGATAGGAGGCTCAGATTCTAATATTGGTCCATACATAGAGTATGTGATGTGTATGTAATGCTAATCAAGTATGGGCCTCAGTTTCCTCATCTGTCAGAAGGGCAGGATAATACTTGTCCCACCTAACTCACAGAGTTGAAAGGATTAAACAGAATGATAGTTGTGAGCAAATAAAATAAAAAAGCCAGACAAATATTTGAGGACAATGATAGTGAGGAGGATGGCAATGTTCTCAGAAATAATGGATCATATAAAGTATTATTCCTGAGGTCCAACGGTAATAGTTTTTCATAGTTTCCAATATTCCAACATCAAAAGATAAATCTACTGTTGTTCCTATGAGACACAAGCCCCAGATCTGCCCCCCATACCACCTCCTTTGAATAGCTTTGAGTATTATTTTTCATGTTTTAAAGACAAGCTTTCTTCTTATGTTACACAGACCTCATGTCATCTAATATTAAAACTTTTAGTCCATTTAACTAAAAACAAGTCAATTAAGCTGATTGTCATTAGATGAAATAATCAGCCAATTAACCTTTTTTTTTAAAGTGGTTTGTTTGGGACCATATAGATAGAACTTGGCGTTCCACTGATACAGTTGTCAGTAGCTGGCTATATAAACTTTTAAAAGTTTCTCCATCTTTCTGGAGCTGTTTCCTTATCTCTAAAATGGAGATGTGAGGTCATGAGTTACAACTTGGTGAAGGAATAGGTTTGATGGAAATAGGTTTGCTGATCCAGTCAGAAGACTTGGGTTGATCTCTAGCCTTTACTACTTACTACCACTGAGTTCATAGTAGTTGACTCACCGCTCTGAGTCTCAGTTTTCTTATTCATAAAGTGAAAGGGCCAGTCAATAAAATTTATTAAGAACCTACTATATACCAGGTTTTGTACTAAGCACTGGGGATACCCAAAAAATAGTCCTTGTCCTTAAAGAGCTTATAATCTAATGGGAGATACAAAGAGCTAACAAATATGTGCTATGTATGCTAAATATGGTAAGAATAAGCTATGTTCGAGGTTGGGCTAAATAAATAACAATTAACATTTCTATAGCATTTCAGGGTTTGCAAAGGAAATTACAGCATTATCTCAGTTGATCTCACAACAACCCTATAAGGCAGGTGTTATAATTGTGCATTTAATATATGATTTTATAGAAGAGGTAACTAAGTTTGAGTGAGATTAACTGACTTGTCCAAGGTAACACAGCTAGGTGTCTGAGGCAGGCTTGAATCTAGGACTCCAAGCCCAGCACTATGCCATACTATCTCTCTCCCAGTTCCCTCTGAAGTCCCTTCCTTTATGATTCTACAATCCTACAAGATTAACTTGAAAGTTGACCTACCTGTCTTTAAAGAAAATAATTTCTCCTCGGAGTGTAGTGATAGCATCAAATGTCATGGAGGAACTGCAGAAGTCTGGCTTCTTGGTGGGTTTGGAGGGCAATTCTGGTGACTTAGTAGGACGAATCATTGGACCTCCTGAAAAAAGTCCCAGAAATATTTGGAAAACTTTGTATGCTATCATATGAGGAAAACTGTACTATGGAATCTATGGAATTATGTTAAGACATGACACATTTTCTTGAACAATAATGAATGCAGAATGAGCATTCTGCATTTTGTCTCTGAAAAAGTTAATGGATTGGTGATGTAAAAAAAAAATCCTATATAGCATGATTTTATATAATAGTTTCCCTTGACTAAGAAAAAGGAAGCTCTACTTTTATCTACTTTATCTGCATTTTACTTTCATGATTCTCTTGCAACTTTTCCCATGGAGTTACTCATCTGTTGGACACTCTTTTCAAAATGGAGAATTAGTTGGGGGAAGTAAGAAGTGCACCAGCCTCAGAGCCTGCTTATCTAGGTTCTAGGTTGCAGGCCGGCTTATCCAACTAGTTGACAGGGTCACCTTCATAAAATCAATTCACCCATCTAAGCCTTTTAGCTTGATTCATCTATAAAATCAGAGGGCTGGACTAGGTGATTTATAAAGGCATCTTCTAACTCCAATATCTTGTGATTCCATGGCCTCATTTCCTCATATTCATAAAAGATATTAGATGATGTTAAAAGATAAATCATTGGTGCCTACCATAAAGGGTCTGAATGCCTCTGATATCATCCTGAGAAAGTTGGAATCGTCTAGGTTCAACAGCCCTGTAGTTGGGGTACATTAAGGCTTGTGGATCCCTAGAGTGATCAAGACCCAGTGAATGGCCAAATTCATGAGCAGCAACAAGGAATAAGTTGTATCCTGAAAAGGAAACAATCTAGGTTAAAAATCTGTGATATTCATAGACAAGTATTAAATAAAGGATACAGTTATACAAATAAATGGGTCTCCTCATCAAGCCCAATTCTGGGAGCTCTTCTATTCCCACTGCAAATTACCAATGATTTAACTAAATTATCTGCTTTGAACCTTTCTTCCCTCCAGTCCAACTATTTCTAGTAGTTCACAGACTAGAAGTCCGCAAGAAAGAGGAAGCTGGGAGGAGAGAAATACATGCAAGAAGGAGAAGGAGCAGCCAAGTTTTTTATGTTTTATTTAGCTTTATGGATGGTAAAAAGGAAAGATCTCTGATAATAAAAGCTTTTCTAGACAATGAAAATATTCTAACCAGTGCATGGGTTTATCTAGCCCATTCCTTCACTCTCTAACAGGACCATATTTAAGCCAGAAATATAAAAATAACTTTCTTGGTAAAGAAAGCTAGTGAAAGAGCTTCCCTGGATAACTCATACCCATGAATAGCAATATTCCGTGTTCTCAACTCTGTGAGATCAGGGACTGTTTCATTGTTATCTTTGTATCCCCAGCACTGAATTCAGTACCTTGCACACAGTAGGAATGTAATAAATGTTTATTTAATTGAATTCGATCAAAATTCTTCCTAATTTTAAATGTCTCTTGCTTCAATTTAAGTCTTTTTCCTCTTTTTCAGTGCTCAAAGGATATGGAGAATAGTTGGTTAATTTCATATATTTGAGAACCCTTGCATTTGTATTTTATAGACTGTTCTATAGTCTCCTCTTCCTCCAGATCCAATGAGCCCAGCTCCTTCTACAGTTCCTCATATCAAGTCTAATTTCAGCGATTTTAACAAATTCAAGCAGATATAAAATTTGAGTATAAATGTACTGCCAAGTTACAATTTGTTTCATGTTTTCTTCTTTCTCCCTGCTAGAAGTATGCATTCCCTGAGAATGGAGGAAAAAGGAAGGAATCTGTTACTAAAAACATATAATTTCTTCTCAAACATCCTCTCCCATTTCCAACAGCCTAGTCTCACCCTCTGGCTCTGATACTTTTTTGACTTCTTTGAAAAAGATTACTAAATGTTAGGGGAATAGACTTAGGGGACATCACCACATTCCCTGAACCCTGAAGGAAGCCAAGGAGCATAGGGATGGAACATGGAAGTGATATGGACATTGTTCTCATGTTGGGTCAGGAGAACAAGGGAGGGATCATCTCCACACTGAATAAATTTGGGAGCCTTTAGATCAAAAAATCGTGTTCATTAAGCATCCCAAATCCAAATTTGAATATCAATATCCAAAAAAACTTCTTCTTTTAATATTATAACCTGTTGTTTTTAATGGATGATTTTTTTCCCATTAAATCAAAACCAAACTCCAAGGGGGAAAATTTAAAAGGCCTATACTCATTGCTTCTACTTCTTTACCCTTTATTCACTTCTCAACTCCTCCTAATTTGGTATCCAATTTCATCAAACAATTGAGGATGCTTTCTCTAAGGTTACCAATAATCTTAATTAATAAATCCTATGACCTCTTCTGGTCCTTTTCTTTCTCAACCTCTCTGTGACTTTAACTGTGTTGACCAAGCCTTCCTCCTAGATACTCTTTCTTCCATGTTTGCTTGTTTTTGTGACACTATTTTCTTCTGACTTTCCTCCTACATATCTGACCACTCATTATCTAGTCATATAATCCTGACTCCTATGTGGGGATGTGCCCCAGAGCTCTGTTCTGGGTCTCCTTGTCTTTCTCCGCTCTTTCAATGAGGGCATAGTCTATTTCATTTTTAGCATTTTTCTCCTGAGTCTAGCACAATACCTGGCCCATAGTAGATTCTCAGTAATTGATTGTGGAAGAGAAAGAGGAAATAGGAAGGCAGGCAGGCAGGAAGGAAGGAAGGAAGGAAGGAAGGAAGGAAGGAAGTTCTCTGGTATCAGTTGTAGGATAGACATAATAAAAGAAGAGCATTTTTTTAGCCTACCTCTTAAGTCTGCTGTCCAGTTTTCATCCTCATCAAAGTGAGCATCTCCTCCAATACCAGAACCAGGAGCATAGGCATGAGCCAAGATGCCATTACGGCCATCAAAAGGAAAAAAGTCACCATGAACTAGGAAGAAAAAACAAAAATGAGTTCTCTTCACATTATCAGCTATACTGAGAACTAGCTGGGTAAAGTAAGTGTTACACCTTAAGGGCATTATACCTCCAGATGCAAAAGATATCATTATATCTGCTTCTCCTGTGTAAACCCTTCTGAATGTCAGGGGGGTTACGTGGCTCCATACTTCGAAAGCTTTCTTGATGGCATAGTCCACATCAGCTCTGGTCATGTCAGGGGTATAGTTCATTATTCTTTATCAGAAACAATGAGAAAAACAATGAAAGTTATTGGTTGATATTGGAATAGAGTATCGAGGGGGGAGGGATAAAGCATTTAATAGCAATAATTTTACAAATAATTGTTTTTTAATGCAATATGTTGCACAAGGACTTTCCTTATATCCTCAATTATTAGCACTTAGTCTCTCTTGAAATTAATCTATATTTCTCTGTATGTATAGATTCTTATTTGTAAACATCTAATCTCTCTAATAAAATGTAAGCTTCTTAAGCAAGGGATTCATTTATCTCTTGTATTTCCCCCATCTAACCCAATGCCTGACACATTATATTAAATATCCCTTCTGCCCCTTCCCCAGCCATCGAAAAGGCAAGTAATATAATGTTGTCATTTTTCAGTCATTTCAGTTGCGTCTGTCTCTTTGTGATGCCATCTAGGGTTTTTTTGTTAAAGATAACAGAGTAGGTTGCCATTTCCTTCTCTAACTCATTTTTCAGATGAGGAACTAAGGCAAACAGAATTAAGTGACTTGCCTAGAATCACACAGCTAATAGCTACTAAATAAATGATAGTTGACTTTAATTGAATTAATAGAATGTCGTAACTCAACTTCCTATTGTGGGTCAATCAGACATAATTAGTATAAAATGGCACTATAATCATGATGCCTCCATTATATTGGATTACTGAGTATGTAGGAGTATTGATTTGGTATCTGCTTGAATAGTTCTTTATACAATTCATTTCCTTGATTTCAGGTATTGTTCCTCCATTGAGGAAACACTGATTGAGCACCTACTATGTGTAAGGGTATCTCTACACTCAAATCACCCTTAGCCTTGGGCAATCTAGATGAAGGCCCTACCTCCACTCAAACTTACTTGAGTGGAACACAATGGGCAGAAATTCACCTTAGATAAGATGGTCTAGGTGGGCTAAATTTTTGATAGAGGTCAGTACTGTCCTTCAAAGATGGGGCTTTGAACAGGGAAATAGGACAGGGAAAAAAACCTAGATCTCCCTTATAATTGTTTATTAATAATAATTCCTCCCAAATCTTATGTATTTTATTTTATTTAATTAAAAAATTATCCTGAAAAAGAGTCCATAAGCTTCACTAGACTTCCAAAAGGGTTCATGACACCAAAAAGAAATTAAATTCATGTCTAGGAGATGAAGGAAAACTAGAAGGAAGATTAGTTGAACAAGGCCTGGAAAGATGTGTAGGAGTAAGATAGGAAGAAAAGGGAAAATTAAATATTAGGCATAGGAAAAAAGCGTAAGTGGAAAATTATGGAGTATATTCAAGAACAGTAAATGGTACAGTTTAACAGCAGCGTAGAATGTGGAAAGTAGGGGTAACGGGAGACATGATTAAAAAGAAAAGGGGCAGCTAAGTGGCACAACGGATGGAGCCCTGGCCCTGAAGTCAAGAGAACTTGATTTCAAATCCAACCTCAGACATTTGCTATTTGCGTGACCCTGGGCAAGTCACTTAAATCCAATTGCCTCCAAAAATGAATAAAAAAAACGTTGAAGCATAACTTTAAAGGAAGCAAACAAATACTAGAGCGGGAACGGACCTGCCAAATTACCTAATCCAACCACTCATTAACATATTAAGAAACTGTGGCCCAGAGAGATGCGATGATTTGCCCAAGATTATACAGATGATGAGCCTTAAATAGCAAGATTAGGGTTTTAAAAGGCCATGTGAAGCCACTACTGATTTGAGCAAAAGGGTGACACGATCAGAGATTTGCTTTAGGACAATTCACTCGAAAGAATGGTAGGTGGCAAAGAAAGGGGTTAGGAGACAAGTTCAGAGGCTATTTCAATAATCCAGGGCAATAATAGAAAAAGGCCTAAGGGGCAAATTAAGACCAGGAGAGGCCCTGGAAAACACATTGATAAAGGGCTGGCTTTAATGATTAGTCAGTCATTATTCACAACTTAATTTGTAGTGCAAAAGAGAGTGTGGAGGGCCCTTCCCTTTTCGTCATTACAACAATACACATGAGGCCTGAACTAAGGTGGTGGCAGCTGGAAAAAATAGAATGGGATAGACATAAGATATTAAGAGAGAGAACAGTAAGATCTGGTCAATACTTGGAAATCAGAGGCAAAGAAAGAAAAAAATAGAATCTTAAGTTTTGAACCTAAGTAACTGACAAAATTTGGGCACAACTGAGAGAAATATAGAAGCCTGGAAGAGCAGATCAGAAGGAGAGACAAAGATGATGAATTCAGTTTAAGATGTTAAGATATCATTATGACATCCAGATGAAGATATACAGAAGGTAGTTAGAAAGTGAATTTTGAGAAAGGTCAGGGTGGATTGAAAGACATATTGATTGAGGAGTCATATGAATAGGGACAGGTTGAAGAAAAAAGAATGGATGCAGTAATGAAGGGAGAGAAAATTCAGGTTCTCCATAGAGTGCTGGACCCAGAGTCAGGAAGATTTGAGTTCATATTCAACCTTAGACACATACTGGCTATGTGACCCTGGAGGGGTATCTAGTCTTCACTTGGTGGCCTCCAGTCAGAGGAAAATCACTGTCTTCAAAAGCAATCCAATTCACTTTTGGAGAACTCCAATTATTAGAAAAGATATCCTTACATCAAACTTCAATTTATTTCTTGCAACATCTACTCAATGGGATCAAGTATAACTAGACTAATCTCTCTTTCACATCCTAATCCTTCATATTCTTGACGACAACTATCATGCTCCCTGTAAGTTCTTTCAACACATCCTCATAAGGTGTGAGTTGAGTTCCTTCATCATTCTGATAGCCTTCTAATGCATATCAATATCCTTTTTCAAAATGTGGCAGTAAGAACTAAATATAATATACCAAATATTGTCTGACCAAGGTAGAATACAAGGGGAACTATCACTCTCCTATTCCTGGATGCTCTCACTCTCTTAATGTAGTCTGAGATTGAATAAGCTTTCTTGGCATCCACATCATACATTTGTCTCATATGCAGTTCACAATTCCACTAAAATCCCCAGATCTTTTCAGACAAAGTGCTGTCTATCCATGAACCTCTCATCTCTATCTGTCAAGTTGCTTTTTTATGAGACTTTATATGTGTCCTCACAAAGGTCATCTTACTAGATTTATCCCAACATTCTAGTCCATCAAGAACTTTCACAAATTTATTCTATCATCCATTGTACTAGCTTGTCTCTCCCAGTCTTGTGTCATCAGCACATTTGATAAGCATGATGTCTATTCCAAGTTATTGGTTTAAAAAAATGTTTATAGCACAGGGCTAAGCACATATTACTGGACTACTCCACTCTATACATCCTTCCAGGTCAACATAAAATCATTAATGACTATTCTTTGAGCCTAGTAACCCAACCACGAACACAGTCAATTATTCTCTCATCTAGCTCATACTTCTCCATCTTTTCCACAAGTATAACATGAGAGACATTATCAAATGCTTTTCTAAAATTTCAGGAAATGGCATAGTGTTCTTATTCTAAAGACCCTCTGATCAATGTCACAAAGTTGCATTTCTAGAAGAGGGGAGCTTGACAACATTGTCAAATATTGCAGAAAGGTGAAAGAAGATGAAAAAAGAAAAAAAAAACTATTGGATCTAATGATTTGGAGATATTGTCAACCTTCCAGAGAACAGTATCAATAGAGCAGTAGACAGAAACCATATTGCCCAGGGCTGGAGAGTAAATGGTTAATGAGGAACTGGAATTGCTGTCAATTGTACTTAGAATCTACTATATAGCAATAAACTATTTAAGAATTAGAACAGTGTGCAGTGGAGCAGTGGATAGAGTGCTGGACCTGAAATAAGGAAGCCTCATCTTCCTGAACTCAAATCTGACCTTAGACACTTGGCCCTGAGCAAGTCACTTAACCCTGTCTCCCTCAATTTCTTCTTCTGTAAAATGAGCTGGAAAAGGAAATGGCAAACCACTCCACTTTGCCAAGAACACCCCAAATGGAGTTGTGAAGACCCTGAAATGACTAAAAACAACAAAAAGAGTCAACAGGTTCTGAATAAGGCTCAAAATCTTGTACTATAAGGACCATAAACACTGATCATGACCCTTAGTATTTGAGTTTTATGAGATCGATTTGGTCAAAGGTCATTTTCAATCTCCAGATTTGAAGCTTTAAGCATTTGGAGCTCTTTGTCCTAAATTGTTGATGGTATCATACTTCCAGATAAGGCAAATGTTACTATGCTAAAACAATACCTGAGTAAAATGTTACCTGTAGGTAATACCATATTTCTTCCATGTTGGTCGATTTGGAAATACACTAAACTCTTGTACATCAGGAATTCCACATCGAGGTTTTTGCATCATTTCCAAAGTAGCAGAATCTAGTGTGCCTGTTACATTCAACCCAAAGAACTTCTGCATTTCTTCAATCTTCTCCACTACAGGGTCATTGCCTTTTACTTTACTCACAGGCATGTCTTTAATTTGAAGGCCATAAAATTGTTTCAGGTAAGGCTAAGGAAAATAATAAACATAAGAAGAAATTATCCCTGTAAGATTCCTTCAGGTCTCATTTAACCAGCATAGGAGGATGAATAAGAACTGGCACCAAATGAATAAACAGAACCAAGAAAATAATATATGTAAACACATCAATGCAAATGGAAAGGACAACAATGAGAAAACAAAATTGAACTTTGTGTAATTATATTAATTAAGCTTGGTACAGAAGAAAAGATGAGAAAATGTACTTCCCTCCCTCCCTCCTTTCCAGAAGTCAGAATATTCCCTCCCTCCCTCCTTTCCAGAGGTGCAAAATATTGTATATGCTTTCAGATGTCATTGATGTGCTGATTAATTTTGCAAAATTGGTTTTCCTTTCCCTTTTTTCTTTTTTATTCTTTCTTACAAGGGATGACTCTCTTGGTAAGTGAGAAGGAAGAGATGTATCACAAAATGAAGATGATGCAGGTGATATAAAAATAAGAAAACTAATAAAACTTTTAAGCCTTTTCACCTATGGACATATGACTGAGAAAAGTTGGTCATGATTCCACTGATCCATCCCAGCTATCTGAAGAAGATCACAGAATGGTGAACTCTGTGACATAAACTGGTACTCGGCTTCTCTTTTGGGGAGAAGTGGGGGCAGGGTAGAATGAGAGCTCTCAGCCTGTGATTTCACTGTGGTGCAGAACTCTTGGTGTAGGAACTTATTCAACCTCAGCAATTGTTTTAAAATTTGTAACCTTTAAGACTTGTCTGCGGCACTGACAATTCCATAGATTGTGTGCATCAGAAAGTGAAATGTGACTATATCTCTTTCTGACTCTAAGGCCAGTCTTCTATGTCAAGCTATCTCTCCATCATTATTAGGATGGCGAAAAACTTGTACCAACTGAGGTGGCTTCACTTGAATTGTGGAAGTTTCCTTGTACCAAATTATTAATCCTCCAATGTGAGTGATTACATTTTTTTTCTAGTGTAATTCCTCTGGTACTTATGCATCCTATTAAACCAATTTTCATCAGGAACTTCAAAGAAATTCAGATCCACATTAAAAAGATAGGCATTATCTAAACATGTTCCTCAGCCTGTGACTTAAAGAGGAAAATACAGAAATATTTTTAGATATCATATATATTCCTATTAAGCTTGGTATCTCTCCATTTCCTTTTGCAATAAGACAAGTAGAGTTAAGAGTTGAGATTATCCCTCAATAGGGAAATAGTTGGTGGCCTGGATTATCCAGATAAGGTTACTAGTACTGAGGGAACTGACTCAATACTTGCTCAGATTTCAGCTTATTAACTGGCATGACAGATTAATATAAATATTGTAAGGTGAAAAATATATCTCTATTATCACATCCACAATTCATGTTTACAATTCTCCCCTTTTTTTCAAAGCATACAAAGTAGGAATATAGCTTCCTCTCTATTCCCAGCTCAAAATGCTTCTTCAAAACCAATATTATTACTTTAAAAAATTCCTGGCAAAGGAAGTTATGTATACAAAACAGACTTGAAGTAGTCCCCTCTAATTTCCCAAGTGGATATGTGAATTATCTAATGCTTTCTATTGCTGGTTTTTAACCAGTACTTTTCTAAAGTCAGCAAATCCACAAACATTAATTGAGGAGCTACTATAAGCATGCATTTACTAAGTACCTATATTCAACAATAATGCCATTGACCAATTTTCCACCAAAACACTAGATACAAAAAAGTCCATATGATTGTTGATTCAATACAATGGGAAAACTTACCTCTGCAAGCAAGTGCATCTTTACCGAAGTTATGCCATGGGTTATTGGAAAAGAGTATGAGATAGAGGCATGCAGAGCCATTATCAGCAGAAAGCTCTTCATTCTGAGAATCTTTTCTGCTTTTTAGCTGAAGCCAGTTCACCTTCCTCCTCTTCTCTGCAAGGTTCCCTAATGGTCCTTCTTTATATAGCACTTGGACTGACTTCATTAACCTCAGCAATAGAGTGACTCATTCCCTGTTCATATCACTCTTTGATTTGTCACCAGAGCATGTCAACACACGTATAATCTTCTTCCAGGACAAGGAAAAGAGACCCACAAGTATCCTTTAAAATAAACCAAAGAGACCCTCAAGTCAGATAGCATGCAAAGTCTTACCTTGGTCAATCACATTAAGTTCTCTAGGAAATGTTAACATTCCAGTATCTGTTCAATTGCAAAACATTTATTATGTTCTGGTACCTTGTACAGAGTAGTTTCCTCTAAATTCCAATAAAAATCTCCTCTTTTACTGAAAGCTTTCCCCACCTCATCTCAATTGTAGTACTTTCCCTATGTCAATTATTTCTATGTATCCTGACTGTAGTTCAATATGTATGTATATATACACATGCACACACATATACATACATACATCTGTGTATATATATATGTGTGTGTGTATATGTGTGTATATATATAATTTCATTTTGTTTTTATTTGCATATTATCTCCCCCATTAGATTATTAACTTCCTAAGCACAATTGTCTTTTGCATCTTTTTGTATTCCTAGAACTTAGCACCATACTGGGAACATAGTAGGCTCTTATTAATATGTATTGGTTAGCTGATTGAGAATGGACACTTCATAAATGTTTGCTGAATTTGCATTACCTAGAAAAGTCAGGTAGGTGGCACAGTGGATGGATGGAGTGTTGGTCGTGGAGTCAGGAAAACTCTTCTTCCTAAATTCAAATCCAGCCTCAGACATTTACTAGCTGTGTGATCCTGGGCAAGTCATTTAAACCTGTTTACTTCAGTTTCCTTGTCTATAAAACGAGCTGGAGAAGGACATGGCAAACCATTCCAGTATCTTTGCCAAGAAAGCTCCAAAAGGGATCACAAAGAGTCAGATATGACTGAAAACAACAAAAAAGTCAATGTTAGCAAGTGCTAACAGATGGATAAAGACAACTCAGAATTTTAAGAAGTGGTTAATACACTATAGTCTCCACATACTGCTTCAGGAGAATAAAAATTAAATATAAATATAAATAAAAAATAAATATAAATAAAAAATAAATATAAATAAAAATTAAAACTAGAAAGAGTCTCTGAGATGACTTAATCTAACCTCTTTATTTTCTAGTGAAGGATCATGGGATTGTAGATATCAAACTAAAAAACCTTAAAGGCCATCATCAATTGAAAAAAACCAAGTCTGAGAAGTTAAGTGACTTATCTAAAGTCCTATAATAAGTGACTGAGGCCCTATCTGAACCCAGGTCCACCTGACTCCCAGTCCAGCATTCTATCCATTATGTCCAACTACTGAAGCTCAGGGTTGTGTCTTGCTCAAGACCACAAGGTACTAGGTGTCAGAGCTAGGATGTTAAATCAGGTGCCCTGAGGTGAAATCCAGTACTTTTTATTTCTATGATTTTACCCTGCAGGGACATAGCTGTCTGTCTACTGCTATAATTTTGCCAATACCTCAACATCTTTATTGATAAAATGTCTGCCCTGCTCTGTCCTGTACCTAGAATCCTACATCTATAACTGGAAAGGACCTTAGAAGATGTCTTGTCCAATTCTCTCATTTTTCAAATGAGGAAATTCAGGCCCAAAACAGTCAAATATTTTGCCTCAAGTCACTTAGCTAATAAATGGCAGAGTCTGTGTTTTCTCCCCTTCTTATGTTACCCTACCTTCTATTAATGGTTCAAGAAATAGAATCACTAGGACAAGGTTAGGTTATCATGGAGAAAATATGGGCATGCTAAACCAATAGGGAAAGGTTAAGTACATTGCTATATTTCCATCATTTTTTTTCACTCTAAGTTCTTTTAGTCTGATTCTGCCACTGTGCATAGAGTGAACTGTTCAGGCACATCGGAATTCTGCTCTTGGAAATGGGTGAGGGCAGAGGTCCTCAGCCTGAGCCTCAACCAGGCTTGAGTGGCAGCCGTATGAGGACAGGAGGAAGGGAGTTGGATGCCCTAAGCAGAAGTCAGGACAAGTAAAATGACTCTGATTTCTTTGCCACCACGTTCCCTCTTAGCATGCCAGGGACCCAGCCTCTGTCCTGTTCTTGCAAGGCTTGCTCCATAAGGTTCGATACTGCCCTGATCTATCTGATTTTCCAATGAGGTTCTTGGAGACTGGAAAAAAAAAATACAAGTTCCAAAGGAATAATATAGGGAGCCCAGGTGGGGTTATTGGGGAGGGAGAGGGAAAGAATCACAGAATTGGAGAGTGGAAGGTACCCAGGGCAACAGGTACAAAAGGACTCAAAGGACCTGATTTCGAATCCCACCCATTCCACTTCCTGTGAGACTTCGGAAAAGGTATTTCACTCCTTCTCTAGGCCTCTCTTTCCTTGCTGTAAAAATAATGGAGGTGAAGTTTCTTAGCAGCTCTAAATTTACATTGATATGGGACAGCAGCATTGCAGCATTGCTTAATACCCTCTCTTGTCACAATACATAGAATCAAAAGAGCGAAGCATTTCAGAAGTGGGTGTTACGCGCCAAAAGGGGACCCCGCATGACACGTTTACTAGGTTTCCTTCCTACAGGCTCCTTCTTTGGGTAAGAATCACCCCTTAAAGCTAGCTAGAGAGGAAAGAGGGGAGGACAATATATTCATAAAAAAACATGGTATAAAACCAAGAAAGAATAGTCATTTTAAGAAGTCATCATGGCTCCTATTAACTCAGCCAGACTTTTACTTAACATAATTCTTTTCATTCTCATAGCTTCCATGAATGGAAACTCAGAGAGCTGAAGAACTTTTCCCAGGTTGCACGACTAATAAGAGGCAGAATTAGGATTCTATCTTAAGTTTTCTGACTCCAGTATACCACATCTCACCACCCGTCTTTCATCCAGCCTCATCCAATATTACAGAGGAGACAGTCAGACACCATCATCACTAAGGGGTCATTATTGAGTGGTCTCTGCTCCATACCCACATCATCCTGCAGTACAGAATCTTCCATAGCAGCACTATTGGTATGACCTTGGGTAAGTTGTTTAACCTCCCTCAGCCCCAGTTTTTCCATCTGTAAAATAAGGTGGGGACTCCACCTCTAGGTCTATGATCTTATGACCTCTGATCTATAGTCTGGTTCATGGGTCTTGAGGTGGAATGTCAGGTAGAGACCTCAAAGTTTGGGGCATCTTGCCCTGGAAAGGGCATACCTGCTGGGAAGAGACAAAACAGAAAGCAGACAAAGTTGAGGGTTTCCCGCAAATCCTCCTAGGTCATAGGTGATAGCTAGGAGCTTCCTCTTTAGAGGCAGGTGCTGGGGCTGGGATCACTAACTCTGCCGTCCTGAGTCAGAGGCCAGGGCATTCCAGTGTGTCTGGTTGAAAATACTTCCTGTAAACACCTGCAGTATTCATTCACGTGTACACCAAGACCAGCTAAATGCCAAAACTATATAATGTTGATACAGTTAGTGGTGGTACTGACGATGATGATGGTGATGATTCAGTCAGACCTGATATAACATCTCATTAGGTGATATCCTGTTTAGAATATTTCCCCTAGTTGCAGTATTACAGGGAACTCCAGAGAACAGTGTTTGAAATGCAAAGAAATCTGACTCTACTGATGGAATTCTAGGTGCTCTGCCTTAGTGTTTGGGAAGACCCTTCCTTACTGAGGAACTCCTGAAGGAGAGAAGGCTCAGGGGACATGCAGTAGCTATCTTCAATTATCTAAAAGCCTGTCATATATTAGTGGTACTAGATTTATAACCTACCTGTGAGGTAGGTAGCTAGATGGCCTGGAGTCAAGATAACTTGACTTCAAATCCAGCATTAAACACTTAGTAACTGTGACTCTTGGCAAGTCCCTTAACCACTATTTGCCTTAATTTCCTCAACTATAAAATGGGAGTCATAATAGCACTGTCTTACAGGGTTGCTATCAGGATCAAATGAGATAATATTTGTAAAGTGCTTAGCACTGCACCTGGCACACAGTAGGCAATTAATAAATACTTGTTCCTTTTCCCCTTCCCCTCTTGTTCCCAGAGGATAGAACTATAAGCAAAGTTTCAGAGAAGGAGATTTATGCTTGATGGAAGAAAAGTTTCCTAATTAGAGCCCTCCCAGAGTGCAATGGACCGTCTCATTAGGTAGTGGGTTTCCCTAGCAATGGGGTCTTCCTTGAAGTTGGATGACTATTTGTCAATGACGCTCAGTAGAGAGATTACTTTGTCAGGTGCAGGTCAAGTTGCTAGATGGCCTCATTCATGTGATTCTGGGAACTCATATCATGTAGGCAGCCACCCACTCAGTTTCCTTGGAAGTTCAGCCCTCCATAAAACCAAAATGTAAATTGTATAAAGTGAATCACTTCAGGGTCTGGAAAGATGAAGAAGAGATAGAGGCACAAACTGGAGAAAGAAAAAAAAGTGGAGAGTGACCAAAAAGTGGTTAAGACCATTATCCTACTTCTGTCTATGCCCCTAGAGATCAGGGACCATGTCTTGGCAAGTAAACCAAAAAGTTGGAGGATTAGTTAGTCTAACCCTCCAGAAAAGAGAACCAACGCCCAGAGAGGATAAGGAACCTCAGAGTTCTTCAGGTCTTAACCCCTCATTTTACAGAAGAGGAAAGTAAGACCCAGAGGGCATATGTGACCCAAGTCACACAGGTAACAAGAAAGAAACAGAACTATGATTTTGGACCCAGTTTCCCTTATTCCAAATGCAAAGCACTTTCCCTTCCTTCCATTATAACAAAATTGCTCCGAAATCACACAATCTGACCTCATGTGACAATTTCCATCAGTTCTACTTTTTCAGACCAAGGAGAACAGAAAAAGCAGGGGCAAAAATATATCAATGGAAGTTATGGGGAAAACAGGAAATCAAAGCAGAAAATATCTCAGTATACAATGTGTAGTCACCCCACTTAACACAAGAGAAGTAAGAAGTTAATTCTTCGTATTACCATTTAAGGGTATTTCTTCCTTTTATTTACAACCCCTCCCCTACTCCTCCACCCACCCACAAGCTACAAGTCTCACTCATGCTTTCATGAAAACAAAAAAAGAGCTGGGATTTTCCGACATAGGCCAGCAATGAGAATATCTACTTTTTAGAAAGCAGAGACTTCCTTCCTTCTTTTTAATACCAAGGCTATCGGGGGATGAATAAACCTTGTGAAGAAATATGAATCATCATCTGATGAGACATAGCAAGGGGAGTAGGGGATAGAATACTGGACCTAGACCTAAAGAGTACTGGTTTTGAACTTGTTCTCTAATATTTATTAACTATGTGATACGGAGTGAAACATTTAATGTCTTTGCGTATGTTTCTTCACCTGGAAAAAGGACATACTAGAATCTATAAATCACTACCTCACAGTATTATGGTAAGACTTAGGTGAAATAACACACATGAAGTTTTTCCAAATCTTTAAAGTCTATTCAAATACTTCCCTCAGCCTCTATTTCCTCTTCTGTAAAATGGGGATATTTTTCCTTATACTACCCATCTCACAGAATATTAATGAAGAAATATTTAATTACTATAAAAATAAATGCTATAGTATACATACTATACTATGTATAAATAATATATAAAAACCATGTAACTATACACTGGCTATATAAGTGAGTAATAATTTTATTTGTTTAAAATTGTCCTTGTAAACACAAAATATTCTGTAGTAAAATTAAAAGGCAAGAATTTTGCATATTTTGATTTATATGACAACAATGTTAATTTTATATAGATCGAGGATACTTCAAAGGTTCATAGGTGCAAGAGTCAGAAGGCATCTCAGGAGCCTTCATTTTACCAGTAAGGGCATAGAAGGCTGGGGAGGTTGGGTGATTTCCCTAAGTTTACACAGGTCATGAGCCCTGGAGGAGAACTGGAACCAAATCTGTTAACTCCACTCATTGTCCTTTGCGTTATACCATATCACTTCATTATCAGTCAAATAAGTCCTCTGATTTTGCCCATGTTTTTCTTCCCACTCCTATCTAGTCAGCTCTACCCCTTTCTCCCTTCTTGGCCATATCTCATCTATCTTTCTGTGGCTAACTCATATTCCATTTCTTCCATGAAACCCTCCTGAGCTCCTCTATCTACCTTACAAGGATCTCTTCCTTCTCTAATATTATGGGACATGGACCAAACAAAGCCTTTATTTTTGGCCCTTATCCATATTGATGTGCAATTTTTGTGTATTCAAAAATTGAATCCTACAGACATATGTTAAATACCTACATTGAGCCAGACACTAGGCTTAAGCATTAAGGGATATAAAAGGAAAAAACAGCTTAGGTAGAACAGTAGAGTTCAAACCTTGTCTCAGACACTTACTAGCTGTGTGATCCTGGGCCAGTCACTTAACCTGGTTTGCCTCTGTTTCCTCATCTGTAAAATGAGTTATAGAAGGAAATAGTAAACCACTCCAGTGCCTTTGCCAAGAAAACCCTAAAGAATCAGACTGAAAAACAACAAAGGTGTGTTAACAAACTCCTTTGTTTTACTTCCAGTTTCCCTAAATTGATGAGGGTGAGGCCCTGTCTAGATTTCTTTCAACACTGATAAGGATTTGGGGTGGAGGGGAAGAAGGGAATAACTTGTGTAGGTGGTGGCATTGGAACTGTGCCTAAAGGGAGCACAGGATTCTATGAGTTAGAATTCAGAATGTAGAGCATTCCAAAAAATGTTGTCCACTAACTCAAAGGCAGAAGGGTGGCAGATGGAACACGCTGTTGTAGCTCATATCAATGAAGAAATAAATCTAGGTTAGGGTCTTGCCCTGATCAGATAAGGCAAAGTCGGGGAAATAAGACAAAGGAATCTATTAACACATTGAGTCAGCACAAATTGGTGGACCTGGCCTCCATTTAATCTGTGTGCTGCTTTTTATAGAAAGCCGAACAGAAAGACAATCTTGATTGGTCCGTGTTTCCAATGAGAAAATAGGATTTATGTCACTTCTGCTCTTGATAGGTCCACTTAATTTATGAGATGAGAAGAAGGTTGCTCAACACCAACAACAGGACTGGGAGATGGAATGTTACTAAGGGGCAACAATTCCAGTTTGTGTGGAAAAAGAAAAATGTAAAACAGATTGGAAAGGCAGGTGAAGGGAAAGGGAACAAGCATTTAGTTAATGCCTACTACGTGCCAACCACTGCCCTCAGCACGTTTTTACAAATGCTGTCTCATTTGATCCTCACAACACTCTTGGAAGGTAAACATTATTGTCCTCATTTTACAGTTGAGGGAACTGAGGCAGACAAAGGTTAAGTAACCTGCCAGGTCCACAGAGCTAGGAGATCTGATGTCACCTGGGCTCACAACCTAGGAGTCACCCTCAACTCTTCTCTCTTACCCCACTCTATCCAATCTGTTTCTAAGACCTGTCAATTTTGCCTTCATAATATCCCTCATATATACGCCTTTCTTTCCTCTGACAATGTCACCATCTTGGAGAAAGCTCTCATTTCCTCTTTCCTGGACCTCTGCTGGAGTGTTCTGGTTAATTTTCCTGTTTCATCTTTCCCCCTCTCTTCCATCTTCCACTCAGCAAATGTCTGACTGTGTCAACCTCCTACTTAACCACTTTCAGTGGCTCCTTATCATCTTTAGGACCAAACATAAAATTCTCTTTTCAATATATAAAGGTCTTTATAAATTTTCCCCTTCTCACCTTTCCAGTTTTCTTATATCTTTCTGCCACTCCTTTCCCCCACAGTCCTCTGGGATCCAGAGACACTGGTCTTCTTGCTGCTTCTTATACAAGACACTCCCATCTCTTGACTCTGAGCATTTTCTTTGACTGTCCCCCATGCCTGCAATGCTCTCCCTCCTCATCTCTTCCTACTAGCTTCCCCAACTTCCTTCAAGTTCCAGCCAAAAATCTCATGTTCTATGAAAAATCTTTCTGGGTCCCCCTTAAGGCTGGTGCCCTCCCTCTGTTGATTATCTCCAATTTATCTGATGAATAAGATAGATTATTAATATCTAACACTGGTTAGCCATAGTTGTTGGCATGTTCTCAAAAAGAACCTTAAACTGTGAGCTCCTTTAGAGCAGAGATTGTCTTAAATAGCTGACTGACTGACCTAATTGGTTTCCATGGCTAAACCAGGATTGGAACCCAGGGATCTTTCCACCATGTGATCACATTAGAGGAGCTACTGTATGATGGTGCCATTTTGTAAAGTGAAGAAGCCTTTAAGCCTTTAAGCCAGTTCCTTTAATTATGAAGTATAAACAATAAAAATGGATGGAATTGATAACCTGGAAAGGTGAATAGCTTAGAAGAAATATTCATGCCCCAATCAGTAAGCTGTTTCCAGGGAGAGCAGTCTCTGTCATTGCCACCTTCTATTAATATTACTACTAGAAAAAATAGTAATGGTTGATATTTATATATCCCTTTATAGCTTACAAAGAGTTTTCCTCATGATCATCCTATAAAATAGGTAGCACAAGTGTTAGGAACAGAGATACACACTGGTAAGGAAATTCTCTTTACCAGAAGAGGCTGGTACTTTCTCTGTGACATATAGTCTTAGAGAGTTACCAAGAGCCCTGAGGGATCATCCCAGGTCAAATAGCCAGAGTCAGGAAGTGAAGCCAAGCCTTCCTAGCTTGAAGCCTTTTCCATTACACCACACTGCCTCACAGCCCAAATGTTATCATGCCCCATCATAGATAGGGAAACTGAGACTTCAGTAAAATGACTTTCATATAGTCATATTATGATAGTAAATAATAAAAAATAACAGTACAGAGACTCAAACCCAAGTCTAATGTTCTATATTCCTTGCCCTTTCTACTTGACCTCATGAGCTGAAGGTTTCAGTAATCTCCAGGGCTCCTAAATGGTAAGGCATGATAGGATGTTTAGGCATCCAAGGGGACCTCAAAGATTCATGAGCAACAGATAAGCTCCAAAATGGTAAATCCATTCTATATTGATATTTCTAGAGTAGTGTGCTCCTACAGGGACCATAGTGGGGCTCTCGGAAACCCCTGCAAGTAGAACAGATTGGTGAGATACCAGGAAGTAGTACAATCTCTGAGTAGGAATCAAGATTCAAAGACTGAGTTTTCCTGTACCATTAAGAGATACTTCTCATCTGCCTTTTTAGAGGAGAAAGGATATAAAGAGTAGAAAGAGATACAACTGAAATGAGTTTAATTAGGTTTGAAGCTGAGCAACTCCATTTTTGTTCTAATCAATTGCAGAAATACGATCATTTTGTTAAGCAAGGAAAATGTATAATAATGTACTTCTTTAAAAAAAAACAACAATTCGGGGCGGAGCCAAGATGGCGGAGTAGAAAGACTCACATTTGCTAGCTCCGAACCCACAGCCCATGGATTCCCTCTAAAAAGAACTCCTGACAAATTCTGGAAGAGTGGAAGCTGTGCAGAAACACAGTGAAGGAGATTTCC
>CM053771.1:124827401-124845039 GCA_028658325.1 Potorous gilbertii | reverse complement strand
TATATATATATATATATATATATATATATATATATATATATATATATATATATATATATTTTTACATGTATATATATATTTGTACAGATCTGTATGCAAGTTGCCTCTACAATTAGATTGTAGACCTTTCACTGTGCTTAACACAGTCACCGGCAAATAATTAAGTAAATAAATGTTTGTTGGCTTGAAAATAAGGTGGCACCTAAGGTATTTTTTCCAGATTAACAATCTGTGAAACTATGAGATATGGACTCCAATTAACTATATCTCTGTTCCTATTCAATTTCAATAAAAATTAAATGAGTCTTTCTCTGTTGTCTTATGTTAGTCTCTTCTCCAAAATGGTAACTTCAATACAATTACATAAAGAAGAGTTGGTGCTTAAAAACTCTTCTTGGCATGTTAAACAAATGTGCACCGAATCACATAGCACTCAGATTCTTAAAGGAAAAGTTAAATGATATAGAGGAGGAAATGTTAAAGTTACACTAATAGGGGAAATGAACTTTCCCTTCTCAGAGCTAGATAAATCTAACCATAAAATAAATAACAAAAGAGTTATATATGATTTTAGAAATATTAAATAATAGAATCAGAATTGAAAGGACTCTACCTCTTTCTTAATTATAAATGGCACCTTTACAAAATCTAAAAATATATCAGGGAAAAAAACATCAAAAATAAATGCAGAAAAACAGAAATATTAAATGAACCCATTTAAAACATAATACAATAAAAATTTGCATTCTATAAAAAGCCATGGAAGCAAAGTTTTAAAATTAATTGACAACTAAATAATCTAATCCTGAAGAATCAGTGGGTAAAAAAGAACAAATCATAGAAAAGCATCAATAATTTCATTAAGGGTAGTGACAATATTAAATCAACATGCCAAAATTTGTGAGATGCAGCCAAAGGCATACTTAGGGAAAAATTTATGTCTCATAGTATGCTCATCAATAAAAGAGATAGAACAGATCAATGAATTGGCCGTACAATGCAAAAAAAAAGTTAGAAAATGAACAAATAATTAAAGATCCCTAATTAAACATCAAAATGAAAATCATTAAAATTAAAGGAAAGATTCATGAAATTGAAAGTAAAAAATATTGAACTAATAAAAGTAGCAGCTGATTTTATGGGGAAAGCAATAAAATACATAAATCACTGCCTAATTTGATTCAAAAAAGAAAGACAATTAAATTATCAGTATGAAAAATGAAAAGAATGCATCACCAATGAAGATGAAATTAAAACAATTATTAGAAGTTACTTTGCTTGATAATATGCCAGTAAAACTGACAAACTAAGTGAAATGGATGAATATTTCCAAAAATATAAATTGCTCAAATTAACAGAAGAAAATAGAATATATAAATAAACTTGACTTAGAAAAAGAAATTAACATACCATAAATAAGTTCCCTAAGAAAAAATTCCTAAGGTCAGATGGATTTACAAATGAATTCTATCAAACATATAAGAAACAAATATAGTCCAAATTAGAAGGAAAACAAGAAACTGGGGGGAAATTTTTAAAGAAAGGGCTCATTTCTCAAATACAATCTCTAAAAATAAGAGCCATTTGCCAATGGATAAATGGTCAAAATAAACAGCATTATCAGAAGAAATCAAAGCTATCAATAGTCAAATGAAAAATGATCTAAATCACTGTTGATTAAAGAAATACACATTAAAACAACTCTGAGATACCATCTCACACCTATCAGATAAGCTAACATGAAAGAAAAGGAAAATGACAAATGCTAACGGGGACATGAAAAAATAGGGACAATAATGAAAATAATTAGAGTTATGAACTGGTCTAATCTTTATGCTGAAAGTGCTATCAAGCTGTACATACCCTTTGACCCAGCAATCCAATTACTAGGACTATGTTCCAAAGAGATAAAAAAAAAAGCAATTCATTTTAGGGTGGCAAAGAATTGGAAATTGAGGGGATGCCTATCAATTGGAGAATGGCTAAACAAGTTGTGGTATATGAATGCAATGGAATACTGTTGTGCTATAAGAAATGATGAGGCAGATGGTTGAAGAAAATCTTATATGAACTTATATAATGTGAAGTTAGGAGAACCAAGAGAACATTGTACAAAGTGAACAGGAGTGTTGTAAGGATGCTCAACTGTGAAAGACTTAGCTACTCTGATAAAAACAATTCCAAAGGACTCATGGTGAAAAATGCTATCTACCTACAGAGAGACAACTGATGGATTCTGAGTGCAGATTGAAGAGTACTATTTTTCATTTTCTTTATCCTGCTTTTTTCACTTTTTTTGTAACATGGTTAATATAGAAGTGTTACATGACTTTGTATGTAGAATTGATTCAATATTGCTTGCCTTCTCAGTGGATGGGGAAGCAGGTGGAAAGAGGGAGAAAATTTGGATTCCACATTTTTATTTTACTTTTTCACTTGATTTTTTATTTTTTTTTATGTTTATTTATGTAGTTTTAGTTTTCAACATTCATTTCTACAAAATTTTGAGTTCCAAAATTTTTACCCATCTCTTCCCTTCTCCTACCCCAAAATGCTATGCATTCTGATTCCCCTTCCCTCAATCTGCCCTCCCTTCTGTCACAGTCCTCCCTTCCCTTATCCTTATTTCTCTTTTCTTGTATGGCAAGATAGATTTCTATACCCCATTACCTGTATTTATTATTTCCCAGTTGCATGCAAAAACGATTCTCAACATTTGTTTCTTAAATTTTGAGTTCCAACTTCTCTCCCTCCCTCCCTCCCCACCCATCTCCACTGAGAAGGCAAGTAATTCAATACAGGCTATATATGTATAGTTTTGCAAAAGACTTCCACAGTAGTCATGTGTAAGACTAACTATATTTCCCTACGTCCTATCTCGCCCCCCATTTATTCTATTCTCTCTTTTGACCTTGTCCCTCCCCAAAAGTGTTTACTTCTAATTACTCCCTCCTCCCATTTGCCCTCCCTTCTATGATCCTCCCCACCCCACTTATCCTCTTCTCCCTTACTTTCCCATAGTGTGATATAGATTTTCATACCAAATTGAGTGTGCATGTTATTCCCTCCATAAGCCAAATGTGATGAGAGTAAGCTTCACTTTTTTTCTCTCACATCCCACCTTTTCCCCTCCAATGAAAAAGTTTTTTCTTACCTCTATTGTGAGATAATTTGTCCCGTTCAATTTCTCCCTTTCTCCTCCCAATATATTCCTCTCTCACCTCTTAATTTTATTTTTTTAGGTATCATCCCCTCCTATTCAACTCACCCTGTGCTCTCTGTCTATATATGCATGTGGTGTGTGTGTGTGTGTGTGTGTGTGTGTGTGTGTGTGTGTGTGTAATCCCTCCAACTACCCAAATACTGAGAAAAGTTTCAAGAATTACAAATATGATCTTTCCATGTAGGAATGTAAACAGTTCAACTTTAGTAAGTCCCTTATGCTTTCTCTTTCCTGTTTACTTTTTCATGCTTCTCTTGATTCTTGTGTTTGAAAGTCAAATTTTCTATTCACTTCTGGTCTTTTCATCAAGAATGCTTGAAAGTCCTCTATTTCATTGAATAACCATTTTTTACTCTGAAGTATTGTTCTCAGTTTTGCTGGGTAGCTGATTCTTGATTTTAATCCTAGCTCCTTTGACTTCTGGAATATATTCCAAGCCCTTTGATCTCTTAATGTAGAAGCTGCTAAATCTTGTTTTATTCTGATTGTATTTCCACAATACTTGAATTGTTTCTTTCTAGCTGCTTGCAATATTTTCTCCTTCACCTGGGAACTCTGGAATTTGGCTACAATATTTCTAGGAGTTTCTCTTTTCGAATCTGTTTCAGGAGGTGATTGGTGGATTCTTCCAATAGTTATTTTACCCTCTGGTTTTAGAATATCAGAGAAGTTTTCCTTGATAATTTCATGAAAGATGATGTTTAGGCTCTTTTGTTGATCATGGCTTTCAGATGGTCCCATAATTTTTAAATTGTCTCTCCTGAATCTATTTTCCAGGTAACTTGTTTTTCCAACGAGATATGTCACATTGTCTTCTGTTTTTTCATTCTTTTGGTTCTGTTTTGTAATTTTTTGGTTTGTTATAAAGTCATTAGCTTCCATCTCCTCCATACTAACTTTTAAAGAATGATTTTCTTCAGTGAGCTTTTGAACCTCCTTTTCTATTTAAGAGAAAGAGAAAGAGCTTTTTAAAACATTCTTCTCATTAGATTTTTGGGCTTCTTTTGCCAGTTGAGTTAGCCTATTTTTAAAGGTGCCATTTTCTTCAGCATTTTTTAAATTTTCCTTTAGCAGGTTGTTGACATGCTTTTCATGATATTCTTGCATCACTCTCATTTCTCTTCCCAATTTTTCCTCCACCTCTCTTACTTGATTTTCAAAATTCTTTTTGAGTTCTTCCATGGCTTGAGACCATTACATATTTATTTTGGAGATTTTGGATGCAGAAGCTGTGGCTTTTAGGTCTTCCTCTGATGGTAAGCATTGTTCTTTCTGATCCAAAAGGATAGAAGAAAATACCCGTTCACCAAGAAAATAGCCTTCTATAGTCTTATTTTTTTCCCCTTTTTTAGGTATTTTCCCAGTCAGTTACTTGATTTTTGGATCCTTTGTCAAGAGGAGGGTATACTCTGGGGACCTGTAAGTTCTCAATTCCTCCAAGGTGGCACAATCAAGGGAGAGGAGTTAACTCCTCTCCTGGCTTGCACTCTGGTCTGGAGATACTGCAAACTTTTCTGCCCAAGATCTTTTAAACTGTCTGTGGCATTTGTGGATTAAGCAATCTGGAAACTGTAGCTGCTCTCTCTGCTGGAGGTTCTGCCCCTGAGGCTTGCTTGCACCAAGGCTGGGCTGCTCTCTGCTCTGAGACCAATGTGATAGAGTTTTTCTGCCAGGAATCTGCAAGTGCAGTTCCCTCTCCACAACCACCTCCAGCTCCTCCATGCCAGCATGCTCCTCCTCACCCCAGTCCCACCATGCAGCCATTCAGGGCTGAGACCTAGATCAGCTGCTTGATTCCCCCAGGGACTTTAGGCAGAAGACTCCTAAAATGGAAGGTGTGCTGCAGTTACTGCTGCTTCCCTGAGGCCTCTGGGGCCATACTGCATTCCCGTCTTCCCCAGGTGAAAGTACTTTCTCACTGACCTTTGAAATTGTCTTTGGCATTTGTGGGTTGAGTAATCTGGAAACTGAAGCTGCTTCAGGGGATTCCACCACTGAGGCCTTATCGTGATGCACTGCACTCCAGTCTGAGCCTGGTGTGATTCCTTCCAGGCTGCCTTGGGCTGGAAATCTCTTTTACTCTGTCATTTTGTGGCTTCTGCTGCTCTAGAATTTGTTTACAGTCATTTTTTACAGGTATTTTATGGGCTATTGGAGGAGAGCTAGAGTAGGTGCATCTTTCTACTCTGACATCTTGACTCTGCCCCCTGGATTCCACATTTTTAAAAAATGAATGTTAAATAAAAGGAGATTATTACAGCAGAATATATGCATACATATGAATATAAGTGTGTACATATTCACCTGTATATATGTGTGTGTTCATATATGTTTGTGTGTATGTATTTCATACTTTAGGGAAAGTCCTTGGTTCTCCATCATTTATTTATAACAGTATTGAAAAGGAACTGACTATCCTCTTTCCTCCTTCCAAAACAATACAAAAAATTATTTTACCTAAAATCCTAAAATCTTATTGCTATAAAATCAATAAATTATATTAGTTGGGGAACAAATATGTAATATAATCCTTGAAATTTTTTAACTGGGCAAGAGCAAGTGCGGGTGTACAATAAAAATTGTTAAATTGTTCATAACCTAGGGTGCAGCAATCCCACCATTAGAGTCATAATTTAAGGAGGCTATTAATAGGAAGAAAAGACTGGATTATGGAAAAATATTCATTGTAGGATGATTTTTTGCAGCAGATAGTGGAAACAAATCATGTGACCAATGATTTAGCAAATTAGCAAATGACTGAACAAATGATGGTATGAGAATGTAACAGAATATTATTCTACAATAAAGACTGACAAGTATGAAGGATTCAGAGAAATACAGAAAGACATAAGCCATGAGGCAGAACAGGAACTATACTAATGAAAATAAAGATAAAGTAAAACAGCAACAAAATTCAAGGTGAGGACCATGCACAACATTGGTATTGCCTTGTTATGGTCAAAGTACTCAGCTTTTCTTTCTTTTAACAAATGTCAAGTGACAAAAGTGTACGCTTGCCTATGCAATCATTCATAATCACTCCTTTGTGTTATTCTGTCTAATATAGCTTGTCCCAAAAGTCTTAGTGCTATTTTAAATTTTAACAGTTTAAAACAGCACTAAGACTTCTGTACTTTAATAACTTAAAGCTGTACTAATACTTCTGGTACACTAGTCTGAGAAGTTTATACTTTGAAAAAAAGGTCAGTATGTTTTTTTCTTTTTATCTGTTTTGGTTTAAATACAATTGGTCAAAAGAAACTTTTTCTTTATCTTCTTTATCTCTGAATACATTTTGATCCTTTTGCATAGGAGAAGAAAGAGTAATTGCTCAACCCTGGCTTACCAGGAAAACTTCCTTTTTTCCTCCCTCTCTCAAACATTGAAGCAATTAATCAGCATCAGTGTTCTGGACTCTGGACTTTGGCAGTGTTGCAGTGGAGTCTGAGTTACTTCTCATCTGCCCATTTCTGTGGCTGCCTTACCCTCAAGCTTTGCTTAGAGCACCTTTCCTGCATTAGCAGGAACCTACCTTTGTGTGGTGACCAAGTCAGCCTTGCTTGGTGCCAAATTTCACAGTATACACAAGTCTAGGATGAGGATTTTGGGACAGAAGTGGAGGTATGGGTCTGGTGATAACCTTACTGCCTAATTAGTATACAGTCTACTGATAACCTTTCCACACTTTACCCTGATCCCTGCTTAATGGTCCTCTACTGTATATGGTTAGTGGTCCTAGGTAGGGTTATGGGACCTACAGCCTAAGGGGATTTATTCTGTGAAGTTTGGATTCAGTAAAAGGGCCATCCTTGAGAACCTAGAAGGTCACACATGGCCTAGAGACCACAGGTTCCCCACCCTTGTCCTAAGATGTTAATATTCAATTAAATAGCACATTTAGCTTCTCTACCATACTTTTTCTTTTCCTGTCTTGAAAGGGAAGAAGAAGAATTTAAATGTAATTATCAAAAGGCTAGAAACTTAAACCTTCTTCTTTGGCCAGACCTACTAAATGCAGATATGGTTTACGTGAGTTGGTCCTGTTTTTCTTGTATTTACGTCAATCTGAGTCTGAAAGCATACAGGACATGCTAACAATGACTCCCTCAGATTCATCATACCTTCATTCATGTCAGTCTGAAGGTAGAGCCCTGGAGTCACTATTAGATTCAGGATATTTGTGGGACACACCTATGTTGTCAATATCTACAAATCCTGCTTATTTAGAACTAATTCCAAAAATTATCAAAAGGTTTATTCATAAGAATTTTGGAAAGGAGCTAGTATTTGAAGTGAATAATTGTAGCTATGTTATGGGACCTGACATCCTTCTCTCTACCCATTTCTGAGAGTCTGATCACCTCTTACCCAGAGATAGAATGGAGTTTAATTTTATTGAACTGAGTAAACTACTTAAAGGAATTCTTTAAAAGAATAGCATAAAGACTTGAGTTCAGCTAACGGAGGATGCTTTTATTACTCCACTATAACAGTTAGATAAGCATAGAAAGAGGGAAAAAGATGGGACTTTGTCTATTGTGTTAAGGAAAAAAATTTTGTTCCTTAAAATCAAACTGATCAATAAATTGTTTAAATTGAGGAAAATTACTTGAAAAATTCACTCAGAATATAGGAACTGGTTGTTACCTTAAAGATTTAGTCCAATCACTTCATCTTATGGATGGGGAAACTTGGGCTCAGAAACATTAAATGATTTACCCAAGGTTTATAAAGACCATATAGTAAATATGCCATAGAAAGTATACGGAAGATATTTGCTAGATGACTGAAGAATAAAATACCTTGGATTGGTGGAACTAAATTAGTTCCTTGAGGGATGAGAGTGGCATTTTTAATCATTGTATTCTTAAAACCTATGTGCCTTTTCCATGGTGCAGGCCTAATAAATATTTGGTGAAATAGAAACATGTATAGAATAATTTCATACATATATGTATGCATATATATACATATATATGGGTATATGTATACACATGCACATACCTGTTTGTGTCTAATGGTAGCCATCTGACGGGGGAGAGAAAAAGGGAAAAAGAAAATAATAAATTTGCCCAATAACTTTATTATATATTTGAAAGGAATAGAAAATTATGCATAAATAGATTTGCAGTTTTATGTGCAATTGTCGTTTTTATTATACTGTGTTATGGAAATGCTTTATTCCATTAATTAATTTAAAAATAGACATTTATTAAATAGATCTGAATTGAAATGAATTGTTGATTTGTCTGTCCTTTCATCCTTTAGTAATGGTTTAACATTGTACATCTAAGGTTTCTGAGAAAAGTGTGTCAGTTCACTTTTTTTTTTCTAACTATATTTAGACCCAGGCAAAGGGAAGAGCCTAGTCAACAGTTGGTTTTAAAATTGCTTTGATAATGCATGGCATAGAGGATAAATGGTCAGCCTTGTCTAGGTTCAAGTCCTGCCCTTCACACATGGTAGATTCTCAATAGAGGCAATCAGATAACTCTCAAACTGTATGGTACAAATGAGTTATGAAAAGGCATCTAAGAGGGAGTGATGAAACTGTTCTCCTTTACAAATATCATTGACAAGTAAAGATACTTTACCTTGATAATGGGATTAACATAGTGAAGAACTAAGCATAAGATAATATATTGGAGAGTTTTGCCATTTCAAGACATTTTTAAATGTGATTTAATGATAAAGTAGACTTGGCATCAACAGGACAAATTTCATACCAGCTTTAATAAAGGAAAAAGAGTGACTTCCATAAACAATAGATGATAGAATATGAATACCTGGCAAAACTCTAGAACAGATTATCAAATTAATAATTTGTGAGCAGTTAGAAGAAAAAATAATTACAAGGAGAGCATAGGTTTACTAAAAAGTCATGCTAAGCTAATGTTATTTACTTTTATTTTTTTTAAAGACTTAGTAGACTCTCAGGAAAGCATTATAGACAAAATGTAACTGGAATTTAGCAAAGCATTTGACCATCTCTTATAATATTCATAATGGTGATAGAAAAATGTGGGCTATAATGATAGGAAAGGTTAAGTGATCCTATTAGATTGAATGAGTACAAAAATATGTGGATTGATGGACTATTGCCTTTTTAATGGAGGACCCCTACTCTCTCCTCAACTTTGCCATGTTTTATTCATGATTTGAAGACATTCTTATCAAACTTGTAGATTATACAAAATTGAGTGATAACTATTTTCTGACAAAAAGAAATAGGCCTCACAAAAATCTCAACAAGCAGGAACAATAAGCTTAATAAAATATAATGCAGATAGTAAAGTCCTGCACTTAGAATAAAGAAAAATTGACACAAGTATGAACTGTGGGAGAAATAATATAACAGGAATTCATGTGAAAAAGACAGTAGGACTTTCATTGGGCTGTAAGATCAGTATCAGTCATCAGTGTGATGTGGCAGCTAAACAAAAGCTAATACAATTTTAGGTTCCATGAATATTTTTACTACTAATAATATTCCAATACTGCAACACTTCAAGGACTATAATTTTGCCAGTGTACATGGATAGTCTGTCCCTATGAAAAAAAGAGTCACTATCACCAAAAATTTCCTCACTCTATGGCCAACTGGGTATTGAGCTTCTAGTGGCTTACCTACACTGGTCTTCAAACCATTAATCAATAACAATAATTCATTTATATTACACTTTAAGGTTTACAAAGTTCTAGCTTTGTAAGGTAGGTAGTGCAATTATGCTGATAATTTTACAAATGAGGTAATTAATACCCAGAGGAAAGGAAATAACTGACTCACTGTCACATAGCTAGACAGTGGCAGAACTCTGACATCCTCCAGTCTTCTGACTTCAAGTCCATTGTTCCTTTCATTGTGCCCCATAATAGAACATAAAAAGTCAGAGATGGATCTAACCAATATATGTTGGTCAAGGATTTGCCATCACATATTTGCACTGATAGCATTATCAATTAAAATCTTTCCAGTATAATAAACCATTGGGCTTTTCTATCCACCCTTTCTAAGGTTCACTAGGCTGTCATTTGCTCCGCATCTATGCCCTCTGCACCCAAAGTATTGCAAATCTGACCTGTCTGTTCACCCAAAAGATGTAGATCCTCTGCCATTTGCCCTTCCGCTGCCCCCTAAGGACTACTGGACCATTTCACCTATGCCTTCCATATGTATTGCCTTCTCCTATTAAAATGTGATCAAGAACTGCCCCCCTTTTCTATTTGTGACCCTTGTACCTAGCATAGAGTAGATATTTAATAAATACCTTAATAAATTTAATAATTCCCTTATTTTATAGTTCAGGAAACTTAGGGCCAGAGAGGGGAATAGAAGGGAGGATGCCAAAACAAGGGAAGTAAGATTCTTATTGGACTTGTGTCTAATTCAACTCTATCTATGCCATCATATTCAGTTCTGAGCACTATGGCTTGGAAAAGTACTTAATAAGCTGAGCATCTGGAGGGCAAACAATATGTCATAGGTGAAACATGGAAATAAGTGAGTTTATTTAATCTGAAGAATAATACAGTTGACATTCATATGATACTTTAGTGTTTGTAAGGTACTTTAGCTACATTCTCTCATCTAAGAGAAGAGTTAGTAGAATCATGGTAGCTGACCTCAAAAATCTTAACGAATACTGAGTAAAAAGGAGTTTAGACTTATTCTGTGTAGCTTCAGAGAGCAGAACTAAGACTGAAAGGGAGTCAGGTCTGGGCTCAACATAGAGAAAAATGTCCAAGGACTAGAGATGTCAAGGAATGAAAGAAATAAGCCTGGGAAGTTCTAAGTTTCCCATCACTTGAGACAGGAATGTGGTGAAAGGGATTAGCATAGGAGTAAAGGTTTGGGCTAAATGACTTCCAAGATTCTGTAAGTCAGCAAAGAACTGTCCAATGGCAGTAGCAGAAAAAAACTGCTTAACATTGCTGAAAGTTTTGCTGTGGGCTTATGTGTTACCTGACGCCATGGAAGATGGCTCCTGATTCCCTTCAATGCCAGTCAACTCATTTCCTGGGAAACAGATGACACCTTTTTGAATTACTCTGCTAACAGACAATAAATAGATTTGAAAGAAGAAACCAGAGGAAAACTAGATTTATTTTGCTAAAGGGAATGATTGGTGGCTTCTCTACAGAAACATTGCGTGGGGTAGAAATCTGCAAAAAATAAGAAACATCTGTATTTTCAGTAAAATCATAGATTGTATCAATGAATGGAAAAATTGATCTCTTAAAGTTTTGAGGTCACAGATCAGTTGGTATGAAAACAAGAGAATATGTCCCCACTCCTATTCTCTCTTTTCAGTTCTAAGTCCAGTTCTAAATGATCCTAGACGTCACTGAGGGCCAAATATACCTTGTCAAGAGGGTTAGTAGTCTTTTATACAGTCTAAGGTAAAAATATTCCACCAAACCAACATTTCTACACTCATAAAGAAAACAATAGCAAAACAAAGGTTTAAGTTTTGATTTGTTTTACACAGGAATAAAATCCTATGAAGGTACTTTGGTACCGTGGAAGATGGGCTGTGTAGGTGGAAAGTTAGGGTTCAAATGTTCTTGCTTATGCTTACTAGTTTCTGACACAGGATAAGTCACATACCTTCCCTGGGTCTCAATTTCCTCATTTCTAAAATAGAGAAATTGGACTTATAACCTCTGAGACACCTTCTATGATCCATATAGTACTCAAGAAAGCAGAATTGGTGACAATTTGCCACAGGAGCTGACCTGAAGTTAATTTTGGGTTAGGGATATTTTTTTTCTCTCTCAGGAAATTCATAATGTAAATTAGACATGGAAAAGGAAACTTCAGTAGTTAATGAAAAGAATTTTAAAGTTCCCTCAATAGCTTAGAATGTTTCCAAAAATATCATTGCTAACTTTTAAGCATGGGTAGTCAGCTTCTCTGAGTCTCAATTTCTCCATCTGTAAAATGGATGTCATGATGTCATAGCCTACCTCATAGCGCTGTTGCAAGAGTCAAATTATATCATTAATGTGATAGCATTTTAAAAATGTAAAGTGTTCTGTAAACATTTTGTTTGACCTGAGGTGTATTACTGGCATCAATAAGTGAAATTTTCAAAGAGGTAAATTTAGGCTTGTTTTGAGGGGAAAACTCTTTGAGAATTAGAGCTCTCCAGAAGTGCAATTGGTTGACTCAGAAAGTAATAGGTTCCCCCTTACTAAAGGACTGCAGGCAGAGGCTAGATGACAACTTTTAGAGATGTAAGAGAGAGCACAACATCTCTCCATATCTTTTGGTATAAGTTGGACTAGATGGAGTCTGGGAATCCTCCTAGCTCTTGATTTGTCATCTTTTGCAAAATGTACTGTTTCTGTTATTGCAGAGCTAGGCCACAGGCCTTTTGGATGTCTAGTCCCCAAGGGGAGGAAAAGGAAAGGCTATCACAAGAAAGGATCTCTTGGGTAAGGGAAGATAAAAGGTGATTTTCCTAGGGGGAGAGGGAAGGTCTTAGGATGGTAAGTGTCATGTTTGGGGATGATGGTAAACATGATCTTACATCATTAATGTAACTTCAGCATAGAAGGGATAGAGGAAGCATAAATATGCCCAGGCATTCAGTATAACAAAAGACCCTGCACCTAGAAATGAAAGGTACTTCAAAAGCCATCTGGTCTACTACCCTCGTTTATAAATAAATGAGGGCCAGGGAAGTTATATAATTTATGTAAATTATGTAATTTCCCCAAGGTGACACAGGTGGTATTCATCAGAGATAGGATGTGAATCCACAAATTCTAACTCCCAAGCTAGTGGTCTTCCCACTGTACTCACTTCATCCTAAACTCATAACTTTGGGAAGATAATGGTATAGTAAAATTGTGCACAGTAAATACCTGTCTTTTAACTAGATCCTCCCCTTTGCATTGCCTAGAATGAATGCATTTGCATTCTTCAGAACACACAACAATACTGAAGTAGCAACTTAACTTGAAACCCCTAGATAAGAGACAATATGTCTGGACAAATGTATACATTTTGTGGAAGGAAATTGATACAGAGACCCCAAGAACACACCTGGAAAGAATCCCAGGAATGTACACTCTGTCTGTCCCCAAACTTGACGTAGGGTCACTGCAGGATCCATTGCTAATGGACCTTAAAGATTACAAAGCAATCCCACCACTTTATAGTTGAGGAAACTCTTACCTGAGTCACCTAGTTAGTTAGTGGCAAAGGCAGAAACATACATCATTTCCTTTTAGAAAGTCTTACTTTTGCCCCTGCTAGGACAAGTCAATAGCAGTCATTGATATGGAGCTCATTTAGTCCACAGATGAGAAAGCTGAGGTCCAGAAGAGAAAGTAGCTTGGACAAGATTGCACAGTTAGAGTGAGTTTCTAAGTTAAATTCAAACCCAGGAGCCTTGATTCGTTTCCAGTGCTCAGAATCAGAGGTATAAAGTACATGACTCCTAGACACCTTTCCTTTTCTGTATGTAAGGTGGATTTGTTTCCTTTTTTAAGACACTAGTTCCCAGGATCCATGGCCCTAAACAATCTACCAGTTCCCAGGTTCACAACCTGTAAACACTTTTATTGTAATTGCATAGTGAGATATAATGATGGATAATATAAACATTTGAGTTTAACTTGTAAGCAGTACAATGTGCCTGTGTTACGTTGAATCATCATGACATTGCAAAAGTTAATGTAAACCTATAAGGCTATCACTGGCAAATTGCCTTTTATTTGTGCTTCTTTATAAATCAAGTGAGCACTGGTCACTAGGTGGGGAATGTGAATGCTGTGCTTGCCTCAACTGGCCCCTATCCAAGGTTTAGGGGGATGTGTGTGCTTGTCCTGACTGGCTCCCATTGAAACTCAGGGAAATGTTGTAGAAGTTGGCATGTAGGAGCTGGTGCTCTTATGTTTACTCTCACCAGCCCCTGCAAGAAGAATAATTACGGGAGTAGGAATTGGTGTTCCCATTATCAGAAACACTCCTGAGAAGAATAAAGAAATTAACTCCTATCATGTCTCCACTACTATCCTTTTGGATGACCGGATCAAGAGTGAACCTGCTAGAGGCCAGAGCCCCAAAGTCTTATATTACCTGTCTTACATTACCCTAACCAGATTAAAATGAATTGGGGAAATGTATAACCAAATAGATGAAAATATAATAAAACATAGATAACATCACATTTTAAAACATAGTCTGTGTGGGGCCCTCTTATGTGTGCATTAATAGTCTGCAATTTCTATTTTAAGTTTTGATACCACCACTCTAGAATCAAGCTTCATGACTCCCTATGCCAAAGCAATGCTTTCCCTTATCCTATAGTATTTCCTCTCACCTATAAAGGTACAACTGAGTGAAGAAAAAAATTTTAAGCTACATTAACATTTAAACAAGGAAGAAAATAGAATATTAGATGTTGACTTTGTCTAACAACCAGTCAAAAAGCATTTACTAAGCATTTACTCTGGGCTTAAACTATGCTAATGCCAAGGTTTAAAAGACAAGTAAAATCATTGTCTGTGCCCTCAAGAAACTTACATTCTAATGGAGGAGACAACATGGAAATAATTGGATACATAAAATATAGAGAGAAACGATGAAAGGTGATCTGGAAGAGGAAGGCATTAGCAGCTGAGAAATGGATAATCTGGTAGTTTGAAGCACCTTGACCGGTGATTTGCATAAACTTGGTAGTCAATGGTGAGTATTGAGAAATTGCTCATTAAACTCATCTAACACTTGATTTTGCTGCTTGTCCACAAAATTAATTCAATTTAATAAGTATTTAGCAACATGGTTAAGCCAAGCTAATATAATAAAAATGACAATTCTACCTAAATTAATTTACTTATGTAGTGCCACACCAAACCACAAAAAAAGTTTATAGAACTAGAAAAAAAATTAGAAAAAATAACAAAATTCATCTGGAAGAACAAAAGGTACAGAATATCAAGTAAATTAATGAAAAGAAATGAAAGGGAAGGTGGCCTAGGCATGCCATATCTTAAATTGTATTATAAAGTAGCAATCATCAAAATTACTTGGTTGTGACTACAAAATAGAGTGGTAGATCAGTGGAATAGGTAAGGTAAACAAGACACAGTAGTCAATGACTATAATAATCTACCCAAAGTATATAAACCCAAAGACTTTAATTTCTGGGATAAGATTGGATTACTTGACAAAAACTACTGGGAAAAATGGAAAATAGTATGGCAAAAACTAGGTATGGACCAGTATCTTACTGTATACTAAGATAAAGTGAAAATGGGTACATGATTTAGACATAAAGGATGATACTATAGATAAATTAGGAGAGCAAGGAATAATTTACCTGTCAGATCTATGGAGAAGGGAAGAATTTATGACCAAACATTATGAAATGTGAAGTGTATAATTTCGATTACATTAAATTAAAAAGTTTCTGCACTAACAAAGCCAATGCAACCAAGATTAGAAGGGAAGAAGAAAACTGGGAAACATTATTTTTGGAAACAGCCAGTGTTTCTGATAAAGGCCTCATTTCCAAAATATATAAAGAACTGAGTCAATTTTATAATAATACATGTCATTCCCCAATTGATAAAGGATATGAAGAGGTAGTTTTCAGATGAAGAAATTAAAACTTTCTGTAGTCATACAAAAAAATTCTCTAAATCACCACTGATTAGATAAATGAAAATCAAAACAACTCTGAGGTTGGTTAACATGACAAAAAAGAAAAATAGTAAATGTTGGAAATGTGGGAAAATTGGACCACTAATGCATTGTTGGTGGAGTTGTGAACTGATCCAGCCACTCTGGAGAACAATTTGGAACTATACTCAAAGGGCTGTAAAACTGTTCATTCTCTTTGACCCAGTAATACCACTTCTAAGTCTGTATCCCAAAGAAATCATTAAAATGGGGAAAGGACCCAGAAGTACAAAAATATTTATAGCAGCTCATTTTGTTATGGTCAAGAATTAGAAATTGTGAAGATGCTCATCAACTGAACTAGTTGTGGTATCTGAATGTGATGAAATACTATTGTTCCATAAGAAATGATGAGCAACGTCTTTGATCTTTCATAAAAACAAGGGCAATCTTTGCCTTGGAACTCTGTGTAGAATATGAAGATAGTACATGTACCAAATAGCCTAAATGCTAAAAGCCTCTTTAAAAAAAAAAAAAAACTAGAACTATTTTTGTCACTCAGCATTAGTTCAGTATTTTGTGAGATGATTTACCAGTTATCATTTTTGTAATTGTCAGTAGGAACTTTCAAGTTAATTAAGGGAGATATTTGCACTTTTTTTATTTTTATAAATGTTTTGAAATTATGTTTGTAAAATTAGCATCTATACAATTAAGAAATGTTTGTATTTGGGGGCACCTAAGGGGTGCAGTAGATGGAGCACCAGTGGAGGAGTCAGGAGGACCTAAGTTCAAATCTCACCTCAGACACTTGACACTCACTAGCTGTGTGACCTTGGGCAAGTCACTTAACCCCAATTGCCTCATCCTGGGTCGTCTCCAGTCATCCTGATGAATATCTGGTCACTGGATTCAGATGGCTCTGGAGAAAAAGTAAGGCTGGTGATCCGCACAGCCCTCCCTCACTCAAAACAAAGTCAAGTGCAAGGCATGTCATCATTTCTTTGATGTCATGGCCTTCTTTGTCAACAAAGGATGAACACTCATGTTTCTATTTAACATGTCTATAACTACTCTGTAACATCAATAAAACCAAAGATTGTTCTTCTATTCTTCCACAATGTATGGTCTTAAGATTATGTGTAGCAAAGTGTTTAGAATAGATCTTGTAATAGATCATTTTAAACTGCTTATTCCAGATAATTATTAGAAAAATATTTATGGGATGGCATTTTATGGGAATCAGAAGCTAGAGATGTTGGTGTTTTTACTATTTTCTGCATAAATTTTGTTTGAAAAACAAACCACCAACCAGCATTTAGTATTGCCCTGAAAACAGAGAGATGAGAATCCTGAATTTTGTAAAGAGAGATTAACTCACAATCATGAGGACAGAGTCATTTGGACATTAGACAGTACTTTGGGGAAAAATGCTCAATTGCTGGTAATTTATATTTAAGCTTGGCTGAAATAATGTTTGTCTCCTAAAGTGGTATTATTTTAACCAAAAGCTGTGTCCCAGAGTCATGCATTTTTACTGATTTAAGGAAGTAAATACAGATCTTTTTTTGCAAAGTCTGATATCACTGATCTTATTGATAAATAAGTTGAAACCCAACAGCAGGATCAAAGGATTATTTTTTAAAAACAACTGAGTTTTATTAAAATTTAAAACTTTTTTTAAAAAAAGAAAGAAATTTAAAAAAAGAAAGAAATTAAAATTTAAAACTTTTTTTAAAAAAAGAAAGAAATGATAAGCAGGTGAACTTCAGAAAAACCTG
>CM053771.1:124739052-124827301 GCA_028658325.1 Potorous gilbertii | reverse complement strand
TTTTCTCTCTCTCTCTCTCTCTCTCTCTCTCTCTCTCTCTCTCTCTCCCTCCCTCCCTCCCTCCCTCCCTCCCTCTTTCTCTCGCATGCTTCACTTTTTTATTTCTTGTGGTTTTTCCCTTTGGTTCAAATTTTTTTTTTACAACATGACTGATATGGAACTATATTTAATATGATTGTACATGTATAGTCTGTATCAGTTTGCACTCTGCCTTGGAAAGGGGAAAGAAAAACAGGGAGAAAATCTAAACTTAAAATCTTATACAAATGCATGTTGAGAACTAAAAATAAGTAAAAATTTTTTTTTAAAAAAAAAGTACAAAATGTTAAGCATTTAACAAGAGCCTACCATGTGCCTGACACAGTGATAAGAAGATACAAAGGGCTTGCCTTCTTCTTGAGGGAAAGAACATGGACACAGAAAAGAAAATATAAAATATATGCCAAGAAAATATAAAGTAATTGACTACCAGGAGTGAGCACTACCAAAACTAATGGGAGATCAGGAAAGCTTAAGGCATCAAAAGTACCAGGGATTCAAAGAGGCAAAGGTAGGGAGGAAGGGCATTTGAGTCATGACACACAGTCTATGCAAAGAAACAGAAGTGGAAGGTGGACTATAAGATCATCTATGGAAGTTAGATAAGTAGTTAAGGCCAGTTGGGCCTACTTAACACTTTGAGTTTATGATAGGATGTAAAGTGAAATCAGTTTAGAAAGATACAGCAGCCAATTGGTAAGAGTTTTAAATGACATGCAGAGGAATGTGTATTTAACCTAGATATATGGTAGGGAACCCCTAAAGCTTCTTGAGCATTTAAGAATATAGAAATATCAATTTGACAACTGCATGGATAGGTCTTTAACTTAACAGTGACTGTTGTTACACAGAATTCAGGGGAAATGAAAACTCCTTCCCAGATTCATGAGACAGCAGTTTAAGAAAGAAGTCAAAGAACAGGGGTGTTTAACCTTGTTTTGTGTATCATGGGCCCCTTTGGCAGGTTGGGGAAGCCTTTCATTCCTTTCTAAGAATAATGCTTTTAAATAAAGAAAATAAAATACATAATATTACAAAGGAAATCAGTTAATGTAAATATAAATTATGTAACTGTATAAAATACATTTATTTAAATATGTCCTATTTAAAAGGACATATTTAGGAATTCAGATTAAAAAGCCCTATCATGATATATTCTTTGATTCAGCAATGCTACTGGTAGGTCAACATCTCAAAGGCATTAAAGAAGTGGGGAGAACCTATCTGTAAAATATATATATATATAGCAGCTCTTTTGGTGGCAGCTAAAAATTGGAAATTGAAGAGATGCCCATTTGGGGAATGGCTAAACAAGTTGTTGTATATGATTGTGATAGAATATTATTGTTCTATAAGAAGTGACAAGCAAGATGATTTCAGAAAAACCTGGGAAGACTTCATGAACTGATGCGAAGTAAAGTGAGCAGAACCAGGAGAACACTGTACACCATAACATCAATATTATATGATGAAGTAATGTGAATGACAGCTATCTCAACCACATAATGATCCAAAACAACCTCAAAGGAATCATGATGAAACATACTATCTGACTACAGACAACATATACTGTCTGAATACAGACTGAAGCATGATTTTTTTTACTTTCATTCTTTTTTATTTTTCTTATATAAAATGATTAATATGGAAATACTTTGCATAATTGCATATATATAACATATATCTTATTGCTTGCCCTCAGGAAGGGATTAGGAGAGAGAAGGATGGAATTTGGAACTCAAAACTTAAAAAATAAATGTTAAATAATTGTTTAACATTTAATTGGAGAAAAAGAAAATATATATATATATATGTATATACACATACACACACATACATATATATATATATTTAAAACCCTATCATAGAGTAAATTTTCATAAAAATAAAACCACTACAGGTTCTGAAAAATACAGTCATCTGTAATGTACCTGAGGCTGACTATTCAGTGTGTATGTGTGTGTGTGTGTGTGTGTGTGTTTATTTTATATGTTATCCTGATGGAGCAGGTCAGTTTGACTACACCTTGCAGAAAGTTCCATCCTCTCAGCTGATGCTTTTGGAGGATAATCCAGTAGATCTACAATTGTGTTATAGGAATATAGGATAATGGAATGGAAGCATTCAGTGATGAATGGGGAATTTTAGACTAAGTTTTAGAGACAACAGTTTCTCATTCCTGTTACCAGTTGGCCTTTGGGTTCTCTTTCAACTCTGAGATTCTGCCCTGTGGCTAACCCTCTCCAGTTCTCAATTTGATCACCTATAAAATAGGGATCAGAATACCTCCAACTGACCTCAAAGTATTGTTTTAAGGATCAAATGAGCTGCTGAAGAACCAAAAGCACTGAACCACCTTAGAAGCCAAGGACTTGAGTCTTTCACTAAATAATTGGAGACTTTTCTCAAGTTGGTTTTCTCATCTCTAAAATCATGAAGTTGGATGAGATCATCTTTTTTCCAACTCTAAAATTCTGTCATCTTAGTATCTCTGACACATACCCATGACCCTAAGAAGTTGCTTAACTTCTCAGTTTCCCCAGGCAACTTTCTAAGACCATAAATTATGAATTAATTGCTGATTTCTATCTCTAGGGGCAGGGGAGGGGTTCTACAAATTAAGACTTACTTATAATGATGGAATTACAAGTACAGACCTCACTCCCCCCTTAACAACTCCTCCCCCAAAAAATTAAAAAAGATTCTGTGAAAGAGATGATATATTGAAAAGAGCAATGAATTTGGAGTCAATGGACCTGAGTTTGAATTCTAATGTTACCAATTAATGGTTAAATATCCTTGCACAAGTCACTTCTTCCCAGGCTTCAGTTTTCTTACGTCTACCAAGGGCAGCATTTCCTACCCCAAATATTACCCACCTGCAAGTTGGCACCTATATACTTTTAACAAGGGAGAAAGTCTTTACTTGTACAATTAGAGATAACAATGGACTTCTCTGTGAGACAGTGAGTCACTTTCCGCTCAAGGTATTCAAACAAAGGCTCTGTTTTCATTTAATAACATCAAAAAGGATCAGATGGGGTGGAGGAGGGGTATGAAGAGCCAAGATGGCAGAGTAGAAGCAGGGACCTCTCCACCCAAAACCCTCAAAATACCTGTACAAAATGACTGAACAAATTCTAGGAGCAGCAGAAGGGACAAAATGACAGAAACAGATTTCTAGCCCAAGACAATCTAGAAGGCCAAGAGGAGGTGTCTATTGCACCAGGCTCAGAGCAGGGCATAGCCCAGCATGAAGCTTACCAGCACAGACTGCCCTGAAGCAGACCTCAGGGTGATGAATCACCAAGCCTTAGTTTCCAGACTTCTCAATCCACAAACAACCAAGACAACTTCAAAGGTCAGTGGGAAAGTTCTCTCACCTGGATGAGAGAGGAATCAACCCCAGTCCCAACCCCAGCCTCAGGACAGCAGCAGTCACTGCCACAGCAGCAGCTGCTTCTGGAGCTTTCAACATACAGAGAGTGGGGGAATTAAGTGGCTGATCTGGGTCACAATCCTAGGTGGTAGTCCTGGAGCAAAGGAGGAGCGCTGCTGTGCAGAGCTGGTGGCAACTGTAGAAAGGGAATCCTACTCACAGAACCAGGGTAGAAAGGAATGCTTGTGGTTGCTCACAGACCAGAGTGCAGACGATGAGAGGAGTAAACACCTCTTTTTTGATCATACTGCTTTGGAGGAGCTGAGAATTTACAGGTACCTGGAGCTATGTCTGAAAGCAGCTGCACAAAGCTCCTGAACTTGGGGCATTGCACCCTACACTTAACAGAGCTCAGAGGTCAAAAAACTGTCTAAAAAAAAGATCAAAATAGGGGAAAATAAGACTATAGAAGGTTACTTTCTTGATGAAAAGGTATTTTCTTTCACGGAGAAAGAGCAAAACATATAGCCAGATTAAGACAGCAAGGTCAAGGCTCCTACATCCAAAGCATCCAAGAAAAATATGAAATAGTCTCTGTCCATGGAAGAGCTCAAAAGGGATTTTGAAAATCAAGTAAAAGAAGTACTGTAAAATTGAGAAGAGAAATGAGAGCGATGCAAGAAAATCATGAAAAATGAGTCAATAACTTGCTAAAGGAGACAAAAAAAATTATAAAACAAAATCAGAAGAATGAAAAAAATAGAAGTCAATATGAAATATCTTGCTGGAAGAACAACTGACTTGGAAAATATATCCAAGAGAGATAATTTAAAAATCATTGATTTACCTGAAAACCATGCTCAAAAAAAAAAGATTCCAGACATCATCTTTCAAGAAATTATCAAGGAAAAATGTCCTGATATTTTAGAACCAGAGAGTAAAATAGAAATGGAAAAAATTTACCATTTACCATGAAAGAGATCCCAAAAGGGAAACTCCTAGGAAAATTGTAGCCAAATTCCAGAGGTCCCAGGTCAAGGAGAAAATATTACAAGCAGCCACAAGGAAACAATTCAAGTATCGTGGAAACACAATCAGGATAACACAGGATTTAGCAGCATCTACACTAAGGGATTAGAGGGCTTGGAATATGATATTCCAGAGGTCAAAGGAGCTAAGATTAAAACCAAGAATCAGCTACCCAACAAAACTGAGTATAATACTTCAGGGGGAAAAATGGAATTTCAATGACATAGAGGACTTCCAAGCATTCTTGTTGAAAAGACCAGAGTTGAATAGAAAATTTGACTTTCAAATAGAAGAATCAAGAGAAGCATGGAAAGGTAAACAGAAAAGCAAACTATAAGGGATTCATTAAAGTTGAACTGTTTACATTCCTACATGAAAAGTAACTCATGAGACCTTTCTCAGTATTAGGGTAGTTAGAGACAATATATACATACATACATACATACATGCATATATATATATATACATATATATAAATGTGTGTATGTATGTGTATATTAGATATGTGTATATATGTATGTGTGTATAAATACCTGTGTTTGCATGTATATATTTAAAGAGAGAGGGCACAGAGTAAGCTGAATATGAAGGGAGGATATCTAAAAATAAAATTAAGTGCTGAGAGGAATGTAATGAGAAAGAGAAAGGGAGAGGTAAAATGTAGTAAAGCATCTCACATAAAAGAGGCAATAAAGAGCTTTTACAATGGACGTGTGAGAGGGAATAAGTGAGCCTTACTCTCTTTGGATTTGGCTTAAGGAGGGAATAATACACATTCAATTGGGTACAGAAATCTATCTTACCCTGCAGGAAGGCAGCAGGGAAGCAGAGAGGAGAGGGAAGATAATAGAAGAGATGACAGATTGTGGTGGGGGGAGTAATCAGAAGCAAGCACTATTGTGGGGGGACAGGTCAAAGAAGAGAATGGAAAAAATGAAGGGCAGGACAGGATAAACGGAAATGTGGTTATTCTTTTGCAACATGACTGTTATGGAAGTGTTTTGCATGGTTACCCTTGTATGACCTATATCAAATCACTTGCTTTCTCAATGAGAGTGGGTGGAGAGGGAGAAAGGAGGAAAATGTGGAACTCAAAGCTTTAAAAATGAGTGTTAAAAATTGTCTTTGCATGCAACTGGGAAATAAGTTGTACAGGCAGTGGGATATAGAACTCTGTCTTACCCTACAGCAAAATAGAAGGGAGGAGGATGGGAGAAGGGGGGCAGATGATAGAAGGGAGGACAGATTGGGGAAAGGGGTGGTTGGGGTGCAGCTGTCCTATGGTGGGGGGAGGGTAGAAAATTTGGAATTCAAAATCTTGTGGAAGTGACTGTTGAAAACTGAAAATAAATAAGCTATATTAAAAAAGAAAAAAAAGAAAAGGATCAGATCTCCAGTTCCCAGATACTATTGTAAGATTCTAAGATTTCCCTCCCAGATCATAATCTGTTTAAGAACAAGGACTACATCTTAAATATCTTCATACCTGCCCTAGCATTTATCAAAGTGTCTTGTAAGCAGAAATATTCAAATGTAATTTAGGTAGCATCTCAGGTCCTTTCTCTTGTTAATAAATCTACAATACTATTATCTTGTGGGGATTTTTTTAATCTTCATAAATCACAGGATGAGAAGCTGACAACTTTTCCAACTTCATGATAAGATTATTTTAATTACCAACTTCTATTTAATCTTACTCAGTCATAAAATTATGTAGGAAAGTAGTTAAATCTCCCAAGTTTGCCCTGTTCACCCCCTAGGTCTTTTTTTTCTTACCCAGACATTCCTGAGCAATACCTTTCTGAGCTCACCTACAGACTCCTCTAATCAAAAGAAGACTTGTTTTCAGTTGTTCATGGCTTGACTTTTAGATTCAAACTAAGGGCCATCTTCCCCACAAATTATATTTTAATATTGCTGCTTACAAGATGCTTTCATCAGTGCTAGGGCAGGTAGAAAGATGTATAAGATGTAGACTTTGCCCTCAAGGAGTTTACAATTTAGTAGGGCAATCACAGAATCCTAGGGAGCATCTTGAAGGAGATCTGACCCTTTTCAATGTCTTTAAACAAAAACGTAGCCTTTGCTTGAACACCTTCAGGGACTCATTGTCTCGTAAAATATTCTACTATTATCTTTAATTGTAGAAGATTTGTTCCTTTTTTAAAAGTATATAGGTGTCAACTAGCAAGTGAGGATATTATTTAGGCTAGGAGTCCCTGAAATCTCATTAGGTCTACCCAATTAAGCAAGTAAGAAAACTGAATTAAGTATTTTTAGGGTGACTTCCCTGGGGGGAAAAAGCAACTAGCCATAAGGAGGGAAGCCAATCCCCAGTTGTTATGGCCGAGCAAAGGAGTCTGTGGGTTTCCTCACCATAGCATGGTAGAAGTAGACATTGGCAACCTAATGACAACAATAAACCCTTTTGATATACCTTGTCCAAGGAAAAGTCTGTCAGTAGGATTCCTCCTTCTAGGCCTTCAGGGATAAAATTACCCTTCTTAGAGGCTTTTTGATATATATAATGAACTCCTCAGCTCTGGACATTTTCTCTGGCTGTCCCCCATGCCTGGAACACTCTTCCTACTCAGTTCTACCCATTGATCTCCTTTGTTTCCTTTATTTCCAACTAAAATCTAACTTCCCAACCCCTCTTAATTCCATTGTTATAACCTATTTATCCTGTCAGTTTGTTTTGTTTATTTTTGCCTGCATGTTGTCTTTTGCCTCCCTTTCATATTCCTAGCGTTTAGCACAGTGCCTTACACATTGTTATTTTTGCCATTCAGTCATGTCCAACTCTTCACGACTCCATTTGGGATTTTCTTGACAAAGATACTGGAGTGGTTTGCCATTTCCTTCTTCTGTTTATTTTACAGATGAGGAAACTGAAGTAAATAGGTTAAGTGACTTGCCCCAGGTCACACAACTAGAAAGTGTCTGAGGCCTTATTTCAATTCAGGTTTTCTGGACTCCAGGTCTGGAGTTCTATCCACTGTACCACTTAGTTGCCCTGCATGTAGTAGGCACTTAATAAATGTTTATTGGTTAATTGATTGGCTCTTAGAGTCTCTAGCTTCCATTAAAATTTGATTTTAAGCAACAAACCCTTCATGATGAGGTCTGATTGAATCCTCCCAGAAGCTCATGCCTCCCCTATACTGCCAAATTGTCTTTACAATATATTGTCTTTGTAAACGTTTTATATTTTTTCATATGTGTTTATGTTGCTTCCACCAACAGAATGTAGGGTCCTTGAGAGCAGGGACAATTTCAAATTTTTGTCTTAGAACTGCTAGTGCCCAGCACAGTGCTTGGCACATAGCAGGCATTTAATCAGTTTGTTGATTGACTATTTAATGACTGGCATGGATTATACATAGGACTCCATGATGTCTTCCAGGTTGGAGAGAGGTTGCAATCAATTGTAGACATCTCATGGAAGTTTGTGGGTAAAGTAATCAGGCCCAGTAAGAGAGATTCAATGAGGAAGCAGGTTATTTGTGGTTTTGAGAATGGGCAGGAAGCAGACAGAGAAGCTCTTGGTTCTCAAGGGAAACATGAGAAAGACCATATGAACACTTTGGTCTGGACTCCTAAAATCTGGGACTATTTTTCTTTAGAGGACTTTGGAAGAAAGGTCTCAGGATTCTATGTGCAATGACCAGACAAGACTCTGTATGTTTGTAGCATAAGTACATTCACTCTTTTCCTCAGTTAATAAAACTATTATCCACTTTGGCTATGAGTAAGCAAATATATATATGTAAAGTAAATATAATAAATAAAATGTGAGTGAGCAAATATAATTCTAGACCAATAACCCCCCTCTCTAAAGAGAGCAGAGTAGCCAACTTCTGGTAGGAATCAGTTTCCCTCGAAGAAAAGTGGCGAGGAGATACTAGATGGAACTATTATTCCCTCTCTGTGAGCCACAAAGGACACCCCTCCAACCCCATCACTACATGGAAACCATTGGAAATTATTGAGTAAAGAGGTAACCTGTGTTTTAGGAAAATCACTTTGTTAGGAGTGGGAGGTAGCACTTAGGAAGGCCATTTGAACTGAGTCCTTAAGAAAGCAAGGGAAGCCAGGAGGCAGAGATGAGGGAGAAAAACATAAGGGTCAAAGACTGACAAGCTACAGAGTCAGGAGATAAAGGCCTATATGAAAGGAACATAAGTGGACCAAAGCAGCTGAACTGAAGAATGTGGGGAAGGGAATAATATAAGGAAACTAGAATGGTAGGAGAAAAGATTGGAAGGGAAAAATCTTGATGGTAACGGAGTGTCATGCAAGCCCCAAAGCCCATTGGTATGGGACTCTCTCCTCCTTGGTGGAGAGCAATATCTCACGCCTATATGTGAGTCAGGAAGTTGGCAAGATCAGAAGAGAAGAAAGATCTGTGTCTTTGGGTTCTTCCAGCTTCTAGCTTTGAGAGAGAAGATGCATAATGCCACCTTCTTTCATGTTGCTGAAGAGAGAGAAAGACTGGGAAGAAGCCTAGATAAGAGTACCTGGCAATCACCATCATGTTCCTATCTCCAGCTTGTTCCACTTGACTCTAAGGAATTTTCCTTTGGGGAACGTCTGGAACTCTCTCTCTCTCCTTCTTTCTCTCTCTCTCTCTCTCTCTCTCTCTCTCTCTCTCTCTCTGTCTCTCTCTCTCTCTCTCTCTGTCTCTCTCTCTCTCTCTTTCTCTCTCTCTCCATCTTCTCCCCCTCCTCTTTCTCTCTCTATTTATCTTACTCTCCAAGGGACAGCTCATTCACTTTGTATTGCCTAGTATATATTCTCAGATGTATATTTTCTCTGGTTTCTGTTTTGCTATTGACTTGGATAAGTAGATTTATTTTCTATTATGGGTGTTCATCATAAAACTGGTATTTTGTGGAAAGGGAATCAACCTTTATAAACAAAGCTTGAGGCTCTGCTTTCTTATTAAAAAATAGTGATCAAGAGTTTAGCTTGAATCTTAAAATTACATCTCCTAGACTAACAGTTTTAAGAGAGGATATATAATTCTAGACCACTTTCCCCTCTCTCTAAAGAGCAGAGCAGTCAACTTCTGGTTCCACTCCTGATAGGAATCAAATTCTCCCTGGAAGAAAGGGTGAGAAGAATACTAGAGGAATCTATTATTCCCTCCCGGTGAGCCACAGAGTGCACCCCCAGTCTCCACCCCATGGGAACCATTGGAAATTATTGAGTAGAGACCTAACATGTATTTTAGGAAAACCACTTTGGCAACTTAAAGGAGAGGTGATTGGAGAGGGGAGAGACTTGAGGAAGGGAGATACTTGAGGAAGGGAGACCAATTGAAGGCTATCACAGTAGCTGAAGCAGGAGCTAAACTAGTATGGAGAAGAGGATATTATAAAGGAGGTTCCATAAAGGAAGATATGACAAAATTTGAAAACAGATTGGTTTTGTGGGATGAATCAAGGATGATTCCAAAGCTATGAACTTGTCCACATGAACTTGTCCATGTGACTGGCAGAGTGGTGGTATTCTCAACAGTTATAGGCAAGTTGAGAACAGGGGAATTTGGAGAGTATAACCTAGAAAGGAAGGATTTCTAGAGCTCCGATTTCAGGTTAAGCTGTTTTAGGCTTTTTTCTTGCTATCACATGGCATTTTGGTTGAAGGAGCGAAGTCATGACCTCCAGAGTGGGAAGAGGGAACCAGATAGTTCCCCAAAACTTCTGTTTGAGATGTCAGGTCTTCTCCTTGACTGCTCCCTTGCCCTTGCTTTGCTTCATGGGATTGTAGCACTTAGAACCAAATGAGGCATTAAAAACTGTCTAGTGCAACATCCTAATTCTACAGATGAGGAAACTGATTACAGAGAGATGAAGAAGCATGCCCAAGGTCAAATGGGTTGTAAAAAGCAGCGACTGGATTCAAAGTCAGGACTTCTGACTCCAGATCTGATGCTATTCCCACTCTCCATTATTCCTCACTGTTTTATAGACTATGGACTATGTTTCCTGTCAAATTTCACGTTATTTTACTGTTTGGTTATTTTTTGTACGTAAACCCTGTGCTTGCTTTGGTGTTGCTGAAATCAGAGTCATAATTAGGAATTCCAATGCCTGGGGCAAATGCAATTGGAAGTAGACATGATCATGAGCTGGGTGACTGCTTCCCAGCCCACTGCTCACCCTGGGGCTACCATGAGTTGTAATACCTTAAAAGTAGAGATACTTGGACAGGTGGAAGATGCCACAAAGACTAGAATTGGGGAGTTGGAATAGTCTTTCCTCTGAAAGAATTTCTTTATCTCCCCTTGGGTAGAAAGTGCTAATTAAGCTCATTTATCCCTGAGTGGCCTGAGTGCTGTGGTACCTCTGTCCAGGGTCCCTCTCTGACCTGGAGAAGTTCTTATTCTTCCTCTCCCAAACCTGGGTAAAAAACTGGCCTTGGGAAGACCAGAGCTATGATTTTGACATAAATGCAACATTTGTGTTACTCATACACAAACAAGTAGATTTATCATAACTATATTGATCATCATTGAAATACAGATTTCAGAAAAACAACTATCTCAATTGAGTAATTCCAACAGTTTGGTTTTCCACAAAAAATTATTAGAATAAAGAAATGTCACAGATTTTCATGGCTATCAACCTAAGACAAGCTAAGAGTTTTCAAATGTTTTCTAGGACAGTAGCTAAAATATCATATATATATTCTTTTTTAAGGAAGAAATGGGCTGAGGGAAGGGTGAGTCATCACATAAAAGCTGACATAGCTTCCTCATCTGGTAGTAGTTGTTTTTAAAATAAAACAGGAAGATAGATCATTCCCATTCAAACCCATACTGTCTTCTTGAATATGTTTGTTGGTTTTTTGTTTATGTTTTTAATCTCCATTACTTTTTATCATAATAGAAAGCACTCACTGTGTCCAGAATACCTTTCTAGGCAGTGTGAGGGCATAAAAGAAATGAGATATAGCTTTTGATAGCAAATATTGTATAATCTAATTGGGAAGATAGAATCAAAATCCATCAGGAGGCAGAACATTATAGTAAAAAGAGCACTGACTGTGGCATTTAGCAATCTGGTTTGAAATCCTGCCTCAGACATTTACCAATTTACTAGTCATTTAACCTCTTAATACCTTAGTATCTCCTGGCTGTTGTTTTTTTCCATCTGATTTCTAATTGTCTCCTTTGTTGGTTCATTACCCATATTTTGTCCCTCAGTATTGTTCTCCAAGGTTCTGTCCTGGGCTTTTTTCTCTTCTCTGTTGGCACTCTCTTTGTAATTACCTATGTTGTGTAGCCATTTGCCTTTTTATACAACATTTCAAATTTTATATCCTGGAATACCTTAAAGTCACCATGTCTAAAACTGAGTTCATCTATTCCTAACTTCCCAATCTCTGTCAAAGTTGCCACCATCATCCTTCCAGTGTCTTGGATTCATAATCTTGGAATTATTCTGGACTCCAGTCTCTCTCTTCACTCCACATGTCTAATCAGTTGTCTGACCTTGCTTTCTACCTTCACAGCATCTCTCATATCTAATCCCTTCTCTCTAGTCACACAAGGACCTTTGGTCCTTGGTTCCTTATCACTTCTAGCCAAGATTATCACAGTAGCCTTCTAATTGGTTTTCCTTGCCTTAAATCTCTCCCTACTATAGTCCATTCTACACTCCTACCAAAGTCATTTTCATTAAGTGTGGTTCAACCAACACCAAAGGCTTTCGATTTTCTCTAAAGATCAAATGTAAATTTTTCTGCCTATCTTTTAAAAGTTATCTTTTATACAACCTGGCCCCAACCTCACATTTTTGTATCAATGGACATTTCTCCCTCTCCCTCTCCCTCTCCCTCTCCTGCCAAACTGGAGACATTCCCACCTCCACACCTTTGCACTGGCTGTCCCCTATGCCTAGCATGCATTTCACTCTTACTTCTGCCTCATATAGTTCTTCTCTTCCTTTAACCTGAAGTTCAAGCATCATTTTCTGCAGGAAATCTTTCCAAATCTCCCCCAGTACTAGTGTTCTCTCTCCCAACTACCTTAATTTTATACATACATATGTGTGTATGTATATGCATATGTTGGTTGTCTCCCCTATTAGATGTAAACTCATTTCAAGTAGGGATTATTTCATTCTTTATATTCATATGCCTAGTACCTACACAGTACCTGAAATATTATATAGGTACTTAATAATATTTGTTGACTGGTTGATTGATTGTCCTCAGTAGACTAGATATAAATGACACTCATTACCCATTTTGCAGGGTTATTGTAAGGCAGAAGTGAGGAACATACAGCCTTCAGGTCACATATAGCCCTCTAGGTCCTCAAGTGTGGTCCTTTGACTTAAGTTTGAATTCTGTCAAAGGGCTGCACTCAAGGACCTAAAAGGTCACAGGTGGTCTCAAGATCATAGGTTCTCCAGCCCTGTTGTAAGGAAAGTAATTTACAAACTTGAAGTTACTAGAGAAATGTGAGTTTTGTATTACTACATAAAAAGAGGGAAAAGAGTCCCTTAAGACCATTCAAACAAGTACAACCTAATTTGAGGTGAATTTCAGTATCTAGGCTCTATGAGGTTTTACAAAACAAAGCTTCCTATTCTTCAAGAGATGATATTCACTGAATGAATCATAGCTACGAGCAAGCCTGCTGATCTGTGGGTTCTGCTCACATTTCTTCCAAATGTAGCTTGTACTTGGGAAATACAAGCTACACTTGTTTATTTAGCATATACTTGTTAACCACTTACTATTTACAAAACCCCACTTTGTTAGTTGCTGTAGAAGACAGAAAAACATGTAAGACCCAGTACCTGCTCTCAAGAGGTTTACACACTACAGGAGAGGATCAAGCATGGATTCTCTGGACTTGGAATAGAATCTGGGAGTCCACATCCTCCCTAAAAAGTGAATCACTTTTTATAACAATAATTAAGCAGTAACTCAGCTTTTGCTTATACACCTCCAGCAAAGGAAGCTCAGTACCTCACAAAGTAACCCATTCCACTTTGGAACAGCAAATTATTCCAAACAGTCATGGAAGGTTTTCAAATAGGGTAGTGGCAGTGTTTCAGGAAGGTCAACCTGGATTACAGTAAGAATTATTGATCAAAGAGATTAGGTCTGGGAGGAACTTCAGAGGGTTCAGATGGTAAGGTAAAAAGACCTTAAATCAGTGTGGAATCAATAGGAACGGAAAAGAAAATGGAGACAAGAGAGTAACAGTAACAGAGAAGTCTGATGATAGAGCGTTGGATTTAGAGCAGGAAAGTAACATAGAACTCACCTAGTTCAATACCGCTATTTTACAATGAAGAAACAAAGGCCCAAAGCCTGGCCCATGATCACACAAATAATGAGTGGAAGAGTCAGATTCTAAATCCATCTTTATACACCACCACTACCTTTCCTGAACAGGTATCTGGCAAACATCTTACAGAGCCATAGTTTGGATAGGGCAACCAGATGCTTGCCCTAGAGTACTGAAATTTAGGACTAACCTTCGCACTTAGTAGGAATGATTCATTAAAATAAGAAGCTACCCACTTGGCCCTTTCCACTCCCACATCCCAAGTGGTGTCTTTTCCATTTGAAAGCAGGGTGTGATTTCCCCACGGTGTCCCACACGTTTCCTCATAATGGAGTGATGTCCTAGGGCCCAATATATACACAAAGAATCACCCAGTCTTTATCTGATCTCCAGGAATGGAGAACTTACTACTTTCTGAGGCAGTCAATCCTACTCTGAGACAGATGTAGTGTTATTATTGTGGTGGTAGTGGTGGTGGTGATTTTTCTGAAAATCTGAGCATTTCATCTGCTTTAAAAATGGAGTTAGAATCACAACTGGAGGGCTGGATTAAAGGGAAGCATTTGTTATTCACCTAAAATACATTCCCTCCTCATATCTACTTCTCGGAATCCTTAACGTCCCTTACAGTTCAGATCATAAACCACCTCCTATGGGAAGACTCCCTTGATTCTTCTGTTTGTCGGCCTTCTCTTTCTTTCAATTATTATATAAATATATGTAGATGTGTATATATGTGTAAATAAGTATATATATATATATATATATATATATATATATATATATATGTATATACATACGCATGTTTTTGCATATTGTATACCATCTTTACCTCCCAAGTAAAATGTAAACCGACCAAGATCAGGATTATTTTTCATTTTGTCTTTGCATTCCTACCACCTAATAGTTTCCTGTGCACAGTAGGCACTTAATAAACGCTAACTGGATTGTATTGGAGTCTGAAGATCTGGGTTCTCAGGACCTCCTCTGCCACTAAGTTGATGTGTGATGTGTAACCTCAGTTAGACATCTGAAGAAACTGAAAGGGTCAGAATATGCTGTGACCTTTCCAATCCACTCCAGTTCTAAATCCCATGATCCTTTTACTCCTATGGTCCTTTCTAAATCTAACATCTTCAATCAATTGATCAGTAAACTTTGATTAAATGCCTACTATGTGCCAGGAGCTGTGTTTATAATTCTGATTTCAGTTAGCTTCTTGTGCTGAGTTATTTCCTATCAGCAGTTTCAGCTTAAGGCTCTTACGGGCAGAAGTATAAGCAATGATGCTGAGGTGACCAGACTGGCCTAGATTATGAAATAAGCAGCCCGCTTAGGGATGTAATATGACAGCAATAGCTGGATTTTCCTTATATGGAGACCAAATCTGTTTCCCTCTAATTTCTGAAGATTGCTCCTAATTCCACCTCCTAGGGCCAATTGGAATCTCCCTACCAGAGATGTCCATCAAGCTTTTGGAACTACCATAGAGGAGACTGGAAGAGGCCAGCATTAGAGAGATGTCATCTGCCTAGTAGTAATGTTTTGTTTCCCTCTACTCAATTCTAGTTCCTAGAGGGCAGGAATGGTTATTTTTAGGTAGAAACCATTATATAACTCTCCGTGCCTGGGGCAGTCCCTTATCCACAGAAAACATGATATATTCTTATTGATTCAAATTATGCCTTGGAATTAGGTAAGATATCTAAAGAAGAGAGTACAGTGAGAAGAAAGCTATGGGCTAGAGACGAGTGGTACAGAATTCTGCCTCCTAGATACAGCAGGCAGAAATATCATAAATTGGAACTAGAAGGGACCTTAAAGACCATTCAGTCTACTCCTTCATGTTATAGATAAGGAAACTGAGTCTCAGAGAGGTTAAACAGGCTGCTTCCAGCAGAGGTAGCCGTTGACAGCGCTCATATTTGAACTGGGGTCCTCCAACTCTAGCTGAGCACTCTTTCCACTTCACCACACTGGAAGAAAGAGTAAGCATAGAATAAGGAAGAGAGAGAGGATAGCACTAGGTCAGAGAAACCAAGAGAGGACAGAGTTTTCACAGAGAAATAGCGGAACGATCACTGGAATGGCAATCGGGAGACCTGATTCTTGTAGTTGTGGCTTGGGCACAAATGAACTGTATGACTTTGGCAAGTCACGTCTCTTTGAGACTCATTTGTAAAATCAGAGTGTTCAAATAGGTGATTTCTGAGGTTCCTTATGATTCGAATATTTTTTGATTCTTTCAAAAATAGCAGGTTGTGTCCATGAAGAAAAGGAAAATAAGTGAGAGAAGCTCACTGGATTTAATTACCTTTGATGATCTGGGAAAGAGCTATCATAAATCGCAAACTCTCCACATGCTGCTGACCTTTTTTTTTTAGCCATAGAAGTACGTTAGACCAAAGAGCTCATGAAAAGTCCTGCAGTAACTCCCGGATTGTTTCCCTGGATTAAGAATTTGGATTCATACCATAGAACAGGGGCGGGGAACCTGTGGCCTTGAGGTCACATGTGACCCTCTAGGTCTTCAAGAGCAACCCTTTGACTGAATCTGAACTTCACAGAATAAATCCCTTTAATAAAAGAATTTGTTCAGGAAAACTTAGACCCAGTCAAAAGGCCACACCCAAGGACCTAGAAGGTCATATGTGGCCTCGAGGCTGCAGGTTCCCGGTCCCATAGAATCTCAGATTTGGAATGGAGCTCTGAGGCCATCCTTTGTAACTCACAGAGGAAGAATCCCTTTCCTATCACGCCCAAGAAGTAGTCATCTAGCTTCTGCTCAAAAACCACAAGAAGAGAAACTACATTTTCCCGAAGCAGAGCACTCTACTTTGAGGTAGCTCTAATTGTCAGGAAGGGGCAGCTAGGTGGTATAGTGAATAGAGAGCTGGGACTAGAGCCAGGAAGACTCATCTTCTACAATTCACATCTGACCTCAGGCACGTACTAACTGTGTGACCCTAGGCAAGTCCTTCAACCCTGTTTGCTGAGTTCCTCATCTGTAAAAGGAGTTGGAGAAGGAAATGGTAAACCATTCCAGTATCTTTGCCAAGAAAACCCCAAATAGGTCACAAAGAGACAAATGCAACTGAACAATGATGATTGTCAGGAGGTTGTTTGGAATTTTTTTTCTTATATCAAACCTAAATCTGCCTCTCTCCTACTTCTACCCATTATTTCTAGTTCTGGCCTCTGGGACCCCCTTTCACATAATGAGTCATCAGATCCTTGAAAGAAAGCTGTCATATTCCTACAAGCCTAAAGTCTAAAGAAGTCTACAAATATCATTTTAATTCTGTTTCCCTAAAAGTATCAACTTATAATTTCTAAAATTTGAACCCAAACATCAGAGAATCTTAAGATTTTAGAGCTCTGAAGGAGCATAGTGTTGTCTAGAGAGATTCAAAGACAAAATTCTATAAATTATAATAAACAAAAGCATGATGGGCTTGCCAGTATATCAAACATTTGCTACCTAGACCTTACTTAATTATAAAATGAAAATTGCCTTCAGAATTTAGCATGTATAAAACTAATTTGTTTTCTTCTATTGCATATCCCTTTAACTGTTTCTTCCATTTAATGACATTGGCCATACTGGACATGATGGAAATGACATTAGAAAAAGAAATAAAATCCTGCCACCATAGTGACATCAAGACAGGTACAAACCTGGTGAGGAAACATCAGACATTCCACCCAAGAAGACAACCCTAGAACAAGCTGAAGCTTGTGTGGATTTTATAATGAGTGACATGTAGGGAAAATACTTAAATCATGAACACATTTTGTTGTAAAGTATCTCCATAAACAAACCAAAGCTTCGTTAGCAACAAAGACACCATTGCCACACAATGAAGCATTTCTGGATATTTCTGTGGTAGTGCATATTATTCACCCTAGAAAGCCTCTCTGCCTTTGCATTCTTTTGGAAACCAATCGAGATTATATGTGAGGCAGAAGGAACAGACAGAATGTAAGACCTGGAAGGATACACCCCCCAGTTTACCATTAGATCAGGAAGTTCTATTTTTCTGTTTCCTACTTAAGCATGGCCTAGCAAGTCTGAGCTGGTATTTTATAGCAACAAGGCCCTCACTGTAGTTACATGCCTACATACCTACACACAGAATAGGTGTCATAGTCACACAAAAAGACAGATTAGGTGATTTCAAGCCAGAGTGAGGTTCTTCAGGACAGCAGTTGATGCCGTATTAAACATTAAACAGCAAGGTTAATAATAATGGAAACAGTTATTGGTACAATGGATAGAGCACCGTATTCAGGAAAACCTGAGCAAATACAGCCTCAGACAAACAGCTGTGTCACCCTGGTCAAATCACTTAACCCTGTTTCCTTCAGTTTCCTCATCTGTAAAATGAGTTGGAAAGGGAAATGGTAAACCACTCTAATATCTTTGCCAAGAAAACCCCAAATGGGTTTTGAAGAGTCAGACATGACTTAATAACAGCAACAAATTAATAATAAGGAAGTTCTGGAAGATAGTTACCATTCATACTTGCCATCTCTGGGTCTTTCAAATCTATCAAGTTGTATTGGAGGATTTGGGAATGGAACTCATAGAGGTAGCCAGGAATATTATGTCTAGCTGTTATGCATGTAACTCAATCCTGACCCACATCATTCTCACCTTCTGTTGCCACCTAAGTAATACAACATATCACACCTCACCTCTGTCTCTCAGTTTCCCTAGCTTCCTTTCCTTCAAGATTCAGCTTAAACCCATTTTCTATAGGAAGCCTTTCCCGGTCTCTCTCTACTCTAAATTTTCCTTCCATCTCCTTCTCATATCTTGTATGGACCTAGGTATTTACATGTTATCTCTCCCAACAGAATGTGAATTCTTTGAAGGCTGGGCTCTTGGTTATTTTTTTCCTTTTTTTGTATCCCTAGTGCTTAGCTCTGTTTCTGGCATATAGTGAGAATTTAATAAATTTTTGTGGATTGACTGACATTCTCAAATCTAAGACAGGAAATTATAAGAAATATAAGAGCTTTCTGTCTTCATTTTGTTTGTCTTACGCCAACTGGTATATTTCAGGTCTCTGTTTGTGTGTATGTGTATGTGTTTGTGCATGTGTATGTATTTTTTAGTATACCCTATGTATTCAACTATAAAACTAGGGAATGGAATTGGATGGTCTCTGTGGTTCTTTCTGGCTAAAGCTACCATGAGCTCAAGATTCCATTATTCTAAGTGCCAAGGAAAGCTACATAACAACAGATTGTCTGTACTTTGCACTAACCAAGTCCATTGCAATCTACAATTCATGGTGGGTAAGCTCACTTTTGTCATTTTTTTAAAGCTACGTCTTCAGTTTGGGAGTGAAAATATGCACGTAATGCTAATCTAGAGAAGCCTCTTATTCAGTGTGACTATGACACAGATGCTGAATGACTAGAATTTTCTATAGGGTGGGTACAGATAGGACTCTGAATAATGTGTCATCAGAATCATCTCATTGTGGATAACATGATCAAGGACATAACTTCTTTCAGGGGTGGGGGGAGGAAAGGGAAGAGTTTGTGGTCATATATCTTTGACAGGAGGCATGAGGCAGAAATTATCAGCTATGGAGATGAAAAATGCGATTGGGTAGGAGCAAGGTCCTTTTGTTTTCCCGGAGTCAGTAATCCTCCAATCCTTAATCCCCTAGAGGGCAAGGCAGCTAGGATAGAATTTTGGACCTGGAAGCAAGAATTAAAATCCAGTCTGAGATGCTTACTAGCTATGTGACCCTAGTCAAGTCCCTCAAACTCTCTCCATGCAATTTATCCATTTATAAATCATGGATAACTCTACCTCCTGGTTTATTAGAAGGATAAAATGAGATAATATTAGTCAAGCACTTAGCAAAGCTCAACATGTTATATAGATGCTAGCTATTATTAGGGCAGCTAGGTGACACATTAGATAGAGCACTAGGCATAGAATAAGGAAGACCTAAATTCAAATCTACTCTCAAACATGTACTAGCTGTGTGATCCACAACAAGTCATTTAATCCCATTTGCCTAAATTTCCTCATTTGTAAAAATGAGCTTGAGAAGGAAATGGCAAACTACTACAATGTCTTTGGCAAGAAAATTCCAAATAAGGTCACCAAGTATCTGAAACAACTGAACTTTTCTTGGGGGAGGAGAAGGATACTCAGTAGTAACCTGGCACTCTTATCCATGAAGCCAGCTTCAGATCTTACCCTGACAGTGTTATAAAGACCGAAAGAAGTTAGTCCTTGATGCTGTAATTTGAGAAACAAGTAATATAGGTAGTCAGAGGGCTTACCTAACTTCGAGCTCGAGCTGTACTTGTTACAAATTCTATGACTTCATACAAGCCATTTAAATTCCAAGAACCTCAATTTCCTCATTTCTAAGAATGAGAAGGGATCTAACCAAATTAGCAAAATTTCAAACCCAAGTCAGAGGTCTATTCCTCATCCAGTGGTGAGCCTTCTTCTCCCTTTACTCTCCACTGGCAGTCTCCTGGAATTTAAGAGTTAGAGGCTACCTCAATGGACATCCCACTCATGCATGAAAAAGAATTCACTAACAAGTAGTTATCCTGTTTTTATGGAACAGCTAGATGGTACAGTAGATAGAGGACCAGGCATGGAGTCAGGAAGATCTAAGTTCAAATCTAGCCTCAGACACTTATTAGCTATGTGATCCAGGGAAAGTCACTTGAGCCTTGGTTGCCTCAGTTTCCTCATCTGTAAAAAGGGGATAGTAATAGCACCTACTTTCCAGGGTTGTTATAAGGATCAAATGAAGCAATGATTGTAAAGCTCTTAGCATAATACCTGGTACATGGTAAGTGCTACATAAATTTTAGTTATTGTTATTAATTACTTATGAGAGCAAATCCCGTACATTCTAAAGCAATCCATTCCAATGCTGGATAACCATGATTGGATAGGCATAGGGAGTTTTTCTTCATGTCAATTCTAAATTTGTCTCTTTGTAACTTCACCCATTGCATTCACCTAAACTATATTTAGTCATTCTCCCTAGGTCATTCCTCTTAGCTATCCTAGACATTTTGCCATATGCCATACCCCAATCACCTTTTTCCACTTGGAGCAGCACCTTTCAGACCAGTCCTCCGGTGTCCATGCTCAGGAGAATTGAGAGATACACTCAACTTTGGAAGTCTGCCTTGAAGTTGAATTACCATGATTGGCGAGCAAGGAAGTATAAACTCACCTAACCTACCATATCTACCTGATCACAAGAACAGGCTTTCCATCCATCTCTCCATCTTGAATGCCTTGCCACCTGGCTTGCTGTTACATCTCCTCCACCCCATTGGGGAGGATCAATGAGTCTTCCCTTCTCATGCATTGCTGAGGAAAGAGTTGTGTGGAGGGAGTCCTTTCTCATTCTTTCCCTTTACTATGCCATCAGCAATCCCTCCCAACTTTGCATTGCATTGCATTGTCAGGATGTAGTTTAGATAGTTCTTTAAGGGGGCAAGGGACAACATGTGACTGCTTGACCACTTGTGGTAGAAAAAAGGCCTAACTGATGTTGGATTATCAGAGGTTTCATTGGAACTCCAATTGACCGCTGGGAATGCCTTCCAATTTGGCCAAGTGCTACAGTAACTAAGTAAAGAAGTAGTATTTCAAAGTACTTAACTGTAGATATTGTGTTCTTTTAATCTCTTAGTAATAAAGTTGGTTGTAATTGCCTTTTATAATCTATGATTGCTTTATTGCATTTTAAATCTTAAACTGTTGTTGTTCAGTCATTTTCAGTTGTGTCAGATTCTTCTGATCCTATTTGGGGTTTTCTTGACAAAGACATCAAAGTGGTTTGTCATTTTCTTCTCCAGTTCACTTTATGGATGAGGAAACTTAGGCAAACAGGGTTAAGTGACTTGTCCAGGATCACATGGCTAGTAAGTATCTGAGACCAGATTTGGACTCAGAAAGAGGTCTTCCCAGAGTCATGTTATCCACTGCACCACCTGGCTACCTCCTGACTTACTACCACTCTTTTAAAGCTCATTACTCATTCCACTACCTCCCTGAAGCCTTCCCTAATCTCTGTTAGTAATGACTTTGCCCCTAAAACCTCCCCTGGTGTTGTTGCCTAGAATTCTAAGGTTCTTATCATATTGTACATTGCAGTTATCTGGATTTGTGTCAGTCTCATGTCCATCCCTACTGGGGCAGCTAGGCTGCATTGATAGACCACTGGCTAGGAACCAGGAAGATTCATCTTCCTGAGTCCAAATCTGACCTTAGACACTTACTAGTGGTGTAACCCTGCACAAGGAGTTTAACCCTGCTTGCCTCAGTTCCTCATTTGTAAAATGAGCTGGAGAAGGAAATGGCAAATCATTCCAGTATCTTTGCCAAGAAAACCCCAAATGAGGTCATGGAGAATAGGACACAACTGAGATGACTGAAAAACAACAAATATCTCCCTCCTAGATCAACAGAACAAATTTCTGTTTTACTAATATTTTGTATCTTCCCCATTACATTAGTGATTTCTACCAAGTAGTTATACTTAATGCTTGTTAAATCAAATAAACAATTTCTCAGAGTACATACTTGAAAATATGCTAAGCTCATTAGTGAGTCACATTAACTCACTAAAAAGGTGATGTAGGGATGCTAGCATTCCACTGTTTTTTTTTCATCTAAATTTGGAAAACTGTCCAAATGTGGATTTTATCCCTTTCCAGACCCTAGGGCAGTGTTAGGAGAACAACTGATTGACTTCAGGGGACTTCATCATACTAAAACTGTGGGAAGAAATTAATTTCCCCAGGCACCAAGTGCTTTCTCAGGTTTGACTCAGGCACTTGTTCTCCTTGCTTCCTGTTGGTAACATGCAGGTCACCTGTTAGAAAACTGTTCCAAAGGGTGTGTTATTACCCCATAGGTGCTGGAATTTTAATTCTTCTTAACTAATGAGGGAATCATCTATGACTCTACAATAGAATAAACAAGCAACCAGAACTGTTTTCCTTCCTTTTCTCAAGGGAAATCTCTTTTAATTGTCCTAGAATTGGGAGCAAAGAGAGAGAATTGCTGAATAAAGAGTTAGAGGAGAGACAATGATCAGCTCTATCTAACCTTCATTAGTGTGTGGAGCACTGTAATACTACAGCTTGAGCATACACCACCTAGAGAGACTGGGGCCATGTCTATGTTTCTGAAAAACATTAGCTCATAACACATTTGAGTTAGTGTCCTCAGGTATCACAGAAAGTAATAAAAATTGCTAATAGTTGATCCAGTCCTCATGCAGATGGGAAAAATTAAACTACTGTGCACCTGCTCAGTCTATTTGATCATGTTTCATAGATGGAAATTGAGTATTGATTAAAAAAGAAAAAAACTGAAAAATGCACAAGACAGCTTTGTGTGTGTAGAATCTTAGTGCCTCATTTCTCAGAGTGATCCAGGCAATAAGTAGCCTGCTTCCAGCCATGCTATTATTGTGATGGGTGATTTTTTTTTTTTGCTCAGTACCCAAACCTCATGCCTGAGTTACCACATCCTTGTTTCCACCTGGGCTTGTTCAAGTTAAAGTACTTGGTCTCAGGTTGACATTTCCTGTAACCTAGTTATTGTCCTAATAACCCTGCTGTAGTCAAGTGATATAAATGATTCTGTCTTTGCATCTCCAGTGCCTAGCATGATGCCTGACACACAAAAAAAGGCAGTATATTCATAGTAAGTGCTTGTCAGTTGGTTAATATGACTTCCTCCCACAAAGAAAATATCTAGCAAGGTAAAATTGCCTCCTGACCATCACTCTTGACCATATCAACTCAGAATATATTTCAAAGGCAAATGATAGCTATGGGATCCTACAATTTTTTTTCTAAACCATCAATCTGTTTTACTCTGGACAACTCAAGAGCTGACTGGAGAGTCTTTGTTTCATTCTATTCTTTTTCAAAATTAATTAATTTATTTTAATTTGCAACATTCAGTTCCACAAGCTTTTGAGTTTTAAATTTTCTCCCCCTCCTTCCTCTGCCTCCTCCCCAAGATGATGTGCAATCTGATATAGACTCTACATATACATTCATACCAAACATATTTGCACATTAATCATGTTGTAAAGAAGAATTAGAACCAATGGAATGAACCACAAGAAAGAAGAAGCAAAACAAAACAAGAAGAAGAGAAAGCAAGTATTATGCTTCCATCTGTTTTCAGACTGTAATTCTTTCTCTGGATGTGGACAGCATTTTCCATCATGAGCCTTTTGGAGCTGTTTTAGAACCTTGCATTGCTAAGAGAGTCTTGAAGTAGGATGGGGCAAAAACATGGTTCTATCACTTGGAGGAAGAATGAATGATTTCCATGTAAACCCAACAAGAAAGCCAGGCAGAGGTTATTTCCATATTATCTATAGCTTTTTCATCTGTACTGAAATAGATGTAGAGTATTGTATTATGAAAGATTTTTTCTCATATGATTTTAGAATACTTAACAAGCTAAAGAGGAAGATGAGATGCATTTTCATTAGTCACACAGCTAAGCTGAAAATAAGAATTTACACTATTAAATGTTCATGAACCAAAAGAAGAAAACCCCTAAACCTAAATAAACTATAAAACTGAAAGAATAACTTCATAAAGTACCTTTGAATGAATCGTTCATTTATTCATTCAGTCAACAAATATCTATTGGCAGTCTGCTAGTGTTGCAAAGACAAAAATTAACTGATCCCCACCCTCACAGAGTTTCCATTATACTGGATGGGAAACAATGTATATGGGAATGAATAAAACATATATACAAAGTAACATCAGGAAAAAGAACTCTAGCAACTGAGAGAGCATCATTGGCCTCGGATATGACACATCAGTTTTTTGTTTTTACATTTTAGTTTAATTCTGAACTTAAAACATCAAATAAAATGGTAACTTCCATACATATATAGAACAAAAAGTGAGTATCATACTTAAAGATGTCTATAACATACAGCTTACTTTTCTTTTTAAGTGCATAAGATCAAATTGTAGCTTTCAAAGCTGTCTGACTTGTTTGTTCTTCTTTCCAGCCTTCCTTCTGGTTTCTTTTCTATATTTTTTAAAAAGATGCTTCAAAGTCTCTCTTTTCCTTTTTTGCTACCTATCCTCATCATGTCCTCCCCCTTTACCCTCATCATACTCCATTGGAAAAGAAAAAAGAAAAGAAAAGCCCTTATAATAAATATTCATCATCAAGTAAGACGAGTTCCTACATTTTCTATGCCCTCCAAATGTAGGTCTTATTCTTCATCTTGAGTTTGTTACCTTTCTCTGAAGAGGTGGGTATCCTACTTCCTCTAGAATCAAGGGTTAATCATTTAATTTATCAGTTTTCAAGTGTTTCCAAGTTGATTTTATAATGTGGTTATTATGTAAGCTGATCTGATTCTAATCAATTCATTCTGCATCAGTTCCTACAAGGCCCTTGCATTATTTATTACAGTGTAATAAATGTTCATTATATTCAGATAACATAATTTACTTTACTATTTGCCAGTAGATGGGTTCTCCCGTAATTTCCAGTTTTTTTTAAAGAGACACATTCACCTTCTGCTGAGAATCTATCATTACATCCATCCTTAGTTTCCCTAAGGCCCAGTTCATAGGATCACAGAGTCATAGAATTATTCATCTAGAGCTGAAAGGGAATTTAGTCCAACCAGGTCATATCACTGAGGAGGAAACTGGGACTCAAGAATGCCAGGTGGCTTACCTAAGGTCATACAGGTAGTAAGCAGTTCTTGGGCCATCTCCTAAAAGATAGCTTTTCCTGATTCCCCAGGGTGTTAGAGCTCTCTCCCTTCTTAAATTATATGTATGTATTTATCTGTTTACATGTAAACCCTCACTTGATACTACCACCTCTTTAAACTATTATCCTCCTCTTATTCATGATTAAATACTTTGTGAAAGCTGTCTACACTCACTGCCTCTACTTTCTTCTTTCTTGCTGTCTTCTAAACTCTCTTCTTCAATTGAAATTACTCTGTTCAAAGCAGCCAATGATCCCTTGCCAAATCTAATGTTTCTCAAAACTTGTCCTTCTTGACATCTCTACAGCATTTGACATTGTTGATCACCTGCTCCTCCTTCATATACTCTTCTTGATAGGTTTTTTTGTAACATCACTCTCATTGGTTCTCCTTTAATCCATCCAAACAACCATTCTCTGTCTCCTCTACTTGTTGTTCACCCTTGTTGCTTCCACTCACCATGAGTGTCCCCTGAGATTCTGTCCTGGATCCTCTTCTTTTTCTCCATTCTATACTGCCTCAGTTTGGTGATCTCATCTGTCCCCATGGGTTCAATGACGTGAGTTGATGATTCTCCAATGCATATATGTAGCCCTAGTCTGTCTTCTGAGCCACAGGTCAAGCATCAACCATTGCTTCTAAGATGCAGCTGTGGTACAGTGGATAGAGTAACTGGGCCTCAGAAACTTAGATATACCATCAAGGGCAAGTCATTTTGCCTGTTTCCCTCAGTTTCCTCTATTATAAAAATGAAAATAATCATGGTTTCTATATTGAAGAGTTGTTATGAGGATCAAATGAGATATTTGTGAAGACAAAAAATATATAATACCTAGCACATAGTAGGTACTATACAAATGCTTATTCCTTTTCCTTTCCTTTCTTCCCCTTCTGTCTCAAACATCTCTAATTGGATGCTTTATAGATGTTACAACCTCAGCATGTTCTAAAGAGAATTCATTATCTTTTCCCCAAACCTTCCCCAATTCCAAACTTTCCTACTACTGTCAAGGGCACAATCATCCTCTTAGTCACACATGTCATCTTCAGCTCCTCATTCACTCACTCTCCATATCCAATCCATTGCCAAAGCCTGTTGATTCTACCTTCCCAGAACCTCTCACATATGTCTGTCCGCTTTTCTCAACTCCTAACCCAGTTCAAGCTTTCAACCTTCTCCCGAACTATTACAATAGCCTTCTGCTTGATCTTCTTACTTTGAGTTTCTTCTACTCAGCTGTCAAGATGACTTTTCTTTTTAAAATTTTATTGATGTGTTTTATTTTTACATTACAAAATTTTACAAATTGCTCTCACTTCTTGAGCAGTTTCTTGTAACAAAGTAAAATAGTTAAGTAAAACTAATAATAGAGACCTTATCTAAAACTGTGTACATTTCACATCTTTAGCATACACACACACACACACACACACACACACACACACACACACACACACCCCTCCATTTTTTAAATTTAAAATTAGCAAAAATCTATTTCTTCTTCCTCCCAATCCCTTATACCTCAAGGTGGGGATAAGAAGAAAACAAAAATCATAGACAAACCAAATTTCCTCAATGGCTGTACAAAAAAATATATGGCTCATTTTGTGCCCTAAATACATCATCTCCCTATAATGAATAGAAGGCTTCATCATTGATCCATCAGGGTCATGAATGGTCATTGTGCTCATTACACTTCCTACAGCTTTCAAAGTTGTTTGTATTTTAAGGTGTTATTGTTGTTCTCATTGTTCTATTCATCTATCTTCAAAAGTGTATAAAAGTCATTTTTATAATATAGTTGTTGAGAGTACAAATTGTTCTTCTAGCTCTGCCAGAAGTTCATATGTCTGTCTACATCTTTCTGAAATCTTTTTTCTCATTTCTTCTAACTCAATAATATTCTATCCCATTCATACGTCACCGCTTATTCAGTCCCTCCTCAATTGGTGGGCTCCTCCTTAGTTTCCAGGAGTTTTTTGTCACCACAAAAAGAGATGCCATTCCTATCTTGTAAGTCTAACCATTTCACGCCCTATTCAGCAAGTTTTAGTTTTATTCATAACGGACTGCCTCCTATGCCAAGAATGTTCTCCAAATCTTGGCTCCCCTATGTCCTTCAAGATTTAACTCATCTCTCCTTCTACAGAAGAACTTTCCCAGTCTCCTGAGCTTCTGCTGCCTTCCCCTCTTCGACTGTCTTCCATCTATCCTCTACACAACTGTCATACCCCTAGTTATTTGCATGTTTTATCCTCTTCCCCTCTAAAATAAGAGCTCCATGAGCAAGTGAACTGTGTTTGCAATATTAATTAACTGACTGACTGATTATATATCCACAGTGGAATATAAACTCACCAAGAAAGGGTATTGTATTCCATTCTGTATTTGTATCCCCAGTAGGGAGCATGATGTCTTATATGTTGTTTGCCCTTAATGTTTTTGTGTTGAATAAGAGTGGATTAGATTATCAGAATAATAATGAAAAATTTTTTTCTTCTTCAATTAGTTATTTGGACACACTTAAGTCAAGTTTGAGGTGCAGAAAGTCTGGAGGCAGTAGTAGTACTAGAATAAAATTAGTATTCAAAGTTCAATGATTAATAATTAAATCATTAAGTGATAAAACTCCAGAAATTGGAATCAGCCTTTCAAGAAAAATTCCACCAGACTTGACAATTTCTTAAAATATAATGGCAATGATTTAGACATATTCAAAATTGCATGTACAAAAGAATGATAAATATATATTATAATGTTAAATTATGTTAAATGTTAAGTATACAATATAATTAACAGGAATCTAAATGTAAACATGCAGACCTTGGATAAACACATTATATAGGATAGTTTTTTCTAGTAAAATGATTATTCATAATATAGCTAATTCCATGTAATCCCAGGGTGTGTTTTATTGTGCAACACATATGTTCTCATTGCTGTATTATTCCATAAAACACATCCAGGCATGTCTCATGAACATAATTCCTTGCCACCCTGATTCTCTAGGCTGGAAATTATCATCACAAATTTATGTTTTCCCATAAAGTGGTACCCCAAGCATCCTACATGACAAAAGCACTTCCATGTACAAAGTCCCACTATTTATAAGTGACAAAATTGGTAAGGGGAGGGGGAGGCAAGATGACAGAGTAACAGCATAGAGGTTCTAGAGCACTGCTCCCAAGCCCAGCCAAATATCTGTTAAAAATAGCTCTAAACAAATTCTGGAGCTACAGAACCCACACAGTTATGGAAGGAAGCAAATCTCCAACCCCAGACAGAGTGGGAGCTTGTTGGGAAGTGTTTATCATGCCACACTGGGGACAGGGCACAGTCCAGCATGGGCCACCCTAGCACAGACAAGACCTGAATAGGCCTTAGGGGAACTGAATCTCAGTTACCTGTGAGGGATCCAGACTTCATTACCCCAAAACACTAAGGACAAATTGGAAGGTCAGTGGGAAAAGCCTGTGAGACCAGTGTGGGAGAGTGGAGTGGTCCAGTCCCAGCCACAGGGCAGCAAAGGGGGAAGGTGGTAGAGGAGCCTGCAGCACCCAAAATAGCAGCAGGGGTAGAACTCTAGGCCCATCAATTGTGGGGCAATCAAGTGGCTGACAGTACACCCCCCACCCCCACTGGAAACAGAGATCTACCTTGACAAAAAACTCAAAAGTCAAGAAATAAGCAAAAACTGGAAAAAGAATCAGACTATAAAATCTTACTTTGGTGACAAGGAAGACCAAAACATGCACACAGAAGACAACAAAGTCAAAGATCCCCCATTCAAAGCCTCCTTGAAAAATATGAATTGGTCTCAGGCCAAGGAAGAGCTCAAAAATGATTTTAAAAATCAAGTAAGAGAAGTATAGCAAAAATTGGAAAGAGATATGAGAGTGATGCAAGAAAATCATGAAAAACAAGTCAACTGCTTTCTAAAAGAGACCTAAAAGAAATGCTGAAGAAAATAACACTGTAAAAAACAGACTAACTCAAATGACAAAAGAGATCCAAAAAGCCAATGAAGAGAGGGATGCCATAAAAAGCAGAATTGGGCAGATGGAAAAGGAAGTCCAAAAGCTCATTGAAGAAAATAATTGTTTAAAGATTAGAATGGAGCAGATGGAAGCTAATGACTTTATAATTTCTTTTCATATAAATTTTTCTTTATGAAAAATCAAAACATTATAAAACAAAACCAAAGGAATGAAAAATAGCAGACAATGTGAACTATCTCATTGTAAAAACAACTGACCTGGAAAATAGATCCAGGAGAAACAATTTAAAAATTATGGGACTACCTGAAAGCCATGATCAAAAAGAGAACCTAGACAATGTCTTTTAAGAAATTATCAGGGAAAACTTCCTGGTACTCTAGAACCACAGGTTAAAATAAATATTGAAAGAATCCATCAATTGCCTCCTGAAAGAGATCACAAAAGGAAAATTCCTATGAATATTGTAGCCAAATACCAGAGCTCCCAAGTGAAGGAAAAAATATTTCAAGCAACAACAGAAAGAAACAATTTGAGTGTTGTGGAAATATAATCAGGATAACACAAGATCTAACAGCTTCTACATTAAAGGATTGCAGGGCTTGGAATATGATGTTCCAGAAGTCAAAGGAACTAGCATTAAAACCACGAATCACCTACCCAGCAAAACTGAGTATAATACTTCAGTGGGGGAAAATGGTCATTCAATGAAATGGAGGACTTTTAAGCATTCTTGATGAAAAGACCAGAGCTGAATAGAAAATTTGATTATCAAACACAAGAATCAAGAGAAACATGAAAAGGTAAACAGGAAAGAGAAACCATAAGGGACTTACTAAAGTCAAACTGTTTACATTCCTACATGGAAAGGTAATATTTGTAACTCTTGAGATGTATCTCAGTATTTGGATAGCTGGAGGGATTATATCCATATAGACAGAGTGTATAGGGTAAGTTGAATAGGAAGGGATGATATCTAAAATAATAAAATTAAGGGATGATGTTGGAATATACTGGGAGGAGAAAGGGAGAAATTGAATGGGGCAAATTATCTCTCACATAAAAGAGGCAAGAAAAACCTTTTTCAATGGAAGGGAAGAGGGGAGAGATGAGAGGGAAAAAGTGAACATTACTCTCATCACGTTTGACTTAAGAATGGAATAACATGCACGATCAATTTGCTATGAAAATCTATCTTACACTACAGGAAAGTAGGGGAGAAAGGGATAAGCAGGGGGTGGGAAGATGATAGAAGGGAGGGCAAATGGGAGGAGGGTGTAATTAGAAGTAAATACTTGTGAAGAGGGATAGGGTCAAAGGAGGAAATAGGATAAATGGGGGGCAGAATAGGATGCAGGGAAATATAGTTAGTTTTTTACAACATGACTTTTATGGAAGTCTTTTGCATAACTACCCATGTATAAGATATATAGAATTGCCTACCTTCTCAGTGAGGATGGGTGAGGATGGAGGAAGTGAAAAAAGTTGGAATTTCAAGTTTTAAAAGTGAATGTTAAACTTGGTTTTACATGCAACTGGGAAATAAGATATATAGGCAGTGGGGTATAGAAATCTCTCTTGCCCTACAAGAAAATAGAGGGGATGGGGATAAGAGATGGAAGGAATGTGATAGAAGGAAGGGTAGATTGCGGGAAGGGATAATCAGAATGCATGCTGTCTTGGGATGGGTGGAGGGGAGAGATGGGGGGAAAATTTGGAACTCAAAATCTTGTGGAAATCAATGTTAAAAACTAAAAATAAATTTTTAAAATAAATGTAAAAAAGGTATATAAATGTCAAAAAAATTGGCAAAAAGAAATATACAAAAGTGGATTATATAGGATCATGGTAGATAAAACTAGAAATACTCTTTCAGGAATACTCTTAGAGAACATTTAGTCTAACTCCTTCATTTTACAAAGGAGGAAACTGAAATCCATCAAATGACTTGCCCACTGTAGCACAGCTGAACCAAGTTTCATAAGAACTATTGGAAGTTGGCTGATCAAATGATGCTGTGATAGTTCCAGAATAGAGTACTGCTGTTCTGACCCTGACACCCCTACTTTTCACCTAGTCAAGTCATTCATATGGTCTAATAGTAACTGGAACGAATTATCATTTCACTAATAAACGGTATTCAATTAACACACATAGTTTATGTTGTTCAGAGCTCATTATAATTGACATCTATGAGAGTCTATGTTACTGTCAGAACACAAAGAGCCTATAACCATGCAGAACTAGCATAAAGCACTCCAGGCAAATGATAGAATTCAAAGAAAACAGAGAACCCTAAATGTATAATAGAGTTAAGAGTCTAAAGCAGAGCATAGAATTTTGAGAACAAAGACTCAAGTTTGAGTCATGGAACCATCATCTAGCTGAGTGACTTCTGTATGACAGAAGGCTCAGTTTACTTATTTATAAGAATGGCATGATAATCAGTAATAACACAGGGCTTTTAAGTTGACAAAGCACTTTACTCATAACAACCCTATGAGTTATAATTCTAACTACGTCAGTCCCATTCAATTAAACTACCATTTATTAAAAACCTACTCTATGCCAGATATTGTACTAAGGGCTACCACACAAAGATAAAGAGCTGAGGGCAAATGATCCAGTACAAAAAAGCATAATCTAATTTTGAAGCATTATGTCATCACCAGCTATTATTCCACTGCAAATGCATCACTCTGTGTATTTTCTTGCTCTTTTATTGTGAGGAATCAGGTTTATCTAATGCTAACAATGTTAGGTTCATTCGTGCTGATAAGACAATATTTGTATTCATATTTGAGAGCTGAATTCACATTGAATATTTAGAGCCTGTGCTTTATGATTCACTTTGTGAGCCAGTCACCAACAGGATTTCATAATCACTGAAAAAAGCCCTTAATTCCAAATGAGTCTTGGGTGTCCAGAATGGCCCTCTCCTCACTCTGACCTCCATGAAGGGTTTTGAAGTGTTCCTTGGAATAGCGATCAAGGCATATGAAGTCAGTAAGAGGTCCAGCATGCTGATGGTCACTCACATTTCTTGCTTATTAGCCTAATGTTTGTAGAGGCTAGAAATTCACTGCACGAACTCAGGCTAATTCCAATGAATTCCTAGTTTGAATGCTTAAAGCCCTTCTCCTGTGTGATAAGTGTACCAAGAACTTGACCCATTCAAATCTTGACGTTACCCTGAAAAATTAGGTGACTAACACATGGTCACACAGCTAGTAACAGTCCATCGAAGATTGGAACTGAGAGCTTTCTGACTCTTGATCCAGTACTTTGTCTCTGACACTACCCAGACTCTCTTTCATATGTGGAAAGAAATACAAATGGTTTAGTTACTACAATCAGTTCCAGACATTTCTTTCTCCTTAACTTTTTCCTACTCTGTCAGTTCCACATTTAAGACATGCTGTGCTAAATAATTGTCCCTTACTTTGCCTCAACCATATTAAGGAGAGCTGTTCAAATTCTGGTCTTCACTATAAAGACAGTGCCACCTAGCGACTAAATAGTTCCAACCCTGATTTCAAAATCCCAACTGATTAACACAGAAACCATTGGCAGATGAGTTATACAGATTCAAAGTACTTTAGATGAGTAGGGAGAATGAACTTCAAAGAACTTCTCTTCCATCCCCATTATCTTGCAGCTGAGGAAAATGAAGTCCAAGAATTTTAAAAGACTAAGATCACACAAGCAAGTAGCAGAGGTAGAAGTGAAATTCCTCTGTCCTCTGACTTGAGAATCTGTATGCTTCATCCTCTGCCAGTCGCTTCTTTCATTTATGGATGAAGAAACTGACATACTGAGAAGTAAGGGGTTCCCTTAACGTCAGCAGAATGTAAATTTATTAAAATCAGGGAGAGTTTCATTTTGTTTTTAAATTAACCTCAGCACCAAAAACAATGTCTCTGTGCACAGTAGAAATTTAATAAGTGTTGGTTGAATTGAATTTGCTGAAAGTCACAAAGCCAGTTGGAGAGGCAGTGTGGTATAGTGGACCAAGCCCTGTACACAGAGTCAGAAACCATAGATTTGAGACCCTGCTTTAAAATTTTATAGTTGTACTACTGTGAGCAAACCACTGTCACTTAAAATCTCTGAACTTCTAGTTAACTCATCTGATGTGGGGTAGTAGAAACAGTTGGTCTGGAAGGAATGGAAAGACTCACTTAGCCATCAGTGCAATGGATAGCCCCTGGGGCTGATGTGGCTGGGAAAACAAGTCTTTCTTCTGCAGCACCCACTGAGTTTTAAGTCAGTTCAAGATAATTAATTAGAGGGGGGCAGGGTAAATAAAAGTCACAGAGAGTCTTATATTGGAACCTGTATTTGTTCCCTAGAAGAAAAAAATGAGTCCACTGTTTTAAATTCAATATTTTAAGCTCAAAAGTGAAACTGGACAAAAGTCATAAGAGGAATTTCATGCCCTGGTCTTTTGCTGAGTCTCAGTCCTTGGCATTTGACCTCTATCTGTACAAGAGAGTTCCTTAAGACTCATTACATGTGGAAAACACCATATTCTATTATCTGTAGAATAGATTAAATCTGGGGTGGGGAACCTGCAACCTGAAGGCCACATGTGACCCTCTAGGTCTTTAAGTGTGGCCCTTTGACTGAATCCAGATTCATGTGGTCAAGTCCCAGGCTCCGCATCCTTGGAACTAAAAAAGAGTTGCTAAGTCTATGAAGTACTTTCCTCATAATCCTGCAAATTAAGTAGTACGAGAATTATTACATAATACGACTACTATAAGAAATGTTACTATAGGTAAGTACTTGATTTAACTTCTCTGAGCCTCAGTTTCCTTATTTTTGAAAGGAAGACAATAATACCTGTAGTGCCTAGTTTAGCACAATGCAATATTCACATTGCCTACCCCTACAGAGGCTATGAATACGCCAGCACAGTTCTGAATTGTAAGACGTAACAGACTCGCCACATGGAAGACAGAACTAAAACATTTATTCAAATACCAGAAAGCCAAATCCATCATAACAACAAAAAAATCCATCATAACAACCAAGAAGTCTATACATATTATCAAGCCTTCCTGCAAATGAACACCCTCCTCTCACTCGCAGCCTGCTGCCTGCTTCCTCTCTCTCTCCCAGATCTGACTAGTCTGACCAGCTTCCTCTCAGCTCTGCCCCCGCTCCACCCTTTCCTGTTCCACCCATTCAGCAAGCTCCTCCCACCACAGGCTTCTTGTGACTCAAACTCATGTGGCTCAGACTTCCATGTGACATGTGCAGGTCACATGAGCCTATTCATGGTTCCATTAAAAATGCATCAACAACACCCTCACTCATAGGGTTGTTAGGATGCACAGTGCTTTATAAACTTTGAAGCAAGATATGAAAGTTCATTACTACTACTATAGTTGTTCTTATTAACAGTAATAAAGTCAGCACTGGGAAGTACAAGAAGCACTAGACTGAAGGATTCTGGTTCTGCCTGGCTCTGTGATTTAATAGCTATATGAATTAGGCAGGTCTCCTCACTTTCTCCCCTCCACCTTGTATGGATCAGTGTCATCACCTCCAACATGGATCTTGCTTGATCTCCTCTCCCCTCACCTCTCATCATTAACACAATCGCCTTAAAAATAATTTTGCATGACTGGTCTACATCTTTTGTTTATTTGCATGCGTTTGCATCCCAGGAGGCTCGGTGATGCCTGGAGCCAGGAAGACTCATCTTCTTGAGTTCAAATCTGACTTCAGCTGTTTACTAGCTGTGAGACCCTGGGCAAGTCATTTAACCCTGTTTGTCTCAGTTTCCTCATCTGTAAAATGAGCTGGAGAAGGAAATGATCAACCACTCCAGTATTTTTGCCAAGAAAACCCCAAATGGGGTCATGAAGAGTTGGAAACAACTGAAAAAAATGGCTAAACTGAATATTGTATCCCATCTCCCTCCCCATCATGTAAACTCGTTGAGGTCAAGGGCTATATTATTTTTTATTTGTATCCCCAACACCCACCACAGTGCTTTGCAAAAAGTGGACAGTTAATAAATACTTGAAATTAATTGAATTATTGAATTATCCTCTCTGAAAATTCATTTCTTCATCTGTAAAATGTGGATAATGATTCCTGCCCATCCTACTTTATGGAATCTTTACGAGAAAAAAAGGAAATTGTCAGTGCAAAAATGCTTTGAAATCTAAAAAGTGTTATAAAATATAAGGTATTTTTATCATTATTTTAGAAGATTTGTTTCTTGTAAATATGTGTGAATATCAAGATGGCCATGCTTGTCAGTCATGATTTTTTCTCCTGGTAACCAGACTCATAAGTAAAAAATATGACATCAAAAAATGAGAGGCCAAAGTCTTGTGGCAAGCTCAAAAGCCTCACATTTCTACATCATGAATGATCTTCTTTTCACAGAAGACCCTAAGGATAAGGCACATGCCAATCAACACTATTTTTTTAAATGAAATTGACTATATCCTAACAGATAAGAAAAGACTGATTACAGATATAGCAGTCATTTGAGAAAGAGATCTACACATGCAATTAGATTGTTGACTGATTAGAGAAAAGAGCTTTGTCCTTTGGGGAGAAAAGGATAAAGGAGAAGAATAAACAAATCAACAAATAAAGGATACAGACAAAAATATACCAGCACTTACAGGTGCTCCAAACCAATCCATTTTAGAGAATCGTTGATATTTTTTAATGGGAAAAGAGAAAGAATTAGACAATGACTCTCATCTTTTCTTAGGGAAATTGAATGGATGCCAAAGGAGCTCAGAAGCTATCTCAACCAAAAAGCATTTTTCCTTATCAAGCAAAAATTTAACAGCAACCAAAGAATGTTTCAGGTGATCATGCACACCTATTTCAATCCATCACTCAACAAGCATTCATCAAGTACCAACTATGTGGTAGGTATTTCTAAGACCCAAAGATATGAATATGAAATTAATGAAATAATTCCTAATCACCCTGAGCTTTCATTTAAATGGGGGAGTTAACAAGTACATATAATCCATTTATACTTCTTGTAGTGGTTTAGAGGGATCATGCTTAAAGGAGTCACCTGACCTTGAGGAGGGTGCTAGACTCAGAGTCAGGAGAAGAGTTCAAATCCCACCTTAACTATTTCCTCACTTTGTGGGTCATTCTCTTAACCTCTTCAAATCGTAGTTTCATCATCTGTAAAATGAAGATAATGATACTTACCTTGCAGAATAAGTGTGAGGAGAATACCATGTAAACCTTAAAATGCTGTGGAAATGATAGTTGTTAACTTCTAAGGTATCCATCTGTTGATCAATACTCAATCAACAAATATTCATGAAATGCCTACTATGTGCCAGGCATGTGCTAGACCAGGGTTGGGAAGCCTGTGGCCTCAAGACCACATGTGGCCTTCTAGGTCCTCAAGGGCAGCCCTTTGACTGAATCCAAAATTCTCACAGGAATTCCTAAGGAGCTCACATTCTACTGTGGGTTTACAACATGGTCAAAAATAAATATAAGATATATAGGAAATAAATACAAAATTGCTTCAGAAGCAGTAGAGGTAAGGACACAAAGAATTGGGAGAATCAGGAAAGGAAAGAATCCCAGATATATGAGGCAACCTATGCTAAAGCAAAGCAGAAAGGCAATGAAATGTCAAATACAGGAAATAGTAGGTAGACTAATTTGGCGGAAGGATAGTGTTCATGAAGAGAAGTAATATGGAATCAACACGGAGCCCTATTGTCAAGGGCTTTAAATGCCAACTAGGGGGCTTATATTTTATTCTAAATACAAAGGGGAGCCATGGATGCTTCTTGAGCAGAGGAGTAATATAATCAACTATGTGACACAGTGGGGAGAGAACTAGATTTGGTGGCAAAAAATCCTGAATTAAAGTTTTGCCTCAGACACTTACTAGCTGTGTGACCCTGGGCAAATCCCTTAACTTCTCTCAGTCTCAGTATGCTTATCCCTAAAATGTGTATAATAACAGCACCTATTCCACAGTATTGTTGTAAGTGTTGTATAAGGTGTTTTGTAAACATTTGAGCACTATACAAATGCTGACTGTTACTAAAATAATTAGGTGTGTGCTTTAGGAATATCAATTTGACACCTGTGTGGAAGATGGACTGAAAATAAAAGAGGCTGGATATAATGAGACCAATTTGTCTACTGTAGTAGTACATGAATCAGGTGATGCTGTCTGAACTGAGATGTTAACAGTATGATGGAGCAAAGGAAATGGATATGAGAGATATTGAAGAAGTAGAATCAATAAGATTTGGCAATTGATTGTATATACAGAGAAGCATGGGTAGAAGGTTGGGTTCTATACAGTAAGTACTTTTACCTTACTGCACATATTCTTATAGTGTTGCATTGATTGGGGGCAGGTGGGAGGTGGTTCTGAGGAAGAGGGAGAGGGAGAAAAGAGATTGCGCCTGTGATTGGCTCCTCTTCTGACTCTCTGGATGGTCCTGGGTCCTAAAGCATGCGGTCTCCATCAACAATCTTGTATTTCCCAGCTAGTATGACACCTGGTAAACTTTACAGGTCAAGAACTAATTTTATATACTTAGTTGTTATTAAGTCATTAGTCATATTTTTGTCACTATTAAAAGGAAGGAAGGAAACAAATATTTATTTATTAAGTATCTACTATGTGCCAGGAACTAAGCTAAGTGCTTTACAAATATTATCGCAGTTGTTTCTCACAACATCCTTGTTTGGTAGGAGCTAATATTATGCTCAATTTACATTTGAGGAAACTGAGACAGACAAGGTCACACAGCTAGTAAATGCCTAAGGGTTGAGCTTAACTACAGTCTTCTGGCTCTTATCCATGGTCTAGCACCATATCCATGGCACCACCTAGCTGCTTCTAGGAATAAATAGAAACAGTATCTCTTCAAAGAAATAGGTTGATTTTTTTAAAAATGCCAAAATCAGAAATGAAGTATATTATTTGGGGAGAGGATTATACTAAATAACTTACCAACTCTAAAAGCTATGACTCTTTTTCATAAAATATTACTCCCTCCAAATGAATGGCATAACATCTAAGCCACCCTAGAATCTAATGGTAGAAACACAAATATAATGTTGAAGGGTATCACCTGATTAAAATTGGTACCTGATTTCTCCTTTGATTGAATTAGGAAATTTAACCTTATCCATTTTTCTTTCTCAACAAATCAAATTGCTCTTAATGCTCTTGGGTTTGATTTGCTTTTTTAAAATCATTTCTATTCAAAATGAACAACTTTATTTGCATTTATAATTAATATCTCAGAGGCCACTAGGAGACTCAGCTAGGTGAACTCTGGAAGACCTGAGTTCAAATGCAGCCTCAGACACTTTAAAAGCTGTGTGACCCTTAATAAGTCACTTAACTTCTGTTTACCTTAATCTACTGGATCAGGAATGGCAAACCATTCCAGTATCTTTGCCAAGAAAACCCATGGATAGCATTAGCACGCTGTGTCCCATGGAGTTAGAGAGTTAGACACCACTGAACTCCTGAAAAACAACAAATTAGTACTTGCCAGTCATTTAGTGAAGTTATTCTCTCCTCCTTCCTCTTATATAATCTAGGGCATAATACAAGCAGAGGGACATTTGGGTGGCAATGGGCAAGGGAATATAACTGGACCAGGTGCCTATAGGTACTGGCTTGAGTGACCTTTGTTTCTTCTGCTTCTTATCCTTGCATTACAGCCTAAGCTGGAAGGGACCTTGGAGGTTATCTAGTCCAACTCCTTCATTTTACAAGTGAGGAAACTGAGGCCAGCTGTATCCCAAAGAGATCATACAAACAGGAAAATGACCCACATGTATAAAAACATTTCTATCAGCTCTTTTCATCGTGGCAAAGAATTGGAAATTGAGGGGATACCCATCAATTGGGGAATTTTTAAACATGTTGTAGTATATGAATGTAATGGAATATTATTGTGCTATGAGAAATAATGAGCAGGTGACTTCAGGAAAATTTGGAAAGACTTATACGAACCGATGCTGAATGAAACAAGCAGAATCAGGAGAATATTGTGTACAGTAACAGCCACATTGTGTGATGACCAGTTTTGATAGGTGTGACTCTTCTCAGCAAGGTTCTAAGTCAACTCCCAAAGACTCATGATGGAAAATGCTATCCACATCCAGAGATGGAATTATAGAGTCTGCATATAGATCAAAGCAGACTATTTGATCTCTCTCTTTTTTGTTTTGTTTTGTTTCTTCTTTCTCATGGTTCATTCCATTGGCCATAATTCTCCTTTACAGCATGACTAATGGGAAAATATGTTTAATATGGATGTATATGTAGAGCCTATATCAGACTGCATGCCATTTTGGGGAGGGAAGATGGGAGGGAGAAGGAAAAATTTAAAACTCAAAAGTTTGTGGAACTGAATGTTGTAAACTAAAAATGAATAAATAAATTTTTTAAAAAACTGAGGCCAAGAGAAGTAAGTGACCTGCTCAAAGTCACATAGGTATTCAGGAACAGAGATGGGTCTCCTGACTCTCAATTTAGGGGTCCTCATGCCCATCATTAGAAAGTACCCAGAGTAGAAAAGCCTCAGGGAAGAGAGCCATGTGACTATTTCTCAGCCTCAGCCAAGCTCCTATTTTCCCAGGTACTCACAGTTCATTCTACTAACAGAAACTTGTCTGGCAAGAAAGCTGGCACAAACCTGTACACGTCATTTACTGTGTTTGTTGCTGTCTTGCTTTTTGGGTGTTTGACTCACCAAAGATATGGGAGGTCACTCAGAGGCCCAACCCCATTCTTCCCAGGAGGTTTGACCAGATCCTCTTACAATCTAAGTTACTTCATTCCTCTTTAGACAACCTGATTTTTTCTTTAATGTACCAATAAATGCCGAATAGTGCAGCCCACTGAGCTCCGAAGTCTCTAGAGATCCCTGTATGGTTAATGGATTTTTACTTAATTTGAAGGTATTTCCCACCGGTTAATAGGCCCATGTGACCTGCTCGAATCAATGGAAGCCTAATTCACATGTGGTGGGAGGAGGCTGCTGAATGAGTGGAATAGGAAAGGTGGATCAGAACTGAGAAGTGAGTGAAAGTGGTTAGGGTGGAGGGGAGAGGACACAGGCAGGCAGCTAAGTTAGTCTTGTGAGTGTTTGCTTGTGGGAAGGAGATAGGAAGAGGCTTGGGAATGACTTTGTCCATTGCAGTGCTAAGGTGCATTGACTTCTGAGTTACTATGACGGATTTGGCTTTCTGGTGTTGGAATTCAACTTTCTGGTGTCTGAATAAATGTTTTTCTTCTGACTTCTATATGGAGAGTCTGTTATATTTTGTGATTTGGAATTACACTGGCCTATTCATAGTCACTGTAGGTGCTGTGAATATTGTCTTGGTGATACAATGCCCTAGCCTCAGTCACTCTGGCAGAAGGGATTATAGACATTAGTCTCCACACTGGTCACTGAAGTCTTACTTTTAAAGAAATTAAATATTATCACATATTCCTCATGTTGACTATGGAAACTTTCTGTATAACAGGTATATAAAATAGATACCACATTTGTGGGGGGAAAGGTTGAAGATATAGTTACAGAAAAAAATACTGTTTAGCAATATTATTTATAGTTAAATCATTTTTATTATGAACTTTTCCAAGTACATTTGAAAAATGTAATGCTAATTCTTGTTCTTTATCAATTTTTTTAAACCACCAGATTTTCTAGTTTCATAAACCTTTCCCAGATTGCCATCATCTTTATTGTTATATTGGATATCTCCGGTTGTCATTTTCAATCTATAAAGTAACTTTTACCACAAAGTAAGAGCTCTAAACAAGAACTATGTCCACACATTTCTGATGCAGTAGACAACTGAGGTAATTACCTACTTAAAATATACAAAACAACAACTACTTTCCCCTAATTACTCAAATGATGGAAGGCAGTGATTTCTTTGTTTTTCTTTTTGACTTAAATTATCCAGATAGGGACCAGTAAGGCTCTATCCAACTTGTGGATCTAAAGAGATCTAATGGAATTCAAATGCAACGACCCATCTTGCATCTAGAGGACTATTATCTAGAGGATAAAACAGACTTCTCTCTACTCCGTAGAAAGGTGGAGGCCTATTGGTATGGAATGCTGCATACGATGCCAGATTCAATCACTGTTGTTTTGTTTTGCTTAGCTGATTTTCTTTGTCATAAGGGAGGGTTCTTGTAATAAGGAACATTTTTGGGAAAAACTGTGATATAAAAAAGCATCAATAAAACATTTAAAACAAAACATAAAGACCCAAAGTACCTTACAAAACATAAATAGCTCATTGGCCCTTTTCTTCCAAAAGGTAGTATTTGCCTACTGAAATTCATTCTCTGGTCCATTTGTATGGCTGAAATGAAGCAGAAGCCATGACCCTTGACTTTCAATTACACTTTCCTAACCATTAGACTACCCCATTGCCTTGATTTGATGATTGCTTTAGTTTCCCACTAGTAACTATTGGGAGACAGGTTTAGAAATGAAAATGTTCTTGGTAAAATATCAAATTATTTTTTCTGTCCTTTGGGAAGTTGACCAGGATATATTCATTCCAGACATTCCACCCTGCCATGGTTAACCTTTCTCCACAGGGCTTCTGTTTGTCATACTTAACACATCTGGTAGACCACAGAGATACAGAATTACATTTGTTTAAATAACTATAATGCAGTTCCAGCCTGACATAAAATTTTATCACTTCCCCATGTATACAGTGCATTTTCAATAATAAAGTTCATAGGGAATTTGCTGACAGAATGAGGCTTTTTCCTGGGTAGGCCCCAAAATCTGTAGTCACATTTCTTCATGGGTGGAAAATTGAATTTAACTTTAAAATAACACAGCCACATTTAACACCACAAGAGGGAATTGGTTGGCATGACTCTAACAATGCGTTGACTCCAGATGCTGTACTCAAACTGTAAGACTCCACTGAAGAAGTATATGTAACCTAGGGAGAAAAAAATTCTATTTAGACAATGTGAAAAATGAGTCACCCCAAATAATATTTTAAGGTGCCTTTCTAATTTTTAGGTCCTTTAAAATAGGTTATACTTATTCATTTGCTATTTAAAAAATAAATTCAACCAAAAAGCATGTACTAAATATCACTATGTACTAGGCAGTGTCCCAGCTACCTAGTCTTCATTAACATCCAAGAACAAATCTAGACTTCTAAAATAAGCATGTGTCCCATGAGTGTCCTCATTATAGCAGAAAAATAATCTAATTTCCTGGACTTTGCTCCTGAAACTTGGATTCTGGCGATGCCGATTCATCTTAGGATCTGAAACTTTATTTTCAAAATGCTAAGAGAATGGGGGAAGGAAGGCAAAAAAAGAGGAGGAAGAGACATAGGAAAGGATAAGAAGAAAAAAAGAGAAGGGGAAGAAATGAGGAGGGAGAAAAAAAAAGGGGAATGAAGAGAAGAAAGAAGAGGAAAAGGAAAGATTAATTAAAAAATGGAGAGAAAGAAATTACTGAATGGGAATTTCAAATGATCAAATATGTGGCTGTTGTAAAGACTTTTCCTTTCTGAACCCAACATTCTAGTGGCTCAAGGAAGACTGTGACCGAGGTATCTGTAAACTGCAGAGATTAATATATATTTTACCATAATAATTAGCATATCACATTGTTATACATTTTCTTAGTCATAGGATTTGAATCCAATATGTATTACCATTTTCATTTTACACAAAGTAAATTTTTTTTCACTCTGTGTTTTCTACCTTATAAAATTTAAGTAAATTATGATACCTGAAGAGCTAACTCATAATTCCTTCCCATTTTATAGAAGATATCTACAGACAAATAGGACTAGTTTTTGAAAAGTGAATAGGGTAGAAATACTTACCATTTTTTTCATGGACAGCATCTACTCTGTTGCTAATTCCTGGGAATTCTTCCTCCAATAGTCTGGGATAGCCTTTGTTCATTGTGTGGTTAGTTTCATCATAGCTACAGCAATCAGAAAAAGGAAATTTCTTATCAGCTAGATTGCATTAGGAGAGAAAACAGAGAAAGTCTTGACATTGAGTTCCCTATTTGGATCCAAATTACCAGAAGTATTCATATAGCTCTAGATAGTTAATACAGGCAGTTAAATGGCCCAGTGGATAGAATGCTGGGCCTGGAGTCAGAAACACTCATCTTTATGAGCTCAAATCCAGTCCCAGATACTTAAAAGTTGTGTGACCTTGGATAAGTCACTTAACTCTGTCTCAGTTTCTTTATAAGCCAGAGAAGAAAATGACCATCCCCTCTAGTATCTTTACCAAGAAATCTAAATGGGGTCATAAAGAGCCTGACTGAAAAATGACTAAACAACACCAAAACGTTCTTAGTGTTTGCTCAATGGAGATTTGATAATTAACAAATTATGTAATTTTAGGTTCAACATTTCAGCTCTCCTGGTTTCAGTTTATTTATCTGTAAAATGAAGAGGCTAGACTAGTTGACCTTTATAGTCCCTTCTAGTTCTAAATCTATGAATCTATGAGCCCTAAAGCTATGATCTTATGATGACTGTCTGAAAACTACTGTGTGCAAATTGATTCAGAGACCTTTCTTGATTCCATTAGGTAGACATTTAAATTGTAAGGATGCACTTGAAAATGACCTACCAAGCTATGAATATTCATTTATTCATTCATTCAAAAAAGTTTTTAAAAGCCTACTATGTGTAAAGAACTGTGCAAAGCTTGGCAAAAACTACAGTACAAAAAACTGGGGTCTGTCCTGAAGGAGCTTATATTGTAATAGGGGAGATAAGGCCTATTCATGAATAATACCTTAGAATCATGGAAAATGTATTAGACCCGAAGTTCAAATCTTTCCGCTAACCTTTACTAACTTGGTGAGAGTATAGACAAAGTCTCCAGGTCTAGTTTTCCTTATCTGTAAGATGGGAATGATAATAGAACTTATGTCACAAGATTGCTGAGAGAGTCAAATGAGTTATTGCATTTAAAGCCTTTGGGAAACCTTAAAGAGCCATTTAAGTGCTCTTTGTTGTTAAATGGAATATAAGGCTGTGATAAGTATCCTAAGAAAAGACCAAGGTCATGGGAGGTCAGAATAGGGAGAGAGCTCTCCTGTCTAAGGTGATAAAGAAAGACATGGTAGAGGAAATGGTATCTCCAGTAGTGCTGAAGAACAGGGAGTGATTTTATAGGGAAAAGTTAGAGTGACAAGGACTTTTCCACTTGAGATAGAGTCCAAAGGCAGAAGAACAGGAAAACAAGTGTTAAGAAAGCCAACTTACAGTGTAGGAAACAAATGGAAGATTAGTGGGAGAAAATATTAGGAAAGGAAAACTGAGACCATGAAGGACTTTCAAATGTCTTTGAAGGCCAAGGCATTTGGATTTCTTTCCTTTGCCCAACTCTTCAATGAGACCAGCACTCACTTCTAAACTGAAGACTTTTCAGAAAACTGCTGCTTTCCAGCACTATCAAATAGTGTTGCTTAGAAAGGATAGATATAGGTAAAGAGGAAACAAGTTTGGGCATTCCAAAGATAAGTACTGTGATGACTAGTCATATCTAGGAAAGAGTGGGAGAGAAGCGTGAATTAAGAAGGAATGAATAAAAAAGGGACAAAAAAGGAGGGTTTGACATTGAATGAAAGTGCCTAAATGGGAGTCATAAGCGCATTATATCTGAGGCAACTAATTATTAGACAATAGTTAAAGATCAAAGGTGCATAGGAATGAATAAGAGGTAAGTGTAGTTATGCTGGAGCCTTTTTTAAAAGACTTGTAATATTTTAAATCAATTCAACATTTATTAAGTTTCTTCGGTGTATAAGACACTGGGGTAGGTACTGGGGATAGGAAGACAAAATGAAAAACTCCTCACCCTCAAGAAGTCTACATTTATTGGGGGAACAATTTAAAATTTAGCAGCCCTACCTGATTGATTTGACTATTTAAGATTCATTCAAAAGAAAACAAGGCACCTTTTACTTTACATTTAGTGAGAGACAAAACTAACTTGTATGTAAGAACTTTCATGTTGGCTAAGAAGACAAACATTGGAAAAGAAGATTCTGTAAGGCTGGTTGCCCTACCTCCAGAAATGATCTCCAGTGAAGAAGAGGGTCTCTCCTGTAGCTTCAATGTGAACCGCAGCATCTATCCTCTTAATCTCTTTTGGGAACCCCAGCTCAGAGATTTTCTTGGGGTACTCCTGCAGGATGTCATAGCCATTCAGGGCCCAAAACTTTCTGCCTAGAATAAGTGGCAGAAAAGTATTTCAGGATCCCAAGAGAATCTTTTAAAATGTATATAGATATTTATCTCAACAAAAGAGGAGCTATGGGTGACCCAAACACATGAATTTTGTCACCTTATCTCTGAAAGTATGAAATTATAAACATTATTCCAGCTAAAGGTAAATCCAACCCTCCCAATTTCCCAACCATGGGTTCAGCCACACAAATGTTTCCATGCTCTACCAATCATTACCGAATACTTTTGTATATCTACATACATATATATATATTAAATTTAGGAGGAAATAAACATATAAAATGTCTGCATTCATCTGCAAGCAGGTAACACTAATATTAAATTACGGATTGATACCAGCTAGTAGATCATGGTACATGGAAAGCAGGTCATTAGCTCTGTGACATTAGACAAATCACCTAATTTCCCTGAGTTTTAGTATCCTCAGCTGCACAATGAAGGTGCTAAACTAAGGGTCTGTAAGGTGTCTCCAACATCTAATCTGTGATTTCAAAATTCTATTTTTCAACATTTACAAAGCTTTTGCTCTGTAATGAATACTCAGCATTAGACCTATTGATTAAATTGAACTGAAAAATTGGACATCATGGCAAAAAATTAATTGTTTTTCCACAAAGTATAGAAATGGTCAACAGCAATTTGAATCTACCACAAACCAAATTTGGAGAAAGCTAGTGGAACTGCATTTGGTGCTCTCAGTCCTCATATTGTTTTATTCTTTCTGAAATTCAAAGTTATTTACATCCCAAAGTTCCACAGATGCTGGAATAGAATTGTTGTAGTTTTGAATTTGATTATGTATACTCAGAAGGAAGAAAAATCAGGGGAAAGCTCCCTGGCAGAAGGCTTACCTCTAAAGATGAATATTAGGTCATGAGCTGGATTCTCATAGGCAGCATCAATACTGTTTGGAAGTTCTGGCCAAAATGATTTGGTTAAAAACAGATCTGGCTCAATCATCTGAGGATGCAGACGCCAGAAGAATCTAAAGAAGGCAAGAATAAAGAGATGTTTTGCATGAAATGATACCTCTTTCCTGTGCCTATACAAACAGTGGGCACTTAATAAGTGTTAACTGACTGGCTGACGGTCCTCATCGGCCATTCCAGAGGATCTACACCAAGTCATTGTGCATCTTCAGTTTCAATATGCTTAGGTTGTTGGCATGATGGACACGGTCTTTCCATTATTTAAGAAAAAAGCTATTTTTAATGCAACATGCCAATAGTGTATTAGTACCATGATTACAGAACTATTGTGTATTTCAGAATTTGACTGGATCTTAAGATCACAGCAAGAGAGCTGGAAAGGACCTCAGAGTCCATTCAATATTGTCCCCTAATTTTACAGTTGTCGAAAGAGGGTCCCTAGAGGCTAAGTAATTTGGCCAAGGTCATACAGGTAATAAGTGTCAAAGTTAAGATTTAGACCTGGGCTCTCAGATGCCTAATTCTCAGACTCCTAATCTAACATTCACTCCATCATACCTATGATATGTGCTAGGCACTGTACATACTAAGTGCTTTTTATATATATTATCTCATTTAATTCTCATGACAACCCTGTGAGGTAAGCACTTGTATTATTTCCATTTTACAGATGGAAATTGAGACAGAGGATAAGTGACTTGCCCAGGGTTAAACAATTAGTATCTGAAGTCAGTTGTGAATTTATTTTTTCCTGACTGCAGACCTAGTATTCTATTTACTACGGCATCATTTGCCTCTAGTACCAACCTCAAAAGCTTTTCATGAAAAGTCTTTTCAATAGTGAAAAGTGATGTTGTCTTTTCACTACAACATTTTAAAATGTTTTTAGTAAGTTCTTTTCCTCCCAAGAATAATTTTTTTCTTCTCTGAATTAGAAAATTTTCTATATTGGGAATACTTTTGAATAATGGGAAACAACACCTAGTTTTTTAATGCACTGTCTATGCAGTATATTTACCTCCTGTCATTCACACATGAAGAATTTCTAAATTTAACTGCTTTTATCTAGGAATACTGTTAAGAAAAACATATAAACAGTAACTATGTTTAATGCCAAAGCAACCAGTCATAAAGTGAAAAGTCATCCAACTTACCCTTGACTTCATTCTGGAGTGTGTGTGTGTGTGTGTGTGTGCGTGTGTGTGTGCGTGTGTCTTTATTCCTAGTGCTCAGCACAGTGTCTGACACATGGTAGGTGTTTAATGAATGCATGATGACTTAAATTGACTTGAATTCATTATTATAACAGCACCTTCCTTAACAGATACTTTTATTGGCAACCATGTTGAGAAAATTTGTCCATTTGTGACTAAACTTTTTTTATAAACCTTTCTAAATTTCAGAAGTTTGGATGAAAATTGGTCTCCAGTCTCTACCTCAAAAGCTGTCCCAGGTACAAAGATCTGCCAGAGTTTGCTTCACTGGCAAAACCTTCAAGGATCCAAAGTAGTTTCCAACCCATCAGAAAAATGAAATGTCAAAAAAAAGGAAATTGGGCTTTTTTTTTCGAATGTTTGTTTTTTGGGTGAAAATTGCACTTACCTGTCTTTAAAGATTATTGTTTCTCCTCGAAGGCTAGTGACAGCATCCAGTGACAAAGCAGGATCACATCTGTCTGGGGTTTTGGGATGTTTATGATCTGGGTCTTCATCTCCAGGACCTGAAACCATGAATTAAATTACAAGGATGGCTTCTGGTTCTCATATGTGAAATAACTTCATTTCATGCAAAAGCTACCATCCCATTGCAGTAGGCCACAGAACTATTGTTGATGAGTCCTTCCCCTCATTCCTCTCGCAACATGAGATGGTAGAAAAAGCACTGCACAGAAAACCAAGAAACCTGTGTTTACCCCTCACTTCCACCATCAACTACCTGTAGGACATCGTGAAAAACACTCAACCTTCAGTTCCCTCTCCTGGACAATAGACACTACCTCAAATAGTCACTGTGACTATCAGATGAGATTAATGTGTACAGAAGAACATACATTGAAAAGCATACATGCATACATGTTATACAAAGGTAGGAAAGAGATTTAGGTTGCACTTCAGAATATTTGTTTGGTATATAACTGAGATGTTTTTTTGGTGTAGGGAACTCCTGGTGAGGAAACTCCTTCCATAGGTTGCAGGGGGTTGACAAGACAATTCAGGTTAAGTAACTTAATCACAGCCACATAGCTAGTAAATGTAAAGTATCTGAGGTCAGATTTGAACTGAGGTCCTCCTTACTTCAAGGCTGGTGCTCTATCCACTGTACCATCTAGCTGACCCACATAGATTTCAGAGTGACAACTTACCTGGAACTTATGATCCTGGAGTGCTATGTGGGGCTCTGAGAAGTTAGATGACTTGCCCATGATGCCACAACTACTCAATGTTAGATTCAGAGCTTGAATCTACATCTTTCTAACTCCAAAACTGCTGCTCTATCCACCATCCATGGTTAGTTTTAAACATCAACATACCAAAATCAAAAAAATGCCCAAAGAGCATGGTTTTCTATTCAGGCTTTCTGGGTCATTTTAGAAAAATGTGACTATATTCTGCCCATATTTAATGGATAAGCTAATATGAGTGGATAGAAAGTTATTCAGAGTTTTAGAAAAGTAAGACATACACCTTTTCTGATTAATCCTGTCTATCTATAACATACCATAGAGAGTTTGGATGCCTTGTACATCATCATCAGGAAGCATGAAGCCACTTTTGCCAGTATAGGTATAGATGGGAAACATAAGTGCACCAGGATCCTTGGAATGGTCCAGGCCCAAGGAGTGGCCAAATTCATGGGCAGCAACAAGAAACAAGTTATATCCTAAAAGAAAAAAAGGCAAAACCATTTAATAAAAATTAACAAAAAATTATAAACCATTATTTATCAACCTCATGAGGCAAGTAGTATAAATATCATTACACAGGCAGGTGATACGGCAGACAGAGCATTAGACCTGAAATTTTAAAATCCTTGAGATCAAATACTATCTCAGACATCACCAATTGTATGATCCCAAAAAGGTCATTTAACTACTCTCTGCCTCAGTTTCCTAAGCTGTAAAATGAAGATAATATTAGCATCTACCTCATGAGACTGTGGCGAGAAAAGAATGAAATAATATTTATAAAATGTTTTACACACCTTAAAGTGCTATATAAAAGTTAGCATTATTATTTGAAATATTATTGCAGTCATTTAACAGATAAGGAAACTAAAGATAAAATAAGTAAACTGTGTATAATCATAGAGCTAGCAAATTCAAAGCTGGAATTTAAACTCAGATATTGTGACTCCAAAGTCTAACGCTATATCGAGCTACTACTTTGATTTAACCACAAAAAAAGTGACCTTGTCTTATCCCTGGGGTCAGTGGTATTTGTATTTTCTATTTCACAGAATTATACCTGAAGAAAAGTTTTGTAAACCTGAAGGTCTTATAAAAATGTTAGCTCTTACTGTTGCTATTATTAATCTTGGAATTATTCACAGAGCACCGTGGCTCGACTCTAATAGTTGACCAATATATGTTTACATAATTAAAACAAGTTTTTTTTTTTATTGAATTTAGGCGCTACTTTCTTGACACCTTTGTATTCTCATCCTCTCTCATATTTGTTGCTGTTGCTCAGTTATTTTTTCATATGTATTCAACTCTTCATGAACCCATTTGGGTTTGGGTTTGGCATTTCCTTCTCCAGCTTATGGAAAGGAAACTGAGACCAACAGGATTAAGTGACTTGCTTGGAGTCATGCAGTTAGTAAAATGTCTGAAATCAGATTTGAACTTGGTAAGATGAGTCTTTCTGACTCTAGACCCAATACTCTATCCATTGAGTCACCTAACTGCCCACTGTATCTTTTACCTGATTCTATATAGCTCTCAATTTATTCATTTCCTTATAGTTACCATTCAGCAGTATATCAATTGATTTTAATAATTTCAACTTGTTTTCTAGCTACTAAATTTGAGTGTCAATTACATGAAATAGACCAGTTTATATTAATTCAGTGTGAAAAGTTTGCTCTTCTATCTTTCCTTTAAATAAGAGGTCAGAAAACTGGACTGTTAAAATAGGAGAGGACACTCACTACACATGTACAGTCTTATTTACAATTCAACCACCATCAAAAAGATCCCCATCTTTGTATGGCAAATTTTCATTCCTGATCCTACAACGTACATAAAGATGTAGAATAATGGAAAAGATACCTACCAGAGAAATAATTCTTCTGAGAAACAGAACAATAAAGGGCAGGTCCTATACATAATGATTCTTCTCTATAATGTTAGCAGATCAATTAATTTCTTTATTTCCAATATTTCTTAAAAGGACATTAATAAGACTTCTGAGTTGTTTGGACCTAAAGAATCTTAGATTTCTAGAAGTACAATCTTCAGCAAATTCTGGGATTCTTGAAAGCTATGCCAATGGAACACGAGCCCGGGCAGAGACCACAAACCTGCTAAAGGTTTCACATGCAGGTACCTTTAAAGACAACGTCAGTTACCAAAGGATTGCCCTCACCAATTGGAAGAGGAGAAGCCCATCACCAGAGGATGGAACCAGGGAGTGATTTTTTTTTTCTCCCACAACTACTCATGAAGGTCACTTAGTAAGTTATCAGGGTGGGGAAGTGGTCAGCTTGTACTCTGTGGGGATGAATGGAATAGTCACATCTACAATGCAAGCGCAGATTCTTGTAGAATCGGAGTATGCAGACAGATGAGAGACATCCAGACAGAGACAGAGAGCTAGAGGGAGAGTGATATATATAGAGACATAGATAGGCACATATTTAATACATATACACATGTATGTGTATACATATATATACTCATAAAAGTTTCAAGTGAATCATCATGCTTTACACATACATGTAAGATGAATCACTTGAACCTCCCAAATGTGTGTATACATATACATATACATATACACACACGGGTAATGTAAAGTATGATAATTCACTTGAAATGCCTATAATTTCTTATGGAAGTGACCAAGCCTTTAGCCTAATCAAGAATTACCAGATTACAAACGCATTCTAAATTAACTGTTCAGTTTGAAATATTTGAATGAAATTACCTTTGGCGCTATTTGTCCAGATCTCATCATCGTCAAAATGAGCATCCCCTCCGTAGTTGGGCCCAGGAGGAAAAGCATGAGCCAGAAGTCCAGAAGGTCCGTCAAAGGGATAGAAGTCTCCATGCTCTGCAAATCAAAGGAGCATTTAGGAATCTCATTTTAAAAATGCTTAAAAGTCCAAAAGGCATTTCTAGCAAAGGATTCTTCTCTCTTACCTTTTGTCCCAAAGGAGATCATGATATCAGCAGTACCATCATGGAGCCTGGTAAAGTTGAGAGGTGTCACATCAGACCAGACCTTCAGTGCTTTTCTTATTGCTTTGTCCACTTCTGCCTGGGGCATGTCTGGGGTGTAGTTCAGGATCCTGTTCATCAGAGGAAATTAAAGTTAAATTTTTTGGGGGTTCAAGATATTTTAGAATGAACTTCCTTGGAAAGCTACCACCAGACATTTCACTGGACGGAGCTCTCTGTTTCTCATAGCTCATGATTTCCAAGGTTTTATTCATGAATGAGTAAAGGACCCTGGTCAATATGGTTTCAAACTAGTTGGTGGAAAGTGAAAAATTCCAACATCTGGACACCTCTAATTAGGCAGATGTTTGCCATCATGTAGGGAAAACCTCCAGATGATTTATGGAACTTTTCATTTTGCATCCAGAAGTATAGGGTTTTCTGCTGATACAAAAGAAACTTAAAATAACTACAAGTTTCCTAAAAAGGAAATAGTTTATTTTCCTACCCTTTGCACTATCATAGTAAATTGGTGTAATATCTGTCACACATTTGTAAAGCACATCTTCCTAATTAGTCTTCCATGTCTATAATGAATTTTAGTGATTCTCAAAAGACTGTTTTCTTTTTACAGAAAAAAACACTTTTCACATACATTATAGTTTCACTTCAAAATGTAAGGAAATTTCATTTTACAATCTTTTCACAGAGCTAGGAAGAAAAACCAATGCACAGGATATTTTTGAACTTGAATCCCACATACTAACTGGAAAATTATAATATTCTCTCAGGGCTATACATATCACTTACATTTCTTATAACCCGAGTTTCCTATGATTAAAATTAGACAGTTAAATATAAAAACAGCAAATAAATGACAAAGAAGAACAATCTAGCATTTTACCTGTAGGTTAAATCAAGCCTAGGCCACTTGATACTTCGGGGGAAAAAATTATATTCTCCCACATCAGGGACCCCACATCTTGGCTTTTTCATCACATCTAAAGTGTCATCATCCAGTTTGCCAGTCACTTCCAAGCCAAAGAACGCCTGCATTTCTTTAAGTTTTTCTGCTGCAGTACTTGATGTCTTCTTCTTCAGTATGCCAGCAGGGTTAGAATAAAGATTGTAGTATGTCTTCAAATAGTTCTAGAAAAGAAACAGTGAGTGCTATAATCCCAAAGATCAAGTTAATAGGACATTCAAAAATCCTTCAGTATCCTACCTCTGCAAACTGGAAGTCCTCCTGTGTTAGGTCATCATCATCATCATCATCATCATAGGGTAGAGGGAAAGCTGAACAATATGTCCAACTTAATAGAAAGAAGGCAGCTATGACCATTGGCTGCATCTTGGCTTTTTACACTTGGAAGCTGCTGCCTTGCCAAAGGAACAGTGCCCTTACTTTTATAGACCTACATTGATGAGTCATCTGTTATAGACAAGTTTCAGCTTCCCAGTCAGTACAAGGTAAACATGCTTACTTGACTATTTTGTTTTGCCCAAGAAGTTGTGGTTTGTGGCAAAATTTGAGGGAAATATAAAATGTGGGTCTCTCTGGTTTCCGCAGGGTCACAAAACCTAGTTTGCAAAATTGATATACTAAGCAGATTTATTGGTCTTGTGGGAAATAGGGAAGTCAATTTTTCTCTTCACAGTGATTTTATTTTTGGCCATTTACCATGCTAATTTATTCAATATTTCAAGAATTTGAGAATTAGGTTACTTGGATGTTTCTTCCATATAGGCAGTTTACAAGCCCTCCAGGATTTCATAGATGGTAGACATAAATTTCTGAAAGAAAACAATGGTTACAACAATCCCATAATGAGCTTTTACAAATCCTTCCAGTCTCTCGGCTTCCCAGCTTTGACATTATCCTTGACTCTTGACTCTCACTCATCCCACGTATCAATCATTCACCAACTCTGGTCATTTCTATCTCTACAATATCTCTCATATACATGCACTCTTCTCTACTTCTACAGTAGCAATCTTAGATCAGAACCTCATCACTTTTCATTAGATTACAGCAATAGGCTTCAACTTGGTCTCTCTGCCTCAAGCTTCTGCCCACTCAAATTCATCTTCCACAGCCACCAAGGTGGTTTTCCTAAAGGACACATTGGATCATGTCACTTCCTTGATCCAAAACTCCAATATTCCCCATTTCCTCTACGTTGAAATATAAATTTTTCTTTTTGACCTTTAAATCTCTTCACATGCTAACAACTTTCTTCCTTTCCAGTCTTACAGATTACTCTCTTTTTACTTTGCAACCCAGTCACATTGGTCTACAGTCCTAAATACATGCCTTTCCTTCTCCTCTCTGTATATTTTCACTGACTGTCTCCCACATATTTGATGCACTCTCTCATCACCTGCACTTCTTAGAATACTTTAAATCCTTCAAGAAACAACCTTCAAAAAGACTTCAAAGGCCATCTTCTACATGAAACCTTTCCTGAGCTCCCTCCCCATATCACCTTGTGTTAATCTAACATCTATTATGTATATCCTTATATATGTGCATGTCATCATCAGAATGAAAACGATTTTCGTTTTATCTTTATATCTTCAATGCTTATAAATTTCATGGGACATATATAATAAAATAAAATTAAGAGGTGAGAGAGGAAAATAGTGGGAGGAGAAAGGGAGAAATGAAATGGGGTAGATTGTCACTCATGAGAGAGATAAGAAAAATCTTTTTCAATGGAGGAGAAAAGGGAGGAGTGAGAGGGGAAAGTGAAGCTTACTCTCTTCACATATGACTTAAAGAGGGAATAACATGCTCACTAAATTTGGTATAAAAATCTATCTTACACTACTTATGATCCACACATTAAGCAGCCCATGGGGTGTACAGTGTGTTCAGGGAGGACTTAAAGCCCCTGGGGGAATTGAGCAGCTGATCTGAATCTCAGCCTTGAGTATGGTACTGGAGAGAGGAGGAGCACTAGGACCCTCCTCTTGACAAAGGATTCAGAAGTCAAGTAACTGGATGGGAAAACGCCCAAAAAAAGGAGAAAAAATAAGACCATAGAAGGTTACTTTCTTGGTAAACAGGTGTCTCTTTCCATCCTTTCAGATAAGGAAGAACAAGGCATACTGTCAGAGAAAGTCAAGGCTTCTGCCTCCAGTACCTCCAAAATGAATATGAAATAAGCCCAGGCCATAGAAGAGCTTGAAAAGTGAGTCAGTAGCTTGCTAAAGAAGAACCAAAAAAATGCTGAGGAAAATAACACCTTTAATCAGAGACTAACTCAATTGGAAAAAGAGGTCCAAAAAGCTAATGAAGAGAAGGAGGCTTTAAAAAGCAAAATCAGTCAAATGGAAAAGAAGGTTCAAAAGTTCATTGAACAAAACAGTTCTTTAAAAGAAAGAGTAGAATTCAGGGAAGTTAATGAACCAAGGTTAAACCAAGAAATTAGAAAACAAAACCAAAAGACTGAAAAAATAGAAGATAATGGGAAACATCTCATTGGAAAAACAACTGACCTGGAAAATAGATCCAGGAGAGACAATTTAAAAATTATGGGACTACCTGAAAGCCATGATGAAAAAAAGAGCTAGACATTATCTTTCATGAAATTATCAAGGAAAACTGCCCTGATATTCTAGAACCAGAGGGCAAAATAAATATTGTAAGAATCCACTGATCACCTCCTGAAAGAGACCCGAAAAGAGAAAGTGTTAGCAATATTGTGGCCAAATTTCAGAGTTCCCAGGCCAAGGAGAAAATATTGCAAGCAGCTAGAAAGAAACAATCCAAGTATCGTGGAAATACAATCAGGATAACATAGGATTTGGCAGCTTCTACATTATGAGATCAAAGGGCTTGGAATTCCAGAAGTCAAAGGAACTAGGATTAAAACCAAGAAACACCTACACAGCAAAACTGAGTATAATACTTCAAAGGAAAAAAATGGTCATTCAATGATTTAGAGGACTTTCAAGCATTCATGATGAAAAGACTAGAATTGAATAGAAAATTTGACTTTCAAACACAAAAATCAAGAGAAGCATGAAAAGGTAAACAGGAAAGAGAAATCATAAATTACTTTCTAAAGCTGAACTAATTACATTCTTACATGGAAAGATAATATATGTAACTCTTGAGACTTTTCTCAGTATTTTCTGGAGGGATTACACATATACACACACACACACACATACACACAAACACACACACACATAGACAAAGAGTACAGATTGAGTTGAATCAGAAGAGACGACCTCCATAAAAAAATAAAATAAAATTAAGGGGTAAGAGAGGAAAATTATGTCTTTTTGGGGGGGTGGGGTATGGGTGATGTCTTTTGATTTGTGTGTAAATTGGATTTAAGTGAGGCAGAGTTGGTTACCTTCAACCTGACTTGGCCTATCTGCCAAAATGGTCTATCAGGGTGTGGCCACTCTGCATGCCACAGCTTCTTAGAGCCACAGGTGAGAGTTAGGTGGAACAGGTGGACACCAAAGGTGGAAAGAGCCCTGAAAAGGGCTCGGCAGTCATCACACCAACGATACTGGTACTGGTCCTCCTTGAACACACCTTACACCCCATGGGCTGCTTAATGTGTGGATCATAAGTAGTGTAAGATAGAATTTTCATACCAAATTTAGTGAGCATGTTATTCCCTCTTTAAGTCATATGTGAAGAGATTAAGCTTCACTTTCCCCTCTCACCTCCTCCCTTTTCTCCTCCATTGAAAAATATTTTTCTTATCTCTCTTATGAATGATAGTCTGCCCCATTCCATTTCTCCCTTTCTACTTCCAATATTTTCCTCTCTCACCCCTTAATTTTATTTTATTTTATTATAGATATCATCTCTTCTGATTCAACTCAACCTGTACTCTCTGTCTATACATGTGTGTATATGTGTGTGTAATCCCTCCACCTACCCAAATACTGAGAAAAATCTCAAGAATTACAAATATTATCTTTTCATGTAAGAATGTAAACAGTGCAGCTTTAGAAAGTCCTCTATAATCCTTAATGAATGAAAAAGATTTTCCCACTTAAGTTACCATTACATTTGGCCCCAAGATCTTTCATATTCATTACATAGGTCAGTGGAACAACTGGTATCAACAGAACTTTAAAATGATATATCAGGAATCACACAAAATGAGCACATAAAGCAATATCTTAGAGGGGACTTGAACACAAGTACCCCATCATTCCCCACCTTGAAAGAATGGGGCCTAAAATCTTGGGGTAAGGGATGAAGGTCTCTTCTTATATAGCTACTTCCTTCTGATATTGAACATTGTGCTATCCTTCCCCTAAGAGGTCCCATTTGAGAGATCAGTTCTTAGTTGGAATCTGAAGCTTGGTTGATGCCAGGTCCAGGGGTGACACATCACAGTCATGGACAGGGGGTGATATCTGGCTTAAGCAATCAGGTGTCTGTAAGTGGAGGGTACTAAGTCTGCAGGAAACAAATTTGGCAACAAGTTTAACAGACAAAAAGAAACAAGGAGACAATAACGAGAAACAGGGTAGACATAGGGTCAGCCATGTTTCTAGAGTCCATGAACCCTCTATCATAGCCTCATTCATAGTAAAATATATGAGTTAAGGGTACAATTTGGTAATCATCTTCTCCTGAATAAGCAACAATTACAATATTATCTTTCCCATGTGCTATAATTTCCTGTCTTTGGAAGATCTTCTGGCTTCTGTTTTATCTATACTTTAGCTCCCAATCTTATTCTATCAGCAGAACCCAATCCTTCAGTTCCTCTGCTAGTTATTTCAGGAGGTTCAGTTTTCACAAGGGATATTGTTTCACAAGAAATAATAATCACTTGAACTATTTTATCATTTTTATAAAACTGTATGGGTTCTTCACCTAAATTTTGGAATGTCATAATAATTTCTTCTTGATAATTAGAATCTTATCACTGCAGGCAATACTTGTATTCTTTCAGCTGCTAATCCTGATTTAGGTAATATCCATCCAAAATGATTTTTAGGGATTCTCATACATATTCCAGTAGAGATTTTTCTTATTTCTTTTCTATCCAACCCAACATCCTCTAAACAATATAAATCATATCCTGATGAATCATATCCTGTCCCTGGATACAGTGCTAGGACACCTGACCTCACAGTCCTATACTCAATATTTGGGATCTTATGTGCTTGTTGTCTTTTAATTTGCAGATTTGGGATCATCATTCTGGCTAGAGGTGTACTTTTTTTTAAGCTGAGGTTGGGCCTGGTCAGTTTCCTATTCTCCCTGCAGGTATGACAAACTTGGATACAACATTTCAGGAGGATCTATAGGAACGGTTCTTAATTCCCTGCTCAGCTAATATCAAGCCCCTTTTCTTGGTACATTTTGTATAGTTCATTAGTTGAAATGCCATCTATGCTTCCAAAATCTACCCCTGCTCTCAACAGAGCAATAAATAATTCTATGCTTATCAATCTAATCTGACATTGAATTCACTGGCTATTTACTCTTCTCTTTCTAGGAAATTTATCTTTTCCCCTGTCCCCTAAGTCACTTAACTATGAGATCTTGTCCAGCGCCCCCAAAAGAGGTTGCCCAATTTCCCCAATTATTAGAGTCAAAACTAGGTGCTTGTAAGCAGGAGGAGCTGTCTTCACTATTATATATCTAAGGGGGTATCGTAGTATTCATCTGCATTTCTGATCATTGTGGCAGTCTTTATTACCTCCTCCTTTAACTTTCTTATACAGTCCATAAGTGAATACCAAGTTCTATCTCTACTAGGCCACATAGAATCAGCAGGATACTGCTTACTGCAGCCTTCTGTAGCCAGAGCTAACAGATTAGTTGTATTGTTACCTCCATGTATATTGTACTCTGTAAAAGCTTGCTGTACAAAAGGATTCTGACTAATACCTATACATTTCAAACAATCCTCACCATCTATTGATACTCCTCCAGAACCCTTCATCAAGATTCTCTCATCCTTTGCGTGAACCAACTCAAAATGCCTGTGACTTCCTGTTGAGTAAAATCCTCAATTATCTCCCTAAACACTGTGTTGCCACCTGGTTCTCCTGTTTCCACCTTATACTGGGCATGCTTCTGCCTGAGAAGCTTTTCCCTCTAACATGGTTTCATTTCTAACTCTGACTTCCTTACTTTTCTTTCCATGCACTTTCATGGCTATCGTCACCATTAAATAGCCATTTAGCAGATCTCTAAGAAGAGATTTCCTACTATCTTGGTCAGGTTACCTTTCCTTCTTTGGTTGTCAGTTTCCCTATTTATAAATTAAATATAAATTATAAAATAAATATAAAGTACAAAGGGTGCACACACACTTCTTTTGCCAGGCTTTTGCTTTTCCTGAGCTAAATGAACAGCCTTTTCTTCCACTTGAGACCCCACATACATACTTGCTCTTTTAAAGAAGAGCCCGAATGCTGAGAATTCCCATGCAAATTAGTTAACTTTTTCCATCTGCATTTTTTCCTTCAGCAGCTCATCTCATATATAACATGGCAGCCTGTCAATAAAATCCAACCTCTTCTACACCCCCTACCAGCTCTTTCTCTGGTTTTATTATTGTTATTTATATTGTATTTATTTATTATATCCCCTGATATTCTTTTCAAATATCTTTCCAAATCTCTAGGCTCCCCTTCTGGTAGCTTCAGTTCCCAGTTTTCACAGGGTTCAGTGCGCTTATCCCCTTCCCTTGCTAAGGAGAAAAAAGGTAAAATCCTTCCATCTTGGGATATCTGTTTCTTCCTCTATTTTCTGCTGCCAAATAGAGATTTTATACCCTGTGATCCTGTTTTGATGTCAAATTTATTGCCAAGGCAATATTCACAGCACCAACAGTGACTATGAATATGCCAGTGTAGTTTTGAATCTCGAAGTATAACAGACTCTCCATATAGGAGACAGAAGAAAAACATTATTCAGACACAAGAAAGCCAAATCCCAACACTAGAAAGCCAAATCTGTCATAGTAACCAAGAAGTCAATACACATTATCACTGCAGGGGACAAAGCCATTCTTAAGCCTTCCCCACCTACACTCTCCCTTGCTGGGACCTTCCCACAAACAAACACTCACAAGCCTAACTGTCTGCTTGCCTGTGTCCTCTCCTCCCTCCACCCTAACCACTATTTCCAACTTCCTGTTCCAGCTGTCCAGCAAGTTTCTCTTACCACATGTGACTTAGACTTCCATGTGATTCAAGCAGGTCGCTAATGAATGGGAAAGATCTTCCCTTTTAAATTACCATTACACCATTAAATAGCCATTTAGCAGATCTCTAAGAAGAGATTTCCTACTATCTTGGTCAGGTTACCTTTCCTTCTTTGGTTGTCAGTTTCCCTATTTATAAATTAAATATAAATTATAAAATAAATATAAATTATAAATTAAAGGGTTGGAATAGATGATCTTTAAGATTCCTTCCAGTTCCAAGTTCTGATAGCCTAGGATCTTTGGCTTTATAAATCGTGACATATAATATCTGATGTATGAAAATGAGAAAAGGAAACAATAAGCAACATTCATACTTGGATTTTCATATATTTCTTAAAATGATGTCATTTTAACATTAGTTTAATATCTAAACATATTTTAAAAATCTCAAATGAACAGATATTTATTCATTGAGTATCTACTATACACAAGGTTAAAAAGAAAAAGACTGTCCACAAGGAGCCTACAAAAGTGGAAAAAACATGTTTATTTTTTTTTGTTTGTTTTGGAAATCCAAACAGAATCAGCAAGAATCAATATCATTGTGTTCTCCATTTTAAAATAATGACTATGAATCAAAAGCCAAACTGAGACAGTTTTATTTTGATTAGATTTCCTTAAGAGAAAGAAGGAAGGAAGGAAGGAAGGAATATTATTTAGACTCTGTTTCTAATAGATAATTATTTTTTCCACTAATGACAAATAGAAACTCCAGAAATTCCCCAGAAAATTAAAAATAGAAATGGATCCTGGCCCCAGGCTCCAGTTCTTTGGCTTTAGACCATTGTTCACCTGCAATGATTTCAGGCTATGAGTGGCTGTGTCACCACATCATAATGTGCTGGCAATCTGCTTGTCAACACAAGTTCATATCTCTCTCTCTCTCTATCTGCTAATTGTTTTCATTGAAAGGCCTTCTGTTTACTATCCAATAGCTGGGCTGTGGTTTGAAGTGTCTCCTTGTTCTGGATCATGAACTAGCCAGTTCTGAGAACCTGCAGCTGCAGTTCATAAATGGCTCTGACAGTCCCTCAAAAACACTAGAAAGCAGAAGCCCTGTTGACTAAATTGACTGAGGCTATGGCAGGAATGTGGATATCACCTCAGCGTAGGCTATATTAATCATAACTTTCTCAGATAACAGCAATGTGGGAATTTTCTGAAAGCATGTCATCAGGCTTCATCACCTAAGGAAGACATAAACAAATCTGTGACTTACAGTTCCACTAGAGCACAGGAAAGTCCCAGGTCTATTCAAGTCAATAAAATAGACATACTTTAAGTATACACAATACATGAGGTCATCGTGTGTCGTGTAGTGGAAAAAACACTACATAAAAACCCAGAATGGGGTTTTACTATCAAGTAGCTATGCCTCAGTTTCTTCAATGTGCGAATGGAGGTGGGATGAAGTAGATGATATTGGAGAGCCTTTCCAGCCCCAGTTGTCTATGATTTTATGATTTTGTGTGCAAAAATACTAATAACTGATACAAGGTCTTCCTCAAGAAGCAACAGTCTAGTGGGTCTGACACAGCACTATTTTATTTGACTGTCTTGGTTATATTTTCATAGGATCATAGAAATAGAAGATATCTTAAAGTTTTAGTTGAACCTCTTCAATTTACAGTTGAGGAAAATAAAGCGCAGAAAAGTTAAATGACTAGTCCAAGGTCACATACATAGTCCATTCAAACCCACATCCTTTGACTCCAAAGCAGAGACTTGTTAGAGCCAATTCAAGCTACCTTAGAAGATCTGATTATTAGATTTTCAGTGTGAGCATTTATGTCTCAGAAATTGATAAATATTACAAATAAGTGCTTAATTTATTATTTTGTCAATTGTCTAGACTTAACGAAGTAATGGAGAAAATATTAATATTATAGATTAAAGTGTGTCATGTGCATCTTTTTTTTCAGAAAGTTAGTTGTTAAACATTTTCTAGCACAGCTTTGCTCCAGTCAGCACACTTTCCACTGCACCTGTTTCCATGACCTATCATTCTTCAAGTGGAAGCACCATCATCATCAACAAAAACAAATACTTAAATACAGAGCTTTAAGGTCTGCAAAGCACATGATGTTCATTATCTCATTTGAAATGTGTCATAAGTATGTTGCATAATTTAAAATACCGGAGATCAAGCTTGAAAATTTTTCTTTGAGACAGACAACAAAAAGCTAGTACTTCCTTCACTCTCTTTGAAGGGTACATAGGTCAGCTTTCATTAATTTCCTAGACTGGAGCAAAGTTTTGTAAAAGTTTCAATCAACATTACATTCTACTTCTGATGATTTCGCTGCCAGTCTTTTAAAATGAGAGAAATGAGCTCAAGTAGAAATGCTTCAACACAGATTATGGTGACATGCTAGAGTAAGGCTGTGCTTATATAAATTATCAATCTTAATAAATCATGAAATAATCCATAGGTTTTGTAAATTAGATAGTGGTGAGTTCATCCTTTGTTGCTGAAGAAGACCATGCCAAGAGAGAAATGATGACATGACTTGCATTTGACTTTGTTTTGAGTGAGGGAGGGCTGTGCAGGTCAGCAGCCTCATTTCTCCTCCAGAGCAATCTGAATCCAGTGACCAGATATTCATCAGGATGACTGGAGATGACCCAGGATGAGGCAGTTGGGGTTAAGTGACTTGCCCAAGGTCACATAGCTAGTGAGTGTCAAGTGTCTGAGGTTTGATTTGAACTCAGGTCCTCTGACTCCTGCACTGGTGCTCTATCCACTGCACCACCTAGATGCCCAAATTAGGTAGTAGGCTTTGTCTCAGATGCTGCCTCTCCATAGCAGAAGGTCAATAGCTCAGGATGACATTTGCTTCTAGTCTGGACAACCTATTTTTCAGAGACTATATTCTTACTGGATGGATCAACTGAAGAAGTAGGTGAAATCTATACAACAAAAGGAAATATTTTTTAACCTTCACTGAATTATAATCTCTGAAGAGTAAAAGTTATTTCCCTTTGCCCACAATCCTTTTTCATTATGATTGTGCTTGACTAGAATAAGTAGCTGTTTGTTGCTCAAAACCCTGCCCTCTTACTCAAATACAGTAGCTGGGAAAACAGTCAAGCATAGAATATGCCATCAGTCTAGCACATGGTTGTCTGCCCTGCTTTTAACTGGGAATAATCTGGGCTATTTGGCAGGAAATAACAGGACAAGAAAAGCTAGAGGAATGAGAGAACAAAAAATGATTGAATTGTTTTTAACACACAGTTTTGCTATTTTAAAAAATTCTTCATATTTTGACACTGAGACAAATATCTAATTTTAAAACCATATAGTTTTACCTCGCAACCGTTAATTCACATCACTGAAAGTTGGTGTATTTTGAAGGACAACTTTCTACATTGCTAATTTGCACTCAAAGATTTGGAAATATGAAAATGACACAGAGTGTCACTTTGCTGGTAAGCTGAATCTAATTTTTGCCCACTTCCTGGAAAGCAATCCTAAAGAGATTTGGGGTTTCCTTCTATAGTTGACCTTCCTTCATTGAATCTGTTCAAAAATAAAGCAAAACAAGAAAATGTTTAAAATTTCTGAATAGTGTTAATAGTTGTTTCAGGTACTATAAAGATAAAAACTTTACTTTTAATATATCTGGTTATCTCCAATTTAACCTATATTATATATGTGTGTATGTATGTGTGTACATATACATATATCTGGTTTATACATGGTTGTTTGCATCTTGTCTCCCCCATTAGATTGTGAGCTCCTTGAGACTAGGACTATACTTTTTTTTTAATTTTTTAATAATTGCTTGTTGAACTCTAAAAGGCTCATGATGAAAATGCTATTCACATCCAGAGAATGTATTACAGAGTCTGAAAGCGATGGAAGCATACTATGTGTTTCTCTGTGTTTTGTTTTGTTTCTTCTTTCTTGTGGTTCATTCCATTGATTATAATTTTTCTTTGTAACATGACAAATGTGAAAATATGTTTAATGTAAATGGATACGTAGAGCCTATATCAGATTGCATGCTGTCTTGGGGTGGGGGGAGGGCAGGGAGGGCTAAAACATTTGGAACACCAAAGCTTATGGAACTGAATGTTGTAAACTAAAAATAAATAAATAAATTTTTTAAAAAGTAAAAAAAAAAATTGCTTGTTGACATATATGGGCTCTAGTTAATTTTAGGCAATATAAAAGGTCATTTATGATATAACTAACAGAAAATAATAGCCTCAAATGAAACAGTATGTCTTCTAGTATTACATATCCACCTCTAGATTCCTCCTGTTGTTGTGTTGACCTCGTCGTATGCTTGTGAAACATGGACAGTCTCCCAGCACATGCCAGGAAACTGAATCGCTTCCATTTAAATTGTCTTGGGAAGGTTCTGAGGATCACCTGGCAGGATAAGGTACCCGAAACTGAAGTCCTTGCTGAAGCTGAACTGCCAAGTATTCAAACTATGCTTCAGAGAGCACAACTCTGAAGGGATGGCCACATTGTTCTAATGCAAAATATTTGCTTGCCAAAATGACTATTTTATGAAGAATTCACATGGAGCAGGTGAGCACCTGGTGGTAGGAGGAAGCAGTACAAGGACACTCTCAAGGTCTCTCTCAAGAACTTTGGATTTGATTGTGCAACATGGGAGACCCTGGCACAGGACCACTCAGCATGGTGTGCCCACATCAGAAAGGGTGCTGTGCTATATGAGCAAAGCAGAATTGAGACAGCACAAAGTAAATGTAGAATGTATATAGATTTGGAGTATCCACCCCAAAAATTCATACAGACTATCTGTGCCCAACCTGTGATAGAGCATTCCAAGCTTGGATTGATCTGATCAACCATAAGCAGACACACTGAAACTTCACTTTATCAAGGTGATGTCATTTTGGTCCTCTTCAAAAACAACAGACAACAACCACTAATTCCATATCTCCAGATCTTGTCTCCAGTGAAAAATGTTGTCAGTCTAGTTTTAGGATCATGAATGGCAACCTCTTTTAATGTTTTTAGGAAATTCAAGTTCATTAAGATCCTTGGGATAACCATCCAGGATTACATGTCTTGGAGGCCCCACAATTTTTGTCCTGTATTTTTGTCATTGATTCAAAAAAAATTACTTTTTCTTTATAGTGATATTGAGAGAATACCCTTGAGGTATGCCTGAGTGAAGTAACATGAGCACATTTCAGTTTAAATGAAATCATTTCAGCCTATATGCTTACATTTTTTTAAAATAGCACTCAAACCTTTAAAGCGTTTCAATGATAAATTCAACAGCAAACTACAAAAAGAATGCACCTAAGGAGATATGTGCCTTTAAAAAAAAAAGAGTGGGGGGAAGGAACTAGTCATTTAAGGAGGGTGTAGGCATGATGGACATTCCCCCATGATCCAGACCCCCATACCATGTCAAGGGTCTAAATGAAAGCTTTGAGAATTTGGGGTGGTTGCCCTTAAGGAAGACATATGACAAGAAAGTGGGGATCGTTTATGATCTGCACCACGGGAGGAGGTGGCTACATCAAGGAGGTCAGAGACCAAACAAACTATCAAAAGTATGTGTTCAATAAATACTTTGAAAACATGGTATCAGGTACTGCTGGAAAAATACTCTATGCAGAGTCAGTCCTAAATAAAATGGTGAAGGATTCAGTTTCATCTTTGGTGCCTCCCACGTCCCTTTCATCTTTCCTCTCAAAGATTCCTTTTCTCCTCTTCAAGGCCCTGCCTCCCCAAGCACTACTCTGTGACCAATCCCACGAGTCTTTGTTCTAAACTTCCCTAATCCTCTCTCAAAGTATTAGTTATAAAATTCTTAAGAAAGACTATCACTCCTAGATATTTGCATATTAATAGCAGACTTTGAAGGCAAAAAATCCCCCCAAAATCCCCAAATAAAAACCCTTCAACATCTGAAGGAATGACTCTTTTTAGTAACATTTCACACACTGCAACTATTCTTCAGTCACACTGTTCAGCTACCCAGGTCAATTCTAACCATATGAAATAATTAATACAAAGAGTATATGCATATGTACACATATGTGTATGTGTATGTACATATATAATGTATAATTGTAATGTATAAATAAAATTTTATCCATATGCATATAAGCATGTACACAGTGCAATAAGCATGTGTACACATATAGATATACACATGCATGTATACAGTATATATGAGCATATATATGGACACACATGTATTGTGTGCTCCTGTCTGTGTGATCATGCATGTGCTGTACGTATTAAATGCATTTAGACCATGAAGGAAGTAGAACAAACCCTTTACCTCTGAATAAAACTGTGAGATCCTTTCAGGGTCTTCATATGCTTCATCAGTCTGGTTGGAAAGATCTGGCCAAAATGAATAGATGAGCAGTGGTTTTCTTCAGCCATTTGTGGATGATGCCTCTAGAAGAATCTGATCTTAGAAAGCGAAATGAGATAGGTAGGTAACACTAAATGTCTGTCTTCCTACTATGTTGTCATACAGTCTCATCACCAGACTATATAGCAAGGATAATTGAGGAGTGTACAAATGAAAAATACATTTTAATAAAAAACCAGTGAAAATATGCTAAAACAATTCACGAGAGATGAACACTTAGATCATAAACAAAATGGGCTTACTGTCACCCAAAAATTCCTAAGGAATTGCATAGGAACAATCTTTTTTGTAATAGAGGAAGGCAAAGGATCTATGGTCCCATGATTCGGTGAACATCTGGCCCTTGACCATTACAAAGTAGATTGTGGTTTGTAAAACTTTAACTGAAACTGACATATATCCTGCCCCACTTATGAAATGTTTATATGTGCTAGTTCTGGGGGAAATGCAAAGATAATTACAGCATCGTCTCTGACCTCCATCCTTCCTGGAGTTTATGACCAATATGAACAATGTTTCAAAGGAAGAAGGGAGAAGATTGTTGACTCATTGGATATAGTCGATATAGTAGGAAAAGAGGACTGGAACAACTGTAACCAGGGAGGTGATGTAGTTCAATGGAAAAAATATGAGACTGGGAATCAGGAGGCCTGAGTCCAGGATCTACAACTAGATTTCTGTGTGACCTTAGACCATCCACTTAGTCTTTCAGAATCCCAACTATCCCATCCGTAGAATGAGATCCTGTACAACTCTTTGTCCTGTATAAAGCATTGATTAAAAAATAAAACAGCTTTTACTTCATAGCAATGTTGAGAGAATACACTTGAAGTAAGCCTGAGTGAAGTGACATGAATACATCTCAGTTTAAGTGAAATTATTTCAGCCTATAGATTTATAGATTTTTTTAAAAATATAAATAAATATATAAATGCAATTGCATATATTTATATATTTTATAAATATTTATAAATTTATTTATTTATAAATATATTATTTATTTATAAATATAAATATTTATATTTTATAGTTATTTATAATTTTTAATACATTTCATATATAAAAATTTAATATTTTAAAAAATTTTAATCAAATATTTAAAGCCTTTCAAGTAAATTGAAGTATTAAAGTAAATTCAAGCATTAAAGTAAGTTCAACAGCAAGCTACGAAAAGAATGTACCTAAGGTGATATATACCTTAAAAAAGAATGGGGGTGGGGGCAGGAACTAGTCCTTTGGAGAGGGCATGGGTGTGATGGACAGCCCACATGTTCCACTCACACCAATGCCATATCGAAAGATTCTAGGGCTACAAGTGGACATTATATCAATATAATTGCATCAAATAATGCTCCCTTCCAGCCCTAGAATTCTGTTTCTACAAGGTATATTAAACAGTACAAAAGATACCCAAGGATTTGTCTGGCAGTTTAGAACTCTTGGTACCCCAAAGTAATGATAGGGCTTCAATGCCATTGTGTAATAGGAACTTTATGTGACAAAAAAAGTAAGCTGCTGGAATAAAATGTATTTGTGCAATTTACATTTTCTTAAAGACAATTTTTCCTCCACGTAGCTCAGTAATGGCATCAACTGCAAACTTTGCATCACATGTCTCTGGAATCTGGTCATCTAATGGTCCTTTACCTGGATGGGAAATAAGAGAACTTATTCTCTCTTAATGTTAGAAAATACTCATAAACTAAAACGTGGTAGAAAACCATGCACCACATACTTTGGAAGGAAGGGCTTTGAAGAGTATGTGAACAATGAACAACTTAGTTATTCTCAGCAATGCAATTATCCCAGACAATTCAGAAGGACTTAGGATGAAAAATACTCTCCTTCCCCAGAGAAAAAATTTATGGGGTTTGACTGCAGATTAAAGCATATTTTTTAAAAAGAACTTTATTTTTCTTGTTTTCTTTTGTTTCTGGTTTGCATTTTCTTTTATAACATGTTTAAAATGTTTTGCATGACTGCACATGTATAATTATATCAAATGACTTGCCTTCTCAAGGAGAGGGAGAGGGGAAGAAGAAAGGGAGAGAATTTGGAACTCAAGTTTTTTTTAAAAAATTTAAAATGGTTATTGCATGTCATTGAAAAATTAAATATGAAATTTTTCACTAAAAAATTAAAGAGAAGTCGGTGAGGACTATAGTCTGAGGAGAGGAGGATTTAGCTGGAAGTAACAAAATGCATGTATTTTCTAGTCCCAGATCAGTCACTGACTTAGCATAACATCTCCTTCAACAGGTCACCTCTCAAATGAGTCGTCCAGAGAAAATAGGCTAACAATGTGAAAGCAACTTTGTTATTCATTATAGAAATTATTATTAACGTATTCTTAGTCAGAGAGAGAGTGCGGTCTGTGATACATGGAAAATTCCTTGCAAACTTTAGAGCACTATATAAATGTCAATTTTGCAATTATTAATAGTAGCAGTAGTCGTTCACCCTTGGATGTAGGAAGAAGTGTGTTTGTCAAGTTCTGTATCCGATACCTACTGCCTGTATGACTATGGGTCAATAGTTTCATTTCTCAGGGTGCCAGATACCTCTCTAAGACACATGAGATACAAATGAGTTGCAATCTGCTTTGGTGGAGGGAGTTTCCACACACTAAGTCCGTTTAAACCAAAATGAAAATGTCCTAATTCTTAGTAAAAAACTATGGAACTCATTATTACGAGGGACTCAAGTAGGAACCAGGATCACTATCTTTTTCTGGACCTCTCCAAATTTTGATGATGTGTTCTATAGGCCCTCTTGGAAATCTAATTAATCTTACCTCATCCCAATTAATAACAGCTTCAGTAAAAGGTAATATCAAAAGTATTATTTTATATATGGAATTAAAGGGAACCCAGTAAAAACTATATAACTTTAAATGGAATGAAATTTCACTTAAAGAAATTCTATAGCAAAGAATCAGAGTACATGCCCCATAGGAACAGAACAGACCACATGCCCAGCCCAAAGGGAAGTGCCCTAGGGCAGCAGATCAGAGGAGCCCCCCATTATCCTTGTGACATCAGCATTAGTCAGACTTCTTAGAGAACTGAACTCCCAAACCAAGCTGCTTTTCTCAAGAACTTCAAAGATTAAATGATTATAAGAGCATAGATTTAGAGTCAAAAGGGACTTTCAAGATCAAAAAGTCTATTTTACAGACGAGGAAACTGATGCCAAATGAGATGAAGTGACTTGCCCCAGCTCACACAGCTAGTGGTCACATAGATATCTAACCCAGCTAGGTTGTCTGACTCCAAATAGCTTGACACATTTCAAAGTAGAGACGTGAAGATGACTCATAGGATAACATATAAACCATGAAGTAAGGTTAGCAGTAATATGCTGGTAAATGTTTCAAAACCGGCTCTCTGAAAAAGAAATTGCACCCAACACATTTGTGGGTTTAATTTGCATTGTTAAAATTTCCTCCATCACTTTAAGTCTAGAGACAAAACAACCAAACTTTACCAAACCAAAATAACCATCACTTTAAGTCTACAAACAAAACAACCAAACTCTGATTTGTATCATTTGTGATTCTGGAAGTGTAAATTTTTACGCTAAAAATTTAACAACAGGCTGGCTGGTTACAGCATACACCTGGAAGCTGGGGGGATAAAAAGACTCAGAGGATATCAATGTGCCCAGCTCTCTAATCTATGGGTTTGAGATCTAAGCCAGTGACAATCAGTGAAGAGATACTTTCACAGTATTACAAATCTTGGGGGATTGTCAAATTATCTTCTGACTCCATGTGAATATTTGCAGAAGGAAAAGAGAAATCTTCAATGTACCATAGAGGGCCTACATATCTTTGATATCAACTACAGAGTCTCCTTTCTCATGGCATCGTATTTGTAAATAGGATAGATCATACGTTCAGGGTCACCAGTGAGATGCAGTCCCGAGGAGCAGCCAAGTTCATGCACAGCTACAGCAAACAGAGTAAAGTCTGAAAGAAAGTATCCATGCCATGTAAAAATCAAAATAAGACTTCCTTAGAAAAAAAATTATTCTCTTGTTATGTCTGTCCTCTAAGGTTTATTCTTTGCTAATAACTGAGTCAAAACTTTATTAAAGAACTACATAGAATTTGGGAATTCCTATCTTCTCCTTCCACAATTGAAAAAAAGGAAATGATGGTAAAGCTTACACACCCAAGCTATGATCAGAGACCTACTTGGATCCTGGTAAAAGTCAATCAGGTCACAATGTAATGATTAATTCTGTTGCCTGTAAACTAAGTTGTCACAGTCTTGAATAGAAGAAAATTTATGGCCACCTTGTCTTTGAAGGAAAAAAATAGACTTCCCTGAGGAAGTCTGCTAAGGAAGGCATGTGCAGTTCTAGTCAAATCTCATGAATTTGAAACCTATAAATTCAGAACTAAACTGACTCATAGCTGATCTTTGTTCTAATGCAGTAATGCAAAGAATAAGAAATGTTCACTCTAAGAGATCAGATACAATGGACAGGATGTTGGGTTGGAGTCAGGAGAGAACTGAGTTCAAATCCAGCCTTAGACACTTAGTAGCTGTGTGACCCTGGGCAAGTCACTTAACCCTCTTTACCTTAGTTTCCTCATTTGTGAAATGAGCTGGAGAAGGACATTTAAAAAATTAGTAAATTATTTTAAAATTATTAAAATTATAAATTATTTTAAAAAATGTTTAAGTTTAAAGAAAAACTTTTTTTTTAATTCCCATTCAAGGATTTGCAATTCTCTTGGTGTGGAAACCTTACCAAACAACCCTTCTTCCACTTAGTATATAGATTTAAAAGTTGCTGCAGTGGAACAATTAAGTGCTCTGAGACCAACCAGTTAATAGCTCCCTTAGATAACATCTAGGGGGCATAGTGGATAGAGTGCTGGGAATGGAGTCAGGAAGACCTGAGTTCAAATCTGTCTCAGACACTTACTAGCTGTAAGACCATGGACAAGTCACTCAACCCTATTGGCGTCAGTTTATTCATCTATCAAATATGCTGGAGAAGGAGATGGCAAACCTCTCCACTATCTTTGCCAAGAAAACTCCAAATGGGGTAACAAAGAGTCAGGCATGACTGAAAAATGACTGAACAACAAATAGAAAACAGACAATTAATTCATCATGTGTCCCTTACTCAAAATCTTTCCAGGCTGTTAGCATCCACCAGGCTTGTTCTCATCTGGGTTCAATAACCCAGAGTAACCTTCATGACACAATGAGCCATCAGTAATACAATGAAATTATCGTTTTAATGGTAAACAAACGGTAAACTCTGTTATGTGTCTTTTACCTCCAGGCTAAAAATTGGGTCAAGCCAAAATTTAGACTTCCAGTTACCACATAATTTGTGTGGTACAGGCTTTTAGTTACTGAGACCTCAGAAAGTAGTCTGGTTGAAATCGTTCTGTTGCCTTAATTGCTGTTTGGAGAACAGAATGGAAAGCACAAGGCCATAACCACATAGGTCTATAAAGTTCACAAAACAATTTTCTTCACAATAGGGGGAATTTTACTTGATGACTTTTGCCAGTTTTCCAGATTCATGATTATATCAACCTGACCAAACTTTCCTTGACCACAGAATAGGTACCTTTACCTTTAAAAATCACTCATCTGGAGTTCATTGTCAAAATGAGCATCACCTCCAAGGTCTTCACTAGGAAGAAAAGCATGAGTCAGTTGCCCGAAGGGCCCAGAAAAGGAGGGAAAAAAATCCCCATGTTCTAAAAGCAAAATAAATAACTCAGAAAAAAAAAGAAAACTCCATATCAGGTAGAAATCTGGGAAATTAGAAAAAAAGAATCACTCCTCTTCTTTGTTACCTTTGCTTCCAAAGAAGATCATGATATTCATAGTGCCCTGAGGAAGACTGGGGAAGTCAAATGAGCTCTCCTTCCTCCAAACTTGGAATGCTGTTTGGATTGCCTGGTCTGAAGTTTCACAAGGCAAGTCTGAAGTATAATTCACTGTTTTGCCCAATATCAATACTCACAAAGAGGTTAATATGAAAAATGTAATCTTTCAAAAAATGCTATTTTTCCCTCTGTTTTATGCTTTACTTTGGTTGTTTCCCTCACTAATAAAATAAATATATGTAATAATGTTCTTTCTATAAAGCAATATGAGATATTTTCAAATACTATAGAATAAAATACCTTTTACAAAAATATGCCAAACCTACCTGGGTAGAAAACACCATTTTCTCTTGATACTTCACACACATAGAAAGAATCTGTGATTTGATCAGCTGGGGGAAATATTTCCATAAATGCATGTTATATATGAGTTAGCAGATAAGTCATTAGGAATTGCTTGGTACATATAGAAGTTGAATGACATGGCCAGGATTTCATGCTAGTAAATATATGGCATTATGGTCAGCTGACCATTCACTAGTCATCGTTATCTCTGTGAAATTATGGTGAAATCATCACATTTGGGATAATTAGGGCAAAAAATAGTCTCACTACATGAAAAGTCTGAATCATAAAATATTTTAAAGAAACCATTTCATTACTTCTATGTACAGTATATATTACAAACTAAAAGATAAATTGGTCCTAAATAAGAAAAGCAATCATAATTCATAACAAAACAAACAGAAGAGAATTTATTGTGGAAACAAGAAGTCGAAGATACGCTATCAAAATATATATAAGACCACATGATCCTATGTCCAAAGCAAGATAGGAACTTATTGACTTTCTGGGCCAATAGAGGTTTGGTGACTTTCCTGTGGTCACTTAAGTAGTATGAGATTCAAACCGAGTGCTCTTTCCACTGAAAAGACTATTCACTTCAGACTGGAATCTTCATTATGTATTTTGTGATAGACTCTTTTTAAAAATTACAGGGCAAATGTATCCAAATGTTTATTGAATTACATAAGCCATAACCAGATTATGACAAATTGTGAATTTGTGGGTTTCATATTAATTATTAAATAACTTGTGAATGAAGCTCATCAATGTAGATAAACCCCTAAGGATATTTTCCATATCATAATGAAGCAAAGACCTGATGCAATCAATTTTCCATAGATTTCCTGCCTGTCTTATTCAAGCTACAATCATGCACTTCACATGCCATGAGATCATACTCATTGAATGTTGAAGCAGAATACTTAGAATTTTTAGATAATAAAGAACATTTTTCCCCATTACAGGAGGAAAATATTTATTTTTCCCAAATTTCTAATGTTGACAGGGAAATTAAATTAGGTTAAAGTTGATTGAAATACTACTAATACAATGTGCCTTTCAACAAACCAAATTTTGCACAAATGTTATTGAAGGGGAAAAATAAATAAAACTACTGGTTCTCTGTAATGCTTCTCTGATTTTTAGGAAGGCTTTTTTAAGTCTTTTCTTATTTTAGGAAAGCTAAAAACTATTTCAGCTGAATTGTTAATCAGAGCCACAATTTATAGAAAGAGAGCAAATGAAATTTGTTGTGTAAAAAAAGCAGTTTGGAGAAATAATAAAATTATCAAATTTGAAGCTGGGGAGATGAAATAAAGGGAGGGATTCACCTGAGCTCTCCCCCAACCCCTCCAAATATCTTTGAATAATGACTCTAAACAAATTCTAGAGAAGCAGGACCCACAAAAAGTAGGTGAAACAATTTCCTAACTCAACTCAGTTGAGAAGATCAGCAGGAAAAGTCTGCACTGGGGTGAGAAAGGAGCACAGCCCAGAGCAGGCTGCACTAGCTCAGACTGGGCCCCAGAAGGCCTCAAGGTAACTGAATCAGTGGCAGCAGTAGGGATTTCCAGATTTCTCAGTCCACAGACATTAAAGGGAATGGAAAATGGGTCAGAAGGAGATTTACAGGGGTCCCGTTGCTGGAACTAGGGGCAGGACTATGTCACATTACCCATACTTGGATCTGGGTCACAGTCCTGGGCCTTAGTCCCAGGGTGAGGATGAGCACTAGCACAGCAGAGCTTGCAGCCATAAAAAAAGGGACACTGGGGTCATAGTTTCAAGGTTGAATAAAGTGCTTGTGATCACTTACAGACCTGAACATAGGCCAGGAGAGTAGTAAACACATCTCTCTCTAGATCATACCACCTTGGAAGAGCCAAACATTTATAGGTCTCTAGAATTATCTCTGAGAGCAACTACACAAAAAACCTGAAGTTTGGAACAGTGGCCCTTCCACTTAGGAAGCAGAGTCCAACTTTAGGGTAGAGTTAAAAGTCAAGAAATAGACTGGAAAATGAGCAAGCAGAAAAAAACCCAGAAAAAATGATATGGAAGATCAAAACACAAACTCAGAAGAAGATAACAAAGTCAATATTTCTGCTTCCAAAGCCTCAAAGGAAAACATGAATTGATCTCAGGCCATGGAAGAGCTCAAAAAGAATTTTAAAAATTGAGTAAGAGAGGTAGAGAAAAATTTTGGAAGAGAAATGAAAATGATGCAAGATAATCATGAAAAAAGGTTCAACAGCTTGGAGGCGCAAAAAGTAATGAAGAAAATAACATCTTAAAAAAAACAGAATAGTCCAAACGGTAAAAGAGGCACAAAAATTCAATGGAGAAAAGAGTGCCTTGAAAAGCAGAATTGGTCAAATGGAAACAGATAGGCAAAAATTAACTGCAAAGAAAAGAACTCAGAAAAAGTAGAATTGGCCAAATGAAAAAGAAGGTATAAAATCTCACTGAAGAAAATAATTGCTTAAAAGTTAGAACTGGGCAAGTGGAAGCTAATGAATTTATGAGACATCAAGAAACAATCAAACAAAATCAAAAGAATGAAAAAAATAAAAAAATATTAAATATTTTATAGGCAAAACAACTGATCTGGAAAAAAAGATTCAGGAGATATGATTTAAGAATTGTTGTACTACTTGAAAGTCATGACAAAAAAAGCTTAGACATTTTTTAAGAAATTAACATGGAAAACTGCTCTGATACTCTAGAACCAGAGAATAAAACAGAAATGGAAAGAATCCACTGATCACCTCCTAAAAGAGATCTCAAAATGAAAACAGGAATATTATAGGCAAATTCAAGACCTCTCAGATCATGGAGAAAACACTACAAGCATCCAAAAAAGAAACAATTCAAATATCACGGAGTCATAGTCAGGATAACACAAAAATTAGCAGCTTCTACATTAAAAGTTCAGAAGGCTTGGAATATGATATTATGGAGGGTAAAAGAGCTAGGATTGCAACCAAGAATCACCCACCAAGAATCAGAAGAACTAAGTATAATCCTTCAGGGGAAAAAAAATCATTGAAATTAGAGGGCTTTCAAGCATTCCTGATGAAAAGACCAGGGTTGAATAGAAAATTTATCTTTCAATTGTAAGATGCAAAAGAAACATAAAAAGTTAAACAGGAAAGAGAAATCATAAGGGATTCAATAAGGTTAAACTGTTTATATTCCTACATGGAAAAATATTATTATATCTCCTAATAACTTTCTCATTATTAGGGTAGTTAGAATGAGTATACAGAGAGAAAAAACAGAGGAGTGAGCTGATGTGATGGCGTGATTATCTAAAAAAATAAAATTTAGGGATGAGAAAGATATATGCACTAAGAGAAGGGGAAAGGGAGAGGTAGAACGGGATTAATTATTAGACATAAAAGAGACCTGAAAGATATTTACAGTGGAGGGAGAAATGAGGGAAGTGGAGAGGGCAGCACATGAATTTTATTCTCATCAGAATTGACTCAAAGAGGGAATAATATACACAATCAGTTGGATGTATCTTATCATGCAAGAAAGTAGGAAGGGAAGGAGATAAAAGAAGGGGGAGGAGCTGATAGGAAGGAGGAAAATTTGGGAAAGATAAGTCAGAAGCAAAATACTTTTGAGAATGGATAGGGTAGAAGGAGAGAGAGAGTAGGATAAACAGGGGAGAAGTAGGATGGAGGGAAATAGATAGTTGGTAATCATTGCTGTAAAAATTTACAGTGAATTTCTCTGACAAAGACTTCATTTCTCAAGCACAAAGAAAATTAAGTCAAATTTATAAAAAATAAAAGCCCATAATCAACTGATAAATGGTCAAAGGATATGAACACACAGTTTCTGAAGTAATCAAAGCTATCCATCATCAAATTTAAAAAATGATCTAAATCATAGTTGATGAGAGAAATACAAAATCAAACTCTGAACTACTACCTCACACTTGTCAGATTGGCTAATATTACAGAAAAGGAAAATGAGAAATGCTGGAAGAGATGTGATAAAAATGAGACACTAATGCACATTTGGTGAAGTTGTATACTGATTCAACCTTTCTGGAGAGCAATTTGGAACTGTACCCAAAGGGCTATAAAAACCATGCATACCTTTTGATCAAGAAATTCCACTACTAGGTCTGTATCCCAAAGATATAAAAAAGAAAAAGACCTATGTGTACAAAAATATTTATAATAGCTCTCTTAGTGGTGGCAAAGAATTGGAAATCAAGGGGATTTCCATCAATTGGGGAGTGGGTGAACAAGTTGTGGTACATGATTGTGATGTAATACTATTATGCTTTAAGAAATGATGAGCAGGATGATCTCAGAAAAACATGGAGAGACTTGCATGAACTGTTGCAAAATGAAATGAGCAGAACCAGGAGAACACTGTACACAGTAATAGCAATGTTGTATGACAATCTACTATGAATAACTTAATTATTCTCAATAAAACAATGAATCAAGCCAATTTTATAGAATTAAGGATGAAAGGTGCTGTCCATCTCCTGAAAATGAACTGGTAGAGCCTGAACACAGGTCAAAGATACTTTTTCTCTACCTTATTTTTCTTAGTTTTTTTCTGGCAGGGGAGGGTTTGAGGTGTCTTTGGCTTGTATTTTCATTCATGGAATAACTTATGTGGAAATGTGTTTTGCATGACTACAGAAATATAACCTACATTAAAGGAAGGGAAAGAATTTGGAACTGAAAATTTGAAAAAAAGTTAAAATTGTTTTAACATGTTAATTGGGAAAAATAAAATATTAAATAAGAATCTGAAGCTGAAAAATCCTTACAGATCATTGAGTCCAATCCTCTGAATTTTACAAATAAGACAACTAAATCACAGAGAGTGTAAATTATTTGTCCAAAGGCACATAGCTGGTTAGTAGTAGAGTCAGAACTAGACCTTATGGCTTGAAGTTTACTCCTCTTTCTTCTCCACCAGATAGCCTCTTAAAACCTAAGAGTGCATACCATACTGGCCACCATAATGCTATAGGTTTTCTATAGAAAAACAAATGAAAAATGTAAGAAAGAGTCATTTTACCTGTACATCAAACTGTGAGTCAGTCATTTCATTTTTTTGGGAACAACTATACCACACCACATCAGGGACTCCAACCTTGACTGTTTCATTAGATCTAAAGTTTCTCTGTTGAGTTGGCCAGTTGATGCCAATCCAAAGAAAGACTGCATATTCTGGAGTCTCTTTCCTAGGGTGTCTGAGTTCCTTTTCTAGATGTCTTGAACTCTGGGGCAGGTGACAGAAGGCATTCAGATATTTCTAAAGGGAGAACAAGCAGTGAATTTTTGTTAATGGAAGCAAAGTAGAGAAACAAACTATGAAAACAGTAAAACACTACCCATTACTTCTGCAAGGAGTAACTCATTGTCTGTGAAGAAGCTTAGTTCTGGAGATGTAAAGGAGGGGATCAACAGAGGTGAGCAGAGGGTGGAAGTCCATGAAAGAAAAGCACAGAGAAACAAACATTGTGGGTTCTATCTAGTCCTGGTGAGTATCTAATCCTTCATTTATGGGGGAGGGAGTGGCAAGGGGTATATATAGAGAGGAAATAACAGATGATCCTTTATTTCATTAACTCTCTTTTATAGAGGCCAAGCAGTAAAACAGTTAGCAGGTTTTCTTATCTTATCCCTATGATGCTTGTGCTCCTACTTACTCAAAACCAAAAATATCTACAGCACATTCAGATTAGGTAAACAAAAACAGAGCTCTATCCTTTCTCAAGCATGACCATCAAGTAGAATCTGTTTGGGGTTCCACTCAAATGTGGTTCCATCTCTTTGAGGGACACAGCAATAGCAAAACAATGTACCCTCTGATTCTCGCCATTTTTTGACTGACTGAGGTAGAACATTTCTGGAGTCAAACTTTATCAGGGAGTTTGGCCCAGTGAAAAACATAAATATCCATGTGGTCCATAAGAGAAAGAGAGGTATCTGCAAGCTAGATCATCTCCTAGGAGTCTGCCTACAAGTTCTTCTCACCTAAGGAGGCCTAACTATTTTTTCTGCCAGGGTTTTTTTTTAATTACACAGCTCAAATATGAAGTAAGCATGATACAATCCAGCTGCTGGGGAAAGACTTACCGAATGACTTTCCAAATAAGTGGTAACTGAGGATGTGTGTTAATTTTTTTTCCACAAGGAAAATTTTTCCAGAATTTCAAAAACATTGACAAATCAAAATCATGGAGCTGAGTCTTTATTTGCTTGTCTAGATGTGCCAATGACAGTAGAACTGGGGAATTTCAAGCTTAATTTACAAATATGTAATATGATCCAGTGATCCATTGACTAACATTCGTCATATCTTGAAAAAATCCTTCACCTGCTTTGGGTCAAATAGAATACAACTTGAAAAGGCAAGTAGATTGAATAACCAATGAAAAATGAAATAGTCATCCCAATGCTTCTTTTGCTCTCAGGACATTTGTCATATCCAAGATGAATGAGTGAATTTTTAATGTTTTTCCATTTGTCATTGTCTTATTATAGGCCATAGTCATTGAGAAAAGGTCTTTAGACTCACAAGAGAATGATACATACCCTAAACTTGGAGACAAGGTCAGAAAATGCCAACATTTGAGTCTAGAGCCTATAAGAATCCATGTACCACATATAGGATTTGATATATCAGGAAGATTTTCAGTAGTTATATGCCTGCCAGTGTGAACTAGAGATATATAACTACTTAAAGGGAATCAGGGAGTGGTCAATTGAAAATTTACTCAATTAAACTTATGATGTAAACATGGGAAATGCAACATATTATGACAGTATGTTGAAATAGAAAAGGATTATGCTATAATGGAAAATGCAAATAGGAAAGTGATGATCTGTGTGGTTTTTCTGAAAGGAAAATTGTGAAAGAAGAATATCAGTATTATACTGAGGAAGGAGTATGACTACCTGGTCCACTTGACTGATATATAAAAGCCATAGACTTGAATTCAGAAGATCTGGATTCAGAACTTGGCTTTGGCAGTGACTACTTATGTTCCCATCTGCCCATCACATCATGTCTCTGAACCATCCCTTTTCTGTGAAAAGAGGAAAGGAATATTTGCCCTTCCTACCTCATAGAGTTTTCATGAGACTCAGGGTGCTATTACTACTAGGGGAAGAAAAAAGTAACATTTTATTATAATATCATAGCTGATAAAGATATCCCTGAAGGTCTTCTAACTCCCCTTATTGTAATTCCACACAAATTAAGCAACCTTTTATTATTAATTCAGTGCCCATTAAATCCTACCTGAAACATGTGGTCAACCTGACCCATTTATTTCCTTTGAGGGTATTCACAATTCAGTATTTCAAGGATATATGCTCTCTTCAGCATATATATTTGCTCCAGTGATAAAAATTCAAACCCTTTGGTAGATGGTTTTAAAGAGTTGTTGTGACTTAAAAAAATTAGCACCTGACAGTCCAGTGATGAGCCTCTCTACTAGGTTAGCCATCAATCAATAATCAAATAAGTAACAAATTTGTATTAGATATCTACGATATATGAAGCATTGCTCTAGGTGATGATATACTTGGACATAATATACATTGTCTATGAGTAGTAGTCATACATTCTTTTACCAGATTCATACTCATGGGTATATGAAAGCCAGCCTGAAGCTATGAAGGGTTAATTATGAAATTTTCAGTGTGAACATTTATATCTTGGAAATCAGCAAATCAGAACTTATTATTTTTTCAGTTGTCCAGACTTAAGAAAGTCATGAGAAAAAATATTAATATTGTGGATTAAATTTTAAAATATGTCCTGCATACATTTATTTATTTATTTATTTTGTAAAGTCAGTTGTTACAAGACATCATTGTCCATACTCAACATCTTTCCAGCTTGGTGATCTGTTGAGATTCCAAAGCCAGTGATCTGCTAACACAGCCTTTAATCAAGAACCAAGAATCTAGGAATATCTCATGCCATGGTGAATCAAGAGAGATTTTACTAAAAGAGACATTTTAATAAGTAAAGATAGTAGGTAAAATTGCCACTCCAGTCTAAGAATTTTAGATTTTTTTTGATTCAGTTAATGCAGGCCAAAATGATAGCTGCCTAGGTGACTTGGGAAAGTGACTCAATTGGTTGTTTGGCTTTGTTGGGGGATATAAAGGGAAACCAGCCATATTACATTCAATTCTTCCACCACACACAACATTTCTTAGGATGTCTCCAACACCCCCTCTACGTATCCACCATGCATATTTTCACTTGTTTTAGCTCTTCCACTCCATCACAGTGCTTCTCCATCTCCAGCCTGGTCTCTACTTTTTATTTTGCATTTCTTCATCCTTCAAATGGTAACTGGGATTTGCACAAAATCTAGCCCCTCTGTAACACTGTGTGGTTTCTGGGAAAATGGAAGTGGTGACCAATCTCTTCTGGCACAAATAAAAACAAATGACTATTTATGAAGCACTTTGAGAATCCATAAGAAAACCACCTTAGCAATATTAGGTTAATATAATACAACAATGAATAGTTATATACATTCTAAATAGGGCATTGGGTCAAGTTTCAGCAAATAACTGTCGGTGGGTGTGTGACAACATTCCTGCAGGAAGGGAGAGGTCATGTCTGACACTTGTTATGACACTTTATTCCATAGATAGAATTGATTTCTTCATATATAAACATACCTGCAGTCTTCTGGAAGACCTTTTGTTATGTTTGGTTATGTGGGCTGTGAAGATGAATTATGATTTACTCTCATTACCAAATAAGAGAGTTCAAAAGTAGTTCAGAGGATCATTTAATGCATACTCTTGCCCTCAGGAAAGTCTCCACAAATGTGCTGCCTCAAGCACCTTTATAACCTCCAAGGAAGGATCTTCGGTAATTTTTGAAAAATGAACAGCATAATCATCAGATAAAGGTAAAATCATCTCAATGTCAGGATATTTTTCCTGAGGGCTAATATAAATTTCTTTTATTGTCAGTCCCCCACACATAATAGTTGTTTAATAAATCTTTGCTGAGTTGAATAAAATTTGATTATAATTCAAATCCATTCTATCTGCCGAAAATATACTCAGTAGAAGTAAAGATCAGTGGAGATCGCCATTCTCCATATGATGACATATCATCCTTCTTCACATACATGATGATATTACTGTTCTCATCATTCTTTCCCCTAAACTGAATTACCCTAGTTTTAAACCCTTTTGTTTTTCAAATATATATAAAAAGTAACATAAGGTATCATCAAGGGGCTGAATTTGATCTTTAGTCTTCCTGACCCCAGGCCCAACCTCTTATCTACTACATCATCTTGCTGCCTTGAAGAGACCTAGTCACTGCCAAAGTGACTACTTTGAAGGGACAATTCTTTTATATATAATAATAATATTTGATATTTGTATAGCATTTTAGAAAGGCACTGTGGTGTATTGGACAGAGGGCTGACTTCATAGTCACAAAGACCTGGATTCAGATTCCTGACTAGGACACATACTAGCCAAGTGGGCAACTTAACCTCTTAGTACCCAGATTTTCTAAGTCTCTAATTATAAATGAGCTACAGACCTCCCATAAGGGAATTTCCACTCCCAGGAGCTCCTCACTACCTAATACATACTTGATTTCATTTGAGATTTACAATATCCTTATGAGGTGCTACAATTAGTCATTTCTCCCATTTTTACAGATGACATTTAGAGAACTTAAGAGACTTTCCCAAGTCTCAGCAGCTATATTTAAAGATCTTCTTAATTCCAGGTTCAGCACTCTCTCCACCGCCCAAGCATGTGGGTTAAGAAACAATTCTCTTAGGAAGGGACCTTGGAAATCATCTAATCTAACCCCATATTTTACAATGAGGAAATCAAGAATTGCTTAATTAATTAATTAAATGACTTGGTTGTTCAAAAAAAGAAAAAGAAACAATTCTCTCATCTTATAGTCATATTGACTTATCATCTATCAAAATAAATAACAACCAATACCAATCAATTTAGATTTTATTTTTTAAAGACCGACTTTACTTGTATTCTATTTATTGATATGCATACTTTTTAGTACCTGAGAACTCTAAAGAAAAACTGTGAACAAAACTAACCAGGCATCCATGATAAATGGTGCATGCTTTGTACATTCCCTTATAGTTTCCCAAAACCTTCCTTGTTTATTTACCTTTAATGTAACTTAGTTCTACTTTGGGATAAATAACTTCTACTAAAATTGTCTTTGCAAAATCAGCACTCAGTAAGCACCTGGTGGTTGGTTGTCTTAAAAGGAAACCTTGGTTTGTATCCAGATTTATTCAGTTTTAACACTTAGCAACACTGGGCTAGAATGTTAGTAATAATTACCACCTTGTCATACTATTCTTTAATAATTCAGGCTGTAGTTTGAGGTAATTGTACATAATCTCTTGGAAACTGATAAGATTTGAAATTTCAAGGAGTCACTTAAGCCATGTGAGTCATATTCTCTAGACTCCTTACCAGACAATATTTGTGGCTTCTAATGAATAAAAATGTAAGTGATATGGGGAGTCTTTCTGGACCACACCCTTAGGCAAAGGAAGAGAGGGCATCATACATTTAGTAAATGTTTTGAAATTGATTTGAATGTGTGATTCACCACTGGGTTTTCCACAACCAGTAAAAAAAAATATTGACAGTAGACAAATGAGAACCTGTTTTCTCCAAGGCCATATAGGGAAGATAAATCTTTAAAAAAATTTAAACACTTTCTAAATAAGTTGATTATCATATACATAGTCCAGACTATCAAGTATACTTTTCCTTTGGAAACGTTAGTTAACAAAGTAATTTAAAAGTTAATAAATTTAAAATTCACATTGTCAATCAATGGTTTTTGAGTATTTTCTGTGCATAAAATATTAGTATAGGATACTTGTAGTAATAATAGTAAGTGATTAAGTAGTAATTGAAGGTTTGAAAATCACTTTACCTACATAACTTCATTTGATAGAAAATATGGCTATGGTAGCTTTTGCTTCAAAGAATTCTAATTTAGTTATCAAATTTCATTACATTTGATTCAACAAATATTTATAGAATACTTATTTTCATTTCACTGAGTTAAGTGCTAGGACAGGTTTAAAGATTTTAAAAACTTTCTAAGAGGCCACAGTTTAATGGAGGAGAATAAAACATGCTCACAAATAAATATAACCTAGAGTGTGAATGTATATGAGAAAACTAGAAAGATGTTAGAATTTTAAATCTAGATTAGGCTTAAGATCTCATATGGTCCAATTCCTTCATTTTGCAAATGAAGAAACTTATGACTCAGGGAAAGTAACCAACTTGCCCAAGGTCACACAGAAAATGATAGCAGCAGAATTTTAAACTCAATTCCTTTTACTACAAAACTATTGCTCTTTTCTCTTGGAAAAACTTCAATGTGTAAAAAGGAAGAAAAAGATTAGTAAAGAAGCAGAGAACTTGGAGATATATATATCTATGTAGAACCTATACAGAATTGTATGCTATCATGGGGAGGGAGGGGGGTAGCGGGGGGAAGGTGTGGGGGGATGAAATCTTAATTTTAAGGAAGGGATTGTAGAACATTTATAAATAAATAAAATTAAAAATATACATATATCAAAAAATGGGGAGCTGAAGAACATAATATAGAGGAAGAAGGGTGACAAAAGGTAAGTAACATAAAATGCTATCATGTGAGAAGTCATCTACTGAAAGTCTGAGCAATAAAACGTTGACTAGTTGGGGGCAAGTAGGTGGCACAGTGAATAGAATGCCAGCTCTGAATTCAGGAAGACTTATCTTCATAAATTCAAACTTAGTCTCAGACACTTACTAGTTGCATGACCCTGGGCAAGTCACTTCACCCTGTTTGCCTCAGTTTCCTCATCTGTAAAATGATCTGGAGAAGGAAATGCCAAACCACTCCAATATCTCTGCCAAGAAAACCCCAAATGGGGATGTGATGAGTTAGGCATGACTGAATACAACCGAAAAATAATAGCAGGAGTTGATGGTACCCTGCTAAGCAATACTAAGGCAGTTCATATCATCATCATCAACATCACCATCAATAGGTTCACTATTTTCCTGGAATATGGCATCAAGATATAACAGAAAACTTTTTAACTAGTGTAAAACCCAATTATAGTAAGGATGATGATAGTATCTAGCATTTTTATAGTGCTTTAAAGCTTACAGAGTACTTTATATATATTGGCTCCTTTGTACCCCAAAACAACCCTGTGAGGTAACTACTATTATTTCCATTTTATGGATGTAAAGGGGAGGAGTGGGATATACTCAGAGGCCCTAGGACAGCAGCTCTTCGCTAATCACCTATATGCAAAGGAATCAGGTAAGCAGCCTCACTTCTCCTTCAGAGCCATCTGAGTCATCACTTCTCTGATGGCATGGTCTTCGAAGAGCCAACACAATGTGCAAAGTACTGTCCTAGGTACTCACAGAGGTTTATGTAAATAGATTTTCACAAAGCAAGGGCAATCATCTTCAATCATGACTGCATGATTTTCTCTTGTCGTTGCTGGAGACATCTTGACTTTTAAGCACATTTAAAGTGGGAAAGGGGGATAAGATCCTTGAACAAGGAGGTATGTCATGTGATTTCCTTTGATGTGCCCATAATTGTAGTGCCCACAACAGCATTATTAGACAACTTCAGACCTATTCCCCTGGCCTCCATTAAAGCACTTTGTGAACTCTCTCAAATATCTGGATCAGCCCTGATACCAACAATTATCTTATTACTCTCATACACCCCAAGAATTGCTTTTATTTACATGGTATATATTTTGTCCTTACATAATAGTTTAAATGTTATATATCCTGAGGAGAATGGAAATTCCTTGGAGGCAGAGATGTTAGCATTTTTGTCTTTGTATCTTTTAAACCTTGTGCAGTACCTAGCAAATTTTAATTGTTTAGTAAATACTTATTGAACTGGATTATGTATCTCTTAAATGAAATATGTTCTGAGTACAAATCAAGTCTTAAAGAACAGTTGAAAGTCAGAAAAAGACACCCAAATGAATCTTGCTTTGACACATTTTGAAATATTCCCACATTATTTTAGTCAGCCTGAGGGTAAATCTACCCAAACAGTTAAGAGATTTATTGTTCCTCAAACTTGGGCAAGAAAAAAAATTGTCAGTCAAAATAAAGATACTTTCTTATCACAAAACAATTAACCAACCAGGAGAAATAATAATAAAAAAGAGATAGTGACCCCCTCCTCCCAGAATGAAAGATTAAAAACAAAATATCATATTCATTTAAAGACAAGAATATTCTTAGTGATATAGGCATTCCACTGTTTCTATTTTGAAGAACATGGGTCACTTTTGGAAAACAAGATAAAAATAACATTTTTCTTAGGTTACTGGAAACAACTACATCACTCTGAATTTCAACTGACAACATCTTCAATAGACAAGAAGGAAATATAGTCTGACCTGGATTTTTATATTGTATATTTATGTTCTCTATATGTCACTCATCTCTTACCACACTATAAAATTTTTAGAGACATTGAATGATTCCATAGTTGTATGTATGTGCATGTGTTAGGAAAGCTAACACATTCTTTGCTTATTAAACTGCCAGATTATTTCTTTAGATATGTTATTTACAATAGCAATGGAAACCACTTTTCTGGTCAAGTCATATTACAAAGCTTAGAGGCTTGTTTTGAAGAAAGGTTTCTATGACTTCTTTTAAGAAGCTTTCATTGGTCAATATCTGGATCCTTGACAGGGGAAGGACTCTACACAACTACCTCATTGATGCTCCTGGAATCATTTCAATGAATGTTTTCAGCTTTAACCAATCTAAACCAGTTGCATTCTGTGGTTTCTATAGTGTCTGCTTTAGATCAGTCTGCCTAGTAAACGACCAGTCTTTGTCAGTGAACCTGTACAGACTCTGAAGTATCACCCAGATGACCAAATGTGAGGGCGGAAAATGATTCTCCAAGAGACTGAACATGGGGGTGGCACATTAACAGATCATTGCTCACTGCATGTTTGAAAAACCAAAAAACAATTATCATCTGGTATGTCTCAGGGCTAACCCATTCCTTTATGCTAGGCAAATAAAGTCTTATTGGCACAATGGTATGACTCACATCCTGGCACTGAAGTTAGACAGTACCTAGGATTCATTAAAAGAAGAAAGAACACAGCAGAAACTGGGAAAGTACAAAGTTATTGTTAGAATTGCCTTGATAAGTTTTGTTTATTCTAATCTTCATATCCAATAACTGGCTGTAATGCCTAGGGTCATAGTTGGTTGCTTTCTTAAGCACACAGACAAGATAATAAGCATACTTCCTCTGCCATCATTTACAATTAATAACATTTGTATATCATCCTTGAGTTATAATGCACTAAGTCTTTCTTTCTATGATTGTAAAATATAGCTAGGCATTCCTCTTTCTCTCTTTCTCTCATTCCCCCTTCCTCCCTTTTAACCTCCCTCTCTCTTTCTCCTCTTTCATTCATTCTCCTTTCTTTCTTTTTCTTTTTTTCTCCCTCTCTCACTCTCTTCTTTTTGTTCCTTCTTGTTTTCTTTTTGTTCTGGATGAGTGATTTCATAGGTGTGGGGAATTTCTGATATGGAAACTCCTTTCATAGACTGAGATTATCAAGTAATCAACTAATAAGCATTTACTAAGCACCTTCTATGTGCCATTCATAGAACTAGGTATGGGGATACAAAGACAAGAATAAAATATTCCTGTTATCAAGGAGTCTATACTTTATCAAAGAACACAAATACATATATAATTATATATAGAAGAAATACAAAAGAATACAAGATAGAGATAACACAAGTAGTTGAGGGGATCAAAAAAGTCTTTTCATATAAAAAGACTTTTGAAAATCTCTTGGACAGCAAGAAACAAATCAATCAATATTTAAAGAAATTAACTCTAACTATTCATGGGAAGGACAAATGCTGAAACTGAAGCTTAAATACTTTGACCAATGATGAGAAGACAGGATTATGGAAAGGACTCTGATGTTGGGAAAGATGGGAGGCAAAAGGAGAAGATGATGTCAGAGTTATAGATCAGTAGTTAGTGTCATGAAGGAGCATGAGCTGGGACAGATTTTGAGAGATAGCAGTACATAAAAGAACATGTTCTATGATCCATGGGGTCATGAAGAGCTAGATACAGTAACTTGATCTGAGTCACGAAGGACCTAAGGAGACCTGTAAGGTTGAGGTGAAGGGGAAGTACATTTCAGACATGGGAGACAGCCAGAGCAAAGGCACAGAGACAGGAGATG